>OX419632.1:12348544-13548544 GCA_948473465.1 Lithophane ornitopus | reverse complement strand
GATACAGCCAGAATTGTTTATTTTAGTTATTTTCATAGTCTTATGTCATATGGAATTCTTCTCTGGGGAACCTGTGCGGACATTAATACTATCTTTGTTTTACAGAAAAGGGCTGTTCGAGCCATTTACAACCTAGGTCCAAGAGATTCCCTTAGAGAAAAATTCAAAGAAGTAGATATTCTGACTGTAGCCTCACAATATATATTTGAAAACCTGTTGTATGTACACAAAGATATATCAAATTTTAAGAAAATGTCCGATATTCATAGTATAAATACCAGGAATAAACACAATCTTGCTGTAAATCGCACTCGTCTCCACAGAGTAGGCAACTCGTTCATGGGTCAATGATACGCTTTTACAACAAACTTCCCATTGATATTAGAAATTTACCCATTAAACGATTTAAAGGCTGTATTAAAACCAAACTTTGTAAAAAAGGGTACTATAAAATTGCGGATTATTTAGAAGACAAAAAAGCATGGGATTGAGCTGCTCGCTCTGCTAAAACCTTAGAACTTGACATTTTAATTATTATCTAAAATCATTACAATATACCAGTTTTATAAACCTACAAATTGACATTGTTGAATATTTTATACAAAATGACATTATTACTTTGTAAAGTATTATTTTATTTTAATTATTGTGAATGTGAGGACTATGTGGATCATTTTTATTATCTCTTTCTTTAGTTTTAATCTGGCAGTTTGAGTACTTTTAGCGGCCTACCCAAATGTCCTTTCTTTGGTATTGTTCGTCGAGTCGTTGAGCTCCTTAAGCTCTGAGTTGAGCTCCTCGGTTACTGACAAATGCTTGCACTGACTGGACAGGTCCACTCAAATCTGTGTGGTTCTTTCCTCAAGATTATGTCTGGACCTTAAAAGAGACTGCGACCTCTGAGTTTGTTTCGGCCTTTCTTCTCAGAGTAGTCAGATAGGAAACGCCGACCTCATCGAGCTTATTTAATTTTTTTAAATATGACGTGTAAAAGTGATTCTGATATCCTATTTACAGAATAAACAATTTCATTTCATTTCGTTATTATTTTGATCTTATACATACCTACCCAACTAACAGTAAGGTAATTATAATAATAAATAATAATAATCATTTTATTTCAGGACAAACAGTTACGCGTTTTTGCAGGCGGGTTTTTGTTTTTGAAATAATTTGTTTTATTTCAAGCTTTTTAGTTTTATTAATTTTTATAATTGGAATTACTCATTACTAGCTTATACCAATATTATATTATTATTTTTTTAAACCTTCCCCTCCCTTTTTTTTTTGTTTGCAGATGAAATATATAAAAATATTATAGCCTATGTCACTCCCACAATTAAGACGAACCTAACGACACCTCGTATGTTAAAATCCATCAAGCCGTTTAGGCTACAGAGCGTGCCAAAGAAATAGACATACAAACATACATACCCTCGAAAAACATTACCCTCCTTCTGGGGCAGTCGGGTAACAATTTACCTTAAATAAGTACCTATTTTAGTATGCAGATTAGAAATATAATGGACTAGCGGGCAATCAATTTTCCCCGCAATGCAAAGACACACCGAGACCGTTCGCGCTGCCCCGGACCCTCTGCAGCAGCGACGCGGCACGCTTACGTCTCATCGCTGCGAAGCCATCTGTGTGCGCATCAGAAAACATTCCCGACGCACTGGGCAGCCCCAACTAGTGATGTGCCGTTACCAGTATTTTACCATACGGGAATATTCCCAGTAAGTTTCTATTGTTACCGGTAATATTCCCTAAAGCTGGTAATATTCTTTAATATTGTCTTGTTGATATATTTAAGTAATATTAAATGCGCACGTGCAGCTGTTACTAGCTCGCTTTTCGCAATCCTTAAAAATACGAATAAAATCTTAAAATATATTATAACTTTATGTATACTTTTAACTTTTCATTCTGAAAGCACTATAAAAAAGACTGATTATCCTTAAAAAAATGTATATCGTTGAAATTGTTAGGATTGTCTTATAGTTTTTTATTTTTTTTATTTTGCTGTTACTTTGATTATTTAAAAAGATATAGTTGTAAATCTAAACAGAAAACTATGATAAACCTGATATAGAAACTTGTCAAGTTACTAAGTAACTTGATAGGAACAATGAGTAAATACCCAGAAAGTTACTGTATGGAAAGTTACTCAGTAAGTTTCTGGAAACTTACTCGGTAAGTTACTACTTACTTTACTACTCGGAATATTGGGAAAATACTAATTAAAATTAAAATTTTTGTTTAACGAAATCTTACCCTAAATTACCGTTTTTGTAGAATGTTACTGGTAACGCTACTGGGAAAATACTCGGCTGGAGTAAGTTACCGGTAACGGCACACCACTAGCCCCAACAGCATCCTGAATGTATTGTCGTATTGAACTCGAAGAGCATTGATGGCTTTCTACATACAAATTGTCCAGAGGCAGCACGTGTAAAATTTTTGACAATATGCTTTAAAAAGCGTCACTTTCACCTCACCCGTGCAACGTGCAAACCTACAACCAAGCATGTTGCATCGAACTGCCAATGCTCTTCGTTGCCTTACTACATCCAGATCATCATTAATGCCGTACACGGTACTGTTGTACACGGTTTAAGATATTACTTGCAAATTTAATGGGAGGAAAACTTTCTATGTATTGGTTAAACAATATCGGAGAAGTCAAACCAACCTGTCTGACCCCACACTGCAGCCTATACTCATCAGAATTGGCCGTTGGACTGGTGACCGTACTAGTACCTAAAGATCTTTATAATTTGTAATGGTATATTTGCTTTGCACAACTTACCCCATAACTTGTCATAATTCACCATATCAAATGCTTTTGACATATCAAGGAAGCATGAAAAGACAGGTTTTACTGCCTTTTTGCCGGCTTACCCGTCTCCGTTGATAGTCCCTGGCGGAAACCGTGCTGAGCATCATGCAACGTAATATTCCTCTGTAGGGAGCTGTTCAAGAGACTATCAAAAACCTTTGCGACAATAGTTGCCAGAGAGATCGGTCTGAAGTTTGACTTGTCTGATATGTCACCAGTTCTATTTTTAATAATAGGCACCACTCCAGTTTTCACCATGTCACTGGGCAGATAGGAATGCGAGATACAGAAGTTATATAGCAATGTTATTTACTTGGGGTAAATGCTTACCAGCGTGTCTGAGATGCTTAACAATGAGCCTGTCGGGTCCGGGGACTTACCACGTTTCATCTGACTAATAAATTGCATTTTTTACCTCTTTAGCTGTAAATCTTATGGCAAGATTTTTCGGTATGGACGGCTTGGTACTTAAATCAAGGTCACCCGACGACGACGAGGAATATTAATGAAAAAAGAAAAAAATACGACCTAAGGGTACGTCCAACAAGAGCAATGCAAAGCAAGGCTCTATCGCTTTTATTTGGTGCACCGTGCACGGCCGGACAGGCTCGGACGGATAAAGCTTCCCGCGGTAGATGTCACTAGAGATGTAGGGCGACGTCGTCGTAGGATATGTCTGGGAACATCGAAAACGTTGAAAAAGGTCGTGAGGCAAGATTTCTGGCGACGTGGTCGACATCGCCCGACGTTACCCAACTTCGCTCCACATCTCTAGAGACACGTGTTTCGGGACTACGACAAGTGAATACGAAGGCTTTATGATAGACAAACAAAGACAAAAAGGTACTTATTAATTGACTTAATGAGAGAACTCTTTCAGACGTGACATTATTTACAAAGTACATTTGCATTACACACACATGCAGGTACTAGGACGAATGTAGAATTTAAAGCATGTGAAGGATCCCATCATGTTGTATTATTAACATGGCAGGTTTATTCCTACCTTATAAGGATTTAAAAATTAAACATTTATTTTAGAAGAATTTCGTCGAGCAGCTAGCGCGGGCGTCATGCTATGATGCACGTGCACCTGCAGCCCGTCTCAAAAATACAGTCTGTATCAGGGATGTTGCGGATGCAGATTTTTTCACATCACGTTAAAAATTGGAGCATTATATTTAGTAAAAAGTAATATAGCCGCCTTTTCGGAGTCAAGTCTGTTATTAAATTATTATTTATTATTATTATTGTTACTGAATTAGAAAGAAAGAAAAGTTACGCAGAGGTTCATAATTATATTAAACCCGCGCTACTGAACAATTGTTCGCTAGGAACACTGGCTGGTGGTGTCGATAAAAATCTGCGTGCTATTGGTCAATGAGAAGTGCTCATTGACCAATAGGAGCGAAGGTTTCGTTCGCATACAGCACGCGCCAGCCGCCGGCCCCGCCCATTATCTTTTTTGTCGCGACCTGTGCTAAATCCGCATCCGCATAAACATCCGCATTCATTATTGCGGATGCGGATGTCCAAATCGATGCGGAAGCACCGCGGTTGCGGATGCGGATGCGGATGCGGATGTCCGCAACATCCCTGGTCTGTATATATTTGACTGTCAACAAGACACAAAATTAAAACAAACATTCATACATAACAAATATCCCAAAGGCAGAATGTTAAAGGGCTAAAACTTATACTGCCTTATATTTTTGATATTTTATTTCATGTTTAATAAGTACTAATTTAACTCGTGCATCGATTTAAAAAAAATTAAAAAAACTGATCTGCTAACCCATTTTCACTGCTGACCATACCATCCGTCGTAGCAGTCGAACTAATAGTAGTTCTAGTTACATTTATATAATTAAAATTCCTTCGAACTGCATGGATCAAACGTTCACCGAACTGATATATTTTATCTCCTTGCCAAGAATTCAAGTTCTCCTCACCAAGACGGACTAACGAATCCTTCAATTCGTCGTCAAAACTCACTTGCACTTTAACATAAACATTTTCAGAATCTTTAGGGCTGAATGCCCGTGGTATATACCCTCTAGTTTGGTGGCTATCTATCGCATTACACAGTTCAAAAATACCACAAATTTTCTCTGCAAACTGTTGACTGAAATTATCCATGTCCATTTTCAAATTAACTATAAGATCATCTTTAATTGTTGAAATATATTTAATTTTCAAAGGACTCATTTTGTCGTCTACAAATCGGCTTAGGTTACTTTTAATTACATCTGTTGTATTTGTTAGGAAATTGTTGATATGTTCGATGTTAGCTGTCTTATTTTTATTCTCATCGAGAGTGAAGTGTTCTAATTCGTTTATGAATACTTGATTGACAGTTTTTTCTGCAGATTTGCTTAAATAGTTTAATAATGAGGTTATTTCATCATTGACGGATGCAGTTTTTTCTTTTATGTCTCGACTATACATAGCTACGTAATTTGCAAAGGTGCTGACGGCGGTATCATTTATCTGATTGTAAGTTGTTTTTAAGAAACGTCTTAGTTCGTCCGAACATACTATGAAACTCGCGCATTGATTTTTATCTCTTATTTCATTGTCTCGACCAAAAGTTCTACTTGACTTTATGCGGCCGTACCTAGAATAGTCGGGATTGTCGTTATAGCTCGGCTTAACATCCTTATCTCTACGTCTCATGTAGCATGTCAATTTATATTGGTCTAGGTCTTTGTCTGTCAGTTTGTCCATTGACTTGCGTGTGTTTTTGAGGATATGATTCATTAGCTCTCTTGTATCTACACTTTTCCATTTGCACTGTCCTTCTATCAGCAAAGATAACATTTCGTCCAACGTTCTTGTTATCAGCTTATTCGTTAAACTTGAAGTTTTTTCTTTGCCTAGCAATAATTTTATGTGTTGCCTTAACTGTTTGTACTTTTCGATTTTTTTTTCTGGGTCCTGTTTAGCGTCTCCTAACCCTGACTTTGCTCTAGTCTTCCTATTTTTTTCGGGTACGAACTCTATAATGGTTGTTTCATCGTCTGTTTCTGTTTCTGTTATTTTATTATCATTGTCTTGTAGCATCGGTTCTAATTGAATTAATCTTAGACTGATTGCATTTTCAACATCAATCAATATTATATCTTCTTTTGTCTTATCCCTCAGACTCGGCTTGTAATCCATTACTTGATTACTTTCTATATATGGTTTTATGATTTTTTCTAGAAAACTTGTTATTATACGTGCATCTGACAAATTTCCCTTGATATGGCCAGAACTGCTTGACGCTATCAATATCGACCATAGTAAAAGGGGAACTGTAAAAAAAAAAATGATCAGGACTTTTATATAAAGTAATTGGCTTTTTCTTTTTTTTTTTGGGTGGTAAATCATCAGATGACTTCTCCCGCTCTGGGCGGAGCGGAAGGGCGTGTCAGACTCTTACTGACTAAAACCCACCCGTGTTCCTTCAGTTGCCTGTTGCCAGGGTCCCGGTATCCTTTTCGGACTATTCCGCAACCCTGGCAGGCATCGGTCCTAACGGACCCCGTCAGGTGTGCTGACATCTCTTTGAGGCGTGCGTGGAACACGACGCGCCATCGACCCGGGCCTGGTCCTATCGGACGGCAAGCTACCCATTGCTCGCCGTCCGCAAGCCCGCGCCTATGGTGGCCGGGAATCCGCCTGGGATTCCCGACGCCCAGGGTGTCTCCAGCGGCGGAGGTGACGGCTCCAAGGCTCCAAGGAGGTGACGGCTTCCCATGCCCTCTCGCTCCGTACCATGGCCTGGACCAGGGCCGGACGCGAGAGGTCATTGCCGCCAATCGCCTCCACGAGGACACGGCGGTGCTCCGCCCAAGCAGGGCACATCCACCGTATAAAGTAATTGGCTTGCTTTTGCGTTTTGAGACGTTTTTACGAGTTTTGAATAGCTACTATTAGTTTAACAATAATGATTTGATCCACCTCAGTACGGAACATAGAGTAATTTTGTAAACTGAGCATCATTTAGGACTTTATTCTAGGGTTTAACGGAACCTAGCCTCCGCCAATGCGGAATTTCCGCGTAAAATCGTGAGGAGTTGGAACTGAGGTCTATTGAAGAAAATTTACTCCTCCTGAGCTCAGAGCTGCCCATAGGTGAAGCCAGTTTAATTTAGGACCCACTACGAAATCGCCCAGATGGTGATATAGCGGCAAAACTATTTTTTGCGAAACAAAGTTTGCAATAAATACCTATCTAAATTTTAATTCTTCGACTCTAATGGGTCGATTTTTTTCCGTGATTAAATGTTGTCTTTTTTTACAACTCTCCACCGCTTCCTTTAAGATGACATCATCCCCAGTCCACTTATGACTGGTTAGGCTCTCACCACCAACAATTAAGATAGTCTGCCCAGATTCTTCGAACCTATGCCAATGCTAAAGGCTGGCTCATCGGTTGTCTGTGTTGTGCAAAATCTTTGGCAGAAGCCAACTATACAAAAAACTATACACTTATCTTTAATTTTGGAAGCCGGTGTCCTTGGTTTTTATCCGACATAGAATAGAATTTAATTTTCAGTTTTTAGTTGTGCTACCCAACTACATACCCCACACAAATTATCTACCACTACTTGCTACGTAAGTACGTACGTAGTACGCAACAGGAAATTATAATATCATCAACATATAGGTATACAAATTGGACGCGTAAACGTATTATTGAAGCTAACTCGAAAACGCGCGGTTTTCTTGTACCAAATGAAAAAAGAATCACTAATACTCATAAAAATTTCTACACAAAAACAATTTACTTAGTACCTATTACCCGACTGCGCGATAGCAAACACAGTTCTGTGTTTCGCTGTAAGTACTTATCTATTCTGTTAGAAAAAGATGCAGTGGGGTTAAAAAAAATGAAAAAGCTTAAGTATTTCCTACCTCTAAACAGCGATACAAAACGGACCATGATTAAATCTGGAACCCATTCCGGTCCATTTTACGATATCCTTAGAATTGCTGTAGCTCTAAACGAATTTGATAGGTATTGAGTTTGTAATACGAAACGATCGATACGAGAAACGATTTATTTTTACGGCTACATACATATTTCATATCTCAGATTTTTGTTTCAATTTAAATTTTTAGGGTTCAACTGCGTTGTTAAACTGAATGCGGAGAATGCTGTAGCTTTTCTGCGTGTAATTAGCCCAACGGCTGCAGGTGACGTGCAATATGCTCGGAAAAGAATTTCAAGCCATCCGAGAAACGCGCGAATCTGCGGGCCCGCATGTTAGCTCTTTTAGATAAAGCCCTCCGCTCTCGTTCCAGGTCAGCATGATCCCTGAGGACAGCCTGATCCCTGAGATGAGCCGTGGCTATATATCTTATGTATTTAAACTGTTACACCCTCTCCAAGAGGGTACATTATTTAGACGTATAGGTGGTACATAGTCAGGGCATATAGTAGCCTCAAAGACCATCATGTACTGACTTTTCTTACTAAAAACTAAAAAGTGAAAAATAACTTTAATTTCGAAATTTGGTGGCAAAAAACGTAAATTGAAAAGCAAAGACAGTTGTTTTTGGATTGTCGGTTGTTTTTTTTTTTTGTAAAAAGTTTTATTAATAAGTATTTTTTTTTAATTAAATCTTATTTGATAAGTAATTCCTAAATTTTCGGAAGCATTCGTATTGCCAGTGTTTTCATTAATAGTCGTGTTGTCTCAAAAAATAAACTCTGCGAAAATTAAATAAAAAATTTCGCAGATATCAGCCAAAACCTGGAAACAGTTTTTTTTTCTCTCTTTTTCTCTGCAAATGAAAACATATTTTTACAACCCGTGCGCAATAACATGGCACCTGGCTCGAAACTCAACGCTACACGCGCCGCGCCCCGCTGTCGGCGTGCGGGGCTGCGGGGGGAGTTACAAACGTCATTGAGCCAGGTGCCATGTTAAGGCGAACGGGTTGTAACTTACAACCCGTGCGCATTAACATGGCACCAAGGAACATGGCATTAAGGAACTGTACCTGCTAATAAAATAGTTACAACAGTTCCGTTTCAAGAAAGTTTACACGTCTTTAAGTGAATAAAACCAGTTTTAAAGCAAATAGCGTTTTATTTAACAACATTACAATATGATTCAGAAGTAATGAATAAAATCAACACACGTAGATGATAAGTAGTAGAAGCCCACTTTTTAAGCTTATAAACTAATATTGCAACAATGGTATCACTTGCATTATAAAAAAAAAACCATAACAGTTTACATTTTTAAATATATTTTTCGTAATTATTGTATTTATAATATTCTGGCTGAAATTAAGACTTATTATTTATGCCAACCATTCTTAAGGTCATCGTATTATCCAATAACTGGGTTGTGGAGGTCAGATAGGCAGTCGCTTCATATAAAATACTGGTATTCAGCTGCATCAGACTGGAAGCTGACCCCAACATAGTTGGGACTGATTGACTGCAAGACTTTTAATAATATTCAAAGTCAAATTATCGATGATAGCTTTATAAAGTACCTATAGAAAGTTATTATTATTGTCTAGTTTGAGCAAATGTATTATTTCAACGTTTTATATCGTCTTTAAGTTAATCAATATAGTTTTTTTATAAGATTGGACGGTACATGTTTAACGAGCCTCGACCTCTTAACATTCTTGATCGAAATTATTTCTCGATTTTCCACAATATTTATTTCGTAGAGATTTAAAATAAGTATTACAAGCCATATTTTAATTAATATATTTAAAACTTGTTTAAAACCATCTATAAGTAGATTTACATTTTTACATGACTACAGTAAAAATAAGTACCTACATAAATTATTTATTTTTAACCGTTAACGAAATTTTATATACTAAATTTAAAATACGTATCTTTTCTACCAGATACATATGAAAATTTAGTTGAAAAATAATTTTCAAACATAAAACATACAGACCTACAAAATATTATTTTTTATATAAATCATTACTAAAAATCTAATATTGTTGGAGTTACTACTTGAGTCTATCTACTTAATCGACTCGGAAAAAACTTGTTTTCATCTTCATTCCAATAAATGTCGGTTATCAATAAAATACGATACATTTTCGCTTATCGATCACTTCAACAATTATTTAGACTCGTTATAATAATAGATTTATATCTATATCGAGCAACGAACATAGTTTACTACACTGAATGGCGTTGCTTCACGAATGCTGAGATATAAATGTGAATAAAACATATTAGCCTACGACCGCAAGTGTGACCGCGCGGCATTTAGTCACATAGGGCTTGTAATGTTCTTCCTCACACATATTGCGAATGCTCTTTAAATGTCGAGTAAGTTTAACAACATAATAAATAGCAATAATTACAAAAACTAACCTAAATAAATTAAATTTTACGTCGTAAACTATGAGAGAGCTACTGAGCATTATTTTTTCCTTTTTGACTATACCTGCCAACACTAAGGCACTACGCAGCCGCGCGGTCCACACGTGGCGCCTCTTGATGTGGGCGACACTTCGGTTCTTGTCCTGTGTGAAGGTCTACTCTCTTCGGTTCCTGTCGTGTATTCTATCCTACTCTAGGAGGTTAAGCTTGCTGTTGGTCTTGCGCAGTTGTGCTCGCCAGGGTATTATCTTTGCCTTTTCTTCTTCTTCGTCCACATGCTTGCCGTTAGACGTGGAATGACCTGCAAGTGCAATATGAACGCATTTAAGTGCTTAACAAAATAACATCACGCATGTATCCGAAGGTATAGGCAGAGGTGTGCCCACACCCACATTTCGCCAGTTAAGTTTAAGTCCCATGTAATAGAAGGTCAACCATCAACCGCGCCCAAGCCAGGCTGGGAGGCTACTGATTATTGTGGCGTTCTAATCAGCGACATAAGACTGAGATAAGAACCTTTTTTTTTTTTGAGGGTGGGATATCTTCAAATGACTTCACCCCGCTCTGGGCGGAGCGGAAGGGCGTGTCAGACTTTTACTGACTAAAACCCACCCATGTTCCTTCAGTTGTATGTTGCCAAGGTCCCGGTATCCCTTTCGGAATTTCCCGCAACCCTGGCAGGCATCGGTCCTAGCGGACCCCGCCAATTGTGCTGACATAATTATCTTTGAGGCGCGCGTGGAATACGACGCGCCATCGACCCGGGCCTGGTCCTTATCGGACGGCGAGCTACCCATTGCTGCATTGAGGAAACACCGACCAAACGGGTTAGGTTAGGTTCGAACTGTGATCAAACACGCTCGAGCCGTCAAGGTCGCAGTAACTAAGTTAGGGTACCCCGACCAAACGGGTTAGGTTAGGTTCGAACTGTGATCAAACACGCGCGAGCCGTCAAGGCCGCAGTAACTAAGTTAGGGTACCCCGACCAAACGGGTTAGGTTAGGTTCGAACTGTGATCAAACACGCGCGAGCCGTCAAAGTCGCAGTAACTAAGTTAGGGTACCCCGACCAAACGGGTTAGGTTAGGTTCGAAATGTGATCAAACACGCGCGAGCCGTCAAGGTCGCAGTAACTAAGTTAGGGTACCCCGACCAAACGGGTTAGGTTAGGTTCGAACTGTGATCAAACACGCGCGAGCCGTCAAGGTCGCAGTAACTAAGTTAGGGTACCCCGACCAAACGGGTTAGGTTAGGTTAGGTCCGAACTGTGCTCAAACACGCGCGAGCCGTCAAGGTCGCAGTAACTAAGTTAGTGTACCCCGACCAAACGGGTTAGGTTAGGTTCGAACTGTACTCAAACACGCGCGAGCGCTAAATCCAACTTGGTCCCAGTTACAGGGCTACTTAGGTAGTATTTTTAGAACCCCAAAATATGAATTATTATAGGTAAACAAAAACAGACGCATGCGTTTTAATAGAGTTCAATAATAATTTTAGGAACGCAAAACGGGAATTTCATAAATATGAGGTTTGATTAAGTAGATACATTACATATAATATTTCATGTTTTAATACCCCTTATTATAAAACAGTAGCATAAATAACTATTATCTACACCCATGCTCCAATCCTCTATAAAACTTTCTGAAACAGTTAGCTTATTGCCAAAATTAAAACAGCCAGTGTCATAGTAACCATAATATCATCCAAACGGGTGTTATAATGTTGTACTGAATTTCATAATACAACTCAGTGTTTTAAAGTTCACAATAAGCTCCCTGTTTCAGAAACTTTTATAGAGGATTTATAGCATGGGTGTAGATAAAATAAAGAATTGAACAGATCTTCAAATTACAAACCGTTACAATGATCACTGGACAGTTTGGCCTCTGATGGCGCCCGCATGGGTTGCGCAGGAGTGTCATAGCACATGCTGATGTTGTCTATGGACACGGCTCGCTGCGTCCCGCTCGGGTAGGCTCGCCACTCGCCATTCGCCTGCCCATTCGTCTCTTCTACCTTAGGAGTGTATATGGAATGTCTGGAACGGTAAAACGGGAACGGTATAGAAGCGAAACGGTCTTTGAGTTGCTTTTTTATCAATCAGTGAAAATTCCTCATGTATAGATTTAAGACTGTTTAGCTGCGAAAAGATTATCTAAAACAACAAAGGATTTAAATTATTCCCGGAACTATTCAACCCCACAGTATCTCAATTTGATCTGTTCAAGACTTATCTTCCTTGTTTTTGGCCTCGAACCAAAACCTCTCATTTTGCAAACTCAAACTCAACAGATAATCGCTTATAAGCTCCTTACTCGTCGTAGATACTTTTATTTACTCTATTTTTAACCCAGCAGACATATTTAAGACCTTTCCCGTGCCCTAACAAAAACAAAACGGACCTCAACCTGCTCTCAGCTTCTTCTCTCCTCTGCAATAGCTGCCTCTTCCAAGCAGGCACTGCCGCCGCCCTTCGTCGCTCTGCTTCTCCTGCCAGCTCCTTTTCCAAGTCCTTTCGGGCTTTTTCGGCAGCTCTTCGGGCCAGCATCTGGCGTTTCCAAGCGGGGATGACGTTGCCAGCTGCGTCGCGCTCCGGGACCTGCGCACACCTCTGCCAATCGACCAGCCGTTTTTGATTGTTAAAGCTTGCACAGTCTATTTTTAATGTGGAAGTTTTTGAAGTTGATTTGTGAGAAATAAAATGTATCTGTGTGGTCTGTGAGAGGTTCAGTCTTAGCTTTAAAATTGCATAATCTGCCTATTATGTTCTTACTGCTAGGCTGGGACGCAGGCCTCCACTCTGTGAGAGGGAGTGGGCCGTACTCTGTCTCCGCCCACAGTGCGGGTCGACTTCTGAATACGTACCTTACTAACCACTTTTGGAAAAGATGGATTTTTGGTATATCTACGTCTACCTTTGTGCTCGAAATTTATCAACTCATAGTCTTGAATCTCTGGTGATAAATAGCGGTTTTCCATGAACGCAGGCGCAGTAAGTTTGTCAAGCGTTTTTATATTTGATTCGTTTTGGTTTGTATTTTTAAATTTGTGTCACATCTAACGGCCAGAGGATATAATTAGGGTTCCTTACCCGAAGGGTGCCAAACGGAAACCTATTTATAAGCCTCCGCTGTCGGTCCGTCCGTCTGTCTGCGGGCTGTATCTCATGAACCGTAATAGGTAGGCAGTAGAAAATTTCACAGATTGTGTATTTCTACTATTTGCTGTTATAGCAGCATTAGAAAAAAATATTAAGTAAAAAATTGCTATTGAAGTCAATTTTTTACTTAATTTTTTTTTCTAATGCTGCTATAACAACAAATAATTATAAAATAAGGTTAAAAATTAAAGGGAGTCAAGAAACTTATTATTTTTGTTTTTTTTACTAAACTATTTGCGACTCCAACTCGCACTTAGCCGTTTTTTCTTCTCCGAAGCAAAGGTATCACAAAGAAGCATCGAGATCTTTTGAGTTAAGTATATTAAAACCAAAACAAATGCCCAGTTGATTGATTAATTACACACCAAAACGATACAATTATAGATCAGTCTTTCTGAAACAAAGATAACATGAGACAGAACCTATCTAAATATTCTCTCTACCTATTTAAAAATTAGCTGTGCCCGACAGGGCCCATAATTGTTTCTATAATTTTTTATTTACCACCTATAATTTGTACATTATGGATTGCAATAAACGATTTGATTTGATTTCTGTCCTGTTCTGACGTCTGTCCAAAGTTAACCGTGCCCACGTCACAAAAGCTAAGGCTGAACTCACACAGCCTTGTGAAATTTTCTCAAAACAACTTACTATCCACTGAGTTACAAAATCATTGAGCAATCATAACGAATTTTAAATAAGTAGCATCATCAATTTCTAAAACCTGATTTGTATGCAACAATGTTAAAATACTAATTAGTTTTGTAACGATTACACTGATGTCGCAAGATAGACTGTGCTTGCTTTGTCATCTTAAGCTGTGCGCACACGCCTTACATTAAGAGGGCTAACACACTTTGACGCCATGGCGACGTCGCCGGCTACCTATCCATATAATTCGTATTGGAATGTAAACTCATTTGGCTACGGTCCCGTGACGTCGCAAATTTGGAAGCGTAGACATGGAGACTGGATACTCTGGTGACCTGTCAAGTAGCCAAATCACCAGTATTTTGTGTACAAGTAAGTTACGACTCCCTCACTCGGTGGTCGACTGATCATTAGGATGGATGCCCGCGAGTTACTGGCAACTTATTTGGCAATGATACGAATGATACGGTAGGTAACCAGAGGTAGATGGCGACGTCGCCATGGCGGCCCAGTGTGTTAGCGCTCTTAAAATGTCGGCCACGAGCCAATACACGAAATGACAGTTAAATAGAGTTTTACAGGACGACTAAAATAACTGCGTGTGCGCACTCACTAAGAGGTTAGAGTATACAAGAGTGGATGCTGTGGATAATAATAATACCTATTGAAGAGAAAACTAACTACTTTGAAAATAATGTATAGGTCTCAAGAAGAATTAACAAAGGCACCGTGATCATAATGTTAAGAGAATTACTGTAAGAATAATTTATTAATGTACTGCCAACATACACAACAATACACAAAATCCGTACACACTTGTGTACGGATTTTGTAGA
Source organism: Lithophane ornitopus (assembly GCA_948473465.1). NCBI lineage: Eukaryota > Metazoa > Arthropoda > Insecta > Lepidoptera > Noctuidae > Lithophane > Lithophane ornitopus. Next base: position 13,533,693 of record OX419632.1, on the reverse strand, counting down.
ATTTATACTTACTTAAGTATAAATTCTACAATCTACTTACAAGTTACGTGACTTTTGACTACGTAAAAAAATAAAAAATACGGGCCCAATAAAAAAAAAAAATCTATACTCCATTTGAAATAAGATTAGAAATTTAAATAAGCCTTTTTACAGTCCGTTCAACCGATTTTATCTTCTATTGCGTTGGTGGCATGACAAATGGCAGCTGCAGTAGATAGTTGGTATTGTGTAACCTTTTTTGCTTTTAATGCCATCGTTATGCCTACGGTATAGATGTCAACATCGGTTGAACGGACTGTAAAAAAGTTTGTTTAAATGTCTAATCTTATTTCAAATGGAGCAAAAAAAATGTTTTTGTCGACATCCCCAGTAAGGGTACACAACACCTCACGGGGAACGTCTAGTCACCACAACAGAGCGGGACTCTTTTGAGGCGTACCATTGAGTTGTGCGCTGCATTTATAAGTTTAACACAATCAAGAGACGAAGCCGGTTAGTTTAATAACCCTGCAGTATCTAGTACCAGGCAATCATAATATATAAAGTGGTAATGTTCCAGCTAGAGCAACTGATTTACCGGATAGTTACGTAACACGCGAGCCGGCGCGGTGACCGTGAACGTAACGGGACCCTGCCGGCTGCCCGGTACCAATTTGTGATGCACTGTGTTGTGATGAGAAGGGTTGTTGGACTTAGAAATAGAATAGTTTCGGGCAGAAGTACATTACAGTATTATCGTTGTAAAACATTGAGAGAAGCACACGGGAAGTAATTAATGGTCACCGTGAATTTCAATAATTCTATTTATCAGGGAGGGACACTACGACTCGGTGACCGGTCCTGACGTCAGAATGAACGGTCACCCTTAAAATGTTTTTTTTTCTTCTTGAATACGATTGAAGCAATTGTTTGAGAATAGGAAGCAAATAGAAGCGATAGGGAAGAAATTCTTGGGCATAAATTCAACGTTAAATACGCCTAGTGACCGTTCATCCTGACGGAGACGACTTCTTGACAATTCAAAAATAAATGGTTTAATTGAAATAAATGCTTTGAATTTTTAATACTAGCTGACCCTCGCGCTGATTCGTGCGGCAGGCACTGGTTTCAGCCACGTAAATTTTTCCGGAAAACGATCCTAACGGTACCGACGCGACTTTCAGAAATTATTGTTCCTAGGAATCGCTGGGTTTTTAAAGTCCAATCACATTTTCCTTGTACTATATATATCAACTCCATCAAACCTATACATGCCCCCCCTATTACATGGGACTTGAATAAAACTCTCGAAATTCTTGGTCCGCTTTCTTAATCACGGTCTTTTTAGCAAACGCATGAGAAGTCGGTTCATATCTCGCAAACAGAAGTTTACCAATTTGGAGAACGAGGTCAAGAACATCAGATTATTCACCAAGGATATACATGAGTGTCACAGATGCTATATTGAATCCCGAGCGTAACGCTAACGAAGCAGTCTAGGGCAAACACGAACTCAGCGAGGGATGCGCTTGAGTCCCTCGCAGCACTCAACGAGGGATTCAAGCTCACCCAAGCCGAAGGCAGATTTATCCCCGAGGTTTTTTACACCTTCAGTGAGATAATAATAAAAAGCAATTCGATTTTCGAATAACTTTTTTTATTCATACGAATTTTTAGCTGAGATTCCAAATTCAAATGAACGAAAACACAATAATTAACCAAATAATTAGCCAAAGGATATCTATAATTAGCCAAAGTCAAATAATTGATTTCAAATAGACACATAGAAGAGACTTTTAAACGTCAAAGTTTACAATAAAGTAAAATAGAATCGATTCTAGTTGTTGGTTGTCGTTGTTGAAGAATGGGTAAGAAACTCCAAAAAAGGCCGTGCCTACTCTATTTCAATACAAAACTGGCCAAAAGGAGATCTGCCAGACTCGGACATTATAATTACACACTTTACAAAACACAAGCTAACACTCAAACACAGTACTATTTAAACTTTCATATTTCGCAAACCCAGAGACAGTATTAACGCGATTACTAAGCATTAAGCAATCACAATGTTTGAATTTGATTTCTTTTGAAAGTCGCCTGCATTTGAAGAAGTAGGTACTTAAATATCTACTCCATTTCACGGATATGAGTGTTTGCCTGTTTTCACTATACAAGTAGTTTTAGTTAAGGCGAAAGCGTTTGTGTATCCCGCGAAATTTAAATTTTGTTACGTTTTTTTGCAATTTGCAGGTCAGTATCTGACCTCCACAACCCAGTTACTGGGTAGCACTTATACCCGTTGGTAAGATGGCATATTTTTTTTTTTTTAATCATAAACGGATAATATTATGAATCATCGTAAAATGTTACAAACTGACAATTCATTATATGATCTGCATGCGATTCATATTACGAAATAATTCATTTGTTTGACAGTTTTCTATGGAGATTCGTAAAATGGTCCACAAATGATGAATTGCTTTTATGTGAAATTAGAGGAATTGCTAATGACAGCTGGGATTCAGAAAATTAACTGCTTTTAGAGGAATTGTTAATGTGGCCGGTTTAGGCCCCCTGGTTATATGTTGATCTAAATTTCTGATTCGCGGCTAAGATCAAGTGATTCTCTGCTTCGTTGAGCGTCTTTTCAGACCCGTTCATTATCTGCCTAGCCTTTTCCAACTATGTTGGGGTCGGCTTCCAGTCTAACCGGGTGCACCTGAATACATATTTTACATGGAGCGACTGCCTATCTGACCTCCACAACCCAGTAACTGGGTAATACGATACCCCTTGGTAAGACTGGTTGTCAGACTTTCAGGGTTCTGACTACCCGGAATGACTGTCAAACATCTACAAATGACAGCCGAGACCAAAGTTTTAATGTCCTTCCGAAACACGGTCTCGATATGTAATGGTTGGTCACCCATCTACGGACTGACCTCGGCAAGCGTAGCTTAACTTTCAATCGACCGATTGGTATAGCTAAATAACATGAATGCATAAATATTTTATCTACGTTTATGTTCATCTATAAAGATGAAAACATTTTATACAGGCTTATGACTTTAATTATCCCGAGCTTATTAATTCCTTCCACGATATCGGAATGTAATCCAATTAGCATACTTAGATCTCTTAATTAGGAGTGAACATTCCGGCAATGAGCTGGTAAAAAAGTGCGGAAGAATGTAAAATCGTTTAGATTTGACACTTGAGTAGCTACACGTAAGAAATAATATTTGTATTGTTCGTTTGTCCATCTTTTACACTGAGTGGCTCTTTGCTAAATAATAAACTATACTGCCGAAGTCGGACCGTGGATGGGTGACCATCCATTAGGTATATACCCTTCCGTGCCTCGGAAAGCACATTGAACCAGGGTTTTCAAATCCTATTTTTCAGATTCCCCAAAATCATTGGTGAAAATCCCCGAATTCGGGGAGAACAAAATCCTGATTCCCCACCAAATCAACCTTATTATTAGGATAAAAAAATATTCTTGGTTACGCAGCTACATTATATCTGGTTTCGCCCGAAGATTTATTGATATTTATGTAATGTTGCCATAAAAAATATAAAATTAGACTGGAATTTACTGGATGACTGATCCATATTCGAATATGTAGGTAGTAAAATTATATTTGTGATATAATATTGGTTTGACTTGCTAAAATTATAAAATCCCTACATAATCCACGCATGGGTCCTCCCCACAAAATCCCCAATGGTTTTGAGATTCCCCGCAGTTTGGGCAAATTCCGACAAATCGGTTAGTCCCGGCTGTCACTTGTAGATCTTTGATAACAGTTACGGTTATTCAGAAGCCCAAAATTCGCATCCAAGCCAACTTACCAAGTGGTATAGTGCTACCCAGTAACTGGGTTGTGAAGGTCAGATAGGCAGTCGCTCCATATTACTATGTTCAGATGCATCCGGGTAGACTGGAAACCGACACCAACATAGTTGGGAGTAAAGCCTCGTGCAGACTGGCTCGACGCGACATCGGTATTTTTTATACCGTGAAGTTTTCTTAGAAATTATTTTGTTAGAGTCACGTCGCACCAGTCTGCACGAGCTGATTGAAGTCAATATTAGATAGAAAAACGAGTCGATAGCTACAACATGTGCAATCACATTTAAATCTTGGATGATATCATTTGTAAGATACCTACTGAGATCAATAGCTATACGTTTAACTAGAATACGAGGTTAAACTGATATCATCAAGATAAAAAATAAATGTTGTTTTTGTAATAAATAATACCAACTTATGTAACAAAAAATCTGTTGCCAATTCAACGGTTAAGTCAGCTAAATCATTTCAATTCAAAACGAAAGCTAATGAAAAAAATAACTTTTAAAATTCCACAATCAAAATCGTTAACGCGACTCAGATCCAATTTAAAAGAAGCGAAGTTAAATTACATAAAATACGGCTAATTATTAACAATATTTTGAAAAGATTATATTATTATATAAAACGTGACAGTGCGCACGGCGCGCAGACCAGCGCGGCGCAAGCGCAGAGAAAGCGTGAAAACTTATACACATCTCAGTTTGTATAAAAATATAGTAATTTTTCATTCAAATCATGTTAATTGATATACAGGGTTGGCAAAAATAATGGAAAGTGATCCGAAGGCCAATTCTCATATATACTTGAAAGACGTTCAGATTCAAGTCACAAGCTCATCTCAGCGAGAACCAATGTCAAAAACATGTCAAAAATTTAGTTAAATTAAAGGTTTTTTGACAGATTGAGATAAACAACAATGCGATCGTTCTTAAAAATACGGGAACCCTCCCTCTGGTTTGAAAAAGTGAATTAAAAATACTAATTTCAAACTATTATAGCCGACCATATTCAATGAACTGGAGTTTATAAAAAAATCAGCTGTTCCCTACATTTATGTTCGCATAGCTCGTTAAAATGTAGGGATTTTCTTCACGATTTCAGGGTTGTTCCCATAGTGACAGTTGTTCATAATGATGAGTACAACGACCCCTTATGAGGATGCCTATGAATCAATATTCACTCTGTATACAGGCTGTTAGGGTAAACACCTTTATCCTTGAAACCAGTGGTTTGGTTTCATTTATAGAACGTAAAATCGATGGACATTGACAACTTTTTTTTAAAAGATAGAATCTACATTTTACCACAAGAGTATTTCACTCTTTCACCCTAGGGCGCTATGGCAACGAACTTGCGTCTCAACACGGGTGGGTGGCGCGGGGCGTGACCTGACCGGCCGTGAGCGCGACTCCTCCCTCAGTCAGTCAGCTGTTTCGCTAGCGAGCACGGTGTCGGATCTTTTTAAAATCTTTTAATGAAAATAACGTTTTTTTTTTATTGTTACTCGGTCATATATTATGTCAACTACCCATGGTTTGAGTGACAACGGTGTTTACCCTTACACCCTGTATACTAGGACGTAGTAGGCAACTTATTATTTTATGTTCAAAGTAAAACAACTGCGTGATTGTTGTCATAAATTTACATGATCTTATGGCAAAGAAAGTGAAACGTTACTGCCTTATTGTTACCGCTCGCAATTTCACGGAAATTGTAAGAGTTTTATGATGGTTACTGTAACAGTGTAAGAATTAGTTTGTATGAGTTTGTAATGTTGACCAATCCTAAACAATACGTACACCAGCTGGGGGCCTTAAACGGCCACATTAGCAATTCCTCTAAAAGCAGTTCATTTCCTGAATCCCAGCTGTCATTAGCAATTCCTCTAATTTGACTTAAAAGCAATAATTTGTAGACCATTTTACGAATCTCTATAGAAAACTGTCAAACAGATGAATTATTTCGCAATATGAATTACACGCAGATCATATTATGAATTGTCGGTTTGTGACATTTTACGATGATTCATAATATTTTTATATTATGATTCTGCTAAAGTGACCATTTTATGTAACAGTGTAAAAAATAGTTTGTAGGAGTTTGTAATGTTGACCGATCCTAAACAGTACGTACACCTGAAAGCTATAAGCAATAGTTTCTGATTGCAAAACACACTTTCAATCACAATCCGAAGGAATTTGAAGGAAATTGCTAATACTAATAATCTGCCTAGCCTTTTCCCAACTATGTTGGGGTCGGCTTCCAGTCGGTTAGACTGAATACCAGTATTTTACATGGAGAGACTGCCTATCTGACCTCCACACCCCAGTAACTGGGTAATACGATTCCCCTTGGCAAGACGTGTTGTTAAACATGCGGGGCTTCTGACGACCCGAAACGACTGTCAAAGATCCACAAATGACAGCCGGGACCAACGGCTTAACGTGCTTTCCGAGGCACGGAGGAGTCTCGATGTGTAATGGTGGTCACCCATCCACGGACCAACCCCGGCAAGCGTAGCTTAACCAACTTTTCAGGAACCGAGGCTATGTACGTTAAAAGAACCGAAGAGACTTTAAACTCACAGATTTGTAAATAAATAACTGAATAAATAATATCATCTTGGGCATTCCCGTAAGCAGCTGCTTATCAATCGTTCCTATCCATATTATTATTCATTTCACCAAGCGTAGCAAACAAGACGTTATCTTTGCAAGGAGCATTCAATTCAACGCTCTATGGCACTGTTTTTGATAATTAAGAGTCGTTAGCAACCAGATTATAAAGTGATATTAAATTATCAGGATCAGATATGGCTGTCCCACCATGAAGCGAGTAGAGCTAATATCTAAAAACCGGCCAAGTGCGTGTCGGACCACGCACAACCAGGTAGGTGGTAGGACCAAGTTTTGCTGGGACCGTTCTTGTTGTTTTGTTTTTTTAATTATATATATATATATATATTATTTTTTATTAATTTTTTATTAGATACTAGTTTATTTATATTATGACTTATTATTTATTAGGTATGTTGAAACTATATGTACTTCCCGTCACTTGTCCATAAGGGTTCATTAGAAAACCAGCGTCAGACAGTATATTCTGTCTGGCATTAATGCTGAAATGAGCCTTTTTGGCGCAGCCGTGAGGCACACATTATCGTTTTAAAAACATTATGTATTCTTTATTTTGATATTTGTATTTTGTGTTTCATGAACTGTGTCCAAATAAACGTTATTCTTTCTTTCTTTTTCTTTTTTCTTTCACAATGAAGGGTTCCGTAGTTGGGATGAATTTATGCCAAGAACAAACTTAACATTGTAGTTGAAAAACATGTTCTACCATACGAAATGTATGGGAGAACATGTTTTTGCAACTGAAAATGTAAGTTGGTTCATTATTACTCGTTAACTTGTAGAGCCTACTTAGCTGTGATAGTTTTCCTTTGAAATCGTTATATACTACTACGTTATATACTGCCGTGAATTTTTTCACTTAGCCAAAACTAACCATTTAGCTGGCAGGAGGGACACTTCCTGCCAGGGTTGCGTGAAAGTCCGAAAGGGATACCGGGACCTTGGCAACAGGCAACTGAAGGAACACGGGTGGGTTTTAGTCAGTAAAAGTCTGACACGCTCTTCTGCTCCGCCCAGAGCGGGAGAAGTCATTTGAAGATTGGCAACCCTCAAAAAAAAAAAGGGCTTGACTCTAACAAAAAGCTTTATTTAAAGCTTAATATTTCGCAAACGGATCCCTGAATCCCAAAATGGTTTTCACACACTTACAATATTTTTTAACGAGTTTTCCAACGACATCCCACCCCATGGGATAGACGAGAAAAGAACACAGCCACTTTAGGAGTAATACCTTAAAAAAAAAAGATTTTATTGCACCACTTTGTCGGCGTGATATATGTAGACGGACAGGTCGCTAGTAAGTAACCCTGTTCACCCCGTTACGTAAACCCGGTGATGTAATATCTTCTCGCCAAGTAATAGGTATTCCAGTTTAACCAAATTTAAATAGGCATGAGGTCCTGAGTTCGATTCCCTGGTCGGACAAAGTGTTATTGAGTTTTTCTATCTCTAATTTCTCAGTAACAGCCCGGAGTCTGGATTCGTGCCCGGTTGATGGCAATAGGCTCGCCCCCTATTACATGGGACTTAAACATAACAGGGGGCTTAAAACAGTCACTTTGGCAGAACATAATAGGAAAATATTATTAATCATCGTAAAATGTCACAAACTGACAATTCATAATCTCTAAATCTACGTGCGATTCATATTATGAAATAATTCATCTGTTTGAAAGTTTCTATGGAGATTCGTAAAATGGTCCACAGTATGAATTACTTTTGTGTCAAATTAGAGGAATTGCTAATGACAGCTGAAAATTCAGGAAATGAAATGCTTTTAAAGGAATTGCTAATGTCACCGTTTTAGGTCCACTGGTGAAATGTGGGTGTAATAAAAGTACACCTCTGCCCAACCCATCGGAGAAACAAGCCTTGATGTTATTTTACTGTTTAGATTTAAAAGATGAAACATGATCCTCCTCAACAAACCACTACATTGAACGGTCTCGCTGGACTACCGTAATTGCATAGCTTGGAAAACGGATTTTAATCACAAACCACAGTACTGACAATGTTGTAAGTACATACATAAGTGAATGCCACTGCGCATCCTCGAGATGATTTAATAGATATCTGTTAAAGAAGTATCTGGATTTAAGAGTAGGGGAAGACCAAGACAAACGATGGATGGACTGAGTGAAAAATGAAATAGCTAGAACGGGGGTGACTACCGGGATGACGACTAATAGAGAAGTCAATCTGCCCAGCCTTTTCCCAACTATGTTGGGGTCGTCGGCTTCCAGTCTAACCGGATGCAGCTGAATACCAGTATTTTACATGGAGCGACTGCCTATCTGACCTCCACAACCCAGTAATTACGATACCCCTTGGCAAGATTTGTTATCAGGCTTTCGGGCTTCTGACGACTCGTAACGACTGTCAAAGATCCACAAAAGACAGCCGGGACCAACGGCTTATCGTGCTTTCCGAGGCACAGAGGAGTCTCGATATGTGAAAATGGTCACCCATCCACGGACCAACCCCGGCAAGCGTAGCTTAACCTGATGGATCAACCCGAGCGGCTGTTATTACTTAGCCACGAGCTCCTCGTGACGACTAATAGAGAAGTATGGAAGAAAAAGACACGGAGCGCCGACACCAAATAAAATGAGATAAGTACAAGAGAATGATGGTGGTGGTCAGGGGGCCTAAACCGGCCACATTAGCAATTCCTCTCAGTTCATTTCCTGAATCCCAGCTGTCATTAGCAATTCCTCTAATTTGACATAAAAGCAATTCATAATTTGTGGACCATTTTACGAATCTCCATAGAAAACTTTGTATGAACCATTTCTGGGAATGATTTAGTGAAGCAGTGATAAGTTTTTTTTTTTTTTGTAGGTACTTGTTGTATCACTAACATAGTTGTTGTGTAAGTTTATTTTATTGTTACTAACACTATGAGTCTCATTATAACTCTGAATAAAGAATTTATTATTACTATTAAATGTCTTTTAATTTCTACTGAGAAATTCCTGATAGAAAAACGCAATAATACTTTGCCAGACCTGGGAATCAAACCCTCATGCTCAGCAGTAGATTGCGACCACTAACTAGACAACACTCATCTTTATATATCAAAACTTATAATATCTCTGACATAACATCAGTACTTTCGCTGTTGCAGTGCTGGTCACTACAATACAATACCTGATCTGCTAATTACCTTACAGCCAAGTCGTGACGATCTACATTGAACGGGAGATGAGTCGAGATTACCTCTCATTGTTTGAATTTGACAAAAAAATGATTTGCCTTTCAAAGATTGTTGCATCATTATAAATAATTTTAATGTCTACTGTTAGTTTTGTTCGAAGTTGTAATTATTTCTGGTTATGTACTGCCTCGTTCTAATGGTCGCAAGCGCATGAGGTACTGGGTTCGATACCCAGGTCGAGTAAAGTGTTATTGGGATATTCTATCAGAATTTTTTCAGTAGAAATAAAAAGACATTAAGATAGAAACCATGGAATCATTGACATTTTACAAAGGACGGACAAATAACGAAACGAACAAGCTAATCAAATTAAAAAAATAAAAAACCCCGACAAAAACAAAGCATCTAATAAACGTTTTTTTTTTTTTTATAGCTAAGAATACTCGATCAAGTCACCTTTCAAACAAAACCAAAAAAATCAAAATCGGTTCAGCCTTTTGGCAGCTACGATGGCGCAGACAGATACACCGATACACACGTTAAACTTATAAAACCCTTCTTTCTTTCTATCTGTATTTTTTATGGTGTACATAATAAAGAGTATTCTATTCTATTATATTCTTTTTCCGTCGGGGGTTAAAAAGAAAAACAATGAAAGAATAAAAACAACAAAAAAACATAAATGAAGTAATATTGAATAAATTTGACAGACTGAGGAAAGAGCGTGGTATGAAAGGCAATATTTCAGCTAAAACACTATTCACTCCCCTCCGTATCAAAACGGCCTAAAAGCTAATGGTCCTATTAGCAAAACGACCTATTATCAAAACGACACTTAAGCAAAACGACACTTTAGCAAATCGTCCTATGAGCAAATGGTTCTATTAGCAGAACGTCCATAATATTATAAACGCGAAAGTTTATGAGGATGGATGGATATTTGTTACTGTTTCACGCAAAAACTACTGAACGTATTTGAATTTTTGGCACACAGATAGTTTATAACCTAAAACATTTAGAATATTTTTTTATCCCATTATTTCCACGGGATCGAGACTCATTCATGCAGGTGACACCGCGGGGCGCTGCTAGCATTACCTAATTCTAAAATGACCGCCACGAATCGGCGATCAAAACAAGTTTTGATTACGTCCAGACCAGAAGCGAAACCCATCAATTAAACCACATATCAAAACTATAATTTATCAACAATTAATCACTAAAAACTATCGTTCAGTATCGCAACAAATAATAAGTCTGCAATCTCTTACGTCAGACGAATCGGTGTCAGATATTTTGCGGTTCAACAACATTTTGTCTGTTCGTGCAGTCTTGTACCAAATTCCATTATGTCCTCACAAGTGAACGGTGAATCGTCCTCAGATATAATTGTTGTAGTTTTTACTTAGTTTTGAGCTATTATAACAATGTTTCGGATGACTAAGGCTGAGCGCTACAGAGCAAATTTTTTGTATACACAAAATAATCTTTATTTTTATACAGTTAATGTTCATATTCGTATGAAATGCTTGATCGCAGTCGTTTTAACATCTTATAATATAAGGTTCATTTTTTAATGAAACGTTACTGTACTAGGCTTGAGTAAAGTCTAATTTCGCTCGATAATCTCAACTGCATAAGTTACTGTTTGTTTTTCTATTTTGAGCACATGATGCCTGCCAGGGTCGCGGGATAGTCCGAAACGGATACCGGGACCTTGGCAACAGGCAACTGAAGGAACACGGGTGGGTTTTAGTCAGTAAACGTCTGACACGCCCTTCCGCTCCGTCCGGAGCAGGAGAAGTCATTTGATGATTTCACAAACTCAAAAAAAAAATAGTGCTCATAGTTGTCATGTTTCCTGACCACACTTTGCTGTACAGTATTCTTGGTGCTTCTATATGTGAGAACAATGTCAAACGAAAAATAATAAAAAACCATTCAAAATATAAAATTAAAATAAGCCCTGGCAGATAAGAGATGACCAGTCTCAACTGACGGCGCTTGTTCACGAACATGACACGTGGATCTGCACCATCCAGCTCAACCATTTTGTAGGGAACCGAAGAATCTAGAACCTGGGAATCTGACTCCGGACCTCATCAGCAGTAGCGCTTCAGACTAGGAGACAAACGAGGCAACCAGTACTTTAACAGCTAGATCATAATAATTCGGCCACATCTCTATAATAGACTAAACTCGAAAGCCAACAATTTTATTCCCTGAACTACATAAATTGTAAGAGAACTCTCAAGGATGCTGACTCTGAAAGATACAGAGAATTTACTAACTGTGTTAGAGTGAATATACTAATGTATACACTTATGTTAAGTATTTGTCAAATTTAGAAACTAAGAATGAAGTTACTCAACATAGTTAGTGATCTATTGTCAACTTGTTGATTATTTATTTATTTAATAACTCTATTTTTAGCTCTTCTCGCCTGAAACACAGGATAACCTAGTTCAGGCACGTAAGTCTTAGAAAAAATAATTTACATTTAAGCAAAACTGTACTAATTTTTATGCCTTGTTATTTTTGAATAAAAATATTATTATATTATATTAATTATACTGACCAATGAGCCGTATCGATGCACATGGCCGTATTAATAAATGTTCTGAATGTGCTTAAAAGTTTTCTAACTAGCAAAATGTCTCCCTGCTAAATAGATAAAACATCGAGATTCCTTTACTCTGCTTCAATCTGCCTAGCCTTTTCCATATTGTACCTTTTCCTAACTATGTTGGGGTCGGCTTCCAGTCTAACCGGATGCAGCTGAATACCAGTATTTTACATAGAGCGACTGCCTATCTGACCTCCACAACCCAGTAACTGGGTAATACGATAACCCCTGGACTGGTTGTCAGACTTTCGGGCTTCTGGCGACCCGTAACGACTGTCAAAGATCCACGAATGACAGCCGGGACCAACGGTTTAACGTGCTTTCCGAAGTACGGAGGAGTCTCGGTATGTAAAGATGGTCACCCATTCCCGGACCAACCCCGGCAAGCGTAGCTTAACCTGATGGATTGACCCGTGCGGTTATCTATGGCTTGTCTGCTAAAGAGACTGTGATCTCTTTCTTCTCAGAGTTTATTTCGGTCTTTCTTCTCAGAGTAGTCGGATAGGCAACACTGATCTCATCCAGTATTTAAAATAATTATTGACGTGTTAAAGTTTTTGTATCAACCTATACTCCATTTGAAATAAGATTAGACGTATAGATAAGCCTTTTTTACATTCCATTCAACCGATTTTGAATTCTATTGCGTTGGTGGTATGACAAATGGCAGCCGCAGTAGATAGTTGGTATTGTGTAACTTTTTTTGCTTTTAATGCTATCCTTATTATGCCTACGGTATAGAAGTCAAAATCGGTTGAACGGACTGTAAAAGGGTTTGTTTTAATGTCTAATCTTATTTCAAATGGGGTATACATAATTCCATATAAATATCATTTATCATTTAAAGATTGATCTAAAATGACGCCAAGAGGAATTCCATATATACAAATGTAAATCATAAAGTAGTGTATAAGTATTTACTTTAAAAGATTAATTATATTATATATTAAAGATTAATTATTTAACATGTACCCTATATTAATTTACATTTATTTTGTAAAAAAATCCTGTGCCCTTAAAACTGTCTTAATTACTTTTTAACCACAATCATGAGAGCAATACATGTGTTTGTGTATGTGCACATGTTGTTTTTTCTTTATATCTGCTTTTGTGTGTTGTGCTATTTCTTTTGTGTGCACTGAATAAATGGTTTATCTATGTATATAACAAATATGTGAGAAATCACTTTCCAAAAAACAATTTTTATCCCGACTGTACGTAGTTTCGTCAAAAACGCGAATCATGCGCATTTCACGGCTGTTACACATGAGACGAGCATTCGCAGAGATAGCTCCGAATGGTGGGGGAAGTAGATCACTGGGTTAGATGCAGCTGGTTCAAGGAAATGCGTACGGTACGCAAGTCGTGACGGTATTTTCTTCTATGATTCTTTGATGAAATTCAGGTTGTTTGTTATTTATCGATGACATTGTTATTGATGTTAGAATTATTACAAAAAACTGCGAAAGATTGGATAAATGATAATTGATATTTATTTCTGAAAATTGGTTCAAAAAACACTTTTACACGTCAAAATGTAATTATGTTTTAAAACTGGATGCTAGATATCTGACCCTAGTATTGGATTTCTGAAAGCAGGTTGAACCAACTCGCAGTCCACTGTTGCACATAGGTATGTCCCAGAGAGAGTTGTGAAAAAAAAAAAACAAAAAAAAACAACCGACTTCCAAAAAACACTAAAAACTGAAAGATATCTTTAATTTCGGAAGTCGGTGACAAAAACTGAAAATTGAAAAGCAAGCAAGTTTCAAGTTTTAGATTTTCAATCACGTTGAATATTGACGCGTGTGCGAATGACTCGTCCTGGAAATGTATTGATTTATCGGGACATTTAGTGTCCCAATCGGGACGCGTCCCCAGACCCCTGATAATCGGGACGTCCCGCGCAAATCGGTACACCTGGTCAACACTAGTCCCAGACTACGCCACAACACCCTATCCTCCGCCTTCCGCATCCAGTCTGTCCCAGATCTAGCTGAAGGGCGTCCTACACTACGCTTGTCGATACGCGGTCTCTTCAGAAACATGGCCAGCGCCCTGCCACTTGAGTTTATTTACTCAGCAAGCTATGTCGGTAGCTCCGGTTCTTTTCCGGAGAATTACATTCCTGATTTTATCCTTCAAAGAGACGCAGAGCATAGTCCGCTCCATAGCGCGCTGAGCGACCTTGAAAGCCGGCTGATGTTGGAAATCTACTGTCAAATGTCATGGTCGTTGCGGTAGTTGCGATAATTTGACCGAAATCAGAAAGAGCAATCAAGTAGTTGACCTAGGATTTGACAACAACAAATCGATTTGAAGTCTAGTCGTTCTGAAACCAGTGTTAGTCTAGGTACCAACTTGTTATACGAAAAATTCTTAGTACGTATTTTTGTAAAACCGGATTTTTTAAATGTATTATAGTAATTTTATTTATTATTCGAGCCCTGTATTTTAACTGGATTTGTCACAGTCTGTAAGAGATTTTCTTTCCGTTCTAAAACTGTACCCTCTTATTCATAAACGTTTCTTAAAGTTAAAGAGACGTATAAACGTCGAAAATGTATGGTTAAACAGTTGCTAATTCATAACTTAACTTTATGCAGCGTTTATGAAGAAGGCGGTAAGAATCTAAGCTATCTAGTAAATGAAAATTTCCGACAACTGACTATAAAATTAATTCTTTATATTATAAATAAACTAAGTATACTTTCTTCTCAAATAACAGTAAGATGAATAGATGTCAGCATGATTTATGTTGGTTAACATATATATATAATTACTCAATCAAAGAAATATTAATTAAAAGTTTCAAATTTTCAGAATTCAATACCTAGTCTGGGAATAGACCATTTCTTCCAACGAGTAACTTCAGCAGTGTTACTACAATCTACTACCTAATGTCCCCGTGAGACCTTCGCAAAAACTGTTATATTATGCACCAGACTATGCGATTGATTTAAAATCACTGAGGTTTATTTTCAAAAGTAAATTAAATGTATAGGAAATATTTAAGCGAGATTTTCCTTTAACACTAAACTACTGAAAAATAGCGTCCACTCTTTTGCATACTTCGAATAGATGTTATAATACAAATAAACATAAAGTTCACTGACCTGTTCCACAAAGTTCTCGGCGGTGAACCTCTTCGTGAACTCCGTGAAGGTCTCCTTATCCTGGAGGCTCTCCCGGCGCGCACGTTCCACTTTCAGCTTCTTGATCCCCGTTATATCCTTGGACATCTTCAGTTCCTCTATCAGATCCGTCTTCGCGTTTTTGTATATTTCCGCGGCACTCGGTAAGCATTGTAGACTGACTGAGCGAGCAGGGGGCGGGGCTGATAATGTCTTCGTGGCTGGTGTGCGGAGTCTGACTGCTGTGAGTTCGGCACTGCTGATGGCTGCGAGGGGCTGGTGGCTCGTGACGGGCGGCTGCGGCGGCGGCGGCGGCACGTTGTCGGCCGGCACCGGCGGCGGCGGCGGAGGACGCGCCTCCGCCGCGCTGTCGTCCCGCTTGCACGGCGCCGTGATTGTTTTCAAATACTCCGACGGTTTGATAAGACGGTCCGGCGCGTTATGCGGGAACGCGGGAGGCACGAAGGGTAGCACCGCTTGCTTGTTGACGAGGTTGGGCCCGCGCGGTCTGTCGTCGTCTGCGGACGCAGCCGAGCCGCGTCGCCCCGCTGCAAGATTTCAAGATGGCTGCCATTAGGGGGGAGAGAAAGTCCGCGCTTCGGCGCGCACGCACCCCGCGCGAGTGATGCGCTGCGTGTACAGTTGGTGCCGCAACTGTTTGATGTATTGATCCGATAATATTTGGATGGTGTTTTAATTTTACATAAATTAGTATGATCTCTCGTGGTTATTAACGGCTTCGGCTCCGATTGTACGCAATGCAGGGCATTAGGATATTTTTCTTTACGTGGATTGGAAATCTAATAAAGCATGAGGGTCTTTTAAAAGAAATAACTAACTAAATAAATAAATAATAAAAAGACTTTTATGACTTTTTAAATAAGGCTAAGAAAGTATTTAAAAAGCCTTTTTAAATACTTTCTTAGCCTTATTTCTCAAAGTGATGCTATGTGACTTCTAGTTTATTTCCTGTGTTCACGAGACAAGTGCTCGCCACTCAACACTGAACATTGTTATTACCGAGACATCTCAACGCTCGTTACGTGAATTTCTAAAACGTGTGTGATACAGCTTAATTTCGTTTTACTTATTACGATCTTTTCGTCTGGCAGCACGTGTAACTTAATTTCATGGCTATACCTATTAGCTATGTTTTTTTTTGTTTTTTGATAGGTCATAACGTCATAACTATTCGCTTAAGGAACGTTAGAGAAAATCAAAGGGTTTAACTTGTAATGGTTATTTTTAGGGTTCGTACCCAAAGGGTAAAACGGGACCCTATTACTAAGGCTCCGCTGTCTGTCTGTCTGTCTGTCTGTCCGTCTGTCTCCAGGCTGTATCTCATGAACCGTGACAGCTAGACAGTTGAAATTATCACAGCAGATGTACTTAAATCTGTTGCCGCTATAACAACAAATTCTAAAAATCAGACTAAAATAAATATTTAAGCGGGCTCCCATACAACAAACGTGATTTTTTTGCCGTTTTTATAGATAATGGTACGGAACCCTTCGTGCGCTGTGTAAAAAAAAATTGTAGTTTTCAGGGTTCATGTACTTATGTATGTATTTGAGTTTCTTTTTTACTCGACTGCACGGGAGGGCTATGATTTTTTAATTTATTACCTAATAATATGAGGTTAATTTTACCATGGAATGTAGTTTAACCTTTTAACCGCCCGACTTCATAACGGTTGTCGTGCCCCCAACACCTGGCATAGAAAAATCGAAAAATAAATACCTACAACAAAGATGATGTGTAATGCATAATTAAATTTAAAAAATGATTAAACGAGTGTCGTAAATATACGACTCTGGCGAAATGGGTACGAAAATATTTGTCGGATAAATCCGACGTAAGCGGTTAAAAGGTTAAACACTATCGAATAAGGAAGATGGAATGGGTCAGTGACAACAGGGCAAGTGTCGACTCAACCCGAATAATTATACCAGATACTACGTCGTCAAAACGCCTAAAAAAGTGGTGAGTACCGTTGTCATGAAAAGTATCGACCTCTTAAAATATTGAAGACTAGCTACCGCCCGCGGCTTCGCCCGCGTGTATGTCGATAAAAAGTAGCCTATGTCCTTCCCCGGGATGCCATCTATCTCCTTGCCAAATTTTATCGAAATCCGTTTAGTGGTTTAGGCGTGAAAATGCAACATACAGATAGACAGACAGCCAGACCGACAGACAGACTGAGAGAGTTACTTTCGAATTGATATTAGTATAGTATATAGTATAGTATATTATAGTATATAGTATGGAAGTATGGATTTAATGAATGATACAGAATGCCTGGAACATTAAATTCGCATTTATACCTAAGAACATGATTATATTTTTTGTTATAAAAACTGTAAAAAAATATGCATCTTAATATACAGCCTTATAATCTACTAGCTTGTGCCCGCGACTTCGACCGCGTGAACATAACATTTATTATACTATGACACTCGGCAATACTGTAGCTTCAAATTAGGGAAAAAAAAACCGGAATCGGATCAGTACCTAGTTTCGAAGACTACCCCCAACAAACTAAATCACTAGGTACCTCTTTTTATTATTTCTGTTATTGGTTACACGGATAACAGTAAACTAAATATTATAAAGAGGTTATACTCCTTTATTTAATTAATTGCAATTATATTTTTAAATATTAGAATTAAAAAAAATATATAGTAGCCCACCGGTATCGGAAACAGGGTCCAAGCTACCGGCGGTCAAGGCTCCAGAGAGAAGAATCTCCTAACAATACGAGCCGTGTCCAGGAGTACCGCTTTTTGAATCAAGCCCTTAATCCAGCTGCCCAACGAGAGCAGGACGATTGGTTATATTATTATATACTTGACGGCTCGTCTAAAGATTTTACGACTGTCAACTGTCAACATGACGTAAGGACAACTTGCCGGGGGGCCGCCTCCTCAGTAGGTACTGGGTGTACCTACTGAGGAAGCGGCCCCCCAGCAAAAAAAAAGGAAGATCGCGGAGATCTATCGAAACGAGGAAACCGGCAAGGATTAATAGCGACTGTGGTATTAGTGATCATGGTAACGACCCTGGTAGGGCAGTAAGTTGATTGATCTGCGCTCGCGCCTCACGTACTCGGTGGAACGTCGTTATTCATTCCTTAATGTGATAAGAGACTTGTGATTATTCAGAATATTATTGTGTTTCATTTCATTACATCTCCTAGCCCGCAAAACCACGCATAAGAGACAATAAGACCTCTTCTGATAAAGAGGATGTATTGCATTTATGCGCATTAGTAGGTATAGATGATTTCTTATTGATATCAAGAGCTATCTACTATTACCGCCAGTCATGTCGCATCATGACAGAAGTGTGTGTCGCACTTTCATATTACTAAATCTTGTTGCTCGCTTTTTCGCACTTGCTGATCATAATTATAGTGATCTACACCTACTATGGTCGAGTGCATCCTATATTATAAAGCCTCGTGCAAACTGGCGCGACATCGCGGGCGCGACAGCCAGCGCAACCCTTGTCGCGCCCGCGATATCGCGCCTGTTTCTGGGAGCCTTTAGGCCGGGACTCCACCAAAGCGGAGACGAGCGGAGAGGAGATGGTATTTGAACAACAATAGAATTGTGTTATTGACACATCTCCTCTCCGCTCAGCTTCAGTGGAGATCGCTGTGCGGAGATGTGTAATATTTGTATGGCGCGATGGAAGCGGAGATGTGAGCTGTGCGCGGACGACGCGCAGTGGAGACGAGAGATGTGAGCGGCGTGCAGTGAGCGATGTCACCCTCCCCCCTCTCGCCCGCCAGCAACTCGCAGAGCCCCGCACGCGCGCCGGCCAGCCATCTTACTAGTTGAAAAACATCTCTTCTCGCACAGCACACAGCACACCGCACACATCTCTGCTTTGGTGGAGTCCCGGCCTTATACTAGCCGTGCGTGCAATGGGATTTACTATTGACAAAATGTCGGACGTCCTAAATTATCATGAAAATAATCAGAGTATAATTTATCACAAAACTTGGCCAAGTGCGAGTCGGACTCACACACAGGGGTTCCGTAACACCGTACAATATTTTTTCTTTAATAAAAAAAATCTTAGCTTGTATTGGGTTGGCACCCCCTTTAATTTTTAACATTATTTTATTTTTTGTTGTTATAGTGGCAAAAGAAATACATAATCTGTGAAAATTTCAACTGTCTACCTATTACGGCAGACAGACGGACGGAAGGCCAGCGGAGTTTTAGTAATAGGGTTCCGTTTGGCACCCTTCGTGTACGGAACCCTAAAAACGCAGTCATTAATAAAATTCGTAGCGCCGAAAGTGCGTTGTGCGCACAACTTCTGTCACGAACTCCATTCAAAGCTGTCAGTTTGTATACATCCTTTGTGTAAATGGTGACACGCTTGGTTGGTATGGAAAGTGTTAACAGTTCAGCCCCTAGCAGCCGCCGCAGAGGCGTTTATGCGCTCTGATGGAAAGGCAATCTGTTTGCAAACGTGAAATGAAGGTCGGAATTATTTAAGAGGTGACGAAACTAGAATTTTTGATGAAGATTACCGCTTTTTACCTTATTCATTTAAATAAACGGCCGTGTTGCAAGACTGTTCACTATTATAACAGTCTTGTACTAGTGTCGTCGAGATATAGTCGATTCAAATCAAAATCAAAAGGCATTTATTCAAACTAGACTGAAAATCAGCACTTTTCGAACTTCAAAATTACATAAGACAGTCCCCCAAAACTCCCACCCTTCACCACTTCCTAGTGCTTTAGCTGGGAAGAAGAAGTGGCGTAACAAACTCGCCCAGCAGTTTATTTATGAGATAATATTCTTAGGAAAATTGGCAGTCATATCTAGCTTAGGCTAAATCATAATCAGTCTTTATGTTTCCCACTACTGGGATACAGGCCTCCTCTCTGTGAGAGGGAGTGGGCCGTAATCCACCACGCGGGCCCAGAGCGGGTTGGATGTCACACGTCTTCGAATTTTTGGTTCTAGGACATGCCGCGTTTCCTCACGATGTTTTTCTTCACCGTACCATAAGGGTGGCCCAGGAAGACCCCTTGGGGCTTCGGGCTTCTAAATACCCGTAACTACTGTCAAAGATCTACGAATGCCACCCGAGACCAACGGCTTAACTTACTTTCTGAGCCACGTAGAGGTCTCGATAATATTGGATGGTCACGGTCACCCATCCAAAAACCGACCTCGGCAACCGTAGCTTAACCTTCGATCGAACCATGCGGCTGTTATCATTTAGCCACGAAATTAGTACATAATCTACATATCAAAATATTATTTCGGAATAATTTCAAAATGACAGTTATCGAAATGACAAAATGTCACTTGATGTCGAAATATTCGGACATTATCAAATTGCTCACTTATGGGCATTCTACGGGCGATGTAATCGATTTCCATTTAACTTGACAATAGTGACTCGCGTGACCGTTTAACACTTACGACAATGTTTTGTCACTTACATAACTTAATGGGTTTAAATTGCCAAGTGTTAGTTAACTGCAGCTTTGAAAAGTTTGATTGGTATTTTACTAAAAATGAATTTAAAAAAGGTATACTATTTTTACATTCTGCCTCTGACACTGACTACATAACATAAAATAAAACCTGTTTTCTCCGAAGGGTTAACTTTCAGACCTGGCGTGCACAATTAAGGAGGAGTGGAGACCTGGAGTCTTGATATGTGAAAATGGTCACCGACGGACCAACCCCGGCCAGCGTAGCTTAACCAGATGGATCGACCCGAGCGGCTGTTATTACTTAGCCACGAGCTCATCCTCGTTATTCCCTACATTAATGTTCGCATAACTCGTCAAAATGTAGGGAACAGCTGATTTTGTTTACGATTTTAGGTTTGGTCCCATACTAAAAGTTGTTCAAAATGAAGACTAAAGTCACGTGTTTAAGTATTAGTTACCCTATATACCTACCCAAAAAATCCATAACTCTCAATTTGTATCTTACCAGCTGAATTACAATTAGAAAGCACTCGAAAACATTCCACTAGGCAATCTCACAAACAGTAAACATAATGGTGATTTAATATTCAGGTGTAAAGCTGAAACCGTTTCACTCTGTTTACTGAAACTGCCTTGATTCGCTAATTAATGCGCCGGCGCCGCCGGTGAAACCGACTTTAACTAGGTATATGATTGCGATGTCAACTCTATATACTATTTTTTCTTAGGTGTTTTATGCATTATTTATTAAATGCTACCCGCCCTTGCTTTACACGGGTGCAGTCCATGTGGCGTCATGTCAATACCATCATCTATGAGTTTGTATATTGTAACAATATTTTCGTTTAAAAGAGTTTCCGTGGAGTTTCTTGCCCGTTCTTCTCCATGGGAACCTACTACGCTTTGGAATGGGCAACTAGCTTCATCTTTTTGACTGACCGACCCCTTGACTTCAAACCACTGGTGAAAAATACTTCAAATTAGATCATGAAACTTTGCATAATAACTAACTATAAAGCACCCGCCAAGTCTACTAATTTACAAACGTTTCAATGGTCTCGCCATTATGAGTTATTGACAGAATTCGTTTTTTTTTTTATTCCCGTTATTTTCATCGTAAAAGCAATTACCCAATCTTTTCAAGCCTTGGAGCCGCCAGCACCCCCCTCTGTCCTGCTTTCAAACAGTCCGCGAGTAGTATGGTGCTAGCGAGATATAAAGTGAATTTAAACTGAGGTAGTACTAGTAGTAGTCTAAACGACTCATCACAATTTCACAAATGAGGTATCGTTGGAAGCGTCTTGATCGTCCGCTGGTTGTAGGCTATGTGACGTCACATTAAATTAAAAATGGCGCCCTCTAGAGGATATAAAGCAAGGAACGAAAAAAAAAAAATTGTTTAATCCTACCATGTTGGGTATCAAATGAAAGGGCTTAATGAGATAATTTCAAAAAAAAAAAATTATAAACCCCAAAAGAAAAAAAAAAAAAATTAAGTAATAAAAACTAAAACCCAACTACGACTAAAAAGTAATAAACAAGACAGACGTAATCTGTTTGATTTATGCCCTAACACGTGTGACTCCGGATTTTTAATTTGTCTGTCTGTGGTGTCTTGTTTATAACTTTTTAGTCGTAGTTGGTTGCTTTTAATGCGATCCTTATGCCTACGGTATAGAAGTCAAAATCGGTTGAACGGACTGTAAAAGGGTTTGTTTAAATGTCTAATCTTATTTCAAATGGGGTATAGATTATTTTAACAATCCAATAATTTCGTTGAAATTGCACGTAAAATAATTTTTGGGTATATTTTTGAGCTAATCAAAGCTCAATCATGGACGATTAATAACGCGGGGTAATGCATGCTACTTACACGGGGAAAGTCATCGGCAAAATTGGTTGCAGACTTCTATCTGTAAAACGTCAGAAAACAGAAAACCGTCATGCAGAAATCATTTTTGATATCAATGAGGCACCAAAAAAAAAATCGGTCTCCAATCTGCCGCCCTAGGCTCAGCCTGCTGGTAAATCCGCCACTATTCTTTACTTTGGTTGGATTCTTTATGGTTGGAAAAAATAAACTTTGGGGTAAAAACTACTTTCGTTGAAACTTCACTAAGGTAAGTGTCGCATAGACAAATACTCATCGCCTTTTTTTGACTGCGAGTGACATTCAACCTTAGAGTAGTTAAGCAATTACGAGGTCAGCGATACATATCTATACTCTATAGATAAAAAAAACTTTTTCCTACAGTATACGCTGGCAAAATGAGGAAGTTAAGCTAGAATCTCATCGCACCCATCTTTGATATGGGAGTCGTGCGGTTCCTAATAAGGGGTTCGATCTTGGGCCTGATTGTGCACTTAGGAAACAAAGGGAGTCTCCTACAATGTCGAGGATTTTCTGTAATTGGCTTCAAGATGTGTACTTTGTGGGTATGTGAAGAAACTTACATAGAAAATAAGTTTTTGATGAAATAGGTAGGTATGTCACATGCCCTTACATCGGACAAAAAATGGCGAAATGTAGGTGTATTGTAGGTATACCTCTGCCTAAGGCGGAGGCTACATTAGGCCGCGACGCGACCTGAGACACATGAGCGATAACAATGCTCACCGGTATGGCGACACCGGTACAATGTAGCCTTATAAGTGATAACGTGAGCATTCATATATTTGTTTTAATCGCTCATGTGTCGCCTAATGTAGCCTCAGCCTTACCCTTCGGAGATTACAGGCGTGATGTTATGTCATGTTAAGGCTCTTACATACTGGCGCGACGCCGCCGCATTATTCGCCTATTTTTGCCAGAATTAATAGCATTTAAAAAAATTGTCTGCGTTGTTGGTCTAGTGGCCGTAAGCGATACTGCTGATCATCAGGACCTAGGTTCGATTCCCAGATCGGACATGGTGTTATTGGGTTTCCATCATGAATTTCTCAGTAGTAGCCCGGAGGTTGGATTTGTACCTGGTTGATGGCAATAGGATCGCCCCCTGTTACATAGGACTTAAACATAACTGGAGAAATGTGGGTGTACTATAGCCTAGGTACACCTCTGCCTAACCCTTCGGGGAATCCAGGCGTGATGTAAAGTTAAAAAAATCAAAACATATTTTCTTTTTTTATTCAAAATCAAAATATTTTATTTCACATAAACATATATGGGCACTCATGAAACGTCAGAAGCTAGGTGCACGGTTCCAATTGGTCGTTTCCTATGGAGAAGAGCCGGCAAGAAACTCCACGGTTACTCTTTTAAAAATAATTGGCTGTTACAATATTTTCGAACTACAGTGTTATTAGGTATGGGAGGACAGTGTAGGCCTTTCAAAAAGTACCAGGTAAGTACTTAACAAAATTGAAAATGTTTAACCAATCTACTACAGTCCACTAAGCCTAGATTTTACTGAGCTATTATTTCAAGTAAAGCCACTCAAATTACACATATTAAGGACCAATTTTGAACAATACCTACACGATTCCTCGATTTTTCTTCATTCAATAAAATACGTTACATAAAAGTAAATAAACCGTACTTTACTTTACTTTTTCTGTAGCAATAAAGTCAAGTGCAACTTGCTCACGGTCGCTTTCTAACTAGTAACTAGTGGTTGTATGTGGAAACACTGAATAGACTGCGTCATTCTCTGTTTTATAATAATGTAGTACAGGCTGTATTGGAGATCTAGATGAGCTCACTGGTGGAATACCTCGGAGATTCTACTGCTATCTGTGCTAGAAAAGTAGAGATTTGATAAACCAACCAATTCTTCATTTTTTTTTCTTTGCTTCATGTTTTACCGGAAATAAGTAAATCAAACAATGCCAAACTATAAATATCAAAACGTCAAACAAATTGTTTTTATGACAGCTGCGTACATAGATTGCACTATGCCTGTGGCGTGTGAGTCGCTAACGGAACTAATGTGTGAGGACTATGTGAATTTTTTTTTAATTTTTTTTTTTTTTTTTCTTTCTCAATTAATTTTATCATTGGTCTGGCAATTTGAGAATTTTATGCGGCCTACCCAAATGTCCTTTCTTTGGTATTGTTCGTCAAGTCGCTGAGCTCCTTAAGTTCTGAGTTGAGCTCCGCCATTACTGACAAATGCTTGCACTGACTGGACAGGTCCACTCAAATCTGTGTGGTTCTTTCCTCAAAAGACCATTTCAGACTCGAATTTACATGGTCCTCATATGGCTTGACCAAGATTATGTCTGGACTTTAAAAGAGACTGTGACCTCTGAGTTTGTTTCGGCCTTTCTTCTCAGAGTAGTCAGATAGGAAACGCCGACCTCATCTAGCTTATTTTTAATATTTTTTAATATGACGTGTAAAAGTGATTCCAATATCCTATTTACAGAATAAACAATTTCATTTCATTTCATTTCATTTCATTTCATTTCATTAATGTTGCGACCTTATTTATATATTATACTATTTAATGTAAACAGGGTTTATTGTATATTGTTTTTATTATTGTTATTTTACTATAAATGCTGCACCGATTGACGTCATCGCGTCAACGCCGGCTGTCACTGAAAACCAGCGCTCTGTCTTGCATAGGGTCGCAGCATTATGCTGAGCGATGGCCGTTATGCGTGAATGTGACGCATATTTTCCCCCAATTTGTTATTTTTCGGGTATTTGTCATGTTTGTCGCAAATAAACGTATTTTGCATAAGTATAAAGTTTTCTACTTCAAACTAAAGTAAAATTATGAACTCGACATTATTAAAGTTGCCGATCAAAAAATATTATCCTACTATCTAGGTAATTGTGTGTTTTGTAATATATAACACACAAACACTTATATAAGTATACTTAAACACTTATATATTGTATACACCTATATAAATGTTTAATGGTTTACGTTTTTCTTTGTATAATATTCTAGTACGCTAATTGCAAGTTAGTGCCGTGCTTTCCTGTAAGTTAGATACATGCGAGATCTATATTATGGCAAGGACTTTCGGTTAAGCTGTGTATGTGTTTAGTTGGTAAGCCTTTAAATAAATAAATAATTCCCTAACACGTAACGTGCGTAAAGTGAACACCATGTATAAATATAGCAACTTTGTTATTGAAGTACGTATAAATACGTGTAGGCATTGCTGTACTTAAGTTTCAAAGCGGATATGACAAGGAAAGTCTACCGGTATCAGCCATGTCATGATAGTGTGTTGAAATCTCATGATAATATTGCAAGATATTTTATCGGGTGTGAAGATACGCATCGAAATCGAGATTCACTTGTTCTGCCCGTTATTGTGATCTTTTTTTGACTGGGCCCTTGCCTGGGAACCTTCTGGTTACATATGAAAGAAAAGACAAAGTTCCAATTTTTTTGTTTTACACTTGCGCAAAAATTTCTACTTTAATCAATTTACTGTCTTTCTGGACAGCCATCGATAGAACGAGTCATTTTGAGTCGATAGAACGGGGTGGATTTTTTAAAATTGGCATTTAATAGTTTAATTGAGCTGTTAAGAAGTCGGCTATACAGGTTGTTAGGGTAAACACCGTTAAGTCCCTTCTTTGAGGAGTGGCTAGAGCGGAGCCACGGCATCCTCACCTTCCGCCTGACGCAGGTCCTAACCGGACAAGGCAGCTTCGGGAGGTTCCTGTGTAGGATTAGGCGGGAGGAAACGCCCGGGTGTCACCACCGGATCGTCCGGAGGACACGGTGGAGCATATAGTGGAGGTATGCCCTGCTTGGGCGGAGCACCGCCGTGTCCTCGTGGAGGCGATTGGCGGCGATAACCGCTCGATCCCGGCCCTGGTCCAGGCCATGGTACGGAGCGAGAGGGCACGGAAAGCCTTCACCTCCTTCTGCGAAGCAGTAATGCTCGCGAAGGAGGAGGCGGAACGCGTGAGGGAGAGGCAAAGTTGGCGCCCTCACGCCCCTAACCGCCGCCGCTGGAGACACCCTGGGCGTCGGGAATCCCAGGCGGATTCCCGGCCACCATAGGCGCGGGCTTGCGGATGGCGAGCAATGGGTAGCTCGCCGTCCGATAAGGACCAGGCCCGGGTCGGTGCCGCAAAAAGATGTCAGCACAATTGGCGGGGTCCGTTAGGACGAATGCCTGCCTGGGTTGCGGGAATGTCCGAAAGGGATACCGGGACCTTGGCAACAGGCAACTGAAGGAACATGGGTGGGTTTGGTGGGGTTAAGTCAGTAAAAGTCTGACACGCCCTTCCTTTCCGCCCAGAGCGGGAGATGTCATTTGATGGTGTTACCACTCTCAAAGAAAAAAAAAATATAAGGGTGGCCGGGAATTCCCGACGCCCAGGGCGTCTCCTGCGGCTAGTCTCGAACCCTGACAGGCGCTTTACTTTGTGTAAATTGTTTCATCAGTATTGCTCTCAAAACGGTGAAGGAAAACATCGTGAGGAAACCGGTATGTCCTAGAACCACATATTCGAAGACATGTGACATCTACCAACCCGCACTGGGCCCGCGTGGTGGATTACGGCCCACTCCCTCTCACAGAGAGGAGGCCTGTGTCCCAGCAGTGGGAGCAGGCTGATTATGCTAAACAAATAGATATTAAAGTAAAATTACGAGTTCTATTATAGAAGTAGATAACCTAATTAACCTAAGTGTTTTTTTTTTACACCATAACTGTTTTTACCGTCTTAGATGACAGTGAAAACCGTAACGAATCCCACCCAGTTATTTTAGATTCTAGCCCAAAAACTGCTGCCTCAAGACTAACCCATACAAAATTGATTAGAAAACTTAATTAAAGTTAAATTATGCGCTTTATTAATCCGCACTAATTTGGTCTGATAGTAAGAAATAATATATCTCTAATGCGTTGTTTACTCACGATGTTTCCCTCCACCGTTTTTGAAGCAAGTGATAATTATACACGATTTAATTATTTTAGTGTTTTAAACATAATATTTCACCCCTTTATGGACAGAATTTCTAAGAATCCTTCCTTAGGCTCACTCATGCATCAAGCGATTTAGCTGTGCCGAAAAAATTAAAGATTTATGTAACAAGTTTTTTTTTTATCCAAGATCCAAGTCCTTCTGCCACCAGTGGTTCAGTGGTTTATACGTGACAAGGTGACAGACAGACAGACATTCATAATAATAGGTCTTTACCTATGAAATTGCCGTTTTGTATGAAAAAATTTAAGCGAATTTTTTTCATGAATTTTTTATTTGTATTAATCGAAGTAATCACCCATGCAATTAATGCATCTTTGCCATCGCAGTGGCAGTTTATTGATGCCCTTCTTAAAGAAATCAGCTGGACGGGAGGCAACAAATTCTTCAAAGGCATTTTGTACTGCCTCTCGGGTATTGAATTTTTTTCCCGCCAAGAAGTTATCCAAATTCTGGAAAAAGTAGTAGTCTGTAGGCGCAAGGTCTGGTGAGTAGGGCGGATGACGGAGAGCTTCCAACCCCAGTTCTTGCAACTTGGATACCGTCTGCTGTGCAGTATGAGGTCGCGCGTTGTCGTGCAGGAGCAGCGGAGACGAGCGATTGACCAATGCTGGTTGCAGATGCGCCAGCTTCTCCATCATTGTGTTCAGTTCTTCACAGTACACATCTGCAGTAATGCTCACCCCGTTTGGTAAGAAGCTGTGATGAATCACACCGGCGCTAGACCACCAAACAGTGACCATCACTTTTCTAGGGGTAAGTTTTCGTTTAGGGCATTGTTTAGGTGCTGAACCAGGATCCAACCAACTTGCTGAGCGCTTGCGGTTATCAAACAGAATCCATTTTTCATCGCAAGTAACAATGCGGTTCAAAATTCCTTCATTTGTGTGTCTGTTGAGCAGTGCAAGGCACGTCTCGACGCGTACTTCGCGCTGGCGATCATTGAGTTCGTGGGGCACCCATTTGTCAAGCTTTTTTACCTTGCCAATTTGACGCAAATGGACCAATATTGTTTTGACGCTAACGTCGAAAGCTGCTGCTAATTCAGCCGTAGATTGTGTATCATCAGCTTCCACAATCGCCTTTAATTCGTCATTGTCGACCAAAGTCTTCGGACGACCGCGAGGTTAATTTTTCAGGTCGAAATTTCCAGAACGGAAGCGAGCAAACCAATAACAGGTGGTGCGTTGGTTTGTAGTGTTAGCTCCGTAAACGTCGTTGATGTTGCGTGCCGCTTGTGCCGCGTTGCTGCCACGACGGTACTCATATTCCATAATTACTCGAATTTTTAACGTATCCATGATGACGAAAAAGATTGAAATGCGATGAAAATGTAACACTAATCAATAAAGAAATGACTACTTTTGGAAAAAAAAATCCATGTTTTTAAAATAAAATTAATTTGAAATTAGAATTCTTAGCCAAACAAAAATTATTTTGATTTGAAATGGCCAGTACTGCAGAACGGCAATTTCATAGGTAAAGACCTAATATTAAGTATGAATTGAAGAAATTGGATTTTATACTACCTCTTCATAAATTTTAACGTTACTACGTAACCTACATACAATGACTGCACTTAAGTAGGTATGAGTAAGTTATTGTGGTCAGTTTAGTATAAAGCTCAGTTAGATCGCAGTTAATTCTAGTTTCAAGTAGACACCGGGCTGGTCTTAATGGGTCGTCGAGTAGCTTTCGCGTGTAATTAATGGTTTTCCACCACTTTCAACATCTACAGTAACTGAGCATTGCTCGGTACATTAAGTATTTTATATCTTAGGATGCCGATCTAGTAGGCGTACCCCACACCTAGGTATTTTTCGCTTCACTAGTAGTTATTTTAGTTAGTTAGTTAGTTAGTCAGAAACCTGAAAGTGCCTGAAAGTCTGACAACCAGTCTTACCAAGTCGTTATATTACCAGTGATCGGAAAAAGGTGAGTTAAAAAACCTAAAGTTCGAAAAAGAACAGAGATAAAGTGGAGACGCCTTACGACTAAATATTTCTTCAGGACCAATTAATGTCCCGAAAAAAAGTTATATAATTATTAAAGCTGGTATGTAAATTACAAACGAAGATAAGGAGATTTACTTTATTTTTTGAAAACAATAAATCGTGCATACGTTTTTTTTAAAACAAAACCAGGAAATGAATTGGATAGTTGTTTTACTTTATTAATTTTAGTTGTACTTAAGTGATGTCCCGAAACCCCGACAGTAGTCCCGAAAAAATATTTTAGTCGTAAGGAAGTCTCCACTTTTTTTGTCTCTGTTCTTTGAACTTTAGGTAGATTAGCTTACCCTTTTCCGATCACCGTATTACCAGTAACTGGGTTTTGGAGGTAAGATAGGCAGTCACTCCATATAAAATTCTGGTATTCAGCTGCATCCGGTTAGATTGATAGTCGTCGTGTTGGAAAAAGGCTAGGCAGATGATGTTTCGCTTAACTAGTTCGCAGTCAATCAAAGACCATTTAAACTAGCACCAATTTTGTTAAACAGTGGTACTTACCGGGGTTTTGTAGATCTTTGACAGTCCGTCGTTAAGTGTAGTCAGAAGCCAGAAAGTATGACAACCAGTCTTACCAAGGGGCATCTCTTGACATAACATAACATCACGGCTGTAGTCCCCGAAGGGTTAGACAGAGGTGTACCTATAGTACACCCACATTTCGCCAGTTATGTTTAAGTCCCATGTAATAGGGGGGGCTCATTACATTGTTAACCCAATAACTGGGGGGTGCAGGTCAGGGGGCTTAAAACAGTGACTTTGGCAGAATCATAATATGAAAATATTATGAATCATTGTAAATTGTCACAAACTGACAATTCATAATATGATCTGCGTGCGATTGTGCGAAATAATCCATCTGTTTAACAGTTTTCTATAGAGATTCGTAAACTGCTCCACATAATTTATGAAATGCTTTTGTGTCAAAATAGAGGAATTGCTAATGACAGCTGGAAATTCAGGAAATGAAATGCTTTTAGAGGAATTGCTAATGTGGCCGTTTTAAGCCCCCTGATAGGTAGGCTTTTATTTTATATAATAGTGTAATTTAGGTACTGAAAGTTGATGGCTATAAGAGTAGGGGAAGACCAAAGAAACGATGGATGGCCTGTGTGAAAGATAATATGGCTAGAAAGGGGGTGACTACCGAGATGACGGCTAATAGAGAAGTATGGAAGAAAAAAATACATGGTGTTCCGACCCGACCGAAAGATATAATTTTGGTACTGCGACTTGTGTCGTTTTTTTTTTTTTTGAGTTTGCGAAGTCATCCAATGACTTCTCCCGCTCTGGGCGGTGCTGGCGGGCGAGTCAGACTTTTACTGACTAAAACCCACCCGTATTCCTTCAGTTGCCTGTTGCCAAGGTCCCGGTATCCCTTTCGGACTTTCCCGCAACCCTGGCAGGCGACATGTGTCCTAAGACAAAACTCTCACAAGAGACAATTTAAGAAAAATCCCAATTCCTCAATCCGCGAAAAAATTACCGGTTCTTTTTAAAATGGAAAGTACAACACAAGTTTAAATTCAAGCAAGTCGTATATATTTTTATTGTTTCTGTACAATCAGAACGTTACTAAGAGCCCATTTCGGTAGAAAGTAAACGCATTTCATTACCGCTCAGCTTAATTTCTTTCTATTAATATTAATAGGCGATGTCAAATTTTCTAATTAAGACACAATTAGGTATTACAATGAGGTTTATGTTAATTTTGCGGTTTTTTTTTGCTTGTTTCCGTGTTTTTTTACGCTGATTTGGGTTAGAAAGAGAAAAGAGTTTAGGTATGGTTTTTTTTGTCTAAGAACTAAGTTTAATGGGTCGGTAGATAATCTAGTGTGAAGTTTCCATAGACTACATTTTTTCTTATATTTTTCGGTTTTACTTTCTTTTAACATATACAAGGTGTTTCTTTTTTACCCGATTACGGCGAAGAAAAAAGGAGGGTTATGATTTTGACCGGTATGTATGTATGTATGTTCATCTGTTCCCTCATATCTTCTAAACGACTCGTCACAATTTGACAAATGAGGTATCGTTGGAAGCGTCTTGATCGTCCGCTAGTTATAGGCTATGTGACGTCACATTCAAATTGGCGACCTCTAGAGGACATAAAGTCAGGAACTAAAAAAAAAAAATTGTTGAATCGTACCATGTTGCGTATCAAATGAAAGGGCTTAATGAGCACATTTCAAAAATATATATATTATAACCCCAAAAGAATAAAAAAATATTAAAGTAATATAAAAACTAAAACCCAACTACGACTAAAAAGGTATAAACAAGTCACCACAGACAGACAAATTAAAAATCCGGAGTCACACGTGTTAGGGCACTAACACGTGTGACTCCGGATTTTTAATTTGTAGTCGTAGTTGGGTTTTAGTTTTTATATTACTTTAATTTTTTGATATTTTATAACTCTAGGGTATTAATGAGATCATGTCAAGGAATCACCGTTCCTAAAAACGAAATGCATTGGATGGGTGTATTATAATCATAATTGACGAAGTGAAGATTGTGGCGAACTTTATGCTAATCCTAACTAATATTATAAATGCGAAAGTGAGTTTTTTTGTTTGTTACGCTTTCACGCTAAAACGGCTTAACGGATTTTGATGAAATTTGGCATAGAGGTACACCATGACCTAGAATAGGATATAGGATATTTATCGCGATATTCCCACGGCATCGAGACTTATGCGGTTGAAACCGCGGGGCACAGCTAGTATTAATATAATTGAGCTTAGAAGCATTGTTCTCATGTAAGTGATTTTCTTTCTAACTAGTGATTTCAGTGTCTTATTTGAATAATAAATAATAAATATCATTAAGCCTACACCTTAACATTACTTCTATAATTTCAACGTTGAAACTGTTCGCTCGGTTGCTCATTTATGAACACAGTGTAAGCGAGTCGAGACACTTTAAAACGAATAACACAGAAACTAAATCATTAGGGGCGCGTCTAGCGTGACTTTTAAGATAATTAAATTTTGCGCTAAAGGCTGTATGCCAGTCTTGTAAACACAGCCTAACCCATGATACGCATTCATTTTATATTCCAAGAACCCGAACGCGTTGCCATGCTGTCGGAGGGCGCCGAACAAAAGAATAAGTGATAAATACAACAGTGAAATAAGTAGGTAGTAAGTGAAATTTCGATAAAAAAATAAAAAAAAAGATACTCACACACTATTTTCACGAAATACCTACGTAGCAGTCACATACCATCATTAATTACAGTAAATAGATCTCTAAAACATGCGCCAAAATAACCTTCTAACGCATGTACAGCGCTTTACAAATTATACTTATTTTGTACAGTCGAACAAGCTATTTGGTATACAGGCAAAATATATTCATTTTCCGCTACACTGTCCAAATTCGTTTTGATTGTGTGTGTAATTTAACTTTTTGAGCTTATGGCATAAACCTCCAACTGTCATTAACAAGACACAATAGAACTTTATAATTGTTATCGGCCTTTAGAATGCCGATCGACAGTTGAGCGGTGAGAGTGACGTTAAGGATAGTAGACTACTAAACACACTCACGAAATTGTTTAAAGTAGTTGCAAGTTATCTGCCTGTATACCAAATACCTTGTTCGACTGTACAAGCGCCTTAAGATCCTTGAGTGCTATATGAGTAAAATTATGAAAACCTCATCAAAAAATTCAGACAGGCCAGTATTTAAAAACATGACCTAAAAAGGAACAAACAGTTCCATATTCAAACAAACACAATTCCACTGACCTAATCGACTCCTCAGCTCCGACGGTTTAAGCGCGGGCTCCTCCAGCACCACGGGCGGCGGAGGCGCAGGCGGCGCGGGCGGCGGCGGCGGCGGCGGCGGAGCCTCGTCGCCCGACGACACGCCCGAGCTGCCGCCCGACGACACGCCCGACGACGCCGACGCCGCCACCACGCTGGGCTCGTCGGAGACCGACGCGCGGCGACTGCCTGCCGCGGATGAGAGGCGGCTGGCCTAAGGGTAACATATAAGTCAATACATGTAAATCAATGAATCAATCAATTCAGTCTATCGCAGTCCACTGCTGGACATAGGCCTCTCCCAAGCTGCGCCCCAACACCCTGTCATCCAGTCTGTCCCAGAAACCTTTTTGAGGTCGTCGGTCCATCTAACTGGGAGACGCCATCGGACCATCTATTTCATACCAGGAGCACTTCATGCCTCGGAAAGCACGTTAAGCCGTTGGTCCCGGTTGTCATTTGTAGATCATCGACCATCGTTAAGTGAGGTGAGAAGTCCGAAAGTCTGACAACCATTCTTACAAAAGGTCGTCGTCGATCGTATTACCCAGTGATAAGGTCAAATAGGGAGTCCCTCCATGTAAAATATAGGTATTCAGATGCATCCGATTAGACTGAAAGCCGACCCCAACATAGTTCGGAGAAGGTAGATGATGATCGATCAAGACTGAACAACAAATGACATAGGAAACGTATACTTACGAAGTTTTGTGCCTTATGTGTCAAAGCTGCCAGTTTGGTCGCTATCGTCGACTTGGCCTGCGCCTCCAATGCTGGAGTCACCTCCTCGTATGCTTTGCTTGCACTAAGTAAAATAAAACTGAGATTAGAAACTGTTACATTTACAAGTACTGATTGACATTATGGCCCACTTTCATCACAAAATGAATTGAAGCCGTTTACGAAAAGCCGATTTTATTAATTTACGTGATTTTACACGCGTTAAATACTGTTTCTATAAGTTTTAATGCACAACATTAAAGATCATTTCAATTATGAAATAAAAAATAATGAAATAAAATTTCAATAATGAATGAACGACTTTTTTATTTTTTTTAAATAGTTCATTCATAGCTGTTTTAAAAGATGTTTTATTGACAACTATTTATTTTTATTTTTTATCCTTACTAATATTATAAATGCGAAAGTAACTCTGTCTGTCTATCTGTATGTCTGTCGCGCTTTCACGCCAAAACTACTGAACCGATTTAAATGAAATTTGACCTCAATTGCATACTTTCTGTCCCACAATATCAGAAATATACGCATAATTTTACTGCATTAACCCGCAAACATTCAGATTTTATCAAGTTATAATGCGTCATCGATGTTTTTTTTTTCTCGATTTCAGGTTTGGTCCCTTTGTAAAAGTTGTTCATAATGATGAGTACAATGACCCCTTAAGAGGTTATTTCCATAACACTTATACAGCATTATCATGCTAGGGTAAACACCATTATCCTTTAAACCAGTGGTTTGGTTTCATTTATAGAACGTACAATCGAAGGAAAATGACAACTTTTTAACACAAGAGTATTTCACCCTTTCACCCTACGACGCTAGCGCAACGAACTTGTGTCTCAACACGGGTGGGTGTCGCGGGACGTGACCTGACCGGCCGCGAGCGCGACCCCTCCCTCAGTCAGTCAGCTCTTTCGCTAGCGAGCACGGTGTCGGATTTAAACTTTTTTAAATCTTTTAATGAAAATAACGTTTTTTTTTTATTACTCTGTCATTTATTTTTTTAAGTCAACTACCCATGGTTTGAGTGACAACGGTGTTTAGCCTTACACTCTGTTTATATGTGCTTAACAAGTGGCTTACGTGTCAGTATTGTCTTTGGTGTTATAGTCCACGACGAGCGCGGCGCTGCCGGGGCGGCTGTGGCTACCGGAGTCGCGAGAACTGCTCCTGATGAAAACAATTCAAGTTATACAAGATAATAGGTAAAGTGGTGCAAGTAGGACTCCTAAATATATATAAGTAAAGGTGAGCTTACTATGTCATTAAACTAAGACCCACTTGCGCCACACACCGCTAAACATGTTTAAAACATTGTTCAGAGAAACAATTTCTAATTAATTTTTTTTTTTTTTTCGTTTTGACAAAATGATGGATTTCAATACAGTATGTTAACTAATAAAGGGCGTTCCCGTTAGCCCGCAATAGTATAGCGTCCACACATGCAAAAAAAATATAACCTGACACTAAAAAAAAAAATTGTTTTAATATATGTAGTGAAATATTCACAAAACTACTAAATTGATACGTAAAAGAAACACTCTGTACACGCACACTTGTATTTGACAAGTATTCGTGTACAATGTATTTTTTTTAATATGTTTCAATTTAATATCAATTTAATATGTTTTGTGAATAGATTATGACAAAAAAAAAAAAAAAAATTTTTTTTTTTTTTTTAAGCATGTATTTAGAGACGCTATATCCCGCCAGTCGTTAGATAAAATACTGTATGTTTAGCGCTAAAGGTATTTGGTAATTTGTGGTCAAAGTGGACCTAAGATTACAAGAGCACGCCTACCCTCGTACGTCTAGGTAGTAAGACATCTTTATGTACATGAAAAAAAAAAATTTTTGCAAAATCTCAAACCGACCTTCTCCTCTGATGTTCCTCCCTGGGCATATAGATGTCCTCATAGTGATGGTCGCGCCGGGTAGCTTCAGCACCACTGTCGCTATCCGACTGCTCCTGCGCAGTCGTTGCCTCCGCTGAGCCGTGGATCTCTGCTTTCACTGCACAATTATAATCATGGTGAGAATGGTTTTTGGAGGTTGTATGATGCTGCGGGATGATGAAGATTGAAGATGCATGGAAGTGCATAGCCCAAGATTTATCTATATCTGTGCCCTGTTTATCAAAGTTACAAGTCTACACGTTCACAAGTTACCTAGAATGTTAATTTTCGTTAAATTCATAGCTCATCTCCATATTCATAATCAGCCGTAATGATCCCACTGCTGGGACACGGGCATCAGGTCATCTCTCTCTTTTGACCACATTTAAAAAAAGAAAATCGAAATTTAAACATTTATTGTGATACGACACGACACTTGTAAACTTGTAAGACGGAATAGAGAGTCGCCGGACACTCAGGAATTTTTTGACAAAATAAAATCACGAATAAAAGTGTAAAACTTATGAACTAAATAATGACATTTGGTAATACAAGGCTTGTAAGTTTTGATAAACAGGGCACTGGGACTTTTTTTCGGGTGAATAGCAAGATTTACAGTGGTTGTATTTTCGAAGACAGAAGCAGATATATGAGAGCTTTGAGCTTAAGCTGACTTGTTTTTAAGTAAAGTTTGAAAATTCCAAGCTGAATGAAGACCACGAGTTACTTTTTAGATAGCTTTGACTGCGAGGCGGACCAGGAGGTCTACAACCCAAGCATGAAATCCGTAGTGTCGGCCGAAGTTCCGGGCGTTTCCTACTTCATATCACTTACGAACATATGATTAGTTCGGAGCCCGAACTCAATGAATGACAACACGATTTGATAGTGTCACTACTGCCGATACGTATTTGCCCGTCCGAAAAAGTAATTTATACTTTTGCTGAAGTCATTTACTTTCGGACGGGCCCGTAGCTTCGTTAACGGACTTAGAGAGTAAACTTCCAGATTTAACACTTATCGTAATCTCTTTTGGGAAAAATGTAGCGCCAACTCAACCTTCACAAGTTGTTATACAATTTTGTTTTAACATCGATGTGGGTCAGCCGTCCTTTCAGATGGGACTGACTAATAAAGGTAATCAATTCATTTGAAGGCTATACATGAAACACAGAAAAGCAACAAAAATACAGCACATTAACAGAATGGTGAGAGAATACAGTTGAAGTTCCAGAAATGGACGATGAGCAGAAGCTTGCACCAATTCCATAACTCCTTACCGGTCATAATGGAGTCATCCGGCTCTTCCGACTGCCTCGACCCTGAACAGTAACGTTATTCTAACTATTGGAAAATTTAAGTTTCGGTAAAAGAATCATATTTTTATCCGTTCGATTCTTATCAATCAAGTTTGAAATTCAATAGGCATTCTACAGAGTCCTTTTTTAAATAATCATTATGTATTAATTTTGATAGATACTATTAGGGCCGATTAAACTTCATTACAAAACTATTCTGTACAGTTTCGGGTGAGGAGATCGTGGCTAAGTAATAACAGCCACACGGGTCGATCCATCAAGTTAAGCTACGCCTGCCGGGGTTGGTCCGTGGATGGGTGACCCTCTTTACATATCGAGACTCCTCCGTGTCTCGGAAAGCACGTTAAGCCGTTGGTCCCGACTCTCATACGAGGATCTTTGACAGTCGTTACGGGTCGTCAGAAGCCCGAAAGTTTGACAACCAGTCTTACCAAGGGGTATCGTAATACCCAGGTACTTGGTGGTGGAGGTCAGATAGGCAGTCGCTCCATGTAAACGATACAGTAGAACTACACAATATCCCCGCACATCACAGCTTTACCACTCATAGGTAATTCTTGTTTAGGTTTTTGATCAGCTGCTCTCATTGGTTCTTCAATCCCTGAAAACATTAATTCTTGTTCTTTAAGCGTCTAACACTAATTTTATGAAGCCTTTTACCAGTCATAGCGGGCGCCTCCTGCCCCTCAGCCGGCGCCCTAGGCCCTGGTGAACGCGTGTGGAACAGGTCGCGCACGCGCTGGTACAACGCTGCCGGCGCTCCTGAGTTGCTGCTGTTGTTGTGCAGGAACCAACCGCTTGCGGCGTGGTCGACGTCTGATGCGGAGCAGGCTGAGGAGAGAGAGATTAAATTGGTTTTGGACATAGGTATTGGGCACTAGGATGTATACTTTAGAAGAACCAGTTATGTAAGCTGGTGATGGACAAAATACAGTTTAAATAACCTGCAACAACACATAAAATCTCCTTGTGCGAATAAACTGCTCGTACATTTTCAGTCCTTCGAGCCGGATCGCTTCAACTACTGGAGCAAACAGCGCTGCGATATTTTATCTTTGTTGTTTGTGAAATAAGGACTATGTAGAGGCAGGACTACAATCATGCAGGGTAAGCAATCTGATTTGGACTTTGTGAAGGCATTTATGATGCCTTTCCACCAAAGATATGCTATGCTACGTTGCTATGGATTCGTTTGTTATCCACTAATCATATTCATTGGCTATGTGGATCAATATGGGACCAATTCAAATCTCTGGTGGAAAGTGGCTTTGATAAATAACAAATTAGATCCTGTTTGGGAGGTAACGTTTGAGGAACATACATAGATAGATGATTTTTTGCGTATCTTGCACATTTCGCAAAAAAAGTCGAAAACTCCTCTTGAAGATCCAAGATATTAAAAAAATGATTTGCAGCGTGGTTGAGCTATACAAAAGAAATGATATTAAGGTATTGCTTACCAATAAATAACTTCTTTAAATTGAAAGCATCTGCTGGTTTAATAATAATGCCTATACAATTTCGGAGAGGCCTATGTCCAGCAGTAGACTGTCATAATCCTACTGATTGATTGATAACAAATAACCTAGCGTGAAGCCGCATTATCCGATTCACTTATAAGATTACATAATGCCAATTCTTCA
Organism: Lithophane ornitopus; assembly: GCA_948473465.1. NCBI lineage: Eukaryota > Metazoa > Arthropoda > Insecta > Lepidoptera > Noctuidae > Lithophane > Lithophane ornitopus. Next base: position 13,494,548 of record OX419632.1, on the reverse strand, counting down.
TGCTCAGTCATTCCAAACTTTGATTAATCACCTTACACACCTACGATTAAGTACCATATTGCGTAAATTCTGTAGATTGGTGGAAAATTGCAGTATTATCGGATCATGTGTTGTTATGTATGTGTTAGGCAAGATACTTTTACCTAATGGGGTAAACCAAGATTGTTATTATTAGCCAGATATACGTTTCATCATAATACTACACTTCGATGCAAACTTAATGGCGCCTCGGAAGTTAGCTTGTCGCTGCGCAGTACCCCACCCCTCACCCCCGCTGACACATGAAATTGTTACTGCGCAGCGACTCGCCTCATGTTCCGAGCCGCCATTTTGTTTGAATCGAACTGAACATAACATCAATTGTTATTCTTTGTTATTTTTGGTGTATTCGTATTTTCTTAGCGTCATGTTCGCCGCAATCAAACGAATTTTCTTTCTTCTTTTATCTAAAAATAAATACTTATACCCCATTTGAAATAAGATTAGACATTAAAACAAACCCTTTTACAGTCCGTTCAACCGATTTTGACTGCTATACCGTAGGCATAAGGATAGCATTAAAAGCAAAAAAAAGTTACACAATACCAACTATCTACTGCGGCTGACATTTGTCATGCCACCAACGCAATAGAATTCAAAATCGGTTGAACGGAACGTAAAAAAGGCTTATCTATACGTCTAATCTTATTTCAAATGGAGTATAGTCTAAAATCGTCTAATGGGAGATTCAATAGTAAGTTTAGTATTAGGCATTATTTATCAAATTGACACACTTTTGTCGTGTTATTACCATTTGATACAACTCACTCGTGATTAGAATATCCGTACAATTTAAGTTGCTAGTCAATTTGATAAACAATTAATTTCCCTAACTTTACTAAACTCTTCTTCATGCATTGTGCTGCTGTACTTAAATATATTAATTAATGCAGTTGTATAGATAATAATTTATGAATATACACTATAACAAAATGCCCATTTTCAACGCATTATCGGCTTTTACGACCGACAGGATATCCAGCTGTTTGCGTAACACTACTGCTGCGAATTTCCGACTACTTGTGAGCGCTGTTGATAGGTCTTCCTTCTTCCCCTACCTTTGTAATGAAACTACTGAAATAAGAAGTAAGTGCTTAGGTATAAATTAAATTCTGTTTCTTGTTCTCTCTGTCATCGATAAGATTTATTTTGATTATGACAATGGACTCAGGACTCTATTTTCTCTCTGAACAATATTATTATCAAAAAACCGGCCAAGTGCATGTCGAACCACGCACAATGAAGGGTTCCGTAGTTGGGATGAATTTATGCAACAAACTTAACACTGTAGTTGAAAAACCTGTTCTTGTTCATGTTTTTGCAACTGCAAATATTAAGTTGGTCGATTATTACTTTGCAACTTGTGGAGCCTACTTAGCTGTGATAGCTTTCCTTTTAATTTCGTTATATATACTACTGCCGTGAATTTTTTCACATAACTAAAGCCAACCATTTAGCTGGCAGGGGGCCACACCTGACTCTAACAATAAATTAGCACTTTAAAGCTTAATATTTCGCAAACGGATCCCTGAATCCAAAAATGGTTTTCACAAACTCATATTTTTAAACGTTCTTTCCAACGATACCCCACACCATAGGATTGACGAGAAAAAAAAAGACATCCCCACTTTGCGTGTAGGGGAGGTACTCTAAAAATATATTATTTACGATTATTTTACCACTTTTTCAGCGTAATTTTTATGTATACTCATACCTAATTACAGCTTTCTAGCACTAAGAGTCTCTGAGCTCAGCCGCGGATAGACGGACAGAGACCCTAAAAAAGAGATATTATCGTCGAATAAAATAAAAAATTAGAAGTATGCTTTTAAGATGATAAAGATGGTAAATATATAATAAACTACATAAATACAATACACTACCTATAACTGCTTATCCTTTCCCGAAATACATAATATAGATACTCGAAAAATTATTCACTGAACACACCGTATTCTAAATCTATAACATCCACCCAGTCTTGTATCAAAGATCTCTTTTCCAGATCCATCTTGAATAGCCCAGCAATCAGAGACCATAGATTTTAGAACCCAACTGACTGTTAGAAATATTCACTACTACCAAAAAGAAACAAGAATAAAAGCGCTGTGCACCACACATTGCTCGTATTCTCTCTATATTTATAATTCAGGAGAGCGGCAGGCACGACCGCTCGCGACCGCGGCAGGAAAGCAACTGCTCAATGGGGTGCAACAGTTACCTAAACCTGCGTACGCGCTTCCTGGCGATTCACTTCCGTCGTGTCTACAATTAGATGCGCTCGATTTTTCACGCGTTTGCTCGGCTAATGTAATGGTATATGAGTACTGTGATTATACCTACATGTCTGTCATACTATGAAAAAAATAGTAGACAGACTCACAGACGTGGCTTAATAATATGGGAATTTTATAAGTTGACCATAAATGGTCAGAAGCTTTTCGTGTGGTTGGTGACTAACCTGGTGTCAGAGTTTTAAAGCCGCCCAAGGGCCTCCGACTTGGCTTCACATGTCGTTGAAAAATGTCTCTCAGGCATGCCGGTTTCCTCACGATATTTTCCTTCACTGTTTTTAAAGCTAGTGATAATTATACAGTACGCACATGAATCCAAAAAGTCAGAAGTGCGTGTCTTGGGTTCGAACTCGAGACCTATGACTTGACAGTCTGACGGATTAAATTCAATAATAAAATCATAATTAATTCTTCTTCTTAACATGAGCAGTGGTGGCCCAGTGGTAACGGCCACGACTTACAAGTTGTAGGTCGTAGGTTCGAACCCTGACATTCGCTTTACTTTTTGTAAATTATTGTGAGGAAACCGGCATGTCCTAGAACCAAAAATTCGAAGACATGTGACATCTACCAACCCGCACTGGGCCCGCGTGGTGGATTACAGCCCGCTCCCTCCCACAGAGAGGAGGCCTGTGTCCCAGCAGTGGGAACAACATAGGCTGATTATGCTTAACATGGCGATGGCCACGTGTTTGGCCACATAATTATGTGAACACTTGTTTGAACACCTTGTGATGTACGGTAATAAATGTGACATCAAACTTTGATCAAATACCCAAACACCCGTGCCTCACATTCGTGTTCAAACAAGTCCAAATGTGTTTTGCTGTGTCTGGCGCCGGTATAACGTGCAGCTGACAGGACACGCAGGACACGACATTAAGTGTCACGTCGTTTGTGGAACAGCACCACATTTACACTCCAAGGCGGAGTCGTCTATGAATCTCCACCTGAACCGATTTTCCTTGCTTCGGCCAACCTGGGTCCAAAGTCTGTATACCATAATCAATTGCACATAGAGCTTAAGGGCGCACCTTACCTCAAATTGCTTAGCATGATCCTCAGTTATGCCGAATATACTGCAGCATTAATTTTGAAATAATATGTGTTAAAATTGAGGATTGATGCTAGGTCCTATGTTTGGCGAAAACACGATCACATAAAATTTTCTCTAAAAAAACACAAAGTTACCTCTAAACAGAACTATAAACCGCTGGTATTCATAAAATACTTCTAATTAGATCATGAAACTTTGCATGATAACTGAACTATCTATAAAGCAGGTCTAATGTTTTTTTATTTTTTTTATTACCATTATTTTCACCGTAAAAAGCAATTACCTATACTTTTCGAGGCTTGAGAGCCACTAGCGCCCCAGTCCGTCTCGCTCTTACTCAGGTCGCGAGTAATATGGTGCGAGCGAGATAAAATCTGAGGTAGGGTACAGCCTTAATTTGAAAACTATTATAATGTCCCAAACGAACCCTATGTCTGAGAATAAAAGCTGAAGATTATTCAAAAGCTGTAGGTTATTCTATACTATTATTCTCAAACCTAGTAGTAACAGGGTCGCACCTTTTCGTATCATACTTCTTTTTTTTTGCTTTACTTTTTTTTTACATTCTTTTTTTAACAAGGCAATAACCTCAATAATAGAAAATACTTGCCTCTGTAATAGAAACCTCATATCAATAACTGCGCATGCGCAATCATCCAATCATCATCTAATTATGATGACTTTTATGATTGCGCAGGCATTGATATTTATGGCCGGTGAAAAACGTATGAAGTAACGAAAAAGGAAAGCTTCTTGGAAATGTCAGTAATTATTACGTATTTTCGGTTATGTTTCTTACCTGAACATTCCCGTATCAACAGCGGCACGGATCGATAGGTACATCAGGTTAAGCTACGCTTGTGAGAATTGTTCCGTGGATGGGTGACATCTTTACATACCGAGACTCGTCAGTGCCTCGGAAAGTACGTTAAGCCGTTGGTCCCGGCTGTCATTTGTGGATCTTTGACAGGCGTTACGGGTTGTCAGAAACTCGAAAGTCTGACAACGCTGACTGAGTAAGCCAAGTTGGTAAGCCAGGGGTATCGTATTACCCAGTTACTGGGTTGTAGAGGTCAGATAGGCAGTTGCTTATGTAAAAAAATGCTATTTAGCTGCATCCGGTTAGGCTGGAAGCCGACCCCAACATAATTGGCAAAAGGCTAGGCAGATTGATTGAGCCATACTTGAGCTAAGTACTTCTAATAAAAACCATAATAGAGTTTGATAAACTTTTTCCCACTAGCGTATTTACACATCGCAATCAATGAAATAGTAATAATTCGCAAACCGGTCGTGCCTCCACGCCTCTCAGAAATACCTGCAATTTTAATCGCTCACGATCATATACAACCAACAACCAGTTCTCAACGCATCTCAGCGGTGTGTAATACCCAAGAGAAAACCAGTTGCGTCTCCTGTAACTGTACAGTAGTTTACGATAGAGTAAGGTCAAGACGCGAGTTAATAGCGGCGAGCATATTAAAGGTATTATGAAGTAAATGTTGCTCGCAACTTCATCTGCTTGTATTGTGTATTGTATCATTTTTTTTATACAAATATCCAGTATGAAAACTAGATGTTCTTGTGTTCTTTTCTCGTATTTGCTGTGCTATATGGGATCTCGCGCAATAAAGCCGGAACTATAGAAACCGGCTAGTTGGCCGTTGCGACCAAGTGCGCGATTCGTATCGGTTTCTATAGTTTACCTGGTCGGTGCTACCAAAGATCGTGGCGGTAGCCGTCTAGTGCACTAGATCCCTATCACAGAAAATGGACGAAGTGTGTCAATTTGATAAACAATAATTAATCTATCTGATTGTAAAAACTATAGAAAAATCCACGATAGAAATCTACGAGTATAACGGTAACAGTATCTAACTTTCAGCTCATGGGTACTATCCAGACAGTTCACCTTCTATTGATACAATATTGCCACTGTACTTTAGTACGGAGCGGAGCGGAGTGGGGCGCGTCTTCGTGGACAGCACTATCTAACGCAATGCTTGCGTGCTCGCCGCAGTCAAGAACCGGCTTAACAATCTGCGACCGACCTTGCAACGTAATAAAGACCTCCGGTTGACTCTTACTTTCATCTCGGGACGCTAATCTGTGGTATACGTGTATTGGAAAGCAAAAGTGCCTAATATAGCAATTTTATTTCGAGAAATTCAGAATTTATTGCCCATTTCTTATAGATGCATTATGGCTGGGATATCAATGTTGAGGACCGTTATAATACTTATTTATAGAAACTTGTTCTGATGCATATAGAGATATTTTGTTGATTAAGTGTCTGGTATTTGTCTACAAGGTTAAACAATTTGGTCAAGTTTTTAGAACACAATATGCTACAATTCTCTCACACTCTTTTATGCCTACGAACAGTTTCAAAACCTGAAAATCCTTTAGCAATTTACCTGAACTCTCCTCCCCAAAGGAGCTATGATGCGTCACACTGGCAGACGTCGCCCTCTGCATGAGGCCGTCACTGGGACCCGAGCGAGCGGAGCTGACCGAGCCAACAAAGGACGGCGACAAGGCGCTTCGCTTATGCATCTTTCTAGCTAATACATTGACGATAGAAGCTGCCAAATGTGTATGTCCCACACGTTTTCTAAGCTACAAACCCTGACCATTTTGGAGGACAACCTAAATCTAATCAAGCTCACCCAACCTGAAAAGTATCCAAAGAAATCTTTAAGAAAATACCTGAACTCTCCTCCCCAGAGGAACTATGGTGCGTCACAGTGGTAGACGTGGCCCTCTGCATAGGGTTCACATACAGGCCGTCAGCGGGTCCCGAGCGAGCGGAGCTAACCGAGCCCACGGTAGAAGGCAACGAGCCACGTCGCTCCTGCACGGAATTGCGTCGCTCTCGCTCCGGAGCGTGCAGGTAGAAGGGGGAGTGGGTTCCGTTTATGTTGATGCAGTTTGGTAAGGCGCACTGGAATTCGACAATTGTGGTGTTAGTAAAAGAATATTTACTTACACAAAAAAAATACGCGTCGTCTACGAAAGGAAGGAGGAGGTTGTCAACCTCCTCCTTCCTTTCTTAGATTAAAAAAACAAGAGTGTTCTATGAAATAAAGAATGAATGAGGCAAAGTGAATTGCTTTTGACTATAGGGTCGTTTCGAACACAGCAAATATTCTAAATACGGGTTCTGGACATTTTTGAATTTATCTGAAAAAATTGGAAATCCAAATTAAACAAAATGAAATATCTTTGAAAAATGGATCAGCCATTTTGATGCCTGATATTACAAATTTCGTCCGATTTTATGCAAGATATTACGAATATCATTAACATCGTCTAGAATGCATATTGTTTATTATAAAGTTATAAACATAATAAAACAGAAGTCATAAGGAAAACATTTCAACACAAAATGTAAGGAACAGTAGAAATGCTATTGTGATTTCGGGGTTGGTCCTTTATTTTAAAGTTCTTAAAAAAATGGGGCCCGAGTGCGCGTCTCCTTTTTAAGGAAATCTCCCACCGACTGGTCGACACTTCACGTGACCAGAGGGCTGGCTTGTTCTTTGGCCAAAGAATTAGCAATGCCTTTCAACGTGGCAATGCTGCCAGTCTTCTGGGCATGTTTCCGAATGACAGCGATGGGTACGAATACTTCGACGCCTAAAGGTCCCTTTGTTTTTGTATTTATTTAGTTAGTCCCTTTAGTTTTAGTTTTTTATGTAAATAGTTAGTAGTGTTCTATAAATATTGTGTATAGTAATGTAAATAAAAAAATGAGTACTCCTAAAATGGTTTTCAGCTATTTCAATTACATATTGTATAAAATAGTAAAACTCACTCGTTTTTCCCCCGGCGCACATGCGCAGGAGTGTATCGCCTTGTAGGAGGAGAGCTGCTTATTGTCCGCGCCCGCTGCGCCCGCGGCCACCAGCACGTTCAGGCACTGTGGAAGGAAGACAGTCTTAGTTGTAGAACGATGGTGCAAAATATTAGGAAACCGAATGGAAAATGTTCTTTTTAGGGTTCCGTACCCAAAGGGTAAAACGGGACCCTATTACTAAGGCTCCGCTGTCTGTCTGTCCGTCTGTCTGTCTGTCCGTCTGTCTGTCTGTCCGTCTGTCACCAGGCTGTATCTCACGAACCGTGATAGCTAGAAAGTTGAAATTTTCACAGATGATGTATTTCTGTTGCCGCTATAATAACTAATACTAAAAAACAGTAAAATAAATATTTAAGGGGGCTCCCATAGAACAAACGTCATTTTTTTGCCGTTTTTATAGATAATGGTACGGAACCCTTCGTGCGCGAGTCCGACTCGCACTTGGCCGGTTTATTTATAACTTGCTGACCCGACAGACGTCCTGGGGACCTAAATCGGCCACATTAGCAATTCCTCTAAAAGCAGTTCATTTCCTGAATCCCAGCTGTCATTAGCAATTCCTCTAATTTGACATAAAAGCAATTCATAATTTGTGGACCATTTTACGAATCTCCATAGAAAACTGTCAAACAGATGAATTATTTCGTAATATGAATTAAGCAGACGGTCAATTTAGCAGAATCATAACATGAACATTTTATGAATCATCGTAAAATGTCACGAACTGACAATTCATAATATGATCTGCGTGTAATTCATAATACGAAATAATTCATCTGTTAGCCTAAAACCTAAAAATTTCACGACTTTTCCTTATATTTTAGCAGATAATATGATGTCGATAGAATTTCCCATTGTATCGACATAATAAAGTGACACTGACCTCACCGAGTCAGCGTTATGTATGACGAATAAAATTGGTATACAATTGGTAGCAGGAAGTGACCTGCGATATTCTTTCATACGCCTGCCGGTAGAAGTCGTTTTAATTTTGTCATCACAATGCACAGAACACAATCTATTATTAAAATAACATTGTTTATTATTAATTGAATGCAAATTCGAAGCCAAAGAAAGTGAGAGCATATTGAATAGAGCCTGCTTACCATAAATAATCAGTTTCCTAAGTCACCGAGGTAAGACAGCAGACAGCAATAAATTCAGGAAACTGAGAGTGGTTGTGGGTAGTTTAAATTTATCTGTTTTAAATTGAATACCTAACAATGTTGTGTAATAATGCTGTCATCGATAAAATCTGAATTAACAATGTTTTATCATGTTAATTGTAAAGGCAGTGAAATCTGTACAAATTCTGGTATTGTGGGAACCTGATAAATTGGGAATCTGGTATGCTGGTCATATAGTATTTTGGCAATCTGGTATAGAACAGGGAACAAAGGAACACAATTATTACCAACTTACGTAAATTATCCGTAGGTATATTCAATACAATACAATATGCCGAAAAATATATTTCCCGTACTGTACTTATGAATTATGAAAGAAAGAAAGAAAAATAGGTTTATTATAATGACTTAATTATTGTGCTGCTATCAATATCTTCATATCACCAGTATATGTAGCGACTGCCTATCTGACCTCCACAACCCAGTAACTGTGTAATACGATACCCCTTGGCAAGACTCGTTGTCAGACTTTCGGGCTTCTGACGACCCGTAACGACTGTCAAAGATCCACAAATGACAGCCGGGACCAACGGCTTAACGTGCTTTCCGAGACACGGAGGAGTCTCGGTATGTAAAGATGGTCACCCATCCATGAATCAACCCCGCAAGCGTAGCTTAAGCTGATGGATCGACCCGTGCCGCTGTTATAACTTAGCCATGAGATCCTCTTATTACTTAGCCACGAGCTCCTATTTTGTGCTGCTATTGATAAACAAAACCATATCGAGTTATATTTTGAATAATTGTCAGATACAATTTACCAAATGCTTTCAAACTATATAGGTATAGCATTCCCCACTAAACGGCTTAAAAATGTTATTAAAAGAGAGCAAGAAAATAGACTAGTTGAATAGTCAATAACAACAACGGCTTTCTACAAATCTATAGGTAAAAGTACAACAAACAACAATTAAAACACTATTCACTAATTAGGCCCGCGTCACACTTCTAATAGAGAGAAGAAAAACGAAACACGCATAATCAGATCTATATCAAAGTACACAGTTTTACTTTCATTGGGTTGACCGGTGTGAAGAACGAACAATTAAGTATGCGCGCACGCCGAAAACGACTCAACGGAGTGTGACTAGTGAAAAGTGATACTTTCAAAACGTGAGCTTTGGTTGTTGTGGACACGTATAGAAAGTGGACGGTGCTGTGACTTATGCTGATCATTTTATGAGGTACTATACCCCATTTGAAATAAGATTAGACATTAAAACAAACCCTTTTACAGTCCGTTCAACCGATTTTGACTTCTATACCGTAGGCATAAGGATAGCATTAAAAGCAAAAAAAGTTACACAATACCAACTATCTACTGCGGCTGCCATTTGTCATGCCACCAACGCAATAGAATTCAAAATCGGTTGAACGGAATGTAAAAAAGGCTTATCTATACGTCTAATCTTATTTCAAATGGAGTATAGTAATAGTCTGCTCGCGACTTTTTCATAAAATATATCCTGACACTCGGCAATATTAGTGAAATAATTTTTGGAATGGGATCCCGGGCTTAAAGAATGTGTAAAAATATGAAAATATTATGAATCATCGTAAACTGTCACAAACTGACAATTCATTCATCTGCGTGTAATTCACGTTACGAAATAATTCATCTGTTTGACAGTTCTATGGTGATTCGTAAAATGTTCCATAAATTAAGAATTACTTTTATGTCAAATTAGAGGAAAATCAATCAGAAAAAACGCTTAGCGAAAACGAAAAAAAAGACCTAACGACACCTCGTATGTTAAAATCCATCAAGCTGTTTAGGCTACAGAGCGTGCCAAAGAAATAAACATACATACCTATATACAAACATACATACATACTCTCGAAAAACATTACCCTCCTTCTGAGGCAGTCGGGTAAAAATAGAGCGGGCGATGGGATGCGATAAGGTGGGGCCCGAATCTGCACGCGGACGACGACATCGGGGGCTAAGCTAGTATTCTGATAAAATGAGCGCGACAAGGAATTGCAACACATAATGTATTGTAACAAAAACAAAAGCAATCAAAATCGTTGACACACTACAATCTTTACGATACGTTCGAGACGTTATACAATACTTGGAAACTAGGAAAGGCAAAAAAAACGAAAGACAAAGACATAATTAATACGTTACTCCCCTTGTTGCTCGACATAATTGTACCTGTAATGACTTGATGTGGTTACCTATAACGTACTTTCTATGGCTGGTGGAAACGCGAGAGGTATGGCGAAGTGTGCTCGATTGCTTATAAACTTAACAAGATTAGAAATTCTTCTAATTCAGTTGCGGAAAAATTTGCTATACTCTGTTCCAAAACTATTTAATAAAAATATAAACAAATGGGTCAGAAAACATACCTGTGGATGACAAATGTTTGTCAAATGTAACTTAGAAATTGAGTAATTTGATTTAATTTTTTGAATACTTTAAACCTTAAATCTTAATTTGAAATCACCTTAAAGGTGTTTTGTTTGACAATAAATAATTGAATAATTATTCTTATAACCCCAATTTTCATCGACGATTTTTTATTACAATTTATTAATGTTATTCAAACATTAATTGTTAGGAAAAATTGTGAGATAATTGAAACTTTCTTAACATAGATGAATGTGTTACCTTTAATGATACGAAAGAATTACCACCATACCTATTTATTCTTCAAATAAAAGTTATCTAACAATTGAAAAATCAGCCCATAAGAACTCTTTTAGATCTTACCTCTAAATGATGGTTTTCAGCTGCATCATTGATGGGGCTCTTCCCATGCCTGTCCAGGTGCAGCCTGGCACCATGTCTGAGGAGCCAGCGAACTGTGCTGAGGTGTCCTCTGGACGCAGCGAAGTGTAGAGGAGTAGCACCGTCCCCATCTCTTGCGTTGGGATCTACGCCGCGTTCCACAATCTAGAAAGGATGAAAAGATAAAATTATTTTAGATATAACGTAACTATTATGCCTGTCATACCCTGAAGGATGAGCAGACTGTGTACAATCCGTTATTTTAGAAGCTGCATGTAATAGTGTGCCAAAATGGTACTAGTTTATGTATGAATTATATATTAAACTGTATTTGTTATTTGTTTTTTTTAAATTATATTTGTCCTTTCTTAGCGTCATGTTTGCCGCAAATAAACTTATTTTCTTTCTTTCTTTCTATTTGTTAACAATCAATTTTTTTTACGAACTTGTAATTATTATAAACAATGAGCTATGTTTAACGTGGCACATTTTTACGATACCACTCTGTAACAAACATATATACATAATACATATTCTCGAAAAACATTACCCTCCTTCTGGAGCAGTCGGGTAAAAAGAAAATTGAAAACACAACAGCAATAAAACCTGCTTTCAATTAATCTGCCTAGCCTTTTCCAAACTATGTTAGAGTCGGCTTCCAGTCTAACTGGATGCAGCTAAATACCAGTATTTTACATGTAGCGACTGCCTTTCTAACCTCCACAAATCAGTAACTGGGAAATCCTCCATGGATCTCTTGGCGCTCGAATGACGTTGACAAGGAAGCGCTGTTGGTAAGCATAATCAGTCTATAACGTTCCCACTGCTGGGACACAGGCCTCCTCTCTGTGAGAGGGAGTGGGCCGTAATCCACCACGCGGGCTCAGTGCGGGTTGGTAGATGAGACATGTCTTCGAATTTTTAGTTCTAGGACATGCCGGTTTCCTCACGATGTTTACCTTCACCGTTTCGATAGCAGTGGTGATTAAATAATTTATAAACAAAATGGCGGCGTTAGCTAAGATTTTGTCCACGCGCCAAAAGATCGTTGTAAAGCTATAATTAAGAACAATGAAAATCAGACAGTTGTCATGACAACAGAACATTATAACAAGATTACAATGATTTTTACTAATTTTAAACTGCTGTAACTATGATTTACGTTCATAAATTCTTGTTATTTTCACTCAAACGCAACACAAGCCGTCATATTTTATCCGCTCGCTAACATGCGTTTGCGCATTAAAATAAAATGATATGACGTTAAAAGATTTCACCACAACATTGTAACTGCGATATCTAAGTCGTAAATATTGCAATGAATTTACTTCGATGAGGGTTCCGTGCGTGTGGTAAATAAACGTTCGGTTTTGTTACGGAATTTGTGTTATTGGTGATTTTATGTATTATACTTGAGACATAACGAATAGATTCGTGCGATCTAATGATTGGGTATATCAATTTGACTGGATAATTATTTTGTTTGAATTACTTGATCAAATACGTAATCATTGTCAGACTACAGTGTTACGTCTGGTCCCATTGCCAAATACATTTCTTTTTTAATCTGTGCCACGAACAAAAAAAAAAACAATCTGCCTAGCCTTTTTCCAACTATGTTGGGGTCGGCTTCCAGTGTAACCGGATGCAGCTGAATACCAGTATTTTACATGAAGCAACTGCTTATCTGTCCTGCACAATCCAGTAATTGTGTAATACGATACCCCTTGGTTAGACTGGTTATCAGACTTTCGGGCTTCTGACGACTCGTAACGACTGTCAAAGATCCACAAATGACAGCCGGGTCCAACGGCTTAACGTGTTTTCCGAGGCACGGAGGAATCTCGATATCTGAAAATGGTCACCCATCCACGGACCAACCCCGGCAAGCGTAGCTTAACCTGATGGATCGACCCGAGCGGCTGTTATTACGTAGCCACGAGCTCCTCTACCTGTGCCACGTTTATATCTGTGCCACGAACATGGAGACGAACATGGAGCACTTTTTATCTTGTCCAGTTTGACCTGGTGCCTGTACGTTACAGAAACTGATGGACGCTACTAAAAAATTCAGAGGGCTGAGACAAGTGACAATCGCTTGGAAAGCGTTTCGTATTTCTACAACGACTTTCAACAGAATTGACATAAGCTTTTCGATAGCTTATGTCAGTCCTATACATTTTTGCATTTTCCATCATCGTTATCGCTGATAGAATGTCACTTTGTCTAGGCTCTCAGATTTGTTACAGTTATAATGTCATTTGAGGTTTTTATTGTTATTTTATTTATCTTTTAAATTTTGTGAATGTGAAAACATTGTAGGCTTAATAGACTGTAGATTTTTAGACCATTTTCTATATTCTTATGTACCTACTTGTTGTAAGACCTATACTGTCCTCCCATACATATGATTAAAATTAACTTTTAAATTAATATTTATAAATTAGCACTATAAATTGTAAATATTGTATTTTAAAAGAGTAACCGTGGAATTTCTTGCCGGCTTTTCTCCATAGGAAACGACCAATTGGAACCGTGCACCTATCTTCTGACGTTTCATAAGTGCCCATAGATGTTTATGTGAAATACAATATTTTGATTTTGAAGGTGTCAAACTCGTACCCAAATTCTGGGCCGACTCAATTATTTATATTGACATCGACACGCATATTGCGCATATTGCGCAATATTTTGCGTGAATGTGACGCATATTTTCCCGCAACTGGTTGTTTTAATTTTATTATATTTGTCCTTCCTTAGCGTCATGTTTGCCACAAATAAACTTATTTTCTTTTTTTTTTCTTTCATATAAACATGTCTGGACTTCGAGTTTTATCTACTGCCAAATAAATATTCTGCACATGGCTTGTAGTAGAAAACAAAATATAGCGCAGCCAAACTTGCATTTAAAGAAAATGCTTGTTCATGCAAATAAACATATTTAAAGTCAACCAATTTATCATAAACAAACTCATACCACGCTGATCTCACTAACTAAATGCGCAATTTACCAGGTATTCAGCATGTAATGGTCAATCACGCGGTTTTCTAGTTGAGTGGTAAAGCCAACCGGACCAGAGTATCTCTAAATGAAAGTCTGGGTTTAACAAGACTAAATACTAACACAGCATATGATAAACTGATAGCAGAAGTTCTACTTCAAGCAAGGAATTTGCAGAAGGAAGAAAAAAAATACTTTATTTCTTTTACATGAAGGCAGTACGTTAATATAAGTATGTTTTTTAGGGTTCCGTAGTCAACAAGGAATCCTTATAGTTTCGCATGTCCGTCTGTCCGCGGCTTAGCTCAGAGACTGTCGGTACAAGAAAGCTGTAATTTAGTATAGATATACATATAAACAACGCCGACAAATTGGTATAAAAAAAATCGTTAAAAATTTTTTTTTTTTAGGGTACACGTACAGGTAAACTGGGGATGGTTTATTTTTTTCTCGTCAATCCCATGATGTGGGGTATCGTTGGAAAGGTCGTTCAAAAATAATGTGAGTTTTTTAAAATCATTGTTGGATTCAGGGATCCGTTTGCGGAATATTAAGCTTTAAAGTGCTAATTTTTGTTAGAGCCAAGTGTCCCCCCCCCCCCTGCCAGCTAAATGGTTTGGTTTGGATGTGTGAAAAAAATCACGGCAGTAGTATATATAACGAAATTAAAAGGAAAACTATCCGCTACGTAGAATCCACAAGTAACCGAGTAATAATCGACCAACTTAAATTAGCAATTGTAATAACATGTTCTCCCATACATTTTGTATCGGAGAACAAGTTTTACAACTACAATGTTAAAATTGTTTTATAAATTCATCCCAACTACGGAACCCTTCATTGTGCATGGTACGACATGCACTTGGCCGATTTTTTATGGGATGGATACTTACTATTTTTTCTACTTTTATTGCTTTAACCACTGATTATCGACCTCTGGCTAAGGTAACTCAAGCTAAGATTCAAATCAAATCAAAATTGAACATAGCAAAATGAACTTTATTCCAATTGTCTAATGTACAAACTAGATACGAGCTTGTTACTGCGAGAATTCGTTTATTCCCCGTGGTCCCTCCCGTAGTCCCTGGTCCTTCGTGATAATGCTGCCAAATTACAATAGGTACCTACTAACGATTCTAATACTATCTTGAATTCATGCAAGCCTAGTAGTTTTTCCCGAGAAAGCGCGACTTCCCCAGAAGACGCGTGACCTGTTATTTGGTTCATATCTAGTTCGTCCGTTACACTATAGACATAAGGTTCATAATGCTTTGTACAAAATAATTCGCAATGTAAATTGGCAATTTTAATTGAGCCTCATACAAAAAATCTGCTACAATATATGGAGCACCTGATATTTTTTGCGGTTTCAGGCTTAGTCCCAAAGTATTGGATCATAATGATGAGTACAATTACCCCTTAAGATGTTTTCAGCTTTTTTTGTTGTGGGAAATCATCAAATGACTGACATGCCTGACTGACATGACAAAGTCTGACATGCCCTTCCGGTCCCCCCCGGAGTTCTCTCGTTCTGGGCGGAGCGGATGTCAGACTTTTACTGACTAAAACCCACCCGTGTTCTTTCAGTTACCTGTTGCCAGGGTCCCGGTATCCCTTTCGGACTATTCCGCAACAAACCCTGGCAGATTTCAATTAAACCTTGTAGTGTTTACCGCAATTTCTTAAGACCTGTCCCCTGTTTATCTAAAGTTACAAGTATACACGTTCACAAGTGAAAACCTAGAATGTTAATTTTTCGTTAGCTCATCTCCATATTCATTAACAATCTTAATGTTCCCACTGCTGGGACACGGGCATCAGCTCATCTCTCTCTTTTGACCACATTTAAAAAAGAAAATCGAATTTAAAAATTGATTGCGGTACTAAGCACGACACTTGTAAACTTGTAAGACGGAATAGAGAGTCGCCGGACACTCTCAGGATTTGCTATAATTTTCTACAAGTTGTAACTTACAAAGAATTTTTTAAAAAACAAAATCGCAAATAAATGTAAAATACAATAGACGTAGATATATTTAGTAACCTATTCCGCAAAGTGCGACTCTTTGCGTCCAGCACTCAGTGTGGTAACACGTCGCGTTCTGGTTTGCAATTGGTCAATCGTCATCCTGAGGATGCCTCGTTGAGAGGTGAAACACGTGTCGATTTCTTACAGGGTTTTTTAGGACTCTTGAAGAATAGTCAAGCGGAATAGGTTACTAAATATATCTACGTCTATTGTATTTTGTAATGGATTTCCTCAAAGTCACGCCTGAATCAATTAACTAACGAATAAATGTGTAAAAGCATAAGTACTTGTGAACTAAATAATGACACTTGTAACATGTATTTACACGTGAGTTTTTTTTAAAATAATAATGTCATTTTTTACAGAAAAAATGATTGTAATATAAGGCTTATAAGTTTTAATACACAGGGCACAGGTCTGCTGGTTTTCTCGTACATTATTCTTATAACCGGTTCTATCAACCGCTATTTATCTAGAAAAGCGGCCTTGTCTTAATGCTTGCACAACATACTATGCATCTGCGAAACAGTAATAGAGTTCTGACTTTATAATTTAATGTGTGGTCTCAGTGCTTATAGCTTTAGTTATTACATGCAGTTTAACTAGAATTTATTTACTTACTTATCTAGTATGATCTAAGAAAATAGTTGCGGTAAGTGTATAATTTTCTTTTGAAAATGTTGCCTCTTGTTACTGTAGTATAGTTTCTAATGTTTAGTGAGTGCAAACTCAAATACATACTAATTTTATAAATGCGAAAGCATCTCTGTCTGTCTTCTACCTTTTCACGCCTTGACGGCTGAACGGATTTCGATGATATATACTATATACCTGATTTGGGACACATACCTTTTATCCCAGGACCCGATGCTAGTAGGTACCTATTTTTAGTTCATACAGAAGTTATTTTATCTTTTAATAAACTGCAAAAATAAGATTGCTCATGGGCAAAAATTTAAATCCTAGATTTGGTTGACCGTAAACGATTTCAAGCATATTTTAAAAGTAAAATAATATTTTAACAACAGACAAGAGACCGAGAAATGCAAAAGTATTTTTTTCAAATTCTACCTTGAAAAAATACTTTTGGAACGTCAAAATTATATTTATGCCAGTCCTTGAAACAGCCGCCCTTCCCTAATTTCCAGTACTTTAGCTGAGAAGAAGAAGTGGCGTAACAGTGCGAAGGAATCCGCAGCATTAAGAAACATTCCATTTGAAGCTACGCAAGCGCGCCTTCTCGCACATGGTAAAGTTATAATGATCCTAAGAGAAAACATGAAGTAAACATTCTAGTAAGACGATTACATCTATAGAAACTTAATTTCCGATCCATTCATCACAGCGGATCGAGGAACTAGGAATTCCTGTGACAGATCGGTGAACGCAAACGCAATGTGCTGCGTGACTGACATGCGTTTCCTTACGGATTGGCGATTGTGGAGATGTAGGCTTTTACACAGTGGCCCATGTTATACCTACAACTACCTAACTATATTTTGGAACATAATTTATCACAGTCTCAACTGTAAATAACCTCGTATGGATGGGAACGTCTCACCAAGGAAGCTTTTCATTATTCGCTTGCCCGCTTTTTACAATTTATTTCGGTTCGGTGCAACATGTCTTTTTGTTCCTTACTTTGCTATTAGTCATCATATCAGTAATCAACCCCTTTAAAAAAAAACGACTTCCAAAAAAAACACTCAGAACTGAAAAATAACTTTAATTTCGGAAGTCGGTGTCTTTGCTTTTCAATTTTCGTTTTTTGCCACCGTCTTCCGAAATTTTTCAGTTTTGAGTGTTTTTTTTGGAAGTCGGTTTTGTTTTGTAAAAAGTTTTTATTTTTCACTTTTTAGTTGTGGTAGTAGGAAAAATAAAAACCCACAAAAATCGAATACCACTAGCTGATGTAAATAACAGTGAAGGAGTAAATGAAAACATCGTCTAGATAAACTAAGTGGGAAAAATTCGCAATATTGAAGCTAACTCAAAAACTACGCAAGCAAAGTTAATAAAAATTATAGGGGACCACCTCGGAAGCATGACCTACCATACAAAAAAAGAATCATCAAAATCTATTTATAATTGGCGGAGTAATCAGGAAACAAACATACAAAAAAAAAAACATACAGAAAAAAAAAAAAACATACAGACGAATTGAGAACCTCCTCCTTTTTGAAGAAGTCGGTTAAAAAGCAATCATATGAATTATCCTTTGTGTCCTTCCTCTTACCTACAGCCACCCAAATTCATACTCAAAACGATATTTTCCACAAGAAAGAAAAACAGAAGCAGGCCAAAGAAATGATTATCTACGTTGGGGTCGGCTTCTAGTCTAACCAGATGCAGCCTGAAAACCAGGATTTTACTTTGAACTCCACAAGCCAGTTACTCGTTAACACAATACCCCGTTATAACTGCTAGTCTATTCTGTAAAAAACCTCACGGTGAAAACTAATGTGAAGTGAGCTAGCATTGCACCTAATGCTAGGGATTTAAGGCGCTTACATACTGGCGCGACTTGTCGCGCGTCGCTACTTTTAACAAAACAATTTATGAGAAAATCAGTTTCAATGGAGCGGCGTCGCGTCACGCGACAAGTCGTCCCTTTAAGGTCGATTCACACATATCAGTGAAGCCACATGTCAGTGTCGGCACTGACACTGAGAACACTGTGTCGTCACTGACACTGATAAGTGGGGATGCGTTCATAGAGAATGTCATCATTCTCCTGCCCTTATCCCAATTTATTTGGGGTCGGCGCAACATGTCCCTTTCTTCCATACTTCTCTATTAGCCGTCATCTCGGTAGTCACCACCTTTCTAGCCATATCATCTTTCACACAGTCCATCCATCGTTTCTTTGGTCTTCCCCTACTCTTATAACCATCGACATTCATACCCAAAACTTTCCTCACAACATTTTCCTCATAGAGAATGTATGAAAGAATATTTTGCACTGTGTCGGAACTGTGGTTGTGTGATATGTGTGAATCGACCCTAACACTATAGACAGCTAACTTTAGGCTCACTTCAAGTGAGCCCATCTAAGAAAAGAAGTGACCACGAGTTGATTCAGACCTAGGTAAGGAAGAAAATACCTTCCATTTAGAAAAACGAAAGGACAAGAAGATGATCACTGTTTCAATAATAGAGTATTAGATTGGATTTTTTTAAATACCACAGTAAAGTCTATGCTAGACAGATACAGCCCTGCTGCGGTCTGAGGGCCAATGCTCTTATTACTTAAAAAAACCGGCCAAGTGCGAGTCGGACTCGCGCACGATGGATTCCGTACCGTTATCTATAAAAACGGCAAAAAAATTAATTTTGCCCCTTTAAATATTTTTTAGTATTTGTTGTTATAGCGGCAACAGAAATACATCATCTGTGAAAATTTCAACTGTCTAGCTATCACGGTTCGTGAGATACAGCCTGGTGACAGACGGACAGACAGACAGACAGACAGACGGACAGACAGACAGACTGACAGTGGAGCCTTAGTAATAGGGTCCCGTTTTACCCTTTGGGTACGGAACCCTAAAAACGTGCACATTCAAGTCGCATTCTGTCAAACTTGTCAAAAATGTTGGTAAATTGGTGGTTTTTTTGACAAATTGCGAAAGAGATGCGAATGTAAACGTTCTTAAAAATAAGGGAATTGCCCCGCTGACGTCACTACACTGGAACGCCAAAGTAACTTCGCGCCATTCAGTACAATGATCGTTTTGCGTGACAATAGAAGAATCATAATTTTAAAAGCCTGTAACTTCTCCATTTTCCACTGTTTTTAGTAACTTTTTCACAAATCGTCTATTTTTGTATCATCTTTAAAATTCGTTTTAATTAATGTATTTTTTTTATAGTAGGTAGTCGAATACCTCATTTAAAATTGATCAAAATCACAAACAACACAAGGAAGACAAAATTACCAACAAGAGATCATCGTATGAATCAGCAGGTAACACAGTGCGTGACTTCCGCACGTTTCCTATTCGTAAGGTCATTCAACTCATAGATGATTTTCACTTGTTACACGTGGTAATATGATTAAATATGAATAGACATTATTTGTACTATATGTCACAGTAAGATAGTTAAAACCGTGATATAGTTACATCCCTAGGGATACACCTACTTACCGTAATATATTATATATGAATGCGCCCTAATGTTGTTACTGCGTCCAATTTTAACGTAGTTGGTCCCCGTTCTAACCTAACCTAACCTATTTAGTTCGAGGGATCTAATAGTTATATTACTAAATCGTGTTCGTATCATAGTTATAATCCTAGTAAGACAGTTATGAACTGTTTTTGTATAACTATCTTACGGTATATAGCTATATCTCTAGGGATATAATTACATCACGGCTATAACTATCTTACTGCGACATATACGTACGTTAATTGTTAATGCACCTACGTAGACACAACTTTAGGCAATTTTATGATTGCCCGAAGCTTGCATTACTTTGTAGTAATAAAAAATATTGTATCTTATAATTACGATCTCATTTCCTCATCACTTAATAAAAGTTGTTTCGAGATCATAAATCTCACAGATAAATGTATTGCAAAGAGGACAATATCTATTATAATATATATAAGCCGATAGAATCTTCACTTAATGTTGTAACTAAGTGCAGAGCCTTTTATCAAAGGTGGAGTTCAAATCATCATCTTTGGTATAAACCAAAGCTGATTGCTATATCTTTAATCTTCCTTTCACAAGTTATTTATACAGCAATTTACACACCGGCTTAATCTATCCATTAGGTACCTCGCATTCAGTCCTCATACATTCATCACTTGGTCAAAGCATGATCATCATCATCTGCCTAGCCTTTTCCCAACTATGTTGGGGTTGGCTTCCAGTCTAACCGGATGCAGCTGAATTCCATTATTTTACATGAAGCGCTGCCTATCTGACCTCCACAACCCAATAACTGGATAATACGACACCCCTTGGTAAGACTGGTTGTCAGGCTTTCGGGCTTCTGACGACCCGTAACGACTGTCAAAGATCCACTAATGACAGCCGGGACCAACGGCATATCGTGCTTTCCGAGGCACAGAGGAGTCTCGGTATGTAAAGTTGGTAACCCATCCATGGACCAACCCGCGTAGCTTAACCTGTAGGATCGACCCGTGCGGCTATTATTATTTAGCCACGAGCTCCTCCAACAGACGATAGTATGAAATTAAATATTTGACTCACCATCCACTTAACGCAATCCAAGCAGCCGGTCTGCGCAGCCGCATGTATAGGGAGCATCCCATCCCGAGCCCTGGCATCTAGCCGCCCTCCTGCCTCCAGCACCAAGTATTTGAGGACAGCCAGGTGGCCCTCCTGGGCTGCTAAGTAGACCGGCGTCACGTCGTTGTCCATCGCCGTGTTGGCACTGTGGAAGAGGAGAATGTTTGGTTAGTTTTTAAGTACCTACAAATATAACATAACATTCAAAATCAACATCACGCCTGTATTCCCAACTAGACTCGCGACAATCTAAGAAGTCCGTTTTGACAAAAAAACAAAATATTATTTTTTCCACGTTCCTAACGGATCCCATAAAGTGGGATCCGATTGTGGGATCCGATCGGAATAAGCCAGGTATGCTGCGGCAATTAGCGCAGCAGGCAATTGTCACTGTACAATACGGCCGATATAACTTGGCAGGTCTGAACATAGGCTTTGCGAACTTTCGCGCATGTTCGCTCACTCACACTCGCCTCATGTCACCATTTTGTTCCTAAAAAATGTTACAGCCCTCTGCGCGAACTACAGGGGGCTTAAAACAGTCACTTTGGCAGAATCATAATAGGAAAATATTATGAATCATCGTAAAATGTCACAAACTGACAATTCATAATATGATCTGCGTGCGATTCATATTACGAAATAATTCATCTGTTTGACAGTTTTCTATGGAGATTCGTAAAATGGTCCACATAATATGAATTGCTTTCATGTCAAATTAGAGGAATTGCTAATGACAGCTGGAAATTCAGGAAATTAAATGCTTTTAGAGGAATTGCTAATGTGACCGTTTTAGACCCACAGAACTGCACAGTTATATCGGCCGTACTGTATCTTATCCATCACTTGAATGATGGTTGAAGAAATAATAGTATATTATGCAATTAGTGAATAAAGGACGGATATATAGCGAGGGCCATAGATGCATCACGAGCAAGTGAAGGATTCTAACGATTGAATCTCGACCGTAGGTACGATCCATGATGATTGAATCACTCGCTATGCTCGTGATTCAAGTGTTAGAATCCTGAGCGACGCGAGTGATTCATGGCCGATATAAATCCATTTTATTCAAGAGTTGCGTACTATACTTTATACCATGACTACGAGAAAAAGAACTTGCAACTTCGAGTATGTTATTATGTCAATGATATGATTCTGTTTTTATAGAACACCGTAGGATAGAATACGTACTCCAAAATGTCGATGACTTCTTTTTCTTCGACAACTCATTAAAATAAGTTAGGAAATCAGACTCTGAAAATGTTCCAGAGGCTTGATTTTCATTTTTCCATTTGCAAACCTCATCGTAGGCTTTGATGTAAACCAGCCGTGGTTTGTTGGGTAGCAAGTTTTCTACTATATCGGGCGCCCTCTCTTTCATAAACTCGGGTGTTAACACATTTTCTTCATCACTTGAATGCATTTTCAATCGATTTATTATGAAGTAACACTAAACTTTGTGTTCATACAACTTATAGTATTTAAAATAGCGCCAATTTACTAATGACAGCAAAGAACACAAAACAGTATTTATTCTAATGCTAAACTCCTTGTCGAAAATGTCAACCAATCACATCGGAGTTTGTATCGAGTATTTTTTTGGCAAGGAGGTTGTACAGCATTGAGATGGAGTTCGAATATATTGATGTGTTCTAAATTTAAACACCAAAACAGTGGCTAAAAGTGCTAATTATTCACTGTTTTCAGTGAATAAAATAAGCTTTTTAGAGGGGGAGTGGTAAAAAGGAATTTAAAGCTTCTTTGTCAAGCTTATTGTGTGTTTGTACTTTTTTGTTTTTAAACCTTCAACTTTATCTATTAAAATGTAAATAGATGTTTTGCGTAATTTACTGGCTTCAGACAAGGAAATCACTGATTTTTTTATTTTATTCGAAATATATTTATTGGCTTACCTAAATGGAATACTCTTTATTATGTACACCATTAAAAAAACAGATATAAATGTAGAAATTTAACATTGGGTGACACAATGGGCGGTCTTATCGCTAAAAGCGATCTTTTACAGACAACCTATAAGATGATATTATTTTAAGTTAAAAAATAATGACCATTTAGGTAGGTGTAGGCACAGCCAGAATGCCAGTACTTGCTTCAATGCTGGCTTCGATCATGATCAAAATCCGATAAAACCATGAAAAACAGACAGAAAAAGCACCAAGTTATCTCAGCCTTCTTCTCTGCTTGACTTTCTTCTGCTTTTCAAACTCACAAACCTTTTATTAAACGATGATTTCCTTCAAAACTCGATTGTGGTTAGTACCAGAGAAAAAATAATTTGTTTAGCACCATTTTTCAAAATCACAATATTTACAAACACCAAAAACCAAAACATCACAACGCCAAGATCACTTTTAAAAAAAATCCACAAAAAAATACAAAACTAAAACAACAATCCTCACACCAACTTCGAATAAAACATCTTGACTAAATACAGATGCTTTAATAAAAACTAAAAAGTTAAGACCAAGTCTGACCTCCATATTTTAAATAAGACTTTCGAAATCACAAAAGTATCTAGGTTCCGTCCAACGAAATCAATAGCACGAGACTAGATTTAAATACATGTATTTATAATGATACATAACAATATTGAATGAAAAGGATTTTTTCGTTAATTAGGTATGCGTTTTAAAGATGTTATTTTGAAAAACCCGTGTAGTTATTTTTAGATTGGAACTACTAAGGAAAAATCATAATTAATCCTACACTTGTCATTTTATGACAGGGAAAGAAATTTCCTTTAAGGCTCTTACATACTGGCGCGACTTGCCGCGCGACACGACTTTTAACAAAACAATTTCTGAGAAAACTTCACGGCGAACAATACGGCGGCGTCGCGTGACAAGTCGCGCCCATATGTAAGAGCCTTAAGGCGAAAGCGGCTGAGAAGCCAGCGAAATTCATTTTTTTTCACGTATTTTGGAATTGATTCTGATACTGACCCATCAGATTGTATGGTAAAAAACATGATTCACGCCAGCATAAACTCATCATCATCATTTCAGCCGAAAGACGTCCACTACTGGACATAGGCCTCCTCCAAGCACCGCCACTTCGACCGGTTCTGTGCTTCCCGCGTCCACCGGATTCCTGCGGCTTTTACAAGATCAACGGTCCCTTGTGGGTGTCCTTCCAACGCTATGTCTTACGGTACGTGTAATGGAGAGGGCCCTACGTGGTCGAATCAGAAATGAGAAGATCCGCAGGAGAACCAACACAGCCGGAAGAATTGCCTACCTAAGTTTACTACCTAAGTGGCAGTGGGCAGGGCACATTGCTCGGAGAACAGGGGGCCTAAACCAGCCACATTAGCAATTCCTCTAAAAACAATCCTGAATCCTAGCTGTCATTACCAATTCCTCTAATCTGACAGAAAGCAATTCATAATTTGTGGACCATTTTACGAATCTCCATAGAAAACTGTCAAACAGATGAATTATTTCGTAATATGAATTACACGCAGATCATATTATGAATTGTCAGTTTGTGACATTTTACGATGATTCATAATATTTTCTTATTATGATTCTACTAAAGTGACCGTTTTAAGCCCCCAGATGGCCGATGGGGCCGAAAGGTTTTGGAGTGGCGACCGCCAGTAACAAATTAATAAGTAATTACCGAAGATAGATAGAGAGATAGATTGATAAAACGTTTATTTGGTGCATACAAAAGACAACACAACATACAAAAGCACGGTTAAATAATAAAAGCTAAAATACAATAAAAAAAATAAAAGAAAACTAGACACAGCGAGACAATATTGTCTATGACATACTTTAAAAAATAACGAAATATACAAAGCGCGGTGTGCGTCTCAACGTTGCACCAAATGGGAGTCCAACTCAGCATGTGTCAGGCAAATATACCTGACGCTGATATTCTGCTGGATCCCTGCAGTGACATTCGGACGTCGAGCAGATATTACATGAGATAATCATTAAGTTCATCAATACAACTCTGTAAGTTCAAATTGTCCGGTTTAATGTAATGTCTATTTCATGAAATATTGACATTTCTTAGAGAGTAATTTGAATCTTATCTGTGTGCTGAGCGCATCCCCGATAACGAGCCTGCACTTTAGACTGTAGCGTCCATTAAAGTTTGGGATCGAAGATCATAGTGCGTCTTGCAGGTTTTAAATGTCACAAATATTGCAAGCTTGTAAAGAAATATTGGCAAATCGTCAATGGTTCAGGTGTCTAAATTCAAATGCTCAAAAAATTCACATCATTACACATTACGCCTGTAAAATCTTTTATCACAATCACACCTTTACACCTATCACATACTTAATTAATTCATTGGTACTACCAATGAATACGACAAATAAATTAATTAAGTATCATAGCATCAAATAGCAATCCCACAGCATCAAACCAACACAACACAATAATAGAAAAAGTAGAAAATGAAAACAGAACGCATAGGTATTCAAATAACAGATCTTTCACTTTATCCCACGCTCGAGTCAATTGCATCGGCAAGGCCGCGAGCAATATTTACAAATTCAACAGAATTCAGATAAGAATCTGATGCTATACATTTATTGCTGACCCGTTGGATTGCACCTGTTGTTTAATGGTCAGATTTAGATCATGATCACCTAGGTTTTTTATTGTATACCTATTGGAGTATTGGCTAATAATACGGGCCATATAGGTTCAAGTAAAATGTGGTACTGTTCCCAAACTACGGGGCACTGAAAAACATGCCCTTTTTTTTTGGGTGGGAAATCATCATATGACTTCTCCCGCTCTGGGTGGAGCGGCAGGGCGTGTCAGACTCTTACTGACTAAAACCCACCCGTGTTCCTTCAGTTGCCTGTTGCCAGGTTCCCGGTATCCCTTTCGGACTATTCCGCAACCCTGGCAGGCATCGGTCCTAACGGACCCCGTCAGGTGTGCTGACATCTCTTTGAGGCGCGCGTGGAACACGACGCGCCATCGACCCGGGCCTGGTCCTTATCGGACGGCAAGCTACCCATTGCTCGCCGTCCGCAAGCCCGCGCCTATGGTGGCCGGGAATCCGCCTGGGATTCCCGACGCCCAGGGTGTCTCCAGCGGCGGCGGTTAGGGGCGTGAGGGCGCAGGCTTTGCCTCTCCCTCACGCATTCCGCCTCCTCCTTCGCGAGCATCACTGCTTCGCAGAAGGAGGTGACCGCCTCCCATGCCCTCTCGCTCTGTACCATGGCCTGGACCAGGGCCGGACGCGAGAGGTCTTTGCCGTACTATTCTGTAAACACCTCACCATGACAATTTCGGTGAAAGGAGCTGTCAATCCCTAGCGTCCGATGGAGAGACATCTCACTTTAGGCTCACTTCGCCTAAATTTTTATGGTGAGATTTTCACAGAATACCACTACTGTTGTCTGGACATTACAGAAACTGACTACTCCAGTGGGCTTACAACAGTCACTTTGGCAGAATCATATCCATTATTTTATTTACTCCTATGCCACTATAAGATTATTAATTTATACGCTATACATTTATCTATCTAAATAATCAAGATTATAAATACACATTCATCATCGAACAACAACGTTTCCTAATGCAAAACTTTACTGTAGAATAGATTATTTGAATTGCGGGTACTTACGTAATTTTAGTCCGTACATTCCATGTTTCACATAACCAAATATTCACATATGAATCTCATGTAATATCTGCTCGACGTCCGAATGTCACTGTAGGGATCCAGCAGAATATCAGCGTCAGGTATATTTGCCTGACACACTGAGTTGGACTCCCATTTGGTGCAACGTTGAGTGTCATAGACAATATTGTCTCGCTGTGTCTTGTTTTCTTTTATTGTTTTTTTTTTTGTATTTTAGCACTTTGTAGCTATTGATTAATGTATAGTTATTATTTAACCATGCTTTTGTATGTTGTGTTGTCTTTTGTATGCACCAAATAAACGTTTTATCTATCTATCTATCTATATTAGGAAAATATTATGAATCATCCTTAAATGTCACAAAGCTCAAGGAAGAGCTCTTGGCTAAGTAATAACAGCCGCACGGGTCGATCCATCAGGTTAAGCTACGCTTGCCGGGGTTGATCCGTGGATGGGTGACCATATTTACATACCGAGACTCCTCCGTGCCTCGGAAAGCACGTTAAGCCGTTGGTCCTGGCTGTCGTTTGTGGATCTTTGACAGTCATTACGGGTCGTCAGAAGCCCGAAAGTCTGACAACCAGTCTTACCAAGGGGTATCGTATTACCCAGTTACTGGGTTGTGGAGGTCAGATAGGCAGTCACTCCATGTAAAATACTGGTATTCAGCTGCATCCGGTTAGACTGGAAGCCGACCCCAACATAGTTGGGAAAAGGTTAGGCAGATGATGATCCTTAAATGTCACAAACATATTACGAAATAATTCATCTGTTTGACAGTTTTCTATGGAGATTCATAAAATAGTCCACACATTATGAATTGCTTTTGTGTCAAAATAGAGGAACTGCTACTGACAGCTGGAAATTCAAGAAATTAATCGCTTTTAGAGGAATTGCTAGTGTGGCCGTTTTAGGCCCCGTGCCAAACACGAAGCCGAATTCTGGGCCGACTCAATAATATACCCAATAGTATGTGAATGAAGGCAATTCTCTTCTAGGTAATGTTTTCCGTCGATGTAATCCATGTAATTAGACGAATCATAAGGGCAGAAGACGTGCCGTATTCTGATGAAATTATGACCATAAAAAAATATTATGTGCTATAGTGCTATAATTTTATTTACATGATTCAAATGAGACGATGAAAGATATACTCTTAAAGCCTTGGAATTCTTGTGATTGCACAAAAGGTTACACTTATGTTATACATAAGTATGGCTCTATAATGTAACTTACATAATATATGTCAAACATAAGTATGGCTCTAGTTGTAACAAGCGCCCGGGAAGCGCGCGCATATTGCGCACTGCGTTTTGGACGCTCAATAAAATGATATAAATTTCTATGTAACGAATTACATGACGCTCGCCCTTGGACGGCAGCGCTTGATATAATTCAATCAATCTGCCTAGCCTTTTCCCAACTATCTTGGGGTTGGCTTCCAGTGTAACCGGATGCAGCTGAATACAAGTATTTTACATGAAGCGACTGTCCACAACTCCACAACCCAGTAACTGGGTAATACGTTACCCCCTGGTAAGACTGCTTGTCAGACTTTCGGGCTTTTGACGACCCGTATCGACTATCAACGTATGACAGCCGGGACCAACAGCTTACTTAGCTTGCTCTCATATTTAGGAAAATTCGTTTTCTCTATTTTCACCCGAGCAGGGGGCCTAAACCGGCCACATTAGCAATTCCTCTAAAAGCAGTTCATTTCCTGAATCCCAGCTGTCATTAACAAGTCCTCTAATTTGACTTAAAACCAATTCATAATTTGTGTACCAGTTTACGAATCTCCATAGAAAACTGTTTACTCCATAGAAAATTATTTCGTAATATGAATTATACGCAGATCGTATTAAGACTTGTCAGTTTGTGAATTTTACGATGATTCATAATATTTTCATATTATGGTTCTGCTAAAGTGACCGTTTTGAGCCCCAAGAGCTCGGTCGCCCAGGTAATGTAATTAAACAGAAGTTTACATAACTAATTCGAGACAAACTACCTAATCAAAACTTCACCACGAACAAATCTAATAATTAAGGAACACAACTCTTACAGCTTTAATGACCCGAAAAATATTAATTACAACAAAATTGTTTACAGCACAATTGAGAACAATAACCTTACCTATAATTATCATTAACATTATATAACGCAACGTAATCTAATAACAAATTAATGTTTACAAGTTACAAGCGATTATTACATCGTTTTGTAATAGTTGCCGAATCTGGTTCAAGCATGGGATTATGTGAACAATAGAGGTGCGGAGATGGACTTGTTAGATTTTGAATGTTGTTATGCATCAAGATAGTAACCATTTTACATCAAATTTCTATGTTACGAATTAAGCTACGCTTGCCAGGGTTGGTCCGTCAATGGGTCTCCATCTTTACGTACAGAGACTCCTCCTCGGAAAACACATCAACATATCGGTCCCTGCTGTCAAACGTAGATTTTTGACAGTCGTTACGGGTAGTCAGAACCCCGAAGTCAGACAACTAGTCTAACCAATGGGTATCGTGTTATCCAGTCGCTAGGTTGTGGATTTCAGATAGGCAGTCGCGCCACGTAAAATGCTGGTATTCAGCTGCATCCGGTTAGACTGGAAGCCGACCCCAATATAGTTGGGAAAAGGTAGATGAACAATTCCCATAAACAAAAATCCTTTTAAAATACGAGGATTTGCATGATTTTTCTAGAAATTTCCACCGCTTCTTACCTTCCACACAAGTACCTAGATCAAGTGATTGTTATTACAGCAATACATCGATCTCGCGGTCTCACGTTTCACTTTTATTTTCTCTTTTCGCTGAGAGCGTTGCTAGGCAACCGCGTCTGACGTCACACGGTCGCCTAGTGTCGAGTTGAATGGACTGTGACGGATAATGTCACTACAGCCTGCTACACTATCAAACTGCATAATCAGGCTATAATGTTCCCACTACTGGGACCCAGCACACAGGCCTCCTCTCTGTGAGAGGGAGTGGGCCGTAATCCTCCACGCGGGCCCACTGCGAGTTGGTGGATATCACATGTCTTTGAATTTTTGGTTCAAAGATGCCGGTTTCCTCACGATATTTTTGAAATATTTTACACAAAGTAAAGTGCCTGTCTATGTTCGAAACTATAAACAACTCGTAAGTCGCGGCCATTTTCACTGGGTTACCACTGCTCTCCTAGGCCACCACTGCTCCCCTATCAAACTACCAATTACCTACAATGACATGTCTTCCCCCTAAAAAGAACAAACTATAAACTTATAGGTAAAAATCTAAACATTCTGGACACACAATAAGGCCAGCTTAAACCACTAACTAAATAAGAACTCAAAAATGATTAGCGCTAAATGAATTTAAAACATCGCTCTGTTTCTGTGAATCAATTGAAGATGCCAGAGATGTAGGTACCTAATTATGTTTTAAATATGTTTAAACGTACGTGGGTGCCTACTGCCTATGTGTTTTAAAGTTTATTGGATGCGGAATAAATTTCAAAATAGGTAGTAAGACACGATGGCTAAAACATTGTCTATCTGCCTAGCTTTTTCCCAACTATGTTGAGGTCGGCTTCCAGTCTAACAGAATGCAGCTGAATACCAGTATTTTACATGGAACGACTGCCTATCTAACCTCTACAACCCGGTAACTGACGAATACAAAACCCATTGGTAAGACTAGTTGTCAGACTTTCGAGCGAACCCGTAATGACTGTCAAAGATCTAGGAATGAAAGCCGGGACTAACGGCTTAACGTGCTTTCCGAGGCACGGATGAGTCTCAGTATGTAAAGATAAGATGGTCAACCATCCAACCTCGGCAAGCGTAGCTTAACCTGATGGATCGACCCGTGCGGCTGTTATTATTTATCTTTGTAACATACGATTGCACTGCATCGTGGTTTTTGCATAAAATAAAGGCAATCATTACATAAGTAGATTTCAGATTGAAGTTAAAGTGTACTTACCTTGTCCTTATTTATTAATTTTAATGTACTTTAATATTATCATAACATTTTTAAATAATTAGACTCGGATTGACATTATAACTTATTTTATTAATATTTGCATGCCATTGTTTAAGGCAAACATGATGATCTGTTTTTAACCGACTTCTTCAAAAAGGAGGAGGTTCTCAATTCGTCTATGTTATTTTTTTTTTGTATGTTTATTACGCGATTACTCCGCCAATTATGAATCGATTTTGATGATTCTTTTTTTGTTTGGTAGGTCATGCTTCCGAGGTAGTCCCATATAAATTTTACTAACTTTGCTTGCGTAATTTTTGAGTTAGCTCCAATATTACGTATTTTTCCCACTTAGTTTATCTAGACGATATCCTGTTTGACGCCTTCCCTGTTATTTACATAGCAGGTAGTGGTATTCGGATTTGTGTGGGGTAGGTACCACAACTAAAAAGTGAAAAATAAAAACTTTTTACAAAAGCAAAGACACCGACTTCCGAAATTAAAGTTATTTTTCACTTTTTTTGTGTTTTTTTTGGAAGTCGGTTGTTTTTTTTTTGTAAAAAGTTTTTATCTTGTTTATCTTTACGTTTAACATCTCTTGCATTCTGACAATTTGTGTTGTAAGTATGTATTGTACTCATGTTTGAGCAAAGAAATGATTATCTTATCTTATCTTCTTATCTAGATATTAATTGCCACATCACTATCGTTAAGGTAAGTGACAATATTTGAGATATTTCTGTTTACTACTATTTAAATTTCTATGGAGGCTTTTATTTAGGTAATTTATGTTTAACTTTTATTTCTGCTTGAGTAGTTCTCGTTTTTTTTCTTTTTTTTTTGTGGTTGGTATATCGGCGTGTGCTAGCTGACATATGGCTAATAATTAGATTTAAGTTTTATGTATGTAATGTAAATGATTTTGTATACTTTTGTATAGAATCAATTTTTCTCAACTGAACAGACAGCTGTACTGCTGGGGAGTTTGTTGCGCCACTTGTTCTTCCCAGCTAAAGCACTAGGAAATGGTGAAGGGTGGGCGTTTTGGGGGACTGTCTTATGTAATTTTGACGTTCGAAAAGTGCTGATTCTCAGCCTAGTTTGAATAAATGACTTTTGATTTGATTTGATATGTTAACTAATGTAATTGGTGTTACCGTTTTAATTAATAATAAACAATTATCGTACACTTTAGTTTACATAATCTCCCTCTACTCTGTCGTATGTAAAGTCAAAAATTTCATTATAATAGTGTTATTAACAAGTAGGTACATAAATACTTAATGCAATACCAATAAACTAACTGTTTTATTAATATATATTTCGTTTAGATGTAGAAATTCAAATGAATTATTCTTTGCCCGATTTCTAAATATTTTCTAGAATTTCTACGATTTTAATATTTATAATTAGAAGATGTAGCCAATGTTTTACATAATAATATTACTGATATCGGATTATAGATGTGGCTTTATTGAGTGAGACCTTAAAATATTAATTTACATACAGTAGATAATATTTTACCAGTCAAATCGTAATTATCATTCACAGATTGTGAAAAACCACTACACGCTAGTGT
This sequence comes from Lithophane ornitopus, assembly GCA_948473465.1. Taxonomy (NCBI): domain Eukaryota; kingdom Metazoa; phylum Arthropoda; class Insecta; order Lepidoptera; family Noctuidae; genus Lithophane; species Lithophane ornitopus. The sequence continues at coordinate 13,461,887 of OX419632.1, read as the reverse complement.
TTCCCTTTATACCTACGCCATTTTCCCCTAATTTCCACAAACCTGCAAGTGAAGGGGTACAAGTATAAACGTTGCTTAAAGTTAAGTACCTAATGATTAGCGACTGTTTAATCATATTTTTTTTACTTTTGAACGACACTTAACTTTAGGCAACGTTTGTAAATAAACCCCTAAAAGACCTGGGGCCTATTTAATAAAACCGACAGGTTTCAGGCCAAAATCCGTGTTTTTTTTTAATCTTTTACATTTCTGTTTTATTAAACAGTACATGTCGTGAAAATATGTTAATTTTGTTTTTACAAATATGTCACATTTTCAGTTATATTTGGTAAATAGGACCCTGAACAAAATAAACTATCCTTTTCAAACAAAAAGCTTAATTAAATCCACGTTATGAAGAATCTTTCTTGCTATTTTTAATGTCTTCTCTTTAAATACTTAGGACCTTTAAGATAAACTTTTTCTTCCTTAAACTGTTTCGTCCTTAGACTTTTTCTTCCTTAAACTGTTTAGCTAAGTAAGTTAATTAACTATTTTTACGAAACATAAATATTTACCGTTCCCTGCCCGCATACGTGCCAGCTTTACTCTTTAGCCGCTTCCCCTTCTTGTTCTTCCGCCCAAAGAACTTGCTTGTCACCCGACTGTAAGGCGGTGTTGCATGGTTTAGTGTCATCTCCCTCTAACGAACCCCAATCAACCAAACAAACCCCCAAAAAAACTCAAAATATTTCGATCAAAATTTTGAATTAACACAAAATCGAGAGAAAATTGATCACCTCATTACACAATGTCACTTTACACATATCATAATATAAAATATTTACGAGCTTCGTAAATAAAAGCCGTTTATTTTGGAAATTCGATTTTCGAACGCGACGTTTTTTAGTGCGCGGGCGCCGACCGCGGTTGCTTCAATCTTACTGGTGAGCTTAAGTCTTGCGCGCGATTTCGACGAGAAAACAGCGAAAGTGCCCATTGTGTGACGGGCTTATTGGTTGATCGATGTGTGCTAGTATTGTGTATAGATCGGTTTGTGTATGTTAGTCTAGATTCTTGATCAGTTTCGCACAGGCTGAAATAATATTTCTATACTTATACTCCATTTGAAATAAGATTAGACGTATAGATAAGCCTTTATTACATTCCGTTCAACCGATTTTGAATTCTATTGCGTTGGTGGCATGACAAATGGCAGCCGCAGTAGATAGTTGGTATTGTGGAACTTTTTTTGCTTTTAATGCTATCCTTATGCCTACGGTATAGAAGTCAAAATCGGTTGAACGGACTGTAAAAGGGTTTGTTTTAATGTCTAATCTTATTTCAAATGGGGTATAGTATGCGATGAACGCTCGCTTTAGTGCCAAAAAGATTTATGATACAGAGCTTTAGCGTTTTCCACAAAACATAGTTTTATAGACAATGTTTTTGAACTAAACTAATGTGACAACTAAATCAATCTACCTAGCCTTTTCCCAACTATGTTGGGGTTGGCTTCCAGTATAACCGAATGCAGCTGAATAACAATATTTTACATAGTGCGACTACCTATCTGACCTGCACCAACCCAGTAACCGGGCAATACGATATCCCTGGCTAGGATCAAAATGGTTGTCAAAATTTCGATCTTATGATTACCCTTAACTACTGTCAAATATCCACAAATATTGTCAGTTTCGCACTAGGTATATTATTATTAAAGTATTATGAAAAATTCTTGATAAATGTTGATAAGCTGTGCTTATTTAACACAGAGCTTGTATATGCTATCTCACAAAACTGCTGCTTTTAGATAATTCTATACAAATACATTCAGAAACAATATTTTTAAAACTCCAATTTTACACGCTAAAGCGATTAGAGTATAGACGGTTAGGTCATGGGAATATGAAAATTATGATAAAAGGACAGTCAGCTCCACTTAGCTACCACTATGCTAACTGGCTATTTTTATAACGGCTTAACCATTATATTATAGTTACATAACTATCTGCTTCCCATGCGGCATGTCCTAGAACCAAAAATTTGAAGTCATTATGTGACATCTCCCAACCCACACTGGGCCCGCGTTGTAATTTACAGCCCTCTCGAAGGGAGGAGGCCCGTGTCCTAGCAGTGAAATATTAACTGATTAGTGATTATGTTTATTATTTGCACAATAAACGTTATTGATTAAGCCATTAACTTTGAATAAAAACCTTTTTACAAAAAAAAAACAACCGACTTCCAAAAAAACAAAAACAAAAAAACGGAAGTCGGTGGCTTTGTTTTTCAGTTTTCAGCTTTTGCCACCGACTTCCGAAATTAAAGTTATTTTTCACTTTTTTTGTTTTTTTTTTTTGTAAAAAGTTTTTGGTACCTACCCCACACAAATACGAATACCACTACCTGGTATGTAAATAGCAGTGACGGGAGTCACTTAGAACGTCGTAGACTTAGATTAAGTGGGAAAAATACGTAATACTGAAGCTAACTCAAAAACTACGCAAGCAAAGTTAATAAAAATATGGGACCACCTCGGGAGTATACCCTTTCGAACTAAAAAAATATTTTTGAAGTCGGTTCACAATTGCCGAAAATATCGATGAACATACACAAAAAACATACATACAAACGAACATAGAACCTCCTGATTTTTGGAAGTCGGTTAAAAAAAGAATGAAAATATAATGATATGAATAAATGAATTGAATCCCTAAAATTTCACGCCATCTTCGAACTCTAGACATCACGAATGAGGAAGTTGTACAACTAAGATGCAATATGATCAAAAATAATGATCACAAAACAAAGCTTCCTTAATGAGAAGTTTTCAAACAAATTACATAACGTATCGAAATAATAATCTCTCCAACAATCAATCTGCCTAGCCTTTTCCCAACTATGTTGGGGTCGGCTTCCAGTTTAACCGGATGCAGCTGAATACCAGTATTTTACATGGAGCGACTGTCTATCTGACCTCCACAACCCAGTAACTGTGTAATTCGATACCCCTTGGTAAGACTGGCCGTCAGACTTTCGGGCTTCTGATGACCCTTAACGACTGCCAAAGATCTACGAATGACATCCGAGACAACTGCTGAACGGATTTGGATGAAATTTTGCACAAGCGTAGACAATGACCTGGAATACGACATAGGATATAAGTAATCGCGTAATTCTCGATCCCGTGGGAATATATTTATCCCGTTATTCCCACGGGATCGAGACTTACGTGGGTGAAACCGCGGGGCGCAGCTAGGTACAAATAAAGCTAATGCAACAACAGAAAAATGGATGCAGCCAATTTTGCAACCAAAAGCTATGTAATACATATCGAAAGTCGCTCCTATTGCACAGTAACAAGTACATGTGAATTTATGGATGCTGTAATTATTTCGTCTAGCGTTAATTACGTATCGAAGTGTCGTTTCTGTGTATTTCTTGGTGCAAATCAAAAGCGTTTGGCGGGAATACAAATTTTCAAGATTCAAGATAAGTATCTCAGTGATTTTGTAAGATGTCTCTTCAAAACAGTCAACAACATTTTAAAGTTAAACTCAAAGCATTGATTTCAATTAAAACCATTTACAGGCACCCGGGTCGATGGCGTGTCGTGTTCCACGCGCGCCTCAAAGAGATGTCAGCACACCTGACGGGGCCCGTTAGGACCGATGCCTGCCAGGGTTGCGGAATAGTCCGGGATACTAGGGAAGGGATACCGGGACCCTGGCAACAGGCAACTGAAGGAACACGGGTGGGTTTTAGACAGTAAGAGTCTGACACGAGCTTCCGCTCCGCCCAGAGCGGGAGAAGTCATATGATGATTCCCCAACCAAAAAAAAAAAAAAAAGGCACTTTTGAATTGAAAAGCGAGTTGCCCATTCAAAAGCGTATAGGTTCCTAAGGAGAAAAAAGGGTAAGAAACTCGATGGACACTCATTTTTCAACGATTATTGAGAGGCCTTGTAATTTTATGCATACGGTATGGACAACGTACAGACGCACATACCAATGATGTCATTGTATCAACAATCGCAAAAAAAATCACAGTCCATCAATGCTCATTGTGTGACAAATGTTTTGAAAACATTTTGACTGTGAAAGCATTACGTAATTATTTAAGAAAAATACATGAAGGGTATTTAATTTTTTAATCCGTTTGCCAATAACAGGGCTTTCAAGGCAAGCGCACATTACAGCCGCATCTAGCCGCAGCGCATCGCATTTCAATACAAAGAGTGCGCTGCTGCCCGCTTGTTGTGTGCGATGGTTCATACAAAATGTAAGTAAAGCAGTAAAAATCGTCACGTAACAAAAAAAAACAAAATGCCAGTTTCAAGTGTCACTTGAAACCATACTAGGTGGCTCTGTATACAACGTGCCGCTATAATGGCGACATTTATTTAACACACGGGTAGGGCTAGTGGCCAGTAATCATAAAAATTATAATAAAATAAAAGACTTCGTAAATAGATTTTTTTTAATTTTCAAACAAACTAAATAATAAAAGCATAACCAACATTGAGATCACTCTGTGCAAAAGATTCATTCATAAAGCTACCTACCAGCTGGCTTACGGTCTATCGGTCGGATACCCTTTGATGCAGGAATGCCGCGCAATTTCTTATAAATTATGCCAAATTTCTAAGAAATTGCGCGGCATTCCTTCTATTCGCCTACTTATGATCCGTGACCCCGGCAAATGACCTCTGCGCTACAGTTCTTTAAGTACGGGTTGCTCCAAGATGCTAGTTTAGAAAATTGTTAATAAATCAATAAATAATAACGTTTAAGTAAAATAAAATATTTTCCTATAAAGAATACACGAAATCTTATACGTGTGTTAAATTAATGTCACCATTAAAGCGGCACGCTGTATATATCTATACATATTCTAAATTAAAGTCGCTTTTCGTGTTTGCCTGTATGTCCGCATTGTTCTTCTAAACCAAGCAACAGATTTTGATGAGGTTTTCACCATCGTTTAGGGAATTTATTCCGGAAGGTTTTTGTGTACACTACGTAATCTACTATTAAAGTTGCAGATAACATAGAAATCTCGATGTTTTGTTAAGGCGTAAAAACAGTGCGATTAAAAAAAAAAAACTTCTTTGACGTTCAAAAGTGCCTTTTAATGCCCTACTTGAAATAGGGTAAATGATTTGACTTTGCTTCCTCTCATAACTTGGACCACAACTCGTGCGTTTCACTGGAACGTGACTCTGTTGGAACATGACAAGCGCTTTACGAACACTTTCGCTCAAGCCGCCGAATATTGACACTTTAGATACGTAATAACGTTGAGAACCGTAAAACCGTAACAGTTACCTTATGCCGTTAGATCCTGAGGTTGTGGTGAGGAGAGTGGTTGAGGTAGGTTCGTGTAACAAGTTATGTTTTGTCGTGATACATGTTTGTTATGTCACTTTTGTAAGTCAAAAGTAATTTTTTGTGTTTTTTTTTTGTTTTTTTTGGCCGGTCGGGCACTTATGTTATGTAACAATTAAGTCCGTTCTGTGATAGTTTACTTAAACAAGGCTTTGACGATTTGTTCCATAATACACTACGAAGTCGGAGGTGATGATTATGTAGATGTTTTTTATTCAATAAAAACACGTGTTTTCAAAACAAAACAGACATATTCATCCAATTACTAAGATATTCCAGCTCACACCATTTGAAATAAGATTAGACATCTAAATAAGACTTTTTTACAGTCCGTTTAACCGATTTTGACTTCTATTGCGTTGGTGGCTTGACAAATGGCAGGTTGGAGGAGACACAGAAGACAGTTGGTATTGTGTAACTTTTTTGCTTTTAATGCCATCATTATGCCTACGGTATAGAAGTCAAAATCAGTTGAACGGACTGTAAAAAGGTTTGTTTAAATGTCTAATCTTATTTCAAATGGTGTATAGTTACATATTTTTAAGATAAGTTGTAAAAGAAAGTGTCCCCATACTACGAGTTTATCATAGAAGCGATTACAAAGTTAACCGTAGGTATCATAACAATAGTGCACTAAACAGCGGTTTGCGTGTTAACTTACTGGCGTTTTTACTACCGTTTAACTATAAAACGACGCTTTGTTTAATAGAAACTGTCTATCAGGGTCAGAAACATAGAAGATCATTAATTTATTGTAATGAAGAGAGAAAATCTTGTTACAACAAAATCACATTTTTTCTCGAGACTATTGTTTCTATTCGACGCTAGATGGTGCTGTAAGAAATTTCCTATTGTTTGATAATAATGGTTTGTAAAAAGTGTTTTATCAATAAGTAGTGTTCGTTTATAATTCGCTTCAAACTATTATAGTAATAATTGATTTATGTTGCATTAAGTGACTGGTATTGATTGACTTTGCTGGTAATTTGGGAAATTATGATGTATATTTAAAACTTGCCAGGCCTTTATTATGATTTAAAAGTCCGCTGCTAAACTTGGTAGTGGATAACCTAATCCTAACTAATATTATAAATGCGTAAGTGAGTCAGATTTTTTGTTACGCTTTCACTCTAAAACGGCTGAACGAATTTGGATGTAATTTGGCACAAGGGTAGACCTTCACCTGGAGAAGGACATAGGCTGAGGTCTTTTTTTAATTGATTTTTTTGATTTTTTTTCTTAATCTTCCTAACTAATGTCTAATGAGTTCCTATCAAGAAACAAGTGAGACTCCAATATGGACTATCGCGTATGAATTCGCCGCTAGAGGCGCTAGTGTAGCGTGAGGTCTCCGAAATGTCAAATGTCGCTGAACATTCACTGTTTGCGGGATTTCCTATCGGGAATTTTTACTTATTATTCTTAATTTTTGTAAAGATTATGCCAATCCTGATTAATTAGGTATGGTTTAAGAATTTGAGTAAAAACTCAGGAGGAGAGGATAATTTGTTAGCACTTGGAGGAAGAATACCTAATATTTGTCTGCATCATGCTTGCCAATTTTAGGAAGATAAATTCTTCCCATTTTATGTAAATATTAATTTGATGTTTTTAAATGTAATAAAAATAAACATTATTTTATAAAACAATGGGTACTTAAACATATTAAATAAAAGTACTGACAGGACCTTACTCGTCAGTGGCGCCAACTGGTGAGCACAAAAACGATAGCCCCATTCAAACAACATTTTTGTTTGAATTCTGCTCACCGTCCTATCACAACAAGATTGTTGCCATACACATCTACTAACATAGCAAAAAACCTAAACAAACATTGAAGACATACGTACGTAATACGTCTATTTACCTGTCATATCACTTTCTCTAAGGAAATTGTGGAAATTACCTCGTCTACTTCGAGATCCGACAGGCGACGCCACAGGGAAGATGATATATACGACAGTAATCATTTAATTGACATGAAAGTTTGTCATATTGATATGAAGATTGTGTATTACATGGGGCTCTTATAAGAACACAGTTATGTATTCTATTGTTTTTGTTTAGACAGCGTTTATCTTTAGAAAAGTAAAGGTAAAGTCAGGGTAATTAATTGTTCTGCCAGGGTTGCGGAATAGTCCGAAAGGGATACCGGGACCCTGGCAACAGGCAACTGAAGGAACACGGGTGGGTTTTAGTCAGTAAGAGTCTGACACGCCCTTCCGCTCCGCCCAGAGCGAGAGAAGACATAAGATGATTTCCCACCCAAAAAAAAAAAGGGTAATTAATTGTTAAGCAATTTGACTACCTAATACAATAGTGAATGTGATATAGTATAAGCCCATGCATAGATTTTTAGCACGTAAATATTTTATACCTTACTTCCAACATTTATTACCAAAAATCAATATTTTATTTTTAGCACGTAAATATTTTATACCTTACTTCCAACATTTATTACCAAAAATCAATATTTTATTTGATTTGATTTACCCTAATATAGGTACTGTACCGTAATATACCGTTTTTATCCGTAAGTTGGACACAATGGTCGCTCACAATTTCTCTGAATGAACCTACGTAGGTGGAAATGCAGCAAGGAAACTGAATTACATAAACTTGAGTAAGTAGAGATCTTACTCAAAGGGTATGTTGTATGTAACATGTAGGGTATTAATTTCTCACTAGTCTAACAGACAAATGTTTCAGAACGAGACAAGAATAAGCTTAATGATTAAAATAGAATTTAATTGTAATTGTTAAACTTACCTACCTATTATATAATGTAGGTACACAAGTAATCTGTGGAAACGTTTTTTAAAACGTTAGTCTAAAGTCTTCCTCAAGAATTAGTCTATCCAAAGCAAAAAGAATATTTCAAATTCGACTGGTAGTTCCAGAGATTAGCGCGTACAAACAAACAAACTCTTCACCATTTAGTATAGATTTTAAAACAATCCAATGTAAAATACCTACCCATGTTACAATTGAATAACTATAAATGCTAATGAATTAAAACCAATTCAGTTGTAAAACGCAACACTGAAACTAAACAAGTTGCAGTGAGTTTCAGAACGGAACGAACCGTTACTATGGCGTGTGGCCATTGCCTCAGTGCATCATTATTATGTGCACTCCATTGAGCTAAATACTTTAAAAGCTTTTATCTACACCCATGCTATAAATCCTCTATAAAAGTTTCTGAAACAGTTAGCTTATTGCAAACATTAAAACACGGGTTGTTTTAATGTTGTCATAGTAACCATAATATCATCCAAACGTATTATTATTATTATTATAAAAAAATAACATTTTCATGCAGGCGCGTTTCACTAACAAAGCACCGTAATTTAAAACAAAAAGCATCTATTACTCGAATTCGAAAAATTCGAATTCACGTGCGTCGTACCTATTCCTCCATTTTTGTAGAACCTTTTATAGAAGATTCATATCATGGGTGTAGATAAAGTCTTGTATGCAACTGTAAATAATTAGGTATTAAAACACTCATGTGATACTATTATCACACTCGGCCCACATTCGTGTTTTATACCCCTTATTATATAACAGTTGCATAAATAACTATTACAACATCATCATAATGTATGATAACACTACTGTGGCTAACTGGGTCCTCGTCAGGGGGCGCGGCAGGCGGGTTACGCGCATGGTCCTTAAATTCCCGCGGTCAGTGGCGGATTTACCAGCAGGCTGAGTAGGATTGAGCCTACATAGGGCGGCTGATTTTTGGGGCGTCTTTGGGGACCGATTTTCTTTTCTTTTTGCTACGTCATAGAAGATAGTTAATTTATTCAAGCGTAACTTTGTGGAAATGATGATTAAATACAATAGACGCAGATATATTTAGTAACCTATTCCGCTTGAATCAAGGGTCATTAAAAAAACCTGTAAGAAATCGACACGTGTTTCACCTCTCAACGAGGGATCCTCAGGATGACGATTGACCAATTGCAGAGATTGCAGGGTTTTTTATGAATCTTGAAGAATAGTCAAGCGGAATAGGTTACTAAATATATCTACGTCTATTGTATTTTACCTCATTGAAATCAAAAAGATTTCTGCATGACGGTTTTCTGTTTTCTGATATTTTACAGATAGATATCTGCAACAAATGCCGATGACTTTCCCCGGGAAAGGAGCATGCATTACCCCGTCGTATTAATCGTACATGATTGAGCTTTGATTAACTCAAAAAATATTTTACGTGCAATTTCAACGAAATTGTTGGATTGTAAAAATTATCTAGGACATGAAAATTGTAGCGGCAAGGGCGGAAAAAAATGTACAACCTATAATTTGAAAATTTGTAAATCCGCCACTGCCCGCGGAATAATACGGGCACGATCATTGGGGGGTCATGTAGGCCTGGCCTGGGGCAAATGCGGTGGTAGTTTCTTATGGTGTACTTTAGTAGGTACCTATTCAGCAGGAGCGCGACGGCACTGTTCCGCAGTACCGGTTTCTTCACTTCGGATTGCGAATAGATAATTGCGATTGAAATTGTGTTACGCAATTAGGATGCAGGTTAGTTAAGTACAAAACTAGACTAGACTTAATATCAAATGGCCCAGAAAGACTAGTCTCCAAGGACCAATATATTTCAAACTGGTAACTAAAATAAAAATAAAAGTTATAAAAACAAACCCACCTGATGGTACTCGCTGGTACCGTCTTGGAGTACTTCAACCTCGTAGAAGCGGACCTTCCAGGTCTCTCCCTCCTGGGACACGTCGCCATCTTTGTTTTTATGACGTCACAGTTCTCCATCACTCAATGCATAGTTCGTTCGATTTCGTTTTGAATATTGTAAAACTTTTCCGTTTAAAAAAAAGTTCTGCGTATGTTTTGTTGTTTTAATATTTTATACGTATTGTTTAAAGCGTATGTTCAGCTGTAGCTGTTTTTAAAGAAAGGAGTTAATAGAATTTGTTATACAAAAGTATTTTTAAAGATAAGCAGAGTTAGGTATTCTGTGTTCACCAAAATGCAAAAGAGATACGTACACCAGCCGATCTATTCCATAAAAATCTCACAAAGTGACATTCTATCAGTAATAACGATGATGGAAAAGGCAAAAATGTATAGGACTGACATGCTATCGATATTTATGGTCAATCCTTTTGAAAGTCGTTGTAGAAATACGAAACACTTTGGAAGCGATTGTCACTTGTCTAGGCCTTCTGGGCAGACCTCTTCTGCCGCATGTCATATCATAATTGGGCTAAAGAAGATACAGATTGGGTTCCGGCGACGAGGTACGCCCAGAAGGAGATAACTAGCGCGACGATTTAGACTCTTGGGAATGTCTCTACTTGCAAAAGAGAGAGAAACATGAAAAGACAGAAAAGAGGCTATTGCCAGTGGGACCCAACAGGCTCCTAATAAATGATCTTTAAAAATTATAGAAACTATAATTTAAAATAAATTATATAAACTCTTATTCAATCGAAACATTGAAACAATGACAAACTGTTTCCCTAGTAAAATTTTACTAGAAACCCGAACACGTCTTAATATTCATTCATGCTCTTTACCTTTACGCAGCATAATTCCCAATGCATCGTAAAAATCATAATTAAGATAGTACCTACATCTTCAATAAATAATAAAGAGAAAAAAAAAGATTGCACCAGAAATGCGAAACCGGTAATTACCCCTGTCAAATTATCGGCTCTCGAAAAATAGTTTACGTTTTTTTTTTCATTGACAGCTTACCCGTCTACAACACGAATGTATTACTCTTACGATAAGCGCATTTCATCACGCGATTACTCTGACAAGACATCTATATCAACGGAATTGTTGCTGGTATAGTCTGTGGCCGAGAGAATCGATTTCGATCTGTCAGATTGCGCGGTTTAAGTTTGAATTTGGGATGACAGCTGTTCGAATTTCGATTAATGTTGTGTATTTTTTTTTAATGGCATATTTTTACGCCTGCCATGCTTTTTAAGGCTTTGCTGAAAGATTTTCAAACTCATGTTATCTGCTATAATTGGCTGACTGAAAATAATAAGAACAGTTTTATAACCTGTTGGCCTCAGACCAAATAAAAAACCAAGACAGAGCGCTGTCAACAGTAACATGAGGCCGGTTTCGTAAACATTGTGTGCACATATTTTGGTGTAGTTTGATTGTAAATGGTTGTAAATGTGTGCGTTTGAGCGTATATGCACAGAGCGGAGGTGTAGTTTTGGCATGCTTCACTGTATTGTTCGCAGCGTTCTGTCTTGGTTTTTTATTTGGTCTGAGCTGTTGGCTAATTATTTTTGTCCCAATTGAGCTTACGGAAACCAGTATTAGTTAATTATAATAAGTGATATATACTGGGTGTTAGGGTAGACACCGTTATCCTTGAAACTAGTGGTTTGGTGTCATCTATAATATATTTTTTCTATGGGACCAACATTGAAATCGCGAAAAAAAAATCTGCTGTTCCATACATTTGTGTTCACTTAAAAATCGACAAAATGTATGGAACAGCTGATTTTTTTTTCGCGATACCATGTGTAGAGAAGAGTGTAATTAAGATTTATTTATTTCGGAAATTAAAACCTAACACAGCTACTGAGTTAATCTAAATATTATGTACTTACTAGTAACGTCATTACTTTTTCTAAATACAATATTAATTTATGTAAATATTTAGATAAAATCAGAGCAATTTATTGCACTGTTGTGTATTAATTGTAACAAATAGATACAAATGTGCCAAAAGTAAGTGTCACCTAGTTTTTTTTTACATACCTACGTCACGAACTCACGATTAGCGAAAGGAATAAACATATTTTTCACCATTTAAAAACCATTTAAAGATGGCAGCATCTACATCGCCACAACATGCGAACTAAGCGTGAAAGACCTGACGTCACACAAAAATCCTGACGTCACACAAATCCTGCATCGCGCAATCAAGCCAAGTTCAAACCAAGAACTGGCGACGCACCAGCCGTGCGTTATATTAAACGAACCATTTGAACCAACTTTTCAGCTGTGCAATTTCAAAACCTAGCCAAAGACATAAAAAAAAAAAAGGTATTTTTGGATATTTGACTCGATAGATTATCTATCAAGTCAAGTCAGTATATCAATCAGTCTGTGTCAGTGTTTTTTTGGTATTGCCCCACTCATATATAATAGAGTACCTAATATTATAAAAAAAATGACTACAGTAAAATTTTAAAGGGCACTAAACGAAATTTTAATCATGAAGACTTATTACACGATTGACGATTTTCTTAGTGATGATTTAATAACTGATTGACATAATGTTACTTACATTTTGTTTTCCGTTTGACATTTTGTAATTTTATTATATATATATTGTTTTTATTTTTTATTTTTTTATTATTGCTGTAACCATACTGGCATTTTTAATACATTTTTTTTTTTTTTTTTTTAATTCCAATCACTTAATTTTTTTTTTGATTTGTTTAAATTTTTAATTGTAAACCTTTGCATGCCCACGTGACGGTAAAATATGGAGAACTTATTATAAAAACACCTATGTACGTTCTATACCCATGTTTGCAAAGACATATATGATTTGATTTGATTTGATTCAAGTCAAATCAAAGTAGCTAGGTTTTGAAATTGCACAGCCGTTTTGACCCCTTAATAACTCAAAATCTATTTAACATATTCGAGTTTACCGCGCCATCAAGATACTTAAACAAAATTCCAACATCAATCGTTACGCAGTTGCCCGCCAGACACGACACCCGTCTGGTCAGAGGATCCTCCCTTTTCAATAGAGGATGAGTGAACTTTACACCCTGTTCCTCTTACCTCTAAATGGACAAAGTAAATTAACAACACGACCAAAATTAAAACTGATATTGGATTATGCGTCTTAATTTATCATAACAATGACGTGACTCATATTTACACACTCACGCACAATTATCGTGCTAGTAAAATACACAATTAGATTTAGAAACATCTCAACTTCAGTACATTTGTGAAGCAAACGCGCATATTCGCGCAATGTCTCGCTTTCCTTTACTTTCGAGAGTTACTAGCGAATATGCTAATTTGAACCAAATTTGATTTTATCTACGCTAAGGCTTAAATTTCACTGAAGAAGCCAAGTAGCCAGATCCGTTTTGTGTTATCTGTGATCAACATTAGTGCATGGTTAATGGACAGTTTGATTCATTGCTGCCATGGTTTGATAGTGTATTTGCATGCATTTAGGTTATTTAACATTTAATTCGCAATTATCCAAATAGCACCATTTCATTTTACAGTAAAATTAAATAGTAGATAGTAGTACTAGTTGAGTTTTTTAAAGAAAACCTATTTTTTTATTATGTTTTTATTAGCAGGAGCGACATCTACGTGAGACACAATTAATATAAATTGTAACAACCGACGATGGTTAATCCATTCAATAAAAAATCAATTAATCAATCTGCCTAGCCTTTTCCCAACTATGTTGGGGTCGGCTTCCAGTCTAACCGGATGCAGCTGAATACCTGTATTTTACATGGAGTGACTGCATATCTGTCCTCCGCAAACCAGTAACTGGGCAATACGATACCCCTTGGTTAAACTGGTTGTCAGAGTTTCGGGCTTCTGACGACCCGTAACAGCTGCCAAAGATCCACGTATGACAGCCGGGACCAAAGGCTTAACGTGTTTTCCGAGGCACGGAGGAGTCTCGGTATGTAAAGACGGTCACCCATCCACGGTCATATGACGAGTCATAGATCATATGTCGGGCACAGCATAATAAGTGAGTTCTGCGAGTACTTCTACAGTTTTTACGCCAGGTAGCATAGGCATAATCAGCCCATAATGTCCCCACTGCTGGGACACAGGCCTCCTCTCTGTGAGAGGGAGTGGGCCGTAATCCACCACGCGGGCCCAGTGCGCATTGGTAGATGTCACATGGCTTAGAATTTTTGGTTCTAGGACATTTTAGGACACGATTTCCTCACGATGTTTTCGTTCACCGTTTTGAGTATTTATGACGAAAACTCGAAGCAAAATGGTGGATGTCGGGTACATCACGCGGTAAAGAAAAAAGAGCATGAAGATAAAATTAATAAATAACGGTCGTTAAGTTACTCAGTTATATACCGTTGATCGTATGTTTATTCTAGCGTGACTTCTAAGAAACTATGCATTCGTTTCTTTTGAGCATATTTTTCATTATCTGTGATCGTAAAATGAAACGTGGCTACCTTAGAGTAATGTGGCTACTGAAATATACAGGGTGTTTGGTGCATCGTATGCCAAATGAAAATGATAGGAGGGGTCATATGCTACCTTCTCAGGCCCTAAGAAAAATTGTTGGCCCCATTCCAAAGCGTAGTAGGCACCTATGGAGAAGAACGGGCAAGAAACTCCACTGACACTCTTTTAAATAAAAACATTGTTACAATATAATGGTTACATCATTCATGTTGAAATTATACATGTGAGAACAATGTAGAAAGCACGTTACTAGCGTCCGTAATAAAAAGATTTTAAAAAAAACAAAAGTTAAAATAAGCCATGACAGCCAAGAGATGACCAGTCCGAACTGACGGTACCCGTTCACGAATATGACGCATGGATCAGCAAAATTCAGCTCAACCTTTTTGAGCTAAATGATCCAACACATCACATACTTACATCTTATTAAGTACTAACCTACCTACCTCATGAATTAATTTTTGTTGTCAGTCAAGGTCAAATAATTTACTCATGCCTAATGATTATAAATCATTATAATCAAGACACTATATCAAGTGGGTCAGGTCACGGATGACAAAACTTTACAATGAACAATAGACGTGCATTATATGCACTCTGACCCAGATTTATATGCAGAGTCAAATGAATATTGACCCAAAATCAATTTGACAATACACTGTCAGTAAAACAGGGGGCGTAAAACAGTCACTTTGGCAGAATCATAATAGGAAAATATTATGAATCATCGTAAAATTTCACAAACTGACAGTTCATATTGTGATCTGCGTGCGATTCTTATTACGAAATTCATCTGTTTGACAGTTTTCTATGCAGATTCGTAAAATGGTTCACGAATTATGAATGGCTTTTGTGTCAAATTAGAGGAATTGCTAATGACAGCTGGAAATTCAGGAAATTAATTGCTTTTAGAGGAATTGCTAATGTGGCCGTATTAGGCCCCTGTTCTAGGTATCTATCTCATGGTTAGGTCACATCGGGTTGTTGATGTTTGCGTTTAGGGCGAAGAGTTTCCATAGAGTTTCTTGCCCATTTTCTCCATAGAAACCTACTGTGTTTTGGAATGAGCCACTAGTTTCATCTTTCTGACTGACCCGACTCTTTTGACAATTCAAAAGTACCTGTTAATAGTTTAATTCAAATAAATGCTTTGATTCTTTTGCCTATAAATGACCAAATTCAATGGCAATTGTAACAAGGCTATACAACTTAGAAATACTAAATGATTTTGTTATTGTAAGTAGGTTTGTACAAACACTTTGACATGTCAAACATATTTTTTATGTGGTCGTATCGTATCTGACTACTCTGAGAAGAAAGGTTGAAACAAACTCAGAGGTCACAGTCTCTTTTAAAGTCCAGACATAATCTTGGTCAGATCAGGTGCCTAGTGACCAGAAATTGAGTGTGAAAGAAGACAAGTGAAACATAAGTAGAAAGACTACTGCGATGACGACTAATAGAGTAGTATAGAAGAGAGAGACATGTTGCATCGACGCCAAATAATTTGGGATAAGGACAAGAGAATGATGATGGAGGAAAGGAAACAATGATTTTCCCAGTAATTTGTCCCATAGCAAAAAGTCGAGAAGAAGTTAATATACAGTATATTAACTAACAAAGGACTTTCCCGTTAACCCTAATAGTAAAGCGTCCACACATGTTAAAAAAAAAATTACAAATTAAAAAAAAAAAAAAAAAAATGATTATTGAAATATTCACAAAACTATTAAATTGATACGTAAAAGAAACACCCTTTACACGCACACTTGTATTTCAAAGAAGAAAGACAAGTGTGACAAGTGTGCGTGTACAGAGTGTTTTTTTTCCATATGAACTATAAAAAATGTTTATTTTATATATATTTTTAATTTTTTTTTATTGTAATATTTTTTGCATATATAGGCACTATACTATTTCAGGTTAACAGGAACGGCCTTTGTTAATTAACATACTGTATACATATAAGTCCGATCATAGCAGATCAACCCCCACCAACCCCAGTTAAAGAAACATTACTATAATACAACAAATTCCAAATACATCAAATCCGACCACACAAAGTTATCACGTTCACGTTAAATCCCGAACGAAATCACTTGAAAACGTATTTCCGTTCAGAAAATGGTTCAACCACGAACTCACGCGCACATTGCACTCGAGACGAGTACACGGTGAGTAGCATCTCACTCGACTGAGTGAATTACTACTAATGTGTAATACGGAGCTCTACTTGTTATTGGTTAGGAGGTTAGTGATGAGAGAAGCGATAAGCGGAAGCGGGCGCGATTTTGTTCTAGAATTGTTTTTAACCCAGATCTTATGTGTGCTGTCAATACACTTAAAAACCGTTATTTTTATTGCAACTGTTGATATCGCTTAGATCAGCTATTATAACCTCAGAATGTTAAAAGTTATCATGAAACTCATAGGCATCCAGTTTAAACTTAGTCAGCGTTAAGACATTTTATGAAAAACAAAAGAACCCCCACCCGTTTTCCTTCTGTTGCCTGTTGCCAAGGTCCTGGTATCCCTTTCGGACTTTCCCGCAACCCTGGCAGGCATTGGTCCTAACGGACCCTGTCAAGTGTGCTGACATCTCTTTGAGGCGCGCGTGGAACACGACGCGCCATCGACCCGGGCCTGGTCCTTATCGGACGGCGAGCTATCGTGGGAAAACCTGGACTTAATATAAGTCTGAATAGTTTCTACGTTAAAGCGTGCGTGTACAGAGTGTTTCTTTCTACGTTAAAGTGTGCGTGTACAGAGTGTTTCTTTTACGTATCAATTTAATAGTTTTGCTAATACTTCAGTACTTATTTAAAAAAAAAACTTTTTTTCTTTTCGTATTTTTTTTTTGTTTGTATGGACGCTATACTATTGCGGGTTAGCAGGAACGTCCTTTGTTAGTTAACATACTGTCATCATCATCTGCCCAGCCTTTTCCCAACTATGTTAGGGTCAGCTTCCAGTCTAACCGGACGCAGCTGAATACCAGTATTTTACATGGAGCGACTGCCTATCTGACCTCCACAATCCAGTAACTGGGAAATACGATACCCCTTGGCAAGACTGTGTTAGTTAACATAGTGTATACGTATTTAATACGCAATCGCTACTAGCAAGCTCTATTATTGATTTATCGTCATCTCAATGCTTGCCCTCTCCGCTCCACACTATGCTACCACCCTTATCAGAGCAACAGACCCACTTACTTATTGCTGCTTTCTTTGCAGTATACAATTATCTTTTTATTTGCACTCCGACGGGTTTCCTTAAACAAACCGTTATTTTACTATATGAGGAAATCATTGGCTTAATTGAAATTACCGTCAGTTGAATTACGAGATAAAGTGTGTGGGTTTTATTTTTAAAAGAATGTATAGCATTATATCCCAGACCAAATAAAAAACCAAGACTGAGCGCTGCGAACAATACAGTGAAGCATGCCTAAACTTCACCACCGCTCTATGGATACACGCTCACACGCACACATTTATACCCATTCACAATCAAACTACACCAAAATATGTGTAAAAATTTTACGAAACCGGCCTCACGTCACTGTTGACAGCGCTCTCTTGGTTTTTTATTTGGTCTGAGAATTATATATACAATGTCAATTTTTTTGTTGTTATATCACTGTTGTTAATATCCAAGTTTTTGTTTGTCAAGTCATTGTTGTGAAACAATGAGGTCAAATTCGAAAAATATTTTGCGTTATTTGGATATAAAATGGCTTCCCCGAAAATAAAGGCGACTTTTCATGAAGACCGAAACATGGTTAGGTACACTGAATAAATTTTTATTTTATTTAATAATCACAATTTTTTCAATGTTACCCAAATAACTTAGTTAACAAAATAACCGTTTACATGTCATACTGTAATTCTCTTACTTAAAAAAAAACAGAGATGAATTAAGAACCTCCTCCTTTTTGAAGAAGTCGGTTAAAAACGTTCACATTGAAGTCGAAATCTGTCAAACTTGTCAAAAATATTAGTAAATTGATGGTTTTTTTTAACATATTGTGAATGATGCGAATTTGAACGTTCTTAAAAATAAGAGTATTGCCCCGCTGGTAAATGATAAGTAAACACCGATTCCTTTTACTTGAGGTGGATACGCTAGAGTAGCCCGCGAAATTCAAATTTTCTTACGTTTTTTGCAATTTGCAGGTCAGTATCAGGTTGTACCAAATATAGATTTACAGAATTATAAACATTAGAATCAGCAATGTAACTTACTCTTAGTTTATGTAAGTGCATCTCATGAAATTTTCATTCAATGCACTTACATGAACTTAAGAAAATTTGAATTTCGCGGGCTACCCTAGCGTATTAAGCAAGCAAGTAATCCATATTAATTTCCCAACACCTCACCGTACTAGAGGACCAAAAAATCTGATAACAAAACAATGTCACCCTCCCAACGACCAAACCACGTATAATAAGGTTTTAAAAAGCATTTAATAAAGGCCTTTCATAACCGGGCTTCGCTCCGGAAACTCCGAGGCATTTGGCTTACTCAACGGAACCGTGATACCTGGTACGAGCTACGGAGCTACAAATTGCCCGTAATTGTGATATACCTTGCAACATTATCGCTTATGGTGGTGGTGGACAGATTAACTTATATGTATCGCGAGTTTCTTAATGATAAATGGATGTAATGTGAAGTAAATAATTCATATTATTTTGTGAAATTATTTTGTTGTTACAAAAGTAAGAGGGTATTTTTTTGTATGTACATTTTTTGTCATTAAAGTATGACTGTCCAAAATAAGCTCATTGAGAAATATAGACCACAATTATTGTAACATTTAACTATTTTAGGTTCACCAATTATTTTAGGCACCGAAAATCGAAACATTTGTTTCAATTTGGAGGTGGACATTGAAATTGTGTATTTTAAGCACCAAAACTTTGCCTTAAATAGGAGTTACTTGACTTGATGAAAGACAGCAATCTCCGACACTGTTTGAACAGCACCCAAATTACGTGCTACACATCCAAACCCAATCCGAAAGAATTTAAACGAAATTTCTGACCCATTGTTTCATAATTTAAAAAATTCGCCTGCTCAACAACATCATTAATGTAATGAATGTAATTGAACTATCAAGATGGAAGGCATTGCCATTGGTCAATCTGCCTAGCCTTTTCCCAACTATGTTGAGGTCGGCTTCCAGTCTAACCGGATGCAGCTGAATACCAGTATTTTACATGGAGCGACTGCCTATCTGACGTCCACAATAATAATAATAGTCCTCCTGACCGTATTTTCGGCCACGGCGGCCAATCTCAACGGAGACTAGCCTTCGGTGCGGGAGATATTATAGTGCACAAGTGTGTGCGCAGACACAGGTGCACTCTCTCTTCCCTCACTCTCATAGTCCGATGGGACGGCAATCCGACACGACCGGAGAGAGATCAGGCGAAGGACCAACGTGCTTTCCGAGGCACGGGGGTATCACACCGCCAACTTCCAAACTCCGGGCTGTTACTACGAATTTCCAAATTGAAAAACCCAATAACAGTTTGCCCGACCCGGGAATGGAACCCAGGACCCCACACTCAGCAGTCGCGCTTGCGACCACGAGACCAACGGGGCAGTCACAGTGACGTCCACTACCCAGTAACTGGGTAGTACAATACCCCTTAGTAAGACTGGTTGTCAGACGTTCGGGCTCCGTAACGACTGTCAAAGATGCACGAATGATTAACGTGCTTTCCAAGACACGGAGGAATCTTGGTATTTAAAGATGGCCATAGCATAGCTTAACCTGATGGATCCACCCGTGCGGCTGTTAGCCACGAGCTCCTCAAGGCATTGCAAGCCATTAGTGCGTTACGCAATTACCCCGCAAAAGGTACTATTTATTAAGTACCCAGGGTCCTTATCATCACAATCAAAGGTAAAGACACCGACACACTAGCCCTGAATCAGAGTAGAAAACGCACAGCAACGTGTAAAGCTGTTGTTTCCGTTAACATAATTTCTATAATTAGAAACGTAGGTGCAGTTCCAAGAAATAAATCCGATTGCTTATTAGTTTCACTTAAAACAACATCGGTATCGCACGGACGTAAAAATATCGCGGCGGGTTTTATCACGCACTGGATTTTCAACTCTCGGTGTTGAGCCGACCATTGAGAATCCAACGGAGTGCATCCCAGCGCGTCGAAAAAACACACTGTTGGATTTTCAACTCTCGCCTCTAAGCGGAGCGTTGAAAATTCAGTGCGCGAAAAAAAATCGCCGCGGTAAAAATCGCTCTTGCGCACCTGGGCTTATACTTATGACGTTAGCAAGCAGTTATCCATACTCCATACTTATATTATACATGCGAAAGTAAGGGCTGATGTCGGTCGCGTACATTTTGTTCTATAAAGCACCATGACGATGACGTCCGCGGCGCGTACGCAATAATTCTATTTAATCCGTCCGACAGATAATAAAAAAAATATTAGATACGTATTTTTTGCTTAATCATATTAATAAAAAAATCCATAGATAAAACGCAATAAAGTTGGGGAGTGGGGTTGCTCCGTCACAAATAAGTATAAAATCTATATACGTGTGACGTCAGGGCACATTTTAACTCAATGTATCATCGTAATCTTTTGATTAAATAAAAAAAGATAAATACGTGTCCAATATTTTTTAAATAAACTGACGAACAAAAAAATATTTGTCATCATCCCTATTGTCAAATAAAAAACAAGTGATTTAAAATTAAAGTTTCGGGTTTAAGTATTCAAATAATCAAATCAAAGTACTCAATTTTTACGTGGCACTAAAAATTGCCACCCACAGATGAGTTTTCTGATTCATTTGTTTACATTTTCATCAAATACTTTAAGAACACACCATACTTTATAATAGGGTTAGTTAGCCTCGTTACCTACCTACCCCATTGCCAAACCTAGCGTGTATTGTACTACCAACTATTTTTATTGCCAACATAAATGTGTCGCAGGACGGCTGCGCAGGCGCAGGCGTGAAGATCGTAGATGAGCGCGCATAGATCGCGGATAGCAGCAATTAATCTGGTAACGCTTTCTCTACCCGTCTCACTGAATGTACACTTAGGATTTATCTTTTATTTTTAGGTGAAAACTATTAGATTAAACAGTCAAATGGTTTTATGGTCCTATTGTAAGGTATTCATAATTTTATTATAAACGCCATGTTGAGATAGAAAATGACGATTATGTTTTTTAGTCCCCGACTCAAACCGGTTTTTGTGACGTGACTTCAAGTGACAAAATATCGAGATTTCTTTATTGTACCGGCCACTGATAACAGTGAGAAATATACAATTTTTAAACATTTTAATAATTTGTGAAGCCACCAGCACCACCACCCACACCACCACAACTGTATCTATTCAATCCTAACTAATATTATGAATGCGAAAGTGAGTTTGTTTGTTACGCTTTCACGCTTAAACGGCTGAACGGATTTGGATGAAATTTGGCACATGGATAGACCATGACCTGGAATAGGGCATAGGATACTTTTCATCCCGATATTCCCACGGGATTTACGCGGGTGTAACCGCGGTGCGCAGCTAGTATTACTATATAATTAATATTATAAATTCGAAAGTAACTCTGTCTGTCTGTATGTTACCTTTTCACAACTAAACATCCGAACGGATTTCGATATTTGGCAATGAGATAGATGGCATCCCGGAGAAGGACATAGGCTACTTTTTATTACATTAAGCCGCGGGCGGGAGCTAGTTATATTATAAATGCGAAATTGAGTATGTTTGTTTGTTAAGCTTTCACGCAAAAACGGCTGAACGGATTTGGATGAAATTTGGCACTTGGGTAGACCTGGACCTGGAGAAGGACATAGGCTTCTTTTTATCCTGAATCGCAGAAGAAGTCGCAGGCAACAGCTAGTTTATTATAAAATCATCAACTATATGCCTTTTCCATCGTCCGCTCTACTAAATATACCTATCATTATACATGACCTAGCCAACACAAAACAAATAGCATCTTGTACAAAACAAAGCTGCGCGTACGCACCGAGAACGATCAGTAACAGTAGTTCGCACCGTTAGCTCCCGTGTCTGGGTAGTTACGGACAAAGTCCAGCAAAAAAAAAATCCTTACATGAGCTGATTAGTTGCTTGAAAACGGGGTTCCGTACAAGAAACATGTCTGGGTAATCGTGGAAAAAGTACATTAATTTTAGTTAAGAGGGATGCAATAAGGTAGCCCGCGAAGTTAAAATGTTTTTTTTATTTTTTTTCAGTTTTTACTGGTACTGACTGAACAGAAAATTTGAAAAAACGTAGAAAAATATCAATTTTACAAGCCGATTTTGACTTTTCTAAGATTGCAGAAATTAGACAATTGTTAAATAAAAGCCAAGTCATGGACAAAAGGACCAAAAGACTCTCCCGTATTTTAAAAACTAAGTACAGCTAGCCGCACTTCAGAGGTAACATTGACAGCACCTTTATATCGCAGCACTAAGGGCAATTTTCGTAGTCATCATGACGACTGATGTGCGGTTAATTGTACAAACCAAAACGGATAACAGAAACCACTAAAGGTCTTCATTTTCATTGTAATTTATCTCAATTTTCTCAAATTGACTCCTAACATGTCGAATACCGATAAGTCTCGCTCAGTTGCACCTGATCTCGCAGATCTGCGCGCGCGCAATGATGTGTGACCGCTTAATGAGTCGTACGCGCATGTTTTATTGCCACCTTAATAGATTATGTCTTACATCAATCTTATTGCTATATTAAATCTTATGGTGTTTGTGAGTAATGGTACTTATAGTTTTTACAATATTAAATATTGTGGAGATAATTAAGTATTCAATGGTGCTGAAGAACCTGCACTGATGCATAGAAATACTGATTGCGCACACGTTTTATTTTAGTGTGTATTAAGGACGTGCCCATTCAAATTGCAATCTGTCAAACTTACCAAAAATGTTGTAAAATTTATTGTATTTTTGACAGATTTCGAATGAGATTCTAATGCAAACGTTCTTAAAAATTACGGGAATGGTCTCTGTAATTAATAAATTAGTGTCTATTGACAATTGAACAAAATAGTTTAGAATGTAAGGAGAATTGTCAACTACAAATTATTCTAAATACACGATCAATGATTGCATTCCACAATGTGTACAGGCATTATCAGGACCACATTTCAAGTGGTTTTAGACCTGAGGACCAAACAAGGGCCGATGAGAAGGGCCACAGATCAGTGTAATCAATTAGTGCTTAATATAATATCAAAAAAGGAGTCACACACAGTCCGCTGTGCCTACTTGGAGGACGACGAGACAGCAGCTCATGTGCTGCTAAGCTGCCCGATGATCGCCACATACAGGATAAAGTACTTCGGTAACCTAGGTACCCTACGTGAGATTGTCAGTAACAGCAAGGCTTTGCCGGCCTGCTTTGAGCCGCGATTTTCCCAAAATACGCGCTTAGACGAGGAGTAGCGGATACCAGCTCGTATTACCTAGTACCTATTCAATCTGCCTAGCCTTTCCCAACTATGTTGGGATCGGCTTCCAGTCTAACCGGATGCAGCTGAATACCAGTATGTTACATGGAGCGACTGCCTATCTGACCTCCACAACCCAGTAACTGGGTAATACTATACCCCTGGGCAAGACTGGTTGTCAGACTTTCGGGTTTCTGACGACCCGTAACGACTGTCAAATATCCACAAATGACAACCGGGACCAACGGCTTAATGTGCTTTCCGAGGCACGGAGGAGTCTCGATATGTGAAAATGGTCACCCATCCACGGACCAACCCCGGAAAGCGTAGCTTAACCTGATGGATCGACCCGAGCGGCTGTTATTACTTACTTACTATTACCTATACTCCATTTGAAATAAGATTAGACATTTAAACAAACCTTTTTACAGTCCGATCAACCGATTTTGACTTCTATAGCGTAGGCATAAGGATGACATTAAAAGCAAAAAAAGTTACACAATACCAACTGTCTACTGCAGCTGCTATTTGTCTTGCTAACAACGCAATAGAAGTCAAAATCGGTTGAACGGACTGTAAAAAAGGCTTATTTAAATGTCTAATCTTATTTCAAATGGAGTATAGTATGTCATCAAAAACCAGAGCTCATAATAAATAAGTTACTCACGACACATCAGGCGTGGTGTTAGTCAGTAGACGCACGCAGTCGAGGCAGCCTCGCGCGGCTGCGTAGTGAAGCGCCAAGGCGCCATTATTGGCGCGCGTGCCCGCCGCCGGCATGGCGCGCCCGCACCACCAGCCCTCGACAGCTAGACGACCGCTCCTGGATAACAGAGAAAAGCTTATGGATTATTGATGGTTTATTTTCTGGTTTATAACTTACCGCATTTGTGTTCGAGTGCATAATAAATGAATGTAACTGCTTCCGAAAGGGTGCCAACTAGCTTGGCACCAATCTCCCATAGTATAACCCGTACTGTCCTAGTACTGGGGGCCTAGGCAAAATCCCTTACAGCAGCAGTCACGTGACATCTCTAAAGCTAATGTCAACTTCATATAATTTGATGTTTCCGTTGGCGTTAATGCTTACAGAAAAGGGATTTTTTCTATTTGCATTCCACAATGTTAACTTAGGTGGTAGGTACATTATAAAATATACATAATTTTAGATCATTGTGGACCCTGTCGGGCACAGCAAGATAGGATAGAGGAAGAGGGCTAATATTATATATTATTATTATATGAAAGAAATAAATTATAGGTAAATGTTTTTCTACTACTCACTCCCACTTTAATTTTATTTATTATTTTTGGTATTCATTTTTAATGATTCATTTAATTTATAATTAAGATATTCATTAATATTGTAATAGCATTTATGGATTAGGTATTGTTTTAGTTTATTTATAAATATATTAATTTTTTGTTCATTTTTTATTGCTTCTGGTAGTTTATTATATATTTTAACTGACATTACTAAAGTGCTTGTTGAGTGCATTTTAGCTTAGAGCCACCAGGTAGGTTTAGTCTATTTTTGTGTCATAATGTATAACTAGTTTGTATGTTTTCTCGTGTAGTGAATAAGTGTTGGTTGTTTCTAACTTTGCATCTCCCTTCCACACGCGACTGTACTCTGCCATGGCGGGCCAGTCCTTCTGGTAAGAGTCAACTTCGTTGAGGATTGCGAGCAAGCCATCGGTTCGAATTTCGCTCCGTGTAACTCAGACCAAATAAAAAACCAAGACAGCGCTGTCAACAGTGACGTGAGGCCGGTTTCGTAAACATTTGTGCACATATTTTGTATGCTTTACTGTATTGTTCGCAGCGGTCTGTCTTGGTTTTTTATTTGGTCTGAGCTGGGTAAGGAACACAACACTGCGCTCCAGAACTAAAATCACGAATGTGACTCAGAAATCTAATCTGAATTCTCTCGATTAATCCTAAGTGACATTGCGGCAGACGAATACCAAGACGAAGATGAATAATAGAAACGAAGTTAAGTTCGCCTTTGTATCTTATTTTATACGAGAAGTTTAAATTAATGAATTAATAATTAAATAAAGTAGGTTATGTTATAAAAAGTAAACAAGTGAAGCTAATAAAAACGTGTTAAAAAAGCAACAAGATTATATATTTATTGCTAAACCTACCGACTTTTCTGTCAAAAATCTCAAGTTACCATATCAAAATTCTCCTACTCCCCACACAAATCACCGAATTAATATATGACGTTCTTTATTCAAATTAAATTGGGATCTTAAAATCTTAATTTAATTAAGAAACTACGCTGAACAAAAGACATAAACGCGTTCACTCTACAGCAACGCCATCTAGTAAGCGATAGTTGAACTACTTAATCGATACGCTGTAGTGAGCACGAGCGCCTCTAGACACGAAGCTAGTTAGGTACTCTTCAATGTGATTCCGATATGGTTTTCTCTACTTCATAACAGATGGCGCTGTTTTAATAAGGCAGATAATTAGATTAATTCTGCCTTCATTTGAAAAATGACTCAATTATGAACAGATAGTAATAAACACATAAAAAAGTCCAAATACAAAACGATTTATGATTTACTATAAGTTATATTTTTCACGGATTTTAAACCAAATTAAGAAATCATTATTCAAAGAGTGACAATGGATTAACATTGACATTTAAGAATCAATTAATTTTAAATTTATCGAAGACTAGCTGTGCCCCGCGGTTTCACGCGCGTAAGTCTCGATTCTGTGCGAATATCGGGATAAAAGTATCCTATCTCCTATTCCATGTCATGGTCTACCCCTGTGCCAAAATTCATCCAAATCCGTTTATCCGTTTTAGCGTGAAAGCGTAACAAACAAACTCACTTTCGCATTTATAACATTAAGTTAGGATATTTCTATAAATTGAGAACTAGATCAAATATTATAATAATATATATATATATATAATTATTAACTATCTGACCTTCGAAATTGTCGAATTCCTCCTATCTCATAAATCGAATTGTTTTATTTAAATCATAACATACTTTTTGATTTATATAATCTGCCAGAAAGATTCTTCACAAACAAATAGGTAGGTATGCATCTTAAAATGTTAATGAATAACAACAAGTAAATTAGACCAGAGGTCGGGCTATTCAGCAACTTTTAATTAAATTTGTGATGGTAATTAATAATTATATGTATTTAAATGATTGCTTAAAATATCGTAAACAGTTGGAAACGGACACAATTTAGCTACAATAAACCTGCAGCCTGCTTGAGGAGCTCGAGACTAAGTAATAACAGCCGCACTTCGATCCATCACGTTAAGCTACGCTTGACGGGGTTGGTCCGTGGATGGGTGACCATCTTTACATATCGAGACTCCCCCGTGGCTCGGGAAGCACGTTAAGCCGTTGATCCCAGCCGTCATTCGCCGATCTTTAGCAGTCCTTACGGGTCGTCAGAAGCCCGAAAGTCTGACAACCATTCTTACCAAGGGTAATCGTATTACCCAGGTACTGGGTTGTGGAGGTCAGATTGGCAGTCGCTCCATGTAAAATACTGGTATTCAGCTGCATCCAGGCAGACTGAAAGCCGATCCCGACATAGTTGGGAAAAGGCTAGGCAGATTGAAAGCCTGCAGACTCCTTATTCGTCGTCCATTTTTTCACATAAATTATGCTATAACATAACATAACATCACGCCTGTAATCCTCGAAGGATTAGGCAGAGGTATACCTATAATACACCCACATTTCACCAATTATGTTTAAGTCCTATGTAATAGGGGGCGACCCTGCCATCATGCTAATAGATATACGAAAAAAAACACTTGTGTTGTAATAACAGGAATTCGAAATTTAATGTGTTACTAGAGTTTAATATAGAGGTATTAGAAAATTACATCAACCGTAGTAAATCCTTCAATTACAGACATTACCAACGGTGACCGAATACGACTAAAAGATCGAGGCTTGATGGAACGGTGTGGCAAAATAATCGAATCAAATCACAATCACGCCATAACATTAATTTTAAATCAAGTTGTTTTTTAGAGCTTAAGGTAACCATTTCACAAACGATCTTGGAAAGTAAAATCCATAGTGTACAAATAGGTGATTTTGTTAGACATCAAAATATCATTGTCTTATTAACCCGTCGTATGCCGTAATTACAGACACAATTAAAAATCCATTGTTTCTCAACGAGATCCACGTTCCGGCATACCAAAGGTTAACAAACTAACGCCCGCCCTTGCCTCAACCGGGTGTAATCTATGGACCTTTTGTCGCTTGAATGACAATGACACGGTCAGGACAGAGGCAGTCATATATTTATTATAATATGTATATATATAGTCCTTCTTATCGATTTCGATAACGGTGACCCTTTAGACTTATTATTTCCTAGCGTGTGCCCTAATATGACTCGCTAGACCGAATTTTGTTTTAAATACCCGGTCACAACTAAAGGCTCGTACAAACAGGCGCGATATCGCGCCTGTTTGCACGAGCCTTAATGCAATAGAGTTGGCCGGCAGAGTTAAACGTGTAGGTATATGAGGGCTTCGGTCTCTCTTTACGTATTTGCCGTTCTTCGGCTAGTGTATCGAGTCGCTTTTTCTCGAAAGTTTTAACATGTTCATAAATAGTAGGGCGCCAAGACGACCTATGTGAAGCGAGCCTCTCCCAATTTGTTGGATCAATAGCGCAAGCGGTTATATGCCTCTTGAACACATCCTTATAGCGGAGATGTTGACCGCCATGCTTTCGTTTACCTTCCGCCATTTCAGAGTAGAAGAGCACTTTGGGTAAACGGTGGTCCTCCATGCGAAGGACATGCCACACCACCTGAGTTGATGCTGAATATATAAAGCCTCCATGACATACGTGTCAGAACGGCGCAGGACCTCTGAATTAGGAACGCGGTCGTGCCATTTAAATACTTAGGTGTACCAAGATAAAGATAGCTTCATAATCAGCCTATAATGTTCCCACTGCTGGGACACAGGCTTCCTCTCGGTGAGAGGATGCGGGCCGTAATCCACTACGCGGGCCCAGTGCGGGTTGGTGGATGTCACATGTCTTCGAATTTTTAAAACTACCACATGCCGGTTTCCTCACGATGTTTGCCTTTACCGTTTTGAGAGCAGTGGTCATGAAATAATTTACACAAAGTAAAGCGAATATCAGGGTTCAAACCCGCGACCTAGAACTCGTAAGTCGCAGCCGTTACCACTGGGCCACCACTGCAAGGTAGATTGAATGTTAGTAAATACATGAGGATACAATACTTTCACGATTTAAAATTAGATGAGCTGACAAAAAAAAACAATTGAAGATTCTAAACCGAATTTAAAAAAAAAACACAAATCAAATCGAAATGAAATCTTTTTGAAGTCCGTTAAAAATAAAACACAGGAACATAGTGCTTCATCATTCCGCGAAATGATCTCCTAGCGTCAGTTGCAGTAGGTAATTTTATATATCGTTAATAATGGTATCATGATTTGAAAAAGCTACATTGCAATTTTTTACACCGTCATGAACGAAATATATCTAATCATTAGTTTTTTCTAAGAGGACATAATACTATTGCAATTTTTATTGTCATACATGTTAGACAATATAATTTTTTTTTACTTTTCTGATGGAACTTTTAGGATTCCTTACCCAAAGGGTAAAACGGGATCCTATTACTAAGACTCCGCTGTCCGTCCGTCTGTCGTCCTGTCACCAGGCTGTATCTCATGAACCATGGAGTTATACAGTTGAAATTTTCACAGATGATGTATTTCTGTTGCCGCTTAAAAAATAAATATTTAAGGGGGCTCCCATACAACAGACATGATTTTTATGCCGTTTTTATAGTGCTCGAGTCCGACTCACACTTGGCCGGTTTTATTATTATTGTTTTCATTTGGAGTAGCCAAAGCGTTTAAATTACATAACATACCATCATTCCTGTATTTCCCGAACGGTAAGTCAGAAATGTACTATCTAAAGTACACCCACATTTGGCCAGTTTAAGCCCCATTGCAGACTCCAAGCTACTAATGAGAAATTCCTAATATAAAAACCCCTAAAAACTCTTTGCCCAACCTGGGAGTCTAACCCAGGACCTCATGCCCAGCAGTAGCGGTTGCGACCACTAGATCAACGAGGCATTTATTCGTAATCTACAAAAGAATTTAAAGGCGTGTAAACAAACGATATAAAATTACTAGAAACTACATTCTACCGACAAAGGAGAAATATGTACAAGTTGAATAAACCGAGTGTCAATGACATTGCAATGTATGTACTTAATTAAGGATTAATAACAGCCGCACGGGTCGATCCATGAAGTTAAGCTACGCTTGCCGGGGTTGGTCCGTGGATGTGTGACCATCTTTCCATACCGAGACTCATACATACCTCTGAAAGCACGTTAAGCCGTTGGTCCCGGCTGTTATTCGTGGATCATTGACAGTCGTTACGTGTCGTCAGAAGCCCGAAAGTCTGACCACCAGTCTTACCAAGGGGTATCGTATGTGTTACCCAATTACTGGGTTGTGGAGGTCCGATAGGCTCGCTCCATGTAAAATAATGGTATTCAGCTGCATCCGGTTAGACTGGAAGCCGACCCCAACATAGTTGGGAAAACCCATGACTCATAAGACTTCTTACAATAACTTTACAAAGCCCTCGGATTCAAGGATATTTTATATTTGGGATATTTTTTTTCTATAAGAAATCAGAATAGAATAGAATATTTTTTTTCAGAATAGTCCTTTATTACTCTCTAGTCCTTTATTCCGAAAGTGTAGCCAGTAAGGTTAAATAATAGGACGAACAATATTTTGCTAAAGTGTCGTTTTGATTACGGGTCGTTTTGCTATTATGACCATTTGCTTTTAGGTCGTTTTGATTTTGAGGGATTTCACCAATTGTGTTTATTTCCATGCAAGAGACAAGCATATGGATATGACTTCTAACTAATATTATAAACGCGAAAGTTTGTAAGTATGGATGGATGGATGGATGTTTGTTACTCTTTCACGTAAAAACTACTGAATGGATTTGGATGAAATTTGGCAAACAGATAGTCTATAACCAGGATTAACACATAGGATACTTTTTATCACGATATTCCTTCGGGATCGAGACTTACGCGGGTGAAACCGCGGGGCGCAGATACAATAAAATAAGAAGAAATCAAAGTAAACCAAGTAGCTGTAAATGATTCACAAAGTTACCGAAATTAAACAACCAACAGTACATTTCTCATAGAACATTCTCTTAATAAACAACCGTATCACTTCTCATTCATTAAAATTAATTCAGTTCCAGTTGTTTCTCTGTGTTTACGTAATCTTTATTGTCTACATCACCACATGCGAACATCTTGACGTCACATAAATCCTGTATGACTCAATTAAAGTTTACCGTGTAATGGACATATATACAAGAAGCCGACATCAATCGTTGGGCAGCCCGCCAGACACCACACCCGTCAGTCTTGTCTATGGTGGATGAGTGAACTTTACACCCTGTTCCTCATACCCTTAGACACTAAAAGAAGCATATACTTCAACCATTGAATGAACTGGACTACCAGATCTTTAAAAAAAAATGTACTGCAATTGGAATTCATGTCATTTTAGCTTAGCGGAATGTTATTAATGCAAACGTATTTTGATCCTGTAAATATTTATTTAATAAATAAACTACTAGTTCTGCGAACAGTAGACCTCGAGAGCATTTACTTTTTTGCAACGATTAACCTTTAGCTAGTCGCGTCAAAATAATCACACTGTTAGTCACGTGGGGTCTGTGCGGATTCCAGAATTTATTTGAATCAAGGTATCAAGGTAGGTAGTCCCTACTCTCTAAGTTACCTAGACGGACAACCTCAGCTGTTCCAAAAACAAAGCATAAATAAACCCTTACAATCAATCTAGACCTAGGCTTTTCCCAACGGCGCCTGACCGACCAACACTGTTGCCACATGTGGGAACAGGGGCCGTCGGTTTTATTTTTTCTCCGAAGCAAGGAGGACTCTTCTCAATGTGTAAAGTGGGTGATAGATGTACGTACTTAAAGTACGCGGTATTTTAGTTTCCGACCTTACTCGGCTCGCGGTCGGTGACACACGTGAAGCTTGCTCAAAATTTAATTGTGAAATTGGCTCGCGGCTCGCGGCGATGACAGACGGACGAGTAAGCTCGCCGAGCCATAAGTACGCGTACTTACTCGCACGTCTATCACCCCTTTAAAGAATGGTCGTCCAATTTCCATCTGCAGAAGTAAGACAAAATGCGACAGTACCGGCTTAATCCCAAAGAATTATCCGACCCTAATGGCCAAAAAGTAACAAATGCCATAAAAATCATTGCATTTTTGGTTCAACAATTTCGCTGACCGCTTCATATTTATCACAATAGTTGTCAATAACTACGAACACCAGCATTAGTCACCCAGTAATATAGGGGACTGAACGACAATAGCGTAACGGTAGGCTACACACATATCCGGAGGTAGTGCACGGTTTCTAAATGACCTTTGATGCGGATAACCTCAAATAGGGAATTTAGTTTAATATTTTTTTGTTGTTGATTTATTTGGTTTAAATTGTTTGTGTCGATAGAAATTATTTTTTAACAGTTCCTAAAAGAAGTAAACAATAGAAAGAATGATTGATCAGGTAGATAGAATTGAAAAATTTGTGAAACAGTAATCTTATTGTAGGTGCATCGTCTTCACATGTAATATAGTTCATGTATACAAAATATTGTAAAACATTTTTAAAAGAGTAACGGTGAAGTTTCTTGCCCATTCTTCTCCATACGAAAACTACCTTTTGTAAGGGGAAACTAGAATTCGTTCTTTGTTTTTGACGTTCAAAAGTGCCTTTTATGTGCCTATTTGAAACTATATATCTATACTTAATTTTTTTTATTTTATTATTATTTATTTTTATTAAAACTTTATGCACAAGTAAAAAAATACTGTACAAAGGCGGACTTAATGCCTGAGGCATTTTCTACCAGTCAACCTTAGGGTGATGCAGAGATAAACATGGCAGGTGCAACATACGGGATAGATAATTCGAAAAAGGATAAATGGTAATACATATATACTTAAATACATACATATAAACAGAATAAACTTTGTCAGGAGAAATAACGATAGGTGAAGGAGAAAACAAGCCCAGCAAATCAGCGCCGCATTGATTCTGCCAACTTCTCACGAATATGTTCACGAGCCGCTACTTTGAAAGATAACCGACTCGCTGCCATCCTGATATTCAGAGGGAGCGCATTCCAAAGAAATACCGCCTGGACAAAGAAAGAAGAGTGAATAAAACCAGAGCGATGAGAAGGACATCGTAGAAGAAGATTGTTGGTGGAGCGAAGATTTTTACTATGGGCAGAGCATAGGTATTGAACATGGCAAGTCAGATAAGAAGGAGAAGTGGGTTTGTCGAGTATAGAATACAACATAGACAGCGCCCTCAACTCTCTGCGCTGACGTATGGGTAACCATTTTAAAAGCAAACGGTGCGCAGACACATGATCGTACTTACGAAGATTGAAAACGAATCGAATGCAGTTATTTAGAAGGCGGTCAAGTTTATTGAGTAGATCTGCATTCAGGTCGTAGTAACATACATCACCATAGTCTATTATGGGAAAGATTAGGGACTGTACAAGCATTGCCTTTACGCGTGATGGTAGAAGAT
This sequence comes from Lithophane ornitopus, assembly GCA_948473465.1. Lineage (NCBI taxonomy): Eukaryota > Metazoa > Arthropoda > Insecta > Lepidoptera > Noctuidae > Lithophane > Lithophane ornitopus. The sequence goes on along the minus strand of OX419632.1, from coordinate 13,428,102 downwards.
TTTTCAACCGATAAAGCGAACGCAACGTTCCGGTGACTTTTTTACTTACAGTCGTGACGTGCTTTCGCCAGTCAAGACATGTGTCGACATTCAGACCAAGATTCTTAACAGCGGAGCTAAACGGGATGACTGAGTTGTCAAACATTATAGGTGGCAAAGATATGCCATTCAGCTTCCTTATACTGTGGGGGCTCCCTACAATAATAGCCTGACACTTGGTAGGATTGACCGCCACCCCAAATCGATCAGACCAGTTTTTAATTGCACCTAAATCCCGGTTTAGCTCCTCAATCGCATCGCCCATCTTGTCCACACTTGCCTGGCAGTAAAGCTGCAAATCGTCAGCATAAAGATGATACGCAGTACGAAGTTCGGTGGTAATGAGATTAATAAAAATGGAGAACAAAAGAGGAGATAATATACCGCCTTGAGGGACGCCAGCTACAAGATCAAGATATTTTGTCTAAATTATAAATGTATCTCCCACTAATGACAAAATTTTGTGAAAATACCTATCCCACCAAAAACATTTTCATGTAAAATATTGCCAAGACGAGACCATAAGCCTCACACTGTCAAAAAGTTATCAGATCTCATGTAGAGCCAAGCTTCTAACTCTACAAGCCCTAACTTTACAAACTCTACCTCTCTTACCCTAGTCAAAATATGTGGCTTGGCCGTTTCCGGCCCGATCTCATCTACATGAGAAATAATTAACTAAATGAATGAACAATTAACTATTATAAATAAAAAAAATTGAAAAGTAATGAACAGTGAATAAATTGTTCACCTTACGCCAATGTGACGGTAGCGAAAGCAAAAGCCACATATTTTGAGTAGGAGATAAAATAAAATAAACATTATTTATTATTATTAAACTACTAAATATGCTACACTATAATGAATTCTAAAATTTGCTAAAATATCTATGTCAATCAATTTCAAATTAGGTTCTCATGTTTAATAGAACGGCTGTGTAATTGTGTAACAATTGATCGCATTTTCTTTATTTATGACATTTCGGACACATTCATTATTTACCTATATGTTGAGCAGCCGAATTTATTAAACCTATAAAGCAATCGCATAGAAATATCCTTCAAAACTCTCAGATTGTGATTGAAACTGTTTTACGCAATTAGGATGCAGTCTTGCTTAACTTTTTTTAAACTTTGTATCGATTATCTATCAAAGATTACCTGGCAAAGAGGTATGTGACCCAAAAACTAAAACCACAGACATTGGTGCCGATTCTGTTGATCACAAACTAAACTTTTAAGTTCAGTGCATCTTTTTCTTTCTATTTCATTATGAAAAGGACAGAAGATAAATTTGAGTTTAGTCCAGTCAAATTAATCAGCGCCTGGCGTAAATTTACGTAATTTTAGTAGGCAAGTTTTTAATCGCGTCTAAACTTGTATGGAGTAGTGACAGTTTGACAGGACTAAACTAAAATTTATCTTCTGTCCTTTTCATAATGAAATAGAAAGAAAAATATGCACTGAACTTAAATTTAGTTTAGTTTGTGAACACCAATATTACATTAAATACAGCTGTGTTTACAATTACTTTGCAGCTAAGCAAGCAGATATCTACGCAACTAATAATGACTCGCCATCCCCGCTGCATACACTTTCACTCTCAAATCTTACATCTTAAAACTTGTAAAAAGTATTTACCTAAAATTACCGGCGCGTAACGCAATCTGTAGCGTATCGAGGTCTTCTTCATAGTCGTGGCAAAGCTCCATGGTGGAGTTCCTCGCCTCGTGGATATCAAACAACACTGCACCATCCCCTAACTTATCAGTCATGACACTCCTGTAAGATCGAGTCCCAAAACTAGATGTCACTGAAGCTCCTCTAGGAAACCTTCTCGGAGGAACATTCACGTTCTGCGAAGCCTGCAAGCCAGGCTTCTTCATCCTCCTCTTCATATACCTTCTCATTCGCAAAGACAACATCACACGAATCCGTATATGCCTTTTAATATTTCTATCGTACCGTAATTGTTCCTTCATTTTCTTATTTCGCTTTTTCCGATGCGGGATCTCGTCTATTCGTTCGAGTTGGGTGTGGTTCCGCTCAATTAGCCGGTGAGAATCGAGGGTAGGGGAGCGGTTGAAGAAATCTGAGTTGTTGTTCCGCCATGCTTTGCTCAGAGACCAGTTCTCGCCACACGTGGGGGTCTTGACCTGAATCGGTTTCTCGTAGATGTCCTCCTCTAAAGCGAACATCCGTCGGGAAAGGAGGAAGTTGTCGATGTTTCGCCTGAGGGTGCTGCTTTGAGAACTGATCGTAGTGTTCACTAAGTTTGAAGTGAGAGTCTCAGAACTTTTCTGGAAGGTGTTGCCGTAGGTCAGTTTTGGCGGCTCGGGGACTTCTCTCGTTTTTCTCTTCGCGATGGATATAATTCTCCGTCGCATCGCAGACATGTTCGTGAGTTCGCTCTTCAGCAGTGGCCCTTTCCGTTTCTCCGACGTCATCTCCGGCGACCACGTGCCGTTCTCCGAACAACTGCAGAAGTCCTTAATGAGCCGCGCTATAGCATTACAGTCGCCGTCCTCTGAACGTTCCCTAGGCATTGTTCATCGCCCACAATCGTTCTTGTTCGTTATTTAACTGTCACTACTAAAGTAAGAGCACAGAAAATCACTGTTACCTACGAGTCAAGGGTTAATTTGGTTACACGGCCGTATTCTGTAACACTTCCGTATTCTGTATTCTCATCTTATTGTTACGATTAGGTTACATAATCGGTAAACTCGACCGCGTCTCGCGAAGCAGGTCGCTTTTTGGAGTACGTGTGCGCAATTATGAGTTGTAGCCGAAACGATTAACGGTGAATCTCTATTTACGATTTGATCGATTACTTAATTTTGTAGGCGTTCAGTGTTCATTTACATACTTTCTCTATGTAGGATAAACGGTAGAAACCTGTTAATGAAAGCGGGATTATTTAAATGCCTAATTTCACTAAATAAATAGAGTTATGACTTAACTTGATACATAATTATTCTTAGGAGAGAAGGTTTATGAATTGTATGATATAACGATCGTATATTATATTTTATATATTGTGTATATTGTATTATATGTATTGGTCTCTCCTTTTTAATTTAGCGTAGATTATATTTAATTTTAGGATGCTTACTTTTACTTTAAATCCTATTAAAGTATCTAATAGGTAGTCATTTATGCCAATGTTTAATAACCAATGTCAACCTAAAAACAAAATTTATTAGACAACGTGGATTTCTTTCAGAATTGTTATTACACCACTATACAATAATGAATCTATACTGTCATACACTATATTAATACAAATGAAATAATAACACCTTCACTAAGTCCACAAACTAACTAAATCAATTAATCATGAGCATCAAATTAATGTCTTAAAAAGTAACAAATTACTCTTCGTGAAGTATTCAGTGCTTGTCACCGCAAATCCGTACATGACAGCACGAATCGAGTTAAATATCGCTTCCTACATATTTTAGCAATTATTTTTAACGATTATTTTTATCTATTAATTAGTAGGAACTTCACTAGTGCGGTATGATATCTAGATTTTAATTTGTTTATGGTGGTGGATTACTTTCTTTATTGCGTTTATTTGTAGTTTGTTGGTTTTGAGTTGAATGTTGTTTGTTTACATTATTATGATCTTCTTCATTATTGTTGTAATGAGCAGCTTGTTTTGTTATTGCTTTGATTACTCACTAGCTTTTGTCCGCGGCTTCATCCGGAAATTATCCCACGGGAACGTATTACCGGGTTAAAAAGTATCCTATGTCCTATCCTAAAATATTTTTTTAAATATGATGTCATACTGAAACTTAGCCTTCGTTTTTTAATTACATACTAAAATACATATATTATAATACTTTATGAGTGGCTTCCTTACAAAATATCGTGTTAAAAACATATTGATACGCTCGTTACAATTTATATTTACGCTTTATTATATGTACAGCGCAGCGCTTCGTCTCGCTCTAGAGCGCAAAGCGCTTTCTTTGTCATGTCGCATGCAAATGTAATAATATACTTATTATGAGTTCTTTTATCATATAGTGCGGCGAAGTTGTGAAGATATGATGTAAAATATTTTGTTTTTATTATTTAATCATTTTGCATAATATGCAGTTTAGGTTTTGCACGCGGCTCCGCCTACGTTCCTCGGGATAAAAGATACCCATGGCATCGTCTACCCGTGACGACTGACATGTTACCTACTTTCGAATTTTTAATATGTATTAATATTGCCCCTATGAAATTGGCGTTTTTTTCTCACAAATAAAGAACCTCGCCACTTCTATGATTTAAAATAATATATTCATCAATTGCTTGGTATTATATCTAATAATGACCATCATAGACAACTACCAATAGTAAAAAAATCTTATTACTTATAGTTTTCTAAACATAACAAATACCTTAAAAATGACTCCTCATTTTGTTAGCAGAAAGGACCACATTTTTTTTTTAACTTAGCCATAACTTATTTTTGTCGCTTAATCTAAGTGGCATACGTTATCTTAGTTTTTAAACATTAGTTCATAAAAGTTTTAAAACATAAGTGTTCATGGTTGTTATAAATTCCCCCTCTTTTAAATTCCCCATACAAAATACCGATTTCATAGGTGGGGACCTAATAATATGTATAGGTATTTACGAGTATATTAAGTATTAGTATAATTATATTTGGTTTTTATTTAGCATACAATTTCTATTATTCATCCTCATTTGATTGCATTTAGCAAGTGTTATAGCTGAAATTCTTTATTTTCACTGTTTTGGTATAATGAAGGTATCAATACGAAAGCGAGATTTTTTTTAGAGGTTCACTGAGAGAATTTGTGTCCATTGTTAATCTTATGAGAACTTATGACGACACATCATAAGACAGTACTCCCAGTATGACATTCCGGCATTTTGTTTTTAACTTGTGATTGTTTTGTTTGTTTTCATTTCTTATTGTCGCAACACAATATGCAACTAAATTGTCTTTGGCTGCTAGCCCTGACATCAAGCAATAGACAAAATTTGTCAAACTTTTATAAGTTTTTATTAATTAATACGATGCTTTTGGCTTTGTACTTAGAATAGAATGTCATTTTTTATTTTGTAATGTGCGTTTAGTTTGTGCAGAATAAACAATTTTTCTTTCTTTATTAAAGGATCAGTTTTTATACTGTAGGTTCTATCTATTTAATTGTAGAGCAAAAAAATAATGTAATACACTAAATTGAATTTTTTCTTGGTTACTAAAATACAAAAATCGTAAGGAAGTCCTTCACAAGTGAACTTTATAAAATTCTGATCGTAAAAATGTGTATCAATGACCTTGAAATACCAACCGTTAAATATGTCAAACATTGTATTCATGAAAATGGAATTTTGATTGAATACATAAACTCATCAATATAAATGAATGAATATAGATCAGAATTATTTATTTTCTGGCTATTTTTGATACCTTTACTTAATTATTAGTGAATTGCATTAGCCGAATGATATTATTTTTATTTCTAAACTAAGATGCGCAGGCTCAATTTGGCAGTTTTATTACGTATAACGTTCACCAGTAAAATTTTTCGATATAACATTAATAACATCACGTCTGTAATCCTCGAAGAGTTAGGCAGAGGCGAACCCATATTACCTACACCTACAATTACGAAGTTCATCAGTAAAAATTTCGAATTTCTCCCAAATGACGTCACACTGTTTGCAGAATATCACTGTAACTATTCATTATGCAAACCGCGGCCAACAAATTAAGTAATTATCGTAGAAACGAAAGGTAACAATTACTATGCACATACGCTCAAGATGCTACGTTTTGATTGAGTTCCCAACTTTTTCTACGTATTTTCTAATCATGTACATGTTTTCTCAGCTATCAAACTATTGTTGCATTAATTCCTGTAAGAAAGCTTGTTTGCACAAATAAAAACAATGCATACTGTTTAGGAAACAGGCCACAACTCACATTTACATTTTGATTGATCATAATATGCGCATATTTTTTGTAGGTCTTAAGTTTCTGCCTATGATCATATTGTTTATCGATGAGTGTTACAGAATACGCCAATATAAACATCGTTATAATAATCAAAACTACGTCTGAATATTGAAGAACCAATTAAAAATAAATGAATCGTTTTGAATGAATTTAAATTAAAATCTTAACAAAACACAAGAATTCATCTCTAAAACATCGAAGAATTTTTTAACGCTTACGCAATAGATAGTTTCACATTCACTATAACACGATAAGATTAATAAAAATGTTAATTCACTTTCATTCACGAAACACGTTTCTATAAATCATGATGTGTATAGTCTATGGTATCGAAAAGCGCGCGAAAATTTGACGTTTAATTTTTTTTCTCGAGTGACGCGTCACGTTGAGATACGCGCAATTGTGTTTTGATCACATACACTCGGTGCACGTAATTATGTACAGTTGACCATGTCGAATTGCGCGTGTGGAGCGACTGCCGCCGCGGGCACCGGCCTCGCTCTTTCTCCCATTCCTACATAAGTGATGATGATCCACTATGCTGATGGCAATTAACGAGCGCCCGTGATTTACATTGTCACTGATTTTGACAGCTGTTCGGGCATCGCACCATGACACGTTTCCGAACCGGTTTCCTGCTTAAACAAATGAGGTTTTACTCGCAAATATAAGTGAAAATTGCTAGAAACTTGTAACGTTGCGTAATTATGGTAATTTCTCTGGTTTACACGCTACATTAAAGTTGAACTTGTGATTTGTTAGCGCATTATTTATGTTGAGTTATTGAATTTAACATGAATCCTATTGATATTTATAAGTGCGCGTTTTCTTGAGAGAAGAACGTTCTTATTTATCCTGTGAAAAACAGTTTCAGTTTTTAATGATTATAATAATTGGTGGTAATACAATATTGGTGGTAGAGAATGTTAGTAACAGCTGCTTATGAATCTTACGATTTTTTAAACAAATGAATTTTCACTTTCCCTTGAATTTCCCGGCGACATGATTAGGTACAACCATTTTACACAAGCAGATACAAAAAATATCCCACGTTAATTTAATAAAACATTAAATCTGGTAGTTTTACGACTATGGCCATAAAATGTACCATCACATAAATAATTAATCCGGAAGCCATTCCATGATCTTCAATTAGTAATTATTTTACACGTAACACCAACACGCCTTCACAATGGCTATTTAAATCATAGACAAGAGTTGTAGCTGTCAAAATCGTGAAGCGTCGCAATGATGGCGTAAGAATTTAAGCACGTAACGATTACCTATATTATGCAAAGATGCGTTTTAGAGCGGAAATACAGGTGTTAGGAAAATTCCTTAATGTAGTCTTTAGCTTAGCCGTCATGCTGCTAGATCTAGACCACGAAGTTAGGCAGACGTGTATTGTCAATTGTCACACTCCTGATTCTCTAATGGTAAAAAGGTTTATAAAGGTTATATTTTTCGTACCTATTAGTTCCCATATAAACCCTTTTGGCGATAATTTTGGTAAATAGAACAACAAACCTGGGGGACAAGTCTACTAATTTACAAACGTGTCAGTGGTCTCACAATGATGAGTTTTTGACAGATTTTGTATGGCAAATCTAATCTATCTATCAAATTATTGTTCGCTATTTTTTATTTGGTGAAAAAGGTGTTCATATTATAATTTACTAAGTTAGGTTGACCGATCGTTAAATCAATCAATGAGCTCATCCTAAAGTACACTGCTCGATAAAGACTCTCCCTCCTCTACCAAGTTGGGCCACAACACCCAGCTCTCAGCCATCCGCAACCTGCAATCTGTCCCGTCCAGGTGTATTTTCAAGGTCGTCAGTTACCAACTGCTAAACTGAGGGGCAATGCCCGTATTATTTTCAAAGGTTCGGATTCTGCCAAGATCGCCGTCACAATCTGTCAACACTACCTCTAAAGTTTCTGACATTAATTGTCGCTTGACTGAGATCGCGACAATATAGATTTTGAACAAAATGTTTATTACCAATTCCCGTAATAAAACATTTTTATTCCGGGAATTCCCGTAATAAAAATGTCAAAATCTATATTGCCTTCAGTCCAGCTGAAATGAAAATAGGTCTTTCAAGACTGCTGAAAGTAATGATTTGCGAACGGATTGGTGATCGAAGATGTTGAAATAAATATTTCATGTCAACACGTCGCAAAAGAGAGGGATTGGTATATTCTTTGCCAATGAACACAGGAGTAGAATAATTAATAGGTGTCCCGTATACTTAGCACTACACCAATTTATTGTCCCCAATCAATTATAAAGACATCACGAACACTGACACAAGAGGTTTATCACTTTTAATAAATCAATAAATATGTCAAAATCTACACTAAAGTTGTGGCAGCCACCAATTTGGTACGTTCGTGTTCACGTGCAACTATTCAACATCGTTTTGCCACAGAGCATAGACAAATTTATTTAGAAAAAGTGTTTTTCACTTGAATTGACGTGACGTAGGTGACAGAGAATGCGAGTGAGAATTACGCAATATATTGTATTTTGTTAAGGTATTTATGCGGGTTGAGTATTTTTTTTGTGATTTCGAAACTTAAATTATATTTCATGTAATCTTGGATACAAAATGTTAAAATAGCTGTCTTATTGTTCTAAATTAAGTAACATATCAAAGAAGTGTTTTGCGGAAACAGGTAAATTAAAATTAACTTGGTTAAAATGATAATAAACAAAGAAAATGTAGATAAAGAACTCGTATCTTTTACTAAGTAAAAAACAAAAATTAAGTTAGAAAAACAAAAGGAAGATATAAAAATTTAAAATCTTATTTACTTATACCAAGGAATTTTAAATCAACTTTTTATGCTATTCTTTTGAATAGCAAAATGTTCTAGAATGCAGCGTTGTGTTAATGCAATGCAAAACGACTTAATTCTATAATTTTAAAATCTGTAACATTTTTATCACTCGGAAGCCACAGATTATTGTATTAAGGAAAGTACAAATTATTTTTATGATCTGTTTGACATGTATGTCGGAATTCTATAGCGATTGAATTTCACTTGATCATATTTTAGTCGTCATGATCGACGAATTACACAAAACTAGAAAAAATATGTAGTACCTATATTCAATGAGCATAAAAAATATGCCTGTCCATCTAAAACTTAAGTGCAGTAGGCGGTGTTGAAACTTGGATGGTTCCCACCATCCAGCAGTTCATGAAACGACTCTCAAAGAGTTTCTTCGACTCTGTTGTAAAGCACTGACTGCGGTAGCCACCCGATATACTCCCATCCTGCAAAAGTAGAATTCGCTCCTCTGACTTTTCGGGTGCATGTGCATATTGAATAATGATCACTTGCCCCCAAAACGGTCAAGGCAAACATCGTGAGGAAACCGGCATGCGTGAGAGATATTTCTCGACGGCATGTAAAGCCAAGTCAGAGGCCAAAAACTCTGACACGAGGTTAGTTACTACCACAAGAAAAAGAAAGAAAGATAATAAGCTTTGTCACTAGGTTGGCAAAATAATTATCTACGATGGGTCGGAGGGCCTAGACAAAGTGACATTCTATGAGCGATAACGATGATGGAAAAGGCAAAAATGTATAAGACTGACATAAGCTATCGAAAAGCTTATGTCAATCCAGTTGAAAGTCGTTGTAGAAATACGAAACGCTTTCGAAGCGATTGTCACTCGTCTAGGCCCTCTGGTGTATGAAAAACGGTTTCCAGAAAGTTTACGATCTCAGTTAAAGTAAACGGCTCAAGTATGTAGAAATAGAAAACCAGAAGCGCAAGCGCAAGTATACATTACGTGTATAACCATCACAAGTTTCCTAACAGCTCTTAATCTGTAACACTTCCTCAAACGATGTTTATCACTCCGTATCAAAGTACTTAATTCATATGATATCCTATTCAAGTATGGTAATTTTTAAATAGGTCTCATAAAAGTTTAAAAAAAAAGGTAGGAACATCACGTGACATAACATTACGCCTGTAATCCCTGAACGGTTAAGCAGAGGTGTGCCTTTAATTCACCCAGTTTCGCCAGTTATGTTTAAGGTGGATGCGCTAGGGTAGCCCGCGAAATTCAAATTTTCTTACGTTTTTTGCAATTTGTAGGTCAGTATCAGGTTGTATGTTGATCTAAATATTATTAGCGGCCGTAACAAATATAGATTTACAGAATTATAAACATTAGAATCCACAATACAACTCTCTAAGTTCATGTAAGTGCATTGAATGAAAATTTCATGAAATCGTCAGTCAATACACTTACATGAACTTAGAGAGTTGTATTTTTGTTCTCGGTTTTTAAGTTCGCGACCTTACTCGGCTCGCCGTCGGTGACACACGTGAAGCTTGCTCAAAATTTCATTGTCAAATTGACTCGTGGCTCGTGGCTCGCGGCGGTGACAGACGACCAGCCAAGGCGGGCTATGAGTAAAATTTCAAACCTGTTGGATCGCCGACGAACTTACTCGGCGGTTTTAAAGTCCGCGTACTTAGCATGACACACGGGCGAGTAAGCTCGCCAACCCATAAGTACGCGGACTTGCTCGCACGTTTCTCATCCCTTTAAGTCCCATGTAACAGTGGGCGAGACTATTGCCATCAACCGGCCACAAATCCATACTCCGGGCTACTACTGAGAAATTACAGATGGAAAAACCTTACAAAACTTTGCCCTTTCGCAACTTTGCAGCAACGCTTGCAACCACTAGATGAACGAGGCAGTCAACACTAGGTATAAGAAAAAGTTAAACATACTTGTATGTTTAACTTTTTTATTTTTTCTTGAATACGTTGGAAACACTAACCGTGCCTTTGCATTGGCAAACATTCAAGACAAAACGTTGTTGAAATCTCTATTTTCTGTCAATGTTCCATACAATTTTTGACAGGAACTAGATTTCAGCATGTTTTGTCATGTTTTGCAAACGCACGGTAAAATGTGAAAAATAATTATAATTTCGGAAATCGGTGGCAAAAAACGAAAATTGAAAACCAAAGGCACCGACTTTTGAAAATAACGTTATTTTTAACTTTTTAGTGTTTTTTTGGAAGTTGGTTGTTTTTTTATTGTATTTTTTTTTTTGGTGGAGGCAAATTCATTTATTATTATTTTTAACACGACAAATTCCTACATGTGATGTGAACGTGCTCCTCATAACAAATAGTTCATCACACGAAATGATAATGAATGCTAAAACTTCTCAACATCATCTTAGACAAATATTCATACATTCAAATTCATTTAAAACTTGTCTTCAATGATTAATTAATCAATATTCCTTAGTTAACCACGACAGACGCTTAAACGTGTAGTGAATCTGACTACAGTATATGTCTCAATAGATGTCATATTTGGTAAACAAACATCATCAACTGCCTAGCTTTTCCCAACTATGTTGGGGTCGGCTTCCAGTCTAACCGGATGCAGCTGAATACCAGTATTTTAAATGGAGCGACTGCCTATCTGACCTCTACAACCCCGTAACTAATTTGAAATTGAAAGGAACCGAATAGTTTTTTTTTGTCAACATTGAAATCTCTGTGCGCCATCTTTGTTTACCAATTATGTCAAATAAAGAAAGATACACTTTAGCTATGCTAATACCCCGTCTCCGTCTGCCAATAAGTCACGCTTTAGCGAATGTTCCAAGAAACGACGTTACATTAACATCGATGCGCAGACGCATACAAAAAGCGTGCTGATTACTTTTTATTTGTTAGAACGGCTGCTAACTTGCTAGTTTCAGATTGACAGATAAGTTAATAATAGATTGTTTTGCATTTATTTTTCTTAGTAGAGTTTTGTGGTGAATTTTTGCTCTGAATTAATTAATTGGATTGCCCGAAATCATAAATTATAGTTACTTACTGCCGTATGGTTTAATCATATTCGCAATTTAAATTGATTGTTTTGATACAATTTATTCAGAACTAGCTTCCGCCCGCGGCTTCGCCCGCGTGGTATGTCGATAAAAAGCAGCCTGTCCATGTTCATGTCCTTTCTCAAGCTCTAGACTATCTGTGTACCAAAGGATGATGCTTATTTTGGTACCCTGCTCCAATAGCCATGTGTAATACATCGTTGGATAGCCCTTTTTAAACTGAATGGAAGTTACTATGGCGCCTAATTCGAAATCCTTGTCCGTTCGGAGGTACACTGTACCAAACATGTCAGTTTTAGCAATACCAAAATAAGGTATTTTTTTAGATACTTCATTATTTACTGCCCTTTTGAGCATCATTAGAGAGGTTTCGACATCACACGCTACCCAGTAACCGATCATGGGTTTACTACTTCCCTTTCCTCCTTTTTGTTTTTTTTGTTTCGGAAATCATGATATGACTTCTTCCGCTCTGGGCGGAGTGGAAGGGCGTGTCAGACTCTTACCGACTAAAACCCACCCGCGTTCCTTCAGTTGCCTGTTGCCAGGGTCCCGGTATCCCTTTCGGACTATTCCGCAACCCTGGCAGGCATCGGTCCTAACGGACCCCGTCAGGTGTGCTGACATCTCTTTGAGGCGCGCGTGGAACACGACGCGCCTTTGACCCGGGCCTGGTCCTTATCGGACGGCGAGCTACCAATTGCTCGCCGTCCGCAAGCCCGCGCCTATGGTGGCCGGGAATCCGCCCGGGATTCCCGACGCCCAGGGTGTCTCCAGAGCGGCGGCGGTTAGGGGCGTGAAGGCGCAGGCTTTGCCTCTCACTCACGCGTTCCGCCTCCTCCTTCGCGAGCATCACTGCTTCGCAGAAGAAGGTGACCGCCTCCCATGCCCTCTCGCTCCGTACCATGGCCTGGACCAGGGCCGGACGCGAGAGGTCAGTGCTTCCAATCCCTTTCCTCCTAACGGTTGGGCATGCGCCCATGCCATGTAATAGCTAAAACGTACTATTGTTATTTGTTACTTATTAATTAATAATGATAACAAAACACAGGTACTGGTACTCATACAATATCAATTGTTAGGCACTAAGGGTACTCCAGGCATGCGGGATTTACCGCCTTCTGTCTTATTTCTTAATGATTCTATCGTAGACGATGTTTGATTTTTTTTTTATTTAAATGGATGAATACATTTCATGTATGTATGGTTCGTGGCTAATTAATAATAGACGCACGGGTCGATCGAAGGGTACGTTACACTTTCTGAGATCGGTCCGTGGATGGGTGACCATCCATTACTTGACCAAGACCTCCGTGCCTCGAAAAGCACGTTAAGCCGTTTGTCCCGGTTGTCGTTTTTAGATCTTCGACAGTAGTTACGGTTGGTCAGAAGTCCGAAAGTAGGACAACCATTCTTACCAAGGGGCATCGTGTTTAGATTAGATAGGCAATCGCTTCATGTAAAATACTGATATTCAACTGCATCTAGCCTAGGCAGATGATAAATGTACAACATAACATAACATCATGCCCGTAATCGCCGAAGGGTTAAGCAGAGGTGTACCTATAGTAAACCCACATTTCGCCAGTTTTTTTTTTTTTTCATTTTTTTTTTTTTTGAAAAACGTTGCCCCACACTAGGAATTTCTTCCTGTATCGTGGGTGCGTTTACAAACATAGAAACTCACATACACTAAACACCCAGACCCGGAACAACTACTTGCAGATCATACAAATATTTGTTCCGTGCGGGAATCGAACCCACGACACGTTGCGCAGCAGTCCATCGCTCAGCCACTGCGCCAACCGTATCGTCAGTTATGTATAACTCCTTTATTTTAATAATTAATAGCAAACGTTATAACATAAGATCGTGATTAGATGATCGATCACTACGAAAACGTACGAAATGTAGGTACTCATGGGAAAAGTTTTTTGCGATTTCTGACTTTTCTAGTAGGTAGGTACTCTAACCTCAGTTGGTCCAAATGTGTGTTTGAATCCTTATACAAAACTGCATTGATTATCATGATAAAAATAAAATGTTATAATTGACATTTTTCTAGCCGACTGTACCATATTTCCAAAATCTGTGAATGCAGTTAGCAATTACTCAAGAAATTAAGGACAGTCTTCTGAGAACATTTTTCTGTAGTTACAACGAAGGTAGCTTCCCTTGCTGCTTCGTCTCAACTTCCACCCTGTATTACTCCGATCGGACAAGGAATCGAGACAAAGGCCTTCGGAATTCTTGTACTAAATCTGAATAGCTTTCTAATGATATATCATTTATTCCTATTGGAGCGGGTACCAGCTTCCATACATTTCGTGGCATCATTCTTTCATTTAAATCGGTTCAGTAGTTTTGGCGTGAACGTGCGACAGACAGACAGACAGAGTTACTTTCATTTGTAATATTAGTAAGGATTCAAATCACCAATTGCAAGCGCTACAGCTAAGTACAAGGAGCTGTTAGTGAGTTTTCCATCTGTAATTTCTCCGGAGCTCGTGGCTAAGTACCTAATAACAGCCGCACGGGTCGATCCATCAGGTTAAGCTACGCTTGCGTCTTTTTTTTCGTCTGTGGATGGTTGAGCATCGTACATATCGAGACTCCTCCGTGCCTCGGAAAAAACGTTAAGCCGTTGATCCCGGCTGTCATTCGTGGATCTTTGACAGTCGTTACGGGTCGTCAGAAGCCCGAAAATCTGACAACCAGCCTTACCAAGGGGTATCGTATTACCCAGTTACTGGGTTGTGGAGGTCAGATAGGCAGTCGCTCCATGTAAAATACTGGTATTCAGCTGCATCCGGTTAGACTGGAAGCCGACCCCAACATAGTTGGGAAAAATCCAGGCAGATCGAATTTCTCAGTAGCAGCCCGGTGTCTGGATTTGTGCCCGGTTTAAGGCTCGTTCCCTGGGACTTTAACATAACTGGCGAAATGTGGGTCCCCTCCGTTCGGGGAATACAGGCGTGATGTTATCAAGTTATCCATGAGGAAACACTAATCTACTTCATAACATGCCTCATTCTGTACCAGAAATCATTCCAACTTATTAAGAGGAAATAGGGTCGGTACCCTCTCCATACAAACGCTCTCGCTTTCTCTCTGGTTTATGACCTTAGAGCCGTGATTTTTTACAGTTAAATAAATATCAACTAGTTCTTATGCCCCTATGTTTTCCGTTTTGATGATACATCTGTAGAAGCACTAGAACCCTCAGAAAATGCTCAAAATTGCCTGTTTAGAACGCTGTCATCAGAGGCACAACTATTAATGAAAAAAGAAAACCATAGGAGCACAGAAATATCCTTCTTATTCAATTTATAAAATATCTTAAAATTGGTCCAATAATGGAGGAGGAAATAGACGAGAGCCGAACCTCGAATTATGACTTTTTGTAAGGAGAAAAGACCGACCCTTTTGCCTCTTAAGCTATTCATTATTTTTAGGCTAACTCCATCTTTAATATACTCTAAAAAACGTGGAAGTAAATTAATTACTAACACTATAAAAAAAGTAATAACTCTTAGCTGCACTTTGCTACAAGATGTCTTACGTTATGTCAGACACACATGTGTTCTCAGAAGAACGCGATTAGCACACAATTGAAGTCAGACAATGAATTAGAAACGATAGCAACCCAGTTTTTAGTTCTTACTACCTACTTTCATGTTAGTGTGGTGTTACACGAGACGAGTCAGCTGAATTGACAGCTGTCGATATTGATGAACAATGGTGTGACAACTTGTCAAATTGCAAGTTTTGTTTCGATTTTTATTTAACAGACTTTAAAAAAGGACGAATTTCTATGTTCGTCTGTAAAATATTTTTTTAATGTATTTTCATCGATATTTTTGTCAATTATGAACTGATTTTGAACATTATTTTTGATATAAAGTTAATAAAAAAAATATTTTATATTAATTTAAAAATCATAGTTTTGCTTGAGTAGTTTTTGGGTTGGCTTCAATAATACGTATTTTGCCCACTTAGTCTATTTGGATGATATTATAATAACTTCCTGTCACCGTTATTGAAATATCAATTAGTGGTATTCAATCAGAAGTAGGTACTACAACAAAAAAGTTACTAATAAAAACCTTTATACAAAAAAAAACAAACGACTTCCAAAACAAAAACCTTGTCTTTGACTTTGTATTTTTTGTTTTGCCACCGACTTCCATTCCGTTCCGTACCGTGTTTTTTTTTGAAGTCGGTTGTATTTTTTTTGTCGGTAAATGTTTTGTGACTTTTTAATTATATTATTAATTCTACTGCTTTATACCTAAATCTTTTTATACCAATAGGTACTTGGAATCTGATTTCCTGGAAAATTATGAATATCAACAATGATCTGAAACTACGTAAAAATTCTGTTAGGTCTTGAAATTAAACTAGGATTGACTTGCGGCCCGAAGGGGTCGATAGACGACACTAATATTTGGGAGTGCGCGGGAGAGGACCGTGTTGTTCCTTTGCATACTTACAATATAATTAATATAAAGTTTATCCCAGATTCCCAGTCTAATTTCAAGACCTAACAGAATTGAGACTTGATTCGACATACATGACACAACTAAGATTAAACACAGCTTTACTAGAAGTGATAACTGTTCAGGCAATGAATAAGTATAGGTAGGTACCTATACCTATAGGTATTCAAGTATATGTAGGTATTCAAGTTACTACAAACTTGAATAGCTCAATACATCGATAAGTACATTCAACCGCATAGTGGCACCGGTGATAACAATTTGACATTCGCCTTTTTATCGTAACATTACGGACGATTTTCGTACTGCGAGTGTAAACACCTACTAATGTGCGGTTGTCTGTACCTACATTCAAAATTAGTGAGATTACTGAATGCTTTAGATATTTTTAATGACATTATTTGACTCTGATATTCATTTGCATCCATGGTAAGACTGGAAGCCGGTCCCAACATATCAGGGAAAAGGCTAGCCAGGTAAAATTTGATTCGCGTGGCTTTCGTAATCATTATCACTATAGAATAATTACTATTTCTTTATCTACGTATGCCATTATCATGCAATAGACGTTTAGTATAAGAAATATATGGAGCTATAGAAGCGGAGTATGAAATCTAAAAGCGAACCATTTTTGGAATAATATACAAGAAATGTTGTCGTTCAGGCATTTGATTATTGAATACTATGAATAGTAAGTGGTAAGCGTCCTGTTTTTCATTCTAGAATATATAGATTTTTTAATCTACGCTTGATAAAAAATGCTAACTTATCCCGGAACTAACTATTTGTTAGGTTTATCATGCAAATGCAACATACTACTTTTAAGCCCTGCTGACACCGTAACCAAACAATCGTGAAGATGCTTCAAATTCAATGTCCCCAAAACATGAAACATCATTATAACACTGAGTGCTCAGGAAAAACAAGCCATAGGTATTTCACACTTCAATAAAAATTGCCCTAATTACATAACTAACCAAAAAGATAAAAAATACTAACATTTTGACGCATGCGTGCGACACAGACGCATGTTTCCGCCGGAAGTTCTCCAGCAGCCATATTAAAAACAATAGTATTAACATAAACCACATCACTGCACTCGTTTGTATTTCGAACACTCCAAAATCACAGAGTAACGCACGGTGTCAGAATCTGCATTCTTTTTTTGAAAGTTTTTTTATTTTTATAAATTAAATTATATAGTGCATGTCATACGCATGAACACTAAGCGGTAACTAAACAATACAATAATAGAATCGATGTAAACAAGTATGCGTGTGAAAGCAAGATACATACAAGTAATGTGCGCAAGAGTCGCTCACGTCACGAGTTAACATCCGAACGGCGGCGCTAGCGTCGCGAGAAATCATAGTGTAATGAAAATGAGTTTTCACATATTGTTTATTTTTCTCATGATAGGTATTATTTATTGATTATTTATTTATGGTAGGTAAATTATCAAATGTGTCGATTGATTCAATAAAAGTAAATTTTATTGAAGTTATTGGAATAGCCAGGAGTCACGCACCAAATCAATAACACTCACATTAATGGCTGTTAAGACTAGTGAGACGATTGAGGTAATTGTTTA
This sequence comes from Lithophane ornitopus, assembly GCA_948473465.1. Classification (NCBI taxonomy): domain Eukaryota; kingdom Metazoa; phylum Arthropoda; class Insecta; order Lepidoptera; family Noctuidae; genus Lithophane; species Lithophane ornitopus. The sequence continues at coordinate 13,410,087 of OX419632.1, read as the reverse complement.
TTACGAAAATTTTATTACTATTTGTATTTGATTCGATTTTTCAGGGCTTTTCAGAAGACCTAATTACTTAGAGTAGGTAATCTCCACGATAATGTACCACGAAATAAAATTAACATGAAGTACATAAACATTCTTTATTTAGACAGGATGATGAGACAATTCTTACTAAAATAATAAATGATCAAGTACCGGTTAGACTAGATGGATATAGATAAACCATGAGCCATGACCTAGGTGGAAAAAGTATCCTTTGTGCACAAGGGATACTTATGATCGCGGTATTAAGCTCCCGTGGGATTTATTTCCGAAAAACTAGTCCCCATACGCTTAGGCTTATATTAATAAACAAACACGACCACTTACAAAAAAACGAAGTAACGTCTAAAAAACTGTAATCTCTGCGTCCAAATTACTCTACGCGAATCACTCAAGCGCACAAATTAATCACAAAATCATCAATGTGCGCATTCCAAGTTACAAAATTATTTATTTTACTCTCTAGAATATAATTATAATTAACAGCCTGTTCCATGTTGATGATTTTAATTATTAAATCATCCTCAAACAGGTTGACCATATGACATAGTGTGGACACTTTCACGGACAACTTTTACTTTTTTTTTTCGGTTACTTTAATGAGAATCGACTAAACTGGTATCGGCTTTAGTTAAAGTCTTCGAGTTACTTTTTATAGCGTTAAGTCCCTTCACTGCGTTTTTGATGGCGTTATAAATTAACCTGAACGGTCGAAATAAGTAAAATTTCTACACGTTATCTGTAAGCTTTCATAACATATTTTTTTCTTTTCAGTACACATGTACTTATGGCTTATGACATCATAAGCCTTAGAAATAACAACATTCCACTTATAAAAAAATAAGGAAGAAAAAATATCGTAAAGAAAATTAAAATAAAATAAAACTAAAGAAATCCCTCGACAAACTAGCGCCACCAAGCGGCTAGACGCGTAAACACGATATAATTTCCAGTAGCGTCAACACATTATATGCGCACGCGCATAACAATGCCTCGTTTGTTACAATTGTTAGCTTCGTGCGATAGATGGCATATAAATTCTAGCTAATCATAATGTTTGAACGCAATGGTTCTGTGGTCAAAAACGCGGCAGTTGAATGAGACTCTTAGATTGGATTTCCAAGTCGGTCATAATTTTCAAAATAATTTTATAATAATGACATTCTTCGGGAAATCCAGTCTGTCAAAGTAGCTGCTATTCGTCTGTTCTTCCTTCCCCAAGCAGGAAACTTCAGGAAATCAGAGATAGTGTGCTAGCTAGTAAATCTTGAAGGATTTAAGATCATCCATCATCGTGGAAAATTAAATCGACAGATATTTAACATTAACAATCTAATAGTCACTCAAACATGACAAATGTCCAATCCAACTTCGGATGGGGATAGAAAATCACATCGATATAAATGTAATGGCATTAGAATAAAGTTTTTTTCACACATTAAAAAAGCTCGAGGTTAAGTCCGCTCGGGTCGATCCATCAGGTTAAGCTACGCTTGCCGGGGTTGGTCCGTGGATGGGTGACCATTTTCACATATCGAGACTCCTCCGTGCCTCGGAAAGAACGTTAAGCCGTTGGTCCCGGAGCCCCCTTAAATATTTATTATAATCTGTTTTTTAGTATTTGTTGTTATAGCGGCAACAGAAATACATTATCTGTGAAAATGTCAACTTTCTAACTATCACGGTTCATGAGATACAACCTGGTGACAAACGGACAGACAGAGAGCACTTACCCTTTGGGTACGGAACCCTAAAAACCAAGCCGTCTTCTAACCGCCATATAAAATTAGAAAGATCGTTCTAGATTAGAAAACTGACTATTTAACACTCCAGTTTACGAACATAGTCATAGGAATAGTTTTCCATGTAACTGACAGAGCGGTCATAAACAGCATGGTTTAACTTGGAAAGTAGCCTGGCTAAGTTAGTTTTTACTTCATGACTAGCGCACTTATTTAGTGTTGAAAGTTCTTCTTCCATCTGTCACAGAATGATTCAAATGAGGCACGAAGGTTGGTAAAGGGTCCCCGAATTGATCAAATGCAATTCACAATTGATCAATTGCAATTGACAACTTTTACGTGATTGATGCACATTGATCGTCTACCAAATGCATTTGAAGCGATTGACAATATTAGGTACTACAATTGTAATTTATTGCAATTCATCAATTGCAATTTATTGTAATTCATCAGTTGCAATTGATAATTTTTACGTGATTGATGCACATTGATCGTCTACCAAATGCATTTGAAGCGATTGACAATATTAGGTACTACAATTGTAATTTATTGCAATTCATCAATTGCAATTTATTGTAATTCATCTGTTGCAATTGATAATTTTTACGTGATTGATGCACATTGATGGTCAACCAGACGCATTTGAAGCGATTTACAATATTACTACAATTGTAATTCATCAATTGCAATTTATTGTAATTCATCAATTGCAATTAATCGTTTCGGGGACCCTTAATAAGATGGACTGCCACGGATGCAGTGGATGAACACCTATGTATGGAACTGAAAGGTATTATAGACACCGATACCATCACGTTTGCGAAGTTTCGCTAGCTAATTTCATTTGACCCTGCATAGCTAATCTAAAAATGTACCCGTTACCGTACAAGCGGTACATAAAAGGCAAGGAAAGAAATGTTGTCCTTCGACTTTTTACCGCCGCCCACTTATCGCACACTCTCTCGTGGTCAATGCGCGGGCGCAGCGCACTACACGTGGTAAAACAAGATGCAAGTTGGTTTTTTAAATTTTAAAATACATTTATTTACCACAGACTAGGCACATAACATATTCTGCAAAATAAAAAAAATAAGTTTTTTTTTTTTTTTAAACAATGTTTTAATAAACTTACAAATATTAAATAAAACTTACATTTATACGTATAACTTTAATATTTTCTTAAAAGATTGAGGCTTATCGTCAAGTGTAAGAAGGACATATTTACACCTCAGCTTATAAGAAATTTTGCTTAGCATGATCCTCCGTTATGTAAAAAATACTGCAGCATTAATTTTGAAATAAATATAATTATGTTAAAGTTGAAGATTAATGTTGACGAAAACCAGATTTAAAAAAAAAAATTACAAAGTGACCTCCAAAACGAACAATAAACCACTAGTATTAAAAAAATAATTCAAATTACATCATGAAACTTTGCATAATAACTGAACTAACTATAAAACAAGTACTTACTATGTTTTTAAATTACCATTATTTTCGCCGGAAAAATCAATTACCAATCAATCTCGCTCTCACTCAGTCCGCAAGCGAGATAAAAAGTGAATTTGAGCTTTAGAGTAGTATGGGCGCTTAATGGCTATCAATCATTCAACCAAACATATTACACACTAACACAAATATAGTAGGTAAAGATTATCAAGCAGTTTTTGCTACTTATTGTGAGCGGCACCAGTATGGTGCCGATTCTGTTGTTCACAAACCAAACTAAAATTTAAGTTCAGTGCATCTTTTTATTTATATTTCATTAAGATAAAAACTTTTTACAAAAAAAAAAAAACAACCGACTTCCAAAAAAAACACTAAAAAAGTGAAAAATATCTTTAATTTCGGAAGTCGGTGTCTTTGCTTTTCAATTTCCGTTGTTTGCCACCGACTTCCGAAATTATAGTTATTTTTCACTTTTTAGTGTTTTTTTTGGAAGTCGGTTGTTTTTTGTTTGTAAAAAGTTTTTATTTTTCACTTTTTAGTTGTGTTACCTACCCCACACAAATCCGAATACCACTACCTGCTATGTAAATAACAGTGAAGGAGTCAAACAGGATATCGTCTAGATAAACTAAGTGGGAAAAATACGTAATATTGAAGCTAACTCAAAAATGACGCTAGCAAAGTTAATAAAATTTATATGGGACCACCTCGGAAGCATGACCTACCAAACAAAAAAAGAATTATCAAAATCGATTCATAAGTGGCGGAGTAATCGCGTAACAAATATACAAAAAAAAAAAAAAACATACAGACGAATTGAGAACCTCCTCCTTTTTTAAGAAATCGGTTAAAAAGGCCAGAAGACAAATTTTAGTTTAGTCCTGTCAAACTGTCACTACTCCATACAAGTTAAGACGCGATTAAAAACTTGCCTACTAAAATTACGTCATTTGTACGTCAAGCGCTGATTAATTTGACAGGACTAAACTAAAATTTATCTTCTGTCCTTTTCATAATGAAATAGAAAGAAAAAAATGCACTGAACTTAAATTTAGTTTAGTTTGTGAACAACAGAATCGGCACCACTGGCATTAATTCAAGAGACAGCATCTTTTACTGCAGACATATATGTATAGGTACGGCTATATATCAAGCTACACATTTCCAGTATAAGCTGACCTCTCACTGTACGGAAATTCTATAAAATACGAGATCAGCAATGTGTACTTCATTTAGAATTCTAAACATGTTTTTTTTTGTGTTTGCAAGCAGTAGAGTTTAGAGAGTCTTTCTCTTTTATTAATTAGATACTTTGTCTCGCTACTGGTTAGAAAGGGGGTGTAGACGGATGACGGGAGCACAAACACTGAGTTGAGCTCCTCGGTTACTGACAAATGCTTGCACTAACTGGACAGGTCCACTGAAATCTGTGTGGTTCTTTCCTCAAAAGACCATTTGAGACATTAATCTACATAGTCCTCATATGGCCTGACCAAGATTATGTCTGGACTTTAAAAGAGACTGCGACCTCTGAGTTTGTTTCGGCCTTTCTTCTCAGAGTAGTCAGATAGGAAACGCCGACCTCATCTAGCATACGATTTTTTAACCACTTTATCGTCGTGATTTATATGTATACTCATAACAAATTCCAGCTTTCTAGTACCAACCGTCTCTGAGCTAAGCCGCGGACAGACGGACAGACAGACAGACAGCCTTAGTAATAGGCTCCCGTTTTACCCTTCGGTTACGGAACCCTAAAAACGGATCTATTGGGTAGCAGCGTACCTTATTCGTATTGGTCCTACAACAGTAAAACCAACATAACGGCATAAGAACTATTTTATGAAACGCACTCTACCCACAATTAAATTGGTTAAATGGCAGAAACATGATGATGATACTGGCATAAATTGAAAATTCAAACATTTAAATTCAGGAACTCTCTAACACACCACTGAAAAGGCTAAACTGCATAAAACCTGCCGGTCAATCAATCAACTCAGCCCATTGCAGTCCACTGCTGGACATAGGCCTGTCCCAGGCTGCGCCACAACTCCCAGTCCGCCGCCTTCAGTATCCAGTCTGTCCCAGCCACCTTCTTAAGGGCGTCGGTCCATCTAGCTGGGCGTCCATCTTGCTTTTTTGATATCATGTCGCCAGAAAGAAAATCTTGGTAGTGTTTCGATTATACTCTTGCAAAACCAATGACTTCTTATCACTTATTCACTTTAGTTTTTGCCCGAGACTTCACCCACAGGAACGAACGTTCCCACGGGAACGTAGGTACTACCGGGGTAATGTATTGTGTCCTAGCCCTGCGGGCTTAAAACAGTCACTTAGGCAGAATCATAATAGGAAAATATTATGAATTATCGTAAAATGTCACAAACTGACATTTCATAATATGATCTGCGTGCGATTCATATTACGAAATAATTCATCTGTTTGACAGTTTTCTATGGAGATTCGTAAAATGGTACACATAATATGAATTCCTTTTGTGTCAAATTAGAGGAATTACTAATGACAGCTGGAAATTCAGGAAATGAAATGCTTTTAGAGGAATTGCTAATGTGACCGGTTTAGGCCCACAGGTCATGTATGTACTTGTGTGTCTAATTTTATCGAAATCCGTTCAGTAAAGCCGTGAAAACGTAACACACTGACATACAGAGTTAATACTGCATTAATAATTATTATTAAGAATAGATTTTTCGCAACTCATTTCTCAGAAGCAGTATTCTCTTCGTAAGCAGTTTTGAGAGCCCTATAGCATCCTTAACCATATTTACGGAAGCTGCGAACCAAAACAACACCTAGGACATGTAAAATACCGGAGAAATAACGTCCACACGGCACACGGCTACACATCAAGCTATACATGTCCAGTTTAAACTGATCTCGCATTGTATAGGATTTCCGTACAATGAGAGGTCAGCTTACCGGTAACAACTCAGAGTTGTGTCGAACACTGACCAACACTCATTATCATGATGTGATGCAACATGCAACATATTACAGGCGGGCACTTAGCATACCTGTCTAATATTACCTAAGGCATTGTGTCAGGACATAGTATGAGCCATTCTCTGTCTAACCAAGACAGGGAAACAGCAGTATTGATAGTATCAACCAGCTATTAACAGATAGCAGTATAAAAACTCCTTGGACATGTTACATGTTAGAAAACCACCAAGCTTACTCGCAGTTGCTTGCACGTTTTCGCAATATATTTTTAGGCTGTAGGCTGCGGTAGGAGTAAACTGGTAGAAATCGTCACGTAACGAAAAAACGTTATGCCCGAAAAATTCTGTTTCAAATGTCAAAAATTTATGTTTTTTAATACTACTTACACTAGGCTCCGTATAAAAAACAAAAACGAAAACTTGAGACCATACTAGATGGCTCTGTATTCATACATATTGTTAAAACACTATGTTTTACTATATATTTTGTTATTTGTATTTTGTGTTTCACGAACTGTGTCCAGATAAACGTTACTCTTTCTTTCTTTCTTTAAAGTAGCTACAGTGACAGAAACTTCATTCCAACCGGGTGTCCCTCCCAGGACACTGACTCCCACGAAATGATACTGGAAGTTTTTACAATGATGACAAAACAAATTGAAGTTGGTTTTAGTGCACTAACATGATAACTACATCTTTCACCAAGAAAAGTTTCTGAAAACCTAGCTACGAAATCAAAACTAAAAAACCAATGCAATAAAAACTCACCACTAAAGAGAAATAAGTACCATATATGGTACTTATTTCTCTTTAGTCGTGAGTTTTTATTGAAGTACGTAATTACTATGTATTATTTTAAAATCACACATGAACAAACACTAAACTATTAGTGCTGGTAAACATACAACAGACATCGAAATAACTACATCATTAGCTAGATAACTAGTTATTTGTACCGTCAGTATGTATTTTGTATCGTTATTTGTAAAGTTTTGTAGGTCAGTGAGAATCGTCACTGTAATTGACATAATTCTCGCTTTCATGGCGGCGTCTGTGTTGTCTATTGTTTTCTGCACAATTTCCATTGGAACTGCTGATTTAGCTCAAAAATGTGAAACTATGCATCACGTACGCGATCCGAAGTTGCGTGCAGGTCGCGAACTCGCGAGATAGCTTGGAGCATGATAAATTATCTTGGCCAGGAAATACCAGCTTTTTTACAGTGTGTGCCACATGTAGAACTTTGGGATTAGTTTAGGAATATATGCAGAAGGCTCACAGCTTACTAACTTTTGCTCTCGGCTTCGCCCGCATGTATAGGTATCCTATATCCTAACCTAAGTTTTCACGGTGAATTTCTTCAAAATACCGGCAGGTACCCAGGCAGAACCGTAGTTACCAACATAGCCTTTTTTTCTTTTTTTTTAGGTTGGTGGGAAACCATCGAATGACTTCTCCCGCTCTGGGCGGAGCGGAAGGGCGTGTCAGACTTTTACTGACTAAAACTCACCCGTGTTCCTTCAGTTGCCTGCTGCCAAGGTCCCGGTATCCCTTTCGGACTTTCCCGCAACCCTGGCAGTAGCAATATAGCCTGCGGATTAAGCAAGCTGAAGTGGCAGTGGGTAGGCCATGTTTGTCGAGACCGATGGCCGGTGGAGCAGACGAGTCCTAGAGTGGAGACCGTGTATCGGCAAGCGTAGTGTGGGACGGCCCCCAGCTAGATGGACCGACGAAATTATAAAATTGGCCCAAGACTGTATCCAGAAGGCGGAGGACAGAGTGTTGTGGAGCAGCCTGGGAGAGGCCTATGTCCAGCATTGGACTGCGATAGGCTGAGTTGATTGATTTTCCGGCAGGTACAAGTGTTAACGATGATTACAAAGTGAACTTTATCTCACCATTACGCTCAGTAATTACCTTCGTTTTATACTCAGTAAAAGTCACGGGTCATCACGTTATAAATAACTTCAGTTACATAACTTTAATATTAATAATTCACGGAAACGACGGTGTTGGTGATGAGATAATTATGGTACCATCATAACATTATAAATTTCTCTTCGATTTATCATAAATGTTGAGCAACTTCGAAATTGGCGAATGATATCGTTAGGTCATGGTTTGAGATAGGAGAGAGATATTAAAAGTAAAATTAACACCGTTAGTTAAGCTAGCCTACGGAAGTACCGAATGGATAGATTCTATCTTTCTTTCATTAGTTTAATGACTCATAGAATTGCAATAGGAGGGGGATTCTTAGTAGACGCTGCTCCTGGAATAGTACCTACTCAATAAAAAACTTTTTACAAAAAAAACAAACAAAAAAAAAAACTTTCATTTTGGAAGTCGGTGGCCTAAAACGAAAACAAAAAATTCTAAAATTTCTACATATTATAATATCTGTATTTTTTATGGTGTACATAATAAAGAGTATTCTATTCTATTCTATCGTCTACATATACTAAGCGGGAAAAATACGTAATATTGAAGCTATCTCAAAATCTACGCAAGCAAAGTTAATAAAATGTATATGGGACCACCTCTGAAGCATGACATACCAAACAAAAAAGAATAATCAAATTCGATTCATAATTGGCGGAGTAATCGCGTAACAAAACATACAAAAAAAAACCGGCCAAGTGCGAGTCGGACTCGCGCACGAAGGGTTCCGTACCATATAAAAACGGATAAAAAAAACACGTTTGTTGTATGGGAGCCCCCTTAAATATTTATTTTATTCTGTTTTTTTGTATTTTTTGTTATAGCGGCAACAGAAATCAAGAAATCTGTGAAAATTTCAACTGTCTAAGTGTCTAGCTATCACGGTTCGTGAGATACAGCCTGGTGACAGACGGACAGACAGCGGAGCCTTAGTAATAGGGTCCCGTTTTACCCTTTGGGAACCTCCGCGTTTTTGAAGAAGTCGTTTAAAAAATAGTCATTTCTTTTTCCTCAAACTTATCCTGGTGAATTTTTCTGCACTCTCGATATTTTCTATACCTTCGTCAGTTGTTATAACTATTATATTTACTGATATTTTTGTCATAGCTTAAACCAGACCAGCTTCAAAGAATTTACAAGAGGAAGGCATTCAAGAAATGCAGGAAAGTCAAATGGATGCAGTTACGACCACAGCGACGAAGTGTTGCGGTCAGGTAATGGGGCAATTTGGAGCAATACTTATCGCCAATCTTATACGAGAGAAATGTGGCATTTTTTGTTTAGTGTATTCACACACACACACACACACACATAAACTCACGCCTTGTTCCCATGAGGGTAGGCAGAAAATGCCTCAAAGAGATGTCAGCACAAATTAACGGGGTCCGCTAGGACCGATGCCTGCCAGGGTTGCGGGAAAGTGCGAATGGGTTACCGGGACCGGCAACAGGCAACTGAAGGCGCACGGGTGGGTTTTAGTCAGTAAAAGTCTGAAACGCCCTTCCGCTCCGCCCAGAGCGGGAGAAGTCATAGTCGATAGTAGAGAAGTCGTAGTCAACCAGTATGATGGTTTCCCATTCTCAAAGTTTAGGCGGAAAGTACAGAACGCCTCCTGCAGAACACCGTTCATACATCTGGGGGCCTAAACCAGCCACATTAGCAATACCTCTAAAAGCAGTTCATTTCCTGAATTCCAGCTGTCATTAGCAATTCCTCTAATTTGACATAAAAGCAATTCTTAGTTTGTGGACCATTTTACGAATCTCCATAGAAAACTGTCAAACAGATGAATTACTTTACATACGAATTACACGCAGATCATCAGTATGAATTGTCAGTTGGTGTCATTTTACGATGATTCATGATATTTTCATAATATGATTCTGCTAAAGTGACCGTTTTAAGCCCCTTGGTCATACGCGCACGCCGGTTGCGATGTAAAAAATATGGCTAAAAATGTGTGGAACAATGTAGGTAATGGAGATGATTAAATAGGTATATAGTTAATTCAATATTGGATTACGTGAGCTTGATTGATCAAGATTCATTCTAGGATGTGTAGGTACAGTTTGTTTATTTAGTTTTCTATTATTCATTGGATTAGTTGAAGACTTAAAATAAGGGGCTTAAAATGTTCCTTTTAGCAGAATCTTATTATAAAAATATTATAAATCATCGTAAAATGTCACAAACTGACAATTCATAAGATTATCTGCGTGTAATTCATATTACGAAATAATTCATCTGTTTGACAGTTTTCTAAGGAGATTCGTAAAATGGTCCACAAATTATGAATTGCTTATAAGTCAAATTAGAGTAATTGCTAATGACAGCTGGGATTCAGTAAATGAACTGCTTTTAGCGGAATTGCTAATGTGGCCGGTTTAGGCCCCCAGTTAACAAAGATTTTAAACCCACTTTTGGGGTTATCTAACTATTTAATATTATAAACGCGAAAGTTTGTTAGTATGGATGGATGGATGTTTGTTACTCTTTCACGCAAAAACTACTGAACGGATTTGGATGAAATTTGGCACACAGATAATTTATAGCCTGGATTAACACATGCCTTACGCGGGTGGTGCCGCGGGGCGCAGCTAGTAAGATCATAATGCAATTAGCTATTCTATAATCTTTCATGAGCACATCGCATTTCTCGTTAAAAGACCTTTTGTTGTAGTGCAAAAGGTATAGATGCAAATTCCATCATATCATTGTCCAAATAAGAAGAAGTCGACGTAAGTACGTATATCTTTCATCTAATCATAACATAAAGACATCATATTCTCCTCATTCATAAAGTAAACGCTCACCTCACATCATAATCTAAATCACAAATCCGATCAGGCATATTATATGGAAGCCATTATAATGTGCTACAATCTCATCAGACGCATGCTGCGGCACAGAATGCGCGCGCGCAACTAGACAAGTATTAGCGTCCGTTATGGTGAAATTGGCGTAAGTACGGCGCATGCGCGACGATCTTACACGATGTAGGTAAAATGGTGAATTATGCAGAAGATTAACTAGCTAATTCCAGCATTTTCAAATATTATCGCACTGTAGCGTTGAAAATTCGTACGCTTTTATTTAGGCAGGTGTAGAGCATCATCTGCTCAGCCTTTCCCAACTACGTTGGGATCAGCTTCCAGTCTAACCAGATGCAGCTGAATACCAGCATTTTACATGGCGCGACAACATTTTCACAACAACAAAAATTATTCAATCGTCCCATACAAACTTTCAACTCGACCCAAATGTATGGGACGACTGTTTTTTTTTACGCGATTACCATGTTCTTCAGTTTGAAAGTCCGTACCACACCTTTTTGACACACGCTGTATTCAAAACACCACTGTCAGTCTATGACATTATGAAATGTGAATATTCCCAGTCGCCCCCACATGGATTGGCACCAATCGGGAATAAAATTCCCAGTCGCCACCCGGTGTTATTGCCCTCACTTCAAATGGCGTGGATCGCCAACCCCCCTCATCGTTATCTGTCTAACGGCCGCGATGAGAGGGTTGGCGGTCAGACTTTTCCAATGTGGTTTTATTAGTAGATAAATAATATTATTAGGCACAAACAAACAAACAAAGTTGATAATCGAACCATTTACAATAATTAAAGTACTTAACGAAAGCTGATCATCAGTCACAGTCACTGATGATTCGCTTTTATGTCCCTTACACAGTTTTTTTTTTTTTTTTGGTTGTGAATTCCTCAAATGACTTCTCCCGCTCTGGGCGGAGCGGAAGGGCGTGTCAGACTTTTACTGACTAAAACCCACCCGTGTTCCTTCAGTTGCCTGTTGCCAGGGTCCCGGTATCCCTTTCGGACTATTCCGCAACCCTGGCAGGCATCGGTCCTAACGGACCCCGTCAGGTGTGCTGACATCTCTTTGAGGCGCGCGTGGAACACGACGCGCCATCGACCCGGGCCTGGTCCTTATCGGACGGCGAGCTAGCCCCTTACACCCTGTATTCATATCTTTTTGACCATGCATTGGTGTTTCATACATGCACAATATTGTTTGAGCAATATATTGCTAAATTCGTGAAGGCAATGAAACTCTAATTATCGCTATAACCTACTATTACAATGTTAATATCATAGATAATCTTTGAATTAGCTTTTGTATACAATTGTGTATTTGCACACATGTTGTTTCATAATAGTACTTATGTTTATAATATTATAAGTTAGGTTTTTTTATTCATATTTTTAATGAACTATGAATTATTTCCGGCCTTTCCTTATTTTATAATAACAGATTGGAGGAGGTTCGTTATTTTTGAATCGGTTTTAGTATTAGCACTAAATTGTGCGTGAATAATCATTGAAAGAAGCGATACGGAAAAAATAAATTGATTATTGTTAATTATACAATTCTTTGTTAAAGCCTGTTTTTTAGGGTTCCGTACCCAAAGGGTATAATGTGACCCTATTACTAAGACTCCGCTGTCCGTCTGTCAGTCCGTCTGTCACCAGTCTCATGAACCGTGATAGTTAGACAGTTAAAATTTTCGCAGATGATGTATTTCTGTTGCCGCTATAACAACAAATACTAAAAAACAGAATAAAACAAACGCGTTTTTTTGCCGTTTTTATAGATAATGGTACGGAACCATTCGTGCGCGTGCACTGGCCGGTTTTTTTCAATTAATAAACATTTTCTTTTTAATTATAAAATCAATACTGGATGCGGAAGGCCTAACGTAAGGTTTACTTGACCCAGATTCCAAAGTTTTCTCAAGTCAATTTCTACTCTTATCAGAAAACCGGTATTTTTTATCTTTACTCTATGATATCGTAAAAACGTTACTGATACAAAACTCTCAAGCCCGAGACCTGATAAAACTGCCTTTAGGCCATACGAATGTTTACTCCGCGCGAGAATCAAACCCGTGCAGCCGTGGCCCGTAGCGTGAAATCCGTTCGGCCACGGAGCCTAAACCGGCCACATTAGCAATTCCTCTCAGTTCATTTCCTGAATCCCAGCTGTCATTAGCAATTCCTCTAATTTGACATAAAAGCAATTCATTTGTTGACCATCGAACGAATCTCTATAGAAAATGTCAAACAGATGAATTATTTCGTAATATGAATTACACGCAGATCATAATATTATGAATTGTCCGTTTGTGACATTTCATGATGATTCATAATATATTCATATTATGATTCTGCTAAAGTGACCGTTTTAAGCCCACAGGTTATTCAAGAAAATCTATCAGATAAGTCTGAATAGTGGTCGCGTTCAGTATTTTACCGGCGGTTGACCAATTGACCGATATGCCAGACCGAAGGAGTTCTGATCGAGGCCTCCTTGCGGTTTCAGCGGTAATATTTAATCGATCGTCCATCATTATGTGGTGATACGAGGTGTATTCATTTAAATATTTAGGTTGGTACGGTCAGCAGTGAAAATACGATAATAATTTTGAATTTTGAAATCATTTTCTTCATTGATTATTTTCAGATTGCGGGATCAGCTTCCTCAGGTTCTTAACAGACGGACTGCGCAGTTTTTGTAGGTAGATACAGTATTTGTGCAACTTTTTTTTATGTTGGGAAATCATCAAATGACTTCTCCAGCTCTGGGCGGAGCGGAAGGGCGGGTCACACTTTTACTGACTAAAACCCACCCGTGTTCCTTCAGTTGCCTGTTGCCAAGGTCCCTAAGGAACGAATTTTGCAAATTCACCCCCTAAATAGGGGATGAAAGTTTGTATGGAATTTCATCATTTTTGAAGTTAGAAACGTCGCGCGTTGTTGGTACGTAGGCTTCTGTTTTAAAGTAGAAATTAGTTGTATCGTCGGTTTTTGGAAATTCATCCCCAAGGCCCCTGAGGAGATGCTACTAGAAAACCCCATCAGGTACACAGCTTGTATACCTATTACTAAATTCAACCCCAAATCATTAATCAATGACCTTTGTCACTACGCGAGTTCAATAGTCGCGTGTATAGCTTACGAGTATCAAGAAAACTCGCATTCGACACGCGTTTGATTCGAGCTCTAATGGCGAAAGTGAATTATCATGACGTGTCACGCGACCTATGTCATAAAGTTACACCATAGACACAAAAACAACATAGATTTCTTAATTCATTATAGACTAATTGCATTGAATCACTGAGGCGTTGATTATTGCAGTGTTTTGTTATTGTTATGACTTCATTTAATAAGTGTTATTTTGTTTGGTGACCTCGGAGAGTAAGATAAGTTCTCTCGAAGGATTTCGTAAAAGCTTTCCGAAACTGCTATATGTGTGATTGCACTGATTACAATAGGATACATACAGACTGATCACATACATAATAACATAAGTAAGTTAATTTATGAAATGAAAAGTCAGAATTCAGTATAACGGTTATAATGTGTCGAAGGCTGATGAACCGGCAAAAACTCCATTACCTTAGTATGAGCACTGAGGGCCTAGACAAGTGACAATCGCTTCGAAAGCGTTTCGTATTTCTACAACGATTTTTAATAAGATTGGCAAGCTTTTCGATAGCTTATGTCAGTCCTATACATTTTTGCCTTTTCCATCATCGTTATCGCTGATAGAATGTCACTTTTTCTAGGGCCTCAGATACTCCCGGGATCTCACAGTGAGAGAAGGCTTGTGTCCCAGTAGTGGCAGCTTAGAACCGTATTAGTGATCGTAGCCTTGTTGGTACTATCAGAGAGAAGCACACTTCGTGCTAATAATTAAAATCCTATTTTACCACGCCCCCTTATGTTAAAAATTAGGTCAAGTCAAACTCAAAGTCAATTAATTTATTTCAAATAAGCACATTAAAGGCAATTTTGAACGTAAAAACAAAGAAATTGAACTGATTCTAGTTGCCCCTTCCAAAAGGTTATAGTTTTCGTATGGAGTAGAATGGGCAAGAAACTCCACAGTTACTCTTCAAAAAAATGTTTCACAATATTTTGTATACATCAATCATAGAACATGTGAATACGATGCACCTAGAATACGTAAAAAATAGAAAGTAAAAAGAATTAAAAATGGAGCAATGACAAATAAATAAAGTATGTTCTTATCATCCGGAAGCCACAGTAACCATTTCCCCATTACAAATCTTTCAATTAAGTTTATAATTAAAGCTTGTAATCAAAGCTACTTTTAATATTTAAAACAATAATCGTAGTTAATTTACCAAAACACCTCAACCACAAAACTTACCCAACCGACCGGATAGAGCGACGACATTGAAAGTTTAGCAGATTCACGCACTTTTTACATTTCTGCATAAAGACCGGAGAACCTTGATAGCGCGAGATTCCTTTCTAGAGCATAACAAGTTGAACCGTTATAGTTATTATGTGAAATATTATGGCGCGAACATGTGAGTTAATTAAACATTTTATACATGTTCATGTTATACTGTAATTACGTACGTGTAAGTATTTCAACTACTGCAACATTATTTCGAAAGGGTTGTAAAGTATTTCTTTCGACAGCCTAATTATTTTTGGGTTCGTTAATCAATACCGAATTTTTCTGTGTTATTTGGATACTTATTACTTACCGAATCAGTTTTTAATTGTTACTATGTAAGTAACGGTACTCGCAGTTCGTTTCTGTATTACAAGATGTCTTATACAAATGAAAATTATAATAAAAGAAGAACATAAGGTAGTGGCTGAAGCTGACAAATGTGTAGTCGTAAATATCCCAGTAAATTGAAACTATGTAACTGCCACATTTACCTAATAAACATATTAAAATTCACTGGCAGACAACTCACAGCCTTAATTGCTGGGAAAAGAAGTATGAAATTTTGCACAAGAGTTCCTTACATAACGAAGTCAGCTATATGGAATGATTTTTGAAAATTCACCCCCTAAAGGGGTGAAATCGGGGATGAAAGTTTGTATGGAAGTTCCTCATTTTTGCCGATTGGATATTCCTTTATGCACAGGAGACAAATAAATAACTAGAACTTGTTGTTTTATGACGTGCACGTCACGTTTAAAAACGGGTTTTGTCGACGGAAGAGAAGACAAAATGACAGATTGTAATTGTTTATCTGTCATTTTGTCTACTATCCGTCGACAAAACCCGTTTCTATGGCGGTCATGTCATGCTACGCATGCTGAGGGTGATCACGGAATTACGGAGGTAGACTCTGCTAGCATCAACAGATTATTAGAACGTAGAAATATTCTTGAGGAAGGTTCTAATTAAATACACGAGATTCCATAATTTCATACACTTTCGATGTTACGCAACAGCTCTAAAACATTCATTTGTGTCATCACATCTATCATAATTAATTATGACTTAGTTCTATGACTGTTTTCACTTACACAATACTCCATTTGGAATAAAATTAGACATTTAAATAAGCCTTTTTTACAGTCCGTTCAACCGATTTTGAGTTCTATTGCGTTGGTGGCTTGACAAATGGCAGCGGCAGTTGACAGTTGATATTGTGTAACTTTTGTTGTTTTTAATGCCATCCTTATACCTACGGTATAGAGGTCAAAATCGGTTGAACGGACTGTAAAAAATGTTTGTTTAAATGTCTAATCTTATTTTAAATGGAGTATAGGTGAGACCTAAATAACATCCTAAATAAAAGCGCGACACTGGATTTTCAACGCTCGAATCAGCTCCGAGAGTTGAAAATCTAACAGCACTTATATTTATTTTCGTCATTATTCAAAACGGGTATTAGTTTGTTAGTAAGTAATACTTATATTTAGGTGCGATAACAAGAATGTAATTCTGAACTATGTGCCTTGGGTTCGAATTCAAGACCTATGACTTGGCAGTCCGACGGTTACACCACTAGGCTATCACTGCTATGTATAATTATGACTTGTTTTAAAAACGGTGAAGGAAAACATCATGAGGAAACCGGCATGCCTGAGAGATATTTCTCGACGGCATGTGGAGCCAAGTCAGACGCCCATGGGCGGCTTTAAAACTCTGACACTAGAGACCCTAGACAAAGTGACATTCTATCAGCGATAACGATGGTGGAAAAGGCAAAAATGTATAGGACTGACATAAGCTATCGAAAAGCTTATGTCAATCCTGTTGAAAGTCGTTGTAGAAATACGAAACGCTTTCGAAGCGATTGTCACTTGTCTAGGCCCTCAGAGACCCTAGACAAAGTGACATTCTATCAGCGATAACGATGGTGGAAAAAGCAAAAATGTGTAGGACTGACATAAGCTATCGAAAAGCTTATGTCAATCCTGTTGAAAGTCGTTGTAGAAATACGAAACGCTTTCGAAGCGATTGTCACTTGTCTAGGCCCTCAGGTTAGTCACTAACCATACAAAAAGAAGAAGTACCTACAATCTAAATACATACAAATAATAACAGCTACATGAATTACAAACATAACACTAACAGCCACAGCCTAGCAGAACATCATCGCAATTAAACAAAGTATGACGCAGCTAAAAACGTTGGACCACGCTCCAGTTACGATCCATAACCATCATGTTTAGAATCAACCACACACGTCTTGATGAATGTTATGTTTTTTTTAACCGATTTCAAAAAAAGGAGGAGCTTATCAATTCGTCTGTATTTTATTTTATTTTTTATCTTTGTTACCTCAGAACTTTCGACTGGGTAAACCGATTTTGATGGTTCTTTTTTTATTTGAAAAGTGGTGCTTCCCGTGTGGTGTAAATTTTATTAACTTTGCTTGCGTAGTTTTTGAGTTAGCTTTCCCACTTGGTCTATATAGATAGTATTTTATTTGAATCCGTCACTGTTATTTAATAAAAACTTTTTACAAATAAAAAAAAACCGACTTCCAAAAAAAAAATCTAATAAAGTGAAAATTAACATTTTTTTTGGAAGTCCTTTTTTTTTTACCTCTGCAATTATTGTGCATGTGCATTGCTATTTGCATGTCGATTTGGAATGGTTGTTAAGTTGGATGATATTAAGTATATGTATTGTGATTTAAATGAAGGTTAAATAATTATGTACTAAACAAATGATCCAAGGCCAGGCCATGACCATAGGCAACAGATTCGTTCGCAATGCGGTTGATGTTACATCTCTGATGCCTTTGTTTCTCGATGGTGTTCGCATTGAATACACCGAAACCGCCAAAGACCTGGGTGTAATAATTGACTCCAATCTTTCGTGTCGATGAGGTTAGTCGATAGGTACATTTCTCCTTTCATTCGTTAAAAAGCCTTCAAAGTCTCCTGCCCTTGAAGAGTAAAATTTCCTTGGTACAAACACTTATAGCCGATTATAGATTATGCCGACGCTTGCTACTTGGTTGCTAATGAGGAGCTATTAAACAAGCTTGAGCGCTTGCAAAACTTGTGCTTTCGTTTTGTTTTCGGTCTCCGAAAATATGACCATATTTCTCACCTTCGCAAGGAACTCAAGTAGCTCCCAATCCGCTTTCGCAGAAACACTCGGATTATATGTCTCCTCTTCAACATCTTACACAACCCGTCTTATCCGTCCTACCTGCGTGAGCGTTTTTCTTACGCTCGTCCTAGTGACGCACCGTGTAGATCTCACCTTAGATCCCTCCCTAAATCCCATCCTCATAAAACTAGCTATTATTCTTATTCCTTCTCTGTTCATGCTGTAAAATTATGGAACTCACTTCCGCCTAGCATTCGTGATTTGAAAACTGTTTCTTTATTTAAATTTCGTGTAAAAGAGCATTATCTTTCCTCTCAACTGTGAGTATAAAAATATATAGGTACCTATAGTGTATTTATGTTTATATATTTAAGCTTTATGTATTTATTTAAGTATATTTTAATTTTCTTGCGTATATGTATAGGTATATTTAATATTTTAGTTAAGACTTCACATCATGTTTTCTCCTCTTGTTCTCACACACTATTGTCTACATTTCTTTCTCATTTCTCCTTTCGCAGGTCTGCAGGAAGAAATTTCTTAAGAAATAAGCAGTACCTTTGTACTCATATCATAATTATGGCGCATCTCTTTGTAGTTTACTGTGTGTACATAAATAATAAAATAAATAAATAAATCACGCCTGTAATCCCCGATGGGTTAGGCAGAGGTAGTACACCCACATTTCGCCAGTTATGTTTAATTCCCATGTAATAGTGGGAGCCCGGAGTTTGGATGTGTGCCCGATTTATGGCGCCATAAATCGGGCACAAATCCAAACTCCGGGCTGAGAAATTCTTGATGGAAAAACCCAATAACACTTTGTCCGACCTGGCAATCTAACCCAGAACCTTGTGCTCAGCAAGTAGCTCTCGCGATTACTAGACCCAAGTTATTCTCTTATCAGGGGGCCTAAACCAGCCACATTAGCCATTCCTCTAAAAGCAGTTCATTTCCTGACTCCCAGCTGTCATTAGCAATTCCTCTAATTTGATATAAAAGCAATTATTATAGCATAATTTGTGGTCCATTTTACGAATCTTCATAGAAAACAGTCAAACATATTAATTATTTCGTATTATGAATTACACGTAGATCATAATATTATGAATTGTCAGTTTGTGACATTTTACGATGATTCATAATATTTTCATATTATTATGATTCAGCTAAAGTGACCGTTTTAATGCCCCCAGACCTTTATACAAATTAATGCAGGGTGGTTCGATTTCGAGTTTATTTTTAGTTGAAAGTCTTCATTCTAAACCAAAGCGACGGTAAAGCAGGTTTAACCTTAATTCATAGACAAAAGAGCAACAATTAAGACGTAAAAATTAACATTCGCTCACTAATGACTAACTCTGAACACCCAGTTAGCCAACTGACCGAGAAAAGTGGGAGACGCTTCAAAATCTTACGTTTTCGCGGAATAATTCGTAGAATTTTGAGCTTGTCAATTAAAATATTTCATTTGGATTTCATGGGCTTTATGCAACTAAGGGCTGATTTAACCAAGGCCAGATATCTTTTAATCACGGAATAAAATTGACGTCTGACAGTTTTTGTATAGAAAATCTGTCAAAAATGTAATATTTATTCGCTGTATTAGACTTATATTAGGGATAAAAGTTTGGTCGAATTCGCCCTAAGGATGAATTTAACCATTGAACCTGAACGCAATCAGCACATTTAAACCGGGTTCAAGAGCTGTCAGTGTGATTATTGTTGTGGAAGTTAAGTTTGACAAGGACAGCCCTTGATCGCGGTTTTGATGTGCTAATCGTGTTTAGTTTAATTTGGGAAATTCGACTTAAGTGTCATGATATGCTTATTACTAAATAAATAACCCAGCCTTAAATTATACAACGTGTAACGTTAAATGCGCAAAACCTGAAAATAATTTGATCAGAATAACGAGCAGAATCAATTGAACCACTTCTTAATATAGGTTACATTTTTCAAATAATCTTCATTAAAAACGTTGCCATGTCTATTTATTAATAGGTTAAGCCAGCGCGGCGCAGCGGCCCGGTGACGAGCCCTCCCTCGATAGAGCGTCGTCGCAGGCGCAAGAAATGATCAAAAATGCCAGTAAAACTAAAACAGCACATAAAACCTTTACAATGTTTTGTCTCTTAAATGGGTCAATTAAATTAATAATCAGTTGGGGTGTCTGAGGTTTTGCGCATTTAACGTTACACGTTGTAGATACAAACATAACAAAAACAGATCTGTGTATGCGCAAAGTCCATCCACAAATTATGACTTTCTCACGATAAAAAAAGTGATTAGTCATCCACATTTTAAAATATTATGAGTAGGTACAGTTCCATAACCATGTTTTAAACATTACTATACTAGCTTATCCGTTCTTACAGGAAGTAAATCGAGTGATACGCTCTATAATTTCTATCGATACCTGGATCAGTAGTAACGATACATTAAACACGTCAACTTTGATTTATTTATTGGCAATTCTACTGTTTTTATGTGTACCAATTTTGAAAACGTGACGTTTGGTTCTCAATTGCTGGCAACACTTTGATGCTGTAGGTATTGGAAAAAGATGCAATAACTTTAAATAAACTATAATAAATTAAGTAGGTACCTACTAATTCTGTGTCTAGACTGGCGACAATCTAAGAAGTCCGTTTTTACAGCTATAAAAATGATTTGTGTAGCAATGAAAAAAAAAATTGGTTTCTTATAAACTGATTCTCGAGACATATCGATGGATCATACTTAGAGAGTTTGTAATCGACGACTTATCTACATTGATTATAAAAACGGTGTCTTTGCTTTTCAATTTCCGTTTTTTGCCACCGACTTCCGAAATTTAAGTTATTTTTCACTTTAGTGTTTTTTTTGGAAGTCGGTTGTTTTTTTTTCGTAAAAAGTTTTTATTTTTCACTTTTTAGTTGTGGTACCTACCCCACACAAATCCGAATACCACTACCTGCTATGTAAATAACAGGGAAGGAGTCAAACAGGATATCGTCTAGATAAACTAAGTGGGAAAAATACGTAATATTGAAGCTAACTCAAAAATTACGCAAGCAAAGTTAATAAAATTTATATGGGACCACCTCGGAAGCATGACCTACCAAACAAAAAAAGAATTATCAAAATCGATTCATAATTGGCGGAGTAATAGCGTAACAAACATACCAAAAAAAAAAAAAAAAAAAAAAAACATACAGACGAATTGAGAACCTCCTCCTTTTTGAAGAAGTCGGTTAAAAACTGATTCTCAAGGCATAACGTTGTATTACATGTACGAGAACGAAACGTCAAAACGGACTTCTTAATTGCCGCGAGTGTAAGTACAAAAAAGGTTGTTTAAAATTACTTTCATCATCATTTCAGCCGAAAGACGTCCACTGCTGGACATGCCTCCCCTAAGCACCGCCACTTCGACCGGTTCTATGCTTCTCGCATCCAGCGCATTCCCGCGGCCTTCACCAGGTCATAGGTCCACCTTGTGGGGGGCCTTCTAACGCTACTTCTTCCGGTACGCGGTCGCCACTCCAGAACCTTTCGGCCCCATCGGCCATCTGTTCTACGAGCTATGTGCCTGCCCACTGCCACTTACGTTTGGCAATACTTCGTGCTATGTCGGTTACCTTGGTTCTCCTGCGGTTCTCTTCATTTCTGATTCGATCACGCAGGGAAACTCGAAGCATAGCCCTCTCCATTGCCGTTTGGGTGACTTTTATATTAATTACCTATACTCCATTTGAAATAACATTAGACGTATAGATAAGCCTTTTTTACATTCCGTTCAACCGATTTTGAATTCTATTGCGTTGGTGGCATGACAAATGGCAGCCGCAGTACATAGTTGGTATTGTGTATTTGCTATCTTTATGCCTACTATAGAAATATTGGTAAATAAATTCATAGTCAAGAGATCTACTAAATAACTTAAGACAATTAACACACATGTTATGTAATAAAATCAATTACAACAAAATTAAGTCATGGATATCGTTACGCTCCCAATTATCTATTACAAAATCCAAACAAACAACGTTTTTATTTTATTGTACACACTAATTAAATGTTTATTTTATTGTAAACGCACTTAGTTATTGCTACCGAAAACGTATGCGTGTTATAATAACGAGTAACTGTTACGTTATTTAACGTTACGCGATATGTAACGTGCATTGTTTGAGGACGGCTCTGACGTCAAGGCATGCGTCCTCAGGTGTGAACTTTGACACATTTTTGGGTGGCTATGTATGCAGGCATAGGTTTGGAATGCACTAGTAGTTTTAGCTTGCGTATTATTCTGAGTTTGATTGTAAACATAATATGCAATCTTTTGCTTGAATATTGGTGCACAAATAATGAATTTACGTTTTATGTCCGACTAGCTTTTGCCCGCGGTTTCGCCCGCCTGGATGTCGAATATCGTCTCACGGGAACGTACTACCGGGATACTTTAGAAATGGTGGGTTTCCTATACAAACTTTCATCCCCTATATCACCCCCTATAGGATAATTTTTGTTTAAAAAAATAGCCTATGTCCTTCCCCAGGATGCCATCTACCACCTTGCCAAATTTTGTCGAAATCCGTTCAATGGTTTAGGCGTGAAAAGGTAACATACAGACAGACAGAGTTACTTTCGAATTAATAATATTAGTATGGATAATAATTAATAATAGTATGGATGTTACACTGATTTTATTGTTAATCTAGTGGTACTCACCGATTATTATTTATGTTTACTGCGGATAATGTAGTGGGCTGTTGCAATATCGCTTCTTGCAATTTGTTAACCCTATCTGGTAAGCATTGTTTTATTTTGATTTATATTTATTATTATCCCATAATAAATCAATCTGCTGGGTCGGCTTCCAGTCTGACCGGATGCAGCTGAAGTCCAATATTTTATATGGAGCGACTGCCTATCTGACCTCCCAGTAACTGGGTAATACGATACCCCTTGGTAAGACTGGTTGTCAGACGTTCGGGCTTCTGACGACCCGTAACGACTGTCAAAGATCCTCGAATGACAGCCGGGACCAACAGCTTAACGTGCTTTCCGAGGCACGGATTAGTTTCGGTATCTAAAGATGGTCACCCATCTACGGACCAACCCCGGCAAGCGTAGCTTAACCTGATGGATCGACCCGTGCGGCTGTTATTACTTAGCCACGAGCTCGTCTATCCCATAATAAATATAAATCAAAATAAAACAATATCTATAACTGCTGAAGAGTAATATCTACCTTCACTGGCGTTAAATAGGCAAACTTCACTATTGGTCAATGAAATAGTGGAAAACGCTAGAAAATATAAAAGTTTATTTTTCTCCTACAAATGAAAGTAAAGCATAAAGCTTTACTGCTTGTCATTCGCATAATAAGCTCCTGCTTATAAGTATTAGTAGACCGGGGGAAATGCATTACCATGCAATAAACCATTCAATGATATGCTATTTAACACTAACTCCGATGAAAATAAGATGAAAATGAGAATCTATAAAACGTTTCTGTATCGAAATAACTACTGTAATTAAATTGTATTTTGTTTATTTTTTTTATCACCCTGTATAATTTGAATTTCAAGGTCGTGAAAATACTCGTGAAAATATCAATCAAAAGTCCATTTCAGACACCAATCTACATGATCTGACCAAGATTATGTCTGGACTTCAAAAGAGACTGTGACCTCTGAGTTTGTTTCGGCCTTTCTTCTCAGAGTAGTCAGATAGGAAACGCCGACCTCATCTAGTTTTAAAAATGTGATTGACGTGTAAAAGTGTTTGTACAAACCCACTTACAGAAAATAAATCATTTATCATTTACTGCCTTTGAGCTCTCTAACGTAACGAAATTATATACCTTATGTATCTACTGAATCTACATAGAGTAAATACATCGTTGTTATTTTAAATAATGCAAAAATGTTTTCTGTTAAATCTCAATTGAAGCTTTCAGAATGCAAGATATCTATTTAATATATAAAAACCAATTGCCAGGAGTTTAGCGCAAAAACTCGAAAATGGCTCATGGTTTTTTTATTTTTTTTTTAGCCTACATTCTGGGGTGGTTTGAAAAAAAGAAAATTAAGAAAACCCAAAGGTACAGCATATCGAAAAAATCTAAATTTTATATCACGTGGTACTAAATTCACCGGGTCATCTAGTAAACTATAAAAAAATATGTTGATAAGAAAATGAACACGCTTATTCAAAAACTTAAAATAATAACCGCTAATTATCATAATTAAATACAAAAATACAGTTATACCCAACAATAAAACATAAACAAATCACTTACAGGCCAAAGTCAAATCCAAAACAATATCAAATCGATTAGCAACAATTTCACAGCACTAAAAAGTTTTCAAGCACTGGCACAAAAAAAAACAAATGAAAAAAATAAAAAACAGTCATGGCCGCGCTTCAATTTGCGCGGGAGACGCGTGGTCGCGGCGTCTGACGACGTTCGAATGCGTGCACATGCGCGAACGAAGATTATCTCGCGGTAGTATCGTATTATATGTTACGTAGAAGTTACCGTACGTCTTTGCACTTTACCGGAGTTACGGTAATATTTGATTTTTGATACACATTATAGGTCATTCTCATGATGACTAAGAGAGATGTTCTTCAGAAACTTGGTATCTGAAATGTAGAGCGCATTTTCGTTTTCTATGTAGATGCCTTTTCCGAAGAATTGGAAAAGAAGTAATCAATTAGTCTTTGTTTTGAAGAGAAACTTTGTTGGAGGCCTCAAGTACCTAAATGCTCGGATACTCTAAAAGTTAATTAAGTCTAATTACATGTAAAGATTTAAAACCCGCATGAGAATGAAAAAAAAGTTAATAATATAGCCGAAGTCAAGACTGAACTACACTGACACTAACTTACGCTGAGCGATGGTGTCCGTATGGATTGTGGAGCCATGTCTCATATTTAAAAGCGGGTACGACGAATATTTAGTTGTAAATTAGCTGATTTTGTAGGCTCGATCCTGAAATTTGTAGTAAAACCCTTAAAAAGTTACAGGACTTTTAAGGTGGCTATGGGTTTTGTACGGCTGAATTTGAGATAGCTACAATGTGCTATAGCTACAAGGTGGCTCCAGGACGGGACTTTTAAAGTGGCTCCTCAATTCAGACGTCTGAATTGATGAGCCACCTTCCAGGCAGCCATTTTCCAGCAGCGGGCCTACAAAATCAGCTTATTTAGGTAATCATAAATATTGGTCGAAATGTGAAGATTGAAAAAATGAAAGATTGGTTTAAATATGAGACATGGCTCCTCAATCCAATATGTATGATCCATACGGACACGAGTGATGGCCGTTTTGCATGAATGTGACGCATATTTTCCCCTAACTGGTTCTTTTTTGTTTTGTGTTCTTTCTTTGTGCATGTTTACCGCAAATAAACTTTTTTTTTTCTTTTTTTTCTTTGTCTCTCCTAGAAAAACTCCTCATTTGGGATTACGTATGGATATGCATAAAATACACATCATTAAAGAATATAAATACCATTAAATAAATACTTTCTCTTGATTCATAGCAGGTAATAAAATACTATAGCAATAATCTACGACAAAGATAATAAATAACGATGAAATCAACCTATTGTCTATGGTCGATTAAATTTCTACTGAACCCACAGATGTTATGTTGTGCCAATAAAATTACAGATAGCTGTTTTCAGTGCCATTTAATTAACTTTGCACTTATCATTCCTTACTAAAAGGTTCCACCTTGAACGATTTTCCAAGTTCGTAAACAAATATTTTTTTATCCGATTCGGGGTCAATCAAATTAAATTATATTACAGAGACAATAATAAAATAATACACAGATATGAATTTGAACAATTTGAATTTGTATCAGTTTCTATAATACCTACACTTTTACACTACACGATAACTCGCCAAATATATACTATGTACGACCCGGACGCGAATTGTGGGCATGCGAGCGAATTATCGTTGTACTCATGAGTAGGGTGCTGGGTACTAAAAGTCAACTCTTAAGTGGGTTGGAAAAGCCACCATAAAATTATTCTTCATTTTTCAATTCAAATCCTAACTTAATTTATAAATGCGAAAGTGAGTTCCTTTGTTTGTTCGTTACGAAATATGAAGCTAAAACTGCTGAACGGATTTGGATGAAATTTCGCAAAGGGGTAGATCTACTTTTCATCCTAGATCGCAGACGAAGTCGTGGGCAACAGCTAATTAAATGTAAAACTCATATAAAAAGTACAATTTGTAAACAAGCATATTACAAATTAGAGGATTATATCCAAGATAAGAATGCTTGCAAATAAAATACTCAAAATCAAAATAAAAAGTCATTTATTGAAAACTAGGCTGAGAATCAGCACTTTTCGAACGTCAAAATTACATAAGACAGTCCCCCAAAACGCCCACCCTTCACCACTTCCTAGTGCTTTAGCTGGGAAGAAGAAGTGGCGCAACAAACTCCCCAGCAGCACAGCTGTCTGTTTAGTTAGAAAAAAATTATTCTATACAAAAGTATGCAAAATCATTTACATTACGCAACATAAAACATAAATCTAATTATAAGCCATATGTCAGCTAGCACACGCCAATATACCAACCAAAAAAAATATAATAAAATACGAGAACTATAATTATGTAGGTACTCAAGCAGAAATAAAAAGTAAATGAAAACATAGATTAACTATATATAGATAACGTGCCCGCTTACTAGTCCTGCTCCATAGGACAATCTAGAGTCTAGACAAAATCAAACTGCAAGACGGAATGTTATGTTATATAATAAATTGTGTCAAATTAGTCGACGCTTGGTTAGTTAAAAGTTCGTTAAGATTCAGCCACTGATGTCTTAGTACCTTATCACGCAAAACAGCCAAGTAAAAGCTAATTTAAATACACAACCACTCCATCGACTTACTAACCTGTGTGTAATTTGTAAACCGTGAAAATAAATACATATGGCAAACCATGCATAACATGGTGTATCATCATTGCATATAAACATCTAATTATGCATCAGAACCTACTGGTCTGGTGAGCTTGGTTGCCGATTCGACGCCTTGGATTTGATTCTGATGATTAACTCGTGAGAAAGTGTTTCAAGTCGATTTTCTTTTATTTCAATATCTATCGTGACCTTCAACATGTTTGGAATAACAAAAAACACATAGTAGATACCGGTATTGTTTCAGTTCCTACATAGAGATAATTATTAGAGAAAGGGCAAAGACCGAAATGGCCATGCTAAAGCGCGACAACTATAAGTTTTATAGCTTACCGTACCATGTATTTCGAACAATAAATAACGTATAATGTATTTTCTTCCAAAAAAATGTCATACCTAATCAGACATTTTAAAGATTCTTGATTATTTTTTTTAAAGAAAAGAAAGACAGAAGGGAGGTGACTTTTTATTTACAGTGATTAAATAATAAATACAATATTATACATCTAACACTACAATACTAATAATATGTACAAGTATATAAAAAGGGGGGGAAATAATATTGCTGTTATAAATATCCGATATATTCATAGAAAATAAACAAATAACATCACCAGTGACACTCGCATTTACAAACTATCTGTGTCCAAGAATTAAAACACAAACAAACACCGACAATACCAATTGTTGCAATTGTTGGACTGCGAAAACATGAGTTTTAGAACAATAGGCCGATGTCCAGAAATCGTTGTTTATATTCTCACAGCCATTTAGTAGACGGAGGCAGTAAGCTGACCATGTTTGTCCAAACATGGCGGAGTAGACAAGTCCTGAGGGCCTAGACATAATGACATTTTATCGAGTTCCCTACTCGAAATCGAATGACGTAAGATCGAATAATACTTGCTTGAAAACGTTAACTCGATAGTACTTAAAATCGATAAATTATGAGCGCGACAGTTCACTACCTCGATGCATCAAAATCTTGAATTACTATAAGCTCGAATCATCGTCAGCGCGAAGACCATGAAACATCATTTCTCGAAAGACCAACCAATTGATTGATTGACAGTGTTATAACTAAAAATAGTGACCTGTAACCTAGCCCTCATAAATTAGAAAAGAATCTTCCTCATCAACATCATAAAAATCACATTACCTATTCAAAAAAAATCAAAATTAATCTGGTTCATTTATATTTCTCACGATTTCTTGTACTGCCAACTAAGCTCTCACGTTTATCAATTTCGTCAACAACTGTGTGTTTAAGAAATTGATCGTCATTCAAGTTTTTCATTCCAAAAACAAGATTATGTAGATTACCTTGGAACATGTGTAAAGTAAACAAGACGATTCATCTTGTCGCAGCAAAAGTAAAAGTCCCTTGGAATGACGAAAGTTCACTTTTACATAAATTCAAATTCGTTTTTAAATCTTCATGGGTTGCTTCATTGATTTTTTTTTAAACAGAGTGAATGATTCATTTTATCTTAAAGCTAAACACTAGTCTTGACCTTATTTTATTCATATAAAACCATATTTTAATATACTGAAATAAAAATAAAAATGAAATATTTTTTATTTCATTCATTTGCCTGGATGGGGTCTTTCCCTTTGGCAACGTCTCAGGAGCCTTAGGGGATGAGTTTCCAAAATACGATGATACTGTCTTTTACATATAAAATGAAGTTCAATTCCACATTTATTACTTCAAAAATGACAATTTTCTTTTAACCTTTGGGGATAATTTTCAAAAATCCGTCCGTAGTGCTTTCGTTATAATAAGGAACTCTTGCGCAAAATTTGATGCTTCTAGTAGTTTAGTTTGTGCGTTGTCTGTCAGTGTTCCTATGTCTCCTATCATCAATATAAGTTCAGCAGATGTTAATTATCTCACGGGTAACGGTATCGTTATTTAAGTTCAGAAATACCAATTAACGTGTTAAGATACACAACACACGTTGTGATGATTTAATTCAATTCTCACTGAATCATATTTTACTGCTGAACATTTGGAACAAAACGATTTATTATTAACAACTGTACGTACTAAAATCACAAAGGATTTAACCAATCTATGTATGTTACAAAATAATAATTAATGTTTTTTTTTACTTTCTTCCCTGTACATCCAAAAGTGGACAACTTCAAAATAAAAATTGTTTGACTCATTCCTACTTAGCATGCAAAATATTCCACAAACAAGCTTCGCACAACAACAATAATTAATTAAGAATAAACTACATATTTAAAAAAATAAACATTTCACTCGCAAATAAAATTCAAGTTATTTTGATGAATCTGAAGAAAACATCAGAGGCGTCCATCTTACTTAAGAAATTCAAATGAGGTAAAAATTACGTTCGGTCGAAAGCGAGAATGTGACGGCTCCGGCTGACAGTTTTCTAATATTCCTCTAGATCATAAATATCGGATTGTACGCTGTACAGGCACGGTGAAACTTACTGACCCTACAACTTTTGCTTTCATTTTTTATTTTATTTTTCTTTATTTAATTATGGACTTTTATAATCTCAATGCATATGATAGTCCCATCATATCCTAAATACACACTGCTAGGGATTCGATATTTTGGGCCATGATCCTGAACAGACTCTTCGCATGATCACCACTTGGTTGAGACACAATTCTATGGAATGTGCCTAAATTAAGACGGTTCAATCTCAAGACCCTAAACGGGGATTAAACCGGCCACATTAGCAATTCCTCTAAAAGCAGTTCGTTTCCTGAATCCCAGCTGTCATTAGCAATTCCTGTAATTTGACATAAAAGCAATTCATAATTTGTAGACCATTTTACGAATCTCCATAGAAAACTGTCAAACAGATGAATTATTTCGTAATATGAATTACATGCAGATCATTATGAATTTTCAGTTGGTGACATTTTACTATGATTCATAATATTTTGATAGTATGATTCTGCGAAAGTGTCCGTTTTAAGCCCGCTGATCATATCGAACACAATCCATCAATATGAGTGATGTAGGTCTTCCCCGTGGTCGCTTTGCACGCTATGGAGCGGGCTATGCTCGGAGTTTCTTTAAAGGATAAAATCAGAAATGACATTATCCGAAAAAGGACCGGAGTTCGGCATAACCTGCAGAATAAGCACGCTGAAGTGGAGTGAGCTGGCCATGTTTGTCGAAGGACCGCTGGCTGGTGGAGCAGACGAGTCCTAGAGTGGAGACTGCGTATCGGCAAGCGTAGTGTGGGACGCTCCCCAGCTAGATGGACCGACGACCTTAACAAGTTGACTGGGACGGGTGGATGCGGAAGGCGGAGGACAGGGTGTTGTGGCGCAGCCTGGGACAGGCCTATGTCCAGCAGTGGACTGCGATAGATTGGGTTGTTTGAGGTCTTTAACAGCTGTACAATCCATGCTTTCATTTACTTTATGCTCAAGCGATTTACATCTTTGTAAATTATTATCAACATCATTTCAGGTTATTGCAAGTAGCACAATAAAAACATTTAACACAATAAAAACATGTTTTTGGCTAACTATAATTTAATCTCCAGCATCAAGTTTATTTTCATTTTTTTTATTAAGTTAGTTATCATCTGCTTTCCGAGGCACAGAGGGGTCTCGGTATGTGCAGATGGTCACCCATCCACGGACTGATCTAGGCAAGCGTATCGTAACAAAAAATCAAAAGCAATCAATCAATCTTCAGCGAGAACAAAAAATGACGAAACACTATGTTTTTTGAAGACTATGGGTTTATATAATTTTTATGTTTTTACTGTTTTAATATTTTTTCTATTTTTGCAATAAAAGACTATTTATTTATTTTATGTTATTTATTTTATCCTGATCGGCTGTTATTACTTAGCCACGAGCCCCTTCCAAAGTTATTAAGTTAGTGCGATATTTTTTTAACAAAAAACTGTACTTATCTCCTCTCAGCACGCCATACACAAAACTCTCAGTAAAAATCTTGAAAGAGTAGGTAGGTAGGTATAGCATATTGGAACCACTTAAAAACAGTAGCCACTAGAAACCATGGCATACCAACCACACCTCATTAACCCACCCAGTCCAGTACCATTATCCCACCATTCCATATAGCTCAATAACACACCACCACTTCGTTTAGCACCACTTATTAGAAAACTGTAGCCAAACGAACCACTTCTGTGCTCGCGTGTACTTCGGAAGAAAGCGACCCTGCCCGACCGGTTGTGCGGGATGCGCAAGACCGTGCGCAATAGATACAGTAAGCACTTGAGTTTGTGAGTGTACGCTGTACCCGTTATTGAGTTTAATTTTTGTTTTATTTTATTTGCAGAACAGCTGACATTGCGACCTTGCTTATAGGTTTGTGTCAAACGAAGATGTGACATTTAGGCTCCCACAGACAGGCGGGACGCGACTCTGGTGGAACGGAAATTGTTCTACAGGTGTCGTGGCGTCGCGACTGTCTGCAGGACCCTTTGCCCAGGACCCTTTCGGAAATAATATTCCCTGCCCGTAACTACCGGAGTCCATTTAAATTTAAATTCAAATCATTTATTTGCACATATGGGTAAACAATATGCAGCCGTTTTACATTCATGTCACCATATATATATATCACCATATTTTACCTTTCGGAATGCGTAAGAAGAAAATTAAATATAGACAATTAAAATGTGGATTTTCTTGTAAACATACCTCGTTCGTCGATGTAAGCTACAAATATTAGCACTTAACAGTGAATATTCTGTCAGTGGGTACGTTATTGTAAGTATAGGCTCGGCTCTCAGTTAGCGGCAGCTGTCAAGTAATTAGACCATAGAGCCGATACCTCTACTATTAGAACATACCAACGGGATGCTGTACTGTGACTGAGAAAAAAGATATTATTACCTGGATACAAGTTTAAAATTGTGTGAAC
Source organism: Lithophane ornitopus (assembly GCA_948473465.1). Taxonomy (NCBI): domain Eukaryota; kingdom Metazoa; phylum Arthropoda; class Insecta; order Lepidoptera; family Noctuidae; genus Lithophane; species Lithophane ornitopus. The sequence continues at coordinate 13,377,731 of OX419632.1, read as the reverse complement.
TTAACAGTATTTTATCTAAAGAAGGGCCCTGCAACAGCATAGCGTCCATACAGGCAAAAAAAAAAAATGTAATTTTTTTTTGTAAAATATTCACAAAAAATATTAAATTGATACGGAAAAGAAACACTCCGTACACGCACACTTGTCACACTTAATTGTCTTTCCACGTTGAAATACAAGTGTGCGTGTACAGAGTGTTTCTATTACGTAGGTATCAATTTAATATTTTCGTGAATATTTCTATTTCTGTACACGCACACTTGTCACACTTAATTGTCTTTCCACGTTGAAATACAAGTGTGCGTGTACAGAGTGTTTCTATTACGTAGGTATCAATTTAATATTTTCGTGAATATTTCTATTTACTTATACTTAATTGTTTTTTTTTTTTTGTGTGGTAATATTTTTTTTAGCATTTGTATTGACGCTATACTAGTACGGGTTAACGGGAACGCGGGAACGCCCTTTGTTAGTTAATATACTATATATACAGAGTGCATCAAGAAAGAGCGTCCATCAAACTGAACAAAATTGAAGTTTTGTTTGGGACAGTTGATAATTTTTTCGCGATTACGATGTTGGACCCATGGAGAAAGAGGTTTAGTTTGATCTGTATAAAACCCTTAATTTCGTATAAAGTCACGTTTCTGATACATGTTGAGTTATGTACACCCAGTTTTTTTTTTTTTTAATTTGGGAAATCATCAAATGATTTCTCCCGCTCTGGGCGGAGCGGAAGGGCATGTCAGACTTTTACTGACTAAAACTCACCCGTGTTCCTTCAGTTGCCCGTTGCCAAGGTCCCGGTATCCCTTTCGGACATTCCCGCAACCCTGGCAGGCATCGGTCCTAGCGGACCCCGCCAATTGTGCTGACATCTCTTTGAGGCGCGCGTGGAACACGACGCGCCATCGACCCGGGCCTGGTCCTTATCGGACGGCGAGCTAGTTAGGTACACCCCTGCCTAACCCTTTTGAGATTACAGGCGTGGTGTTATGTCATGTGGTATTTTATAGTTATTTATCCTTTATTTCATTTTGAATACATGCATATTATTTACATTACCATTTTTAAATATTTTTATAAAATACATCGTATTACCCAGTTACTGGGTTGTGGCGGTTAGATAGGCAGTCGCTCCATGTAAAATACTGGTATTCAGCTGCATCCGGCTAGACTGGATGCCGACACCAACATAGTTGGGTAAAAGGCTAGGCAGATGATGATGAAAAAACATTAAAAAACCATCATGTTTGACTCAGCGATGTTTTGGTCGACGATGGATCACGCTTGCCTAGGAGTAACCTAGTCGCAATCAACATGAAGTCACCCAGCTTTTTAAAATGTATTTTTTTTTTCGTTAATTTATCACTATGTATATTTAATGGCACTGATTTATAAATAACAAGACGCATGTTTATTAACTACAGTAAAAATTGGACAGTAAATTAAATAAAAATGAGCCATAATCATTTAGACATAATATAAATTAAAGTTATTTTTCGGGTTTGCATTTATGTTGACGTTAATTTTAGGGTTCCGTACCCAAAGGGTAAAACGGGACCCTATTACTAAGGCTCCGCTGTCTGTCTGTCTGTCCGTCTGTCAACAGGCTGTATCTCATGAACCGTGATAGTTAAGCAGTTGAAATTTTCACAGATGATGTATTTCTGTTGCCGCTATAACAACAAATACTAAAAAACAGAATAAAATAAATATTTAAGGGGGCTCCCATACAACAAACGTGATTTTTTTGCCGTTTTATAGATTATGGTACGGAACACTTCGTGCGCGAGTCCGACTCGCACTTGGTCGGTTTTTTCTAAACCACGCAACACATTTTGATGAGGTTTTCACCATCGAATTTTAGAGAATTTATTCCGGAAGGTTTATGTGTATAAAACGTTAATATTAAAGTTACATATAACTAAGAAATGTCGATGTTTTGTCAAATCGTAAAAACCACTGCAGGAGCGGATCGCTATTTACAAATATTTAAATGGCCAATGTGTAATGAAATCAATAATTGGACAGTAAAATGACTGAACGGGCAGTTACGTGTGGGCAGTTAACAAATCGGAATTAGTCAGCAAGAAATCAACTTGGAAGTAGCGCGGTATGTCACAGTTCTAACCTAACCTAACCCATTTGGTCGGTGAGCTCTGAGGCCCTAGACAAAGTGACATTCTATCAGCGATAACTATGATGGAAAAGGCAAAAATGTATGGAACTGACATAAGCTATCGAAAAGCTTATATCAATCCTGTTGAAAGTCGTTGTAGAAATACGAAACGCTTTGGAAGCGATTGTCACTTGTCTAGGCCCTCTGGGTTAGTTACTGCGACCAATTCGGCTCGCGCGTGATTTGTTACAGTTCTAACCACATAAGTTTCATAGATGTTTTAAGAAAGCCACTAAATACTTACGCACTGAAAAGTTATATATTACGCGTTAATTAAAATATGAGCATGTAATGTTAGCAAGCAACATAATAAATTATTACATAACGTATAAAAAAGTACCGGTTTGAAACTATATCAAATAAATATTTATAGGTAGTTGGATTCAATTTCTAATTAGATTACGTGCTCTTGAAGTAATAAGAACTTTTATTTTTCTGTATCGCACTTAATTAGACGTAGTTAGTGTATGAATTAAGTGATTATAGAGATCAAGATCGTAATAACATAATTATGAAGAAACATAATTAGCACATCTTTTAGTGTCCGACTGAAACTGGTTTTACGACCGGAACTGAAACCGAATTTCGGCAACAATCTCAATTTCGGCCGAAACCGAAACCGACACCGAAACTTCTTTACAAGGATCATGTTTTGAGGGAAAAATAAAGAAAACGTTATTATAATCAGTCAATCTTTATTTTTTTATCTTTAAATCACAACAACTTACTCGCTCGGATGGAATTTAACGCGCCGAACATGATCGGTCACAGCGCGAGAACTCCCGAATGCAGTTTCGGTTTCAGCGGCAAACCTGCCGACTGAAACTCGTTCTTTTCCCGAAACTCGACCGAAACCGAACGCATGATGTTATGATATGTTAGACATGTAAGTATGGAAGGAAAAAGCATATATGCTGCACAAACCCCAAATAATAAAGGATAAGGGCCGGAGAATGATGATGGCTTACCTTAGATGAACTAGAATGGCCCCCAGACATTTGTTTATTGCATCTCGTGAGAGCGAGGCTGAGCGGCGCTTGGCGGGGAGAAGGCTCCAAGGCGCCAATAGTTTAGGAAATTTATTTTTACGGCAAATGTACCTAATGGTAATTTAAAAGAAATCAAAAACATATACTGCTTTATAGATTTAGGCAAAGTTTCATGATCTAATGTTATTTCTTGGTAAGTCTGACAACCAGTCTTGCCAAGGGGTATAGTATTACCCAGTTACTGGGTTGTGGAGGTCAGATAGGCAGTTGCTCCATGTAAAATACTGGTATTCAGCTGCTTCCGGTTAGACTGGAATCTAACCTGGGAAAAGGCTAGGCTGATTTTTTCATGATCTAATGTGAAGAATTTTTTGAATACCAGTGGTTTATTGTTCGTTTTGGAGGTCACTTTGTTTTTTTTTTCTATAGAGAAAATATGGAATCGTATTTTCGTCAAACATAGTAACTTAACATAATCCTCAACTTTACAAATATATTTATTTCAAAATTAATGCTCAGTATTTTCGATATAACGGAGGATCATGCTGAGCAAATTGGAGGTATATTAGACTATTAATTAATTAAAATAACTATTAATTAAAATTAATATGCAATGATATTCTATGTTGTGAGCGCTCAATCGTGAAGACTCGAAAACGTCATAATTGGGACGTATTGACTTTAGTCTGCGACACGCATGGCGACGAGTAATACGCTTAGTTGAAGCAGCTGCACTAGCTGTCTCTTTTTTTGTTGTTTTTATCAAGCCATATCTTTTCTATCATTTTTACTTGTAGTGAAATGTAAAATAAATGAAAAGTGGATATGTGTGCTGCCGCTGCTGCGCGGAATACCTTTTTCGGTTATTTTGTGCGTGTATAACATATCTGTTATTATAATATTGGATAGAAGTTATTATTGATTCACTTATCATTTTCATTCCGCATAAATTTACTTCATGCTTAATTTGCTTATGTACTATAGGAGTCATATATACCAAAGTTTATTTAATTTTCTTTGGTTACAACCAACGTTGTTGCACAATGCATAAATATCAACGCATCTATACCTCTTGAAGCAAAACTAAATAGAATTTAATGACCGTTCTTCAAACAAAGAAAGTATTTAGATTATATATCAATTAGATAAACAGATCCTAAGCGAATCTGCATGCATGATACACAGTATGAACACTCGATTAACTTAGAACAATATGTTATTGTGGAGAACATATTGTATTTTGAGCATAATATACACACGCATAATAGTAAATTAGGACATTTTTTTTATCTTTTCAAAAAGTATATTTAAAGAAACTCTACCAAAGATCTCTTTTGTTTAATCTAGAAACTAGTGTCCGACCGAAACTGGTTTTTACGACCGAAACCGAAACCGAATTTCGACAACAGTTTTAGTTTCGACCGAAACCGAAACTTCCTTACAAGGATCATGTTTTGAGGGGAAAATAAAGAAAACGTTTTTATTATCAGTCAGTCTTTATTTTTTTATCTTTAAATCACATAGCTATGCAGTCTTCGACATTTTCACTTAATGGTATGATAAACAACATAACAACCCCGCATTTAAGAAAAATAATATATTAATTGCGCCTTAAAAATACTTAAAATAGGTGAGGTGTTTATTTAAGTAGTGTGAGGTGTTTATTTGACTTCTATTGAATAATATTCATGTTTTTATTAAAATATTAAACATAAAAAAATAAAGTAATAACAACTACTACGTAATCTGTTTGATTTATGCCCTAACACGTGTGACTCCGGATTTTTAATTTGTCTGTCTGTGGTGTCTTGTTTATAACTTTTTAGTCGTAGTTGGGTTATAGTTTTTATTACTTTATATTTTTATGTTTTTTTTTTTTTTTTTTAATTCTTTTGGGGTTATAATATATATGTTTTTGAAATGTGCTCATTAAGCCCTTTCATTTGATACCCAACATGGTAGGATTAAAGATTTTTTTTTTTTAGTTCCTGTCTTTATATCCTCTAGAGGGCGCCATTTTTTATTTAATGTGACGTCACATAGCCTATAACCAGCGGACGATCAAGACGCTTCCAACGATACCTCATTTGTGAAATTGTGATGAGTCGTTTAGAAGATATGAGGGAACAGATGAACATACATACATACATACATACCGGTCAAAATCATAACCCTCCTTTTTTCTTCGCTTTAGTCGGGTAATTACCTATTTAAGTTGTTTCCTAATATCATAATAAGTATAGGTACTTAATATTTAAGTAATAAACAAAACAAAATAAATCGCTTTTGTCTTAAGAATAAAACTTCTTTTAAACTTATTCGTAATTTTCTATGACACTTCAATAAGCTAGAAAATTTGCGAGATAGTTAAATAAACCAAAAATATATTTAGATAGTATGTATTAGTTATTTAGTTTGTTATAAATGTCGGATTGCCGTCCCATCGGACTATGAGAGTGAGGGAAGAGAGAGTGCACCTGTGTCTGCGCACTTGTGCACTATAAGAGCTCCCGCGCTGAAGGCTAGGCTCCGTTGAGATTGGCCGCCGTGGCCGAAATACGGTCTGGAGGACTATAATGTTAGTCCACGTGGATGTAAGCCACCTTCATCTTCATCCATTCCTATTTATGTTGTACCCAATTGCTTATTAAGAGGATAGGGTCGGTCCCCTCTCCATACAAACGCTATCGCCTGTTTTCTCTCTGGTTTATGACCTTAGGGCAATTATTTTTTACAGTAAAATAAATATCAACTAGTTCTATGCCCCTGTGTTTTGATGATACATTATCTGTAGAAGCACTAGAACCATAAGAACATTCTCAAAAGACCTATTGTACTTTGACAACTATTAATGAAAAAAGAAAAACATAGGGGCACAGTAAATATCCTTCTTATTCAAATTTATAAAATATCTTTCAAATTGGTCCAATATTGGAGAGGGAAATGGACGAGAGCCGAACCTCGAATTATGACTTTTGTATGGAGAAAAGACCGACCCTATTTCCTCTTAACAACCTTTCTTGTCATCAATCATCTATCTTACAAGAACATTTTTCTGAAAGCCCGTTACCAGCCGTTGATAAAATAAACAAATTATAATGTAATTGCGTATGATTCTGGAACGCAGCAGCTCCTCTGAATACAGTTAGTGAACGGAACCCCAAGTGTGTGGCCATCGCAACTCAACGTATACTTATTTATATGATACTAGCGAACCGCCGCTGCTTCACACGGATTTTACGACTCGTCAAATCATCCAGATTTCTTTATAAATTTATGTTAGTATATTATTAATATATCATGCACTTCTGGGTATGATACATTAATATTAAACTTATATATCACCATTATTTACCACCACTATTATTTAGAGAATTTATTAACGTTTGTTTACACATTCTGGAATAAATTCTCTAAATAATGTTGAACACTTTATCAGAATCCGTTGAGTAATTTAATATAACAACGCGATCACACGGAGAGACACTATAAGGACATAAATCATTTATAGTATGTATAGATATAAATGTATATATAACTATAACATCACGCACCGCTTCACTTGTTGGGTGAGTAGAGCAAGGCTGTAGCCTAGTAAAATAGTTTTCTTTTTAAATCATCTGCTGACGGAAAGTGGTTACAGCAGCCTATCAGCTACCTGCTACTCTGAATCCGACTATACTGTAATGTTAAAGTTCAACACATAACTACATAACTGGATCTCAAGATTAGATTGGGTAAGTACCAGATTTCATTCTATTTTTATTAAGTAACGGAAGAACAATTTTAGGTATTACTTAATCACCTACTTCATTTAAAGCCTTTTTACCCGAAAGCTAGAAGTTCATAACCAAATTGGACCGTCTCAAATTTTTTTGCGACTCACAACTTTGAAACGCCATCTATTAACACATGTTTAAACTAAACCGACATACTAGTTCAGCTACTCGATAACAGATGGCGTTGAATACTTTGTCAATGTCCTATGAAAGTTGATGCAATAAATAAAGTAATTTAGTTAAATAATACAACTAGAAAGTGGTTGAGTAATATAAAATAATAAAAACAAATTGTCTTGATCGATAATAATATTGGTTAAGAAGCCGCTTTTCCAAGTTGCGAAGAGGTAATTGAAAATCGAGTGAAAAGCGTTTTCGTTATGGTCTAACGAGTCGACAAACTAGCACTTTCGTCGGCCAGCTGCCCTTAACATTACAGGCTATTACCCTGGCGATATTAGCTATAAACCAGTCCGCAAGTCAGCTGTAAACGTTCTAATGTTCTTTATAACTTGTTAAAATGTTCATGTTTCTTGCAAATGGCAATTGATACAGTTAAAGTTATTTTAATGAGTGTTATGCTCACTTTTATGATCATTCTTGTTTAAACACTGTAGACACCAAGAAGACCATCAGTTTCCGGGAACCTACACTAGAATCAATTTGATTCTAAATCCTTGTACCTACGTACAAGTTTTAGTAAAAGTAAATAAGTATACAGCTGTGTAGTGGTGCTAACTTAAAAAGGGTGCAAATTTAGTACCCAACATCAAGGGGGTGATTCTTTTTTCTTATTTCACGAATCGGATATGAGTTCCATAGCGAAAGTTATTTCGTATGACGGATTAAATCACCCCCCTTGACGTATGCAGGCGACTAAATCGCTACCCTGTTTTTAGAGCCATTGACAATTCATCGGTATTTGTAGGTTTCACCTTAACAAATTAATTGTAATTGAAAAGGGGAAATAATAAGTGCAGCAACAAAGTTTTCTTTAGCATCTGCAACCTAGCGTCTTTTTTGTATGTAGGCAACGAGTTATTAGCACAGCCTATATTATATTAATTCATCATCTTTACTATTCCAACAGAATAGCAAAAAATCAGCGTCAATTTACCAACGTAAATTAATATAGGTACCGCAGAGCTTCCGATAAATATATTTACTTATGAATTGATAACTCGGCGACTAATGTTGTAAGTGGGCTACTTTATATATTTTAGAACAATTTAATAATAAATCATATTCATTTTTCATAATTTTGTCGGGTTATTAAGTGACATAATTTTAATTCGCATAATTTTATGCAAATGGATAGGGAAACCAATTAGGGGTACATATAATAGTCAGGTCATCAATTACTTATGGTAACATTATAATATGAAATTAGAACTTTCATTTACCATTATTTAATGACAATAATAAGGTAATTTTAGGTATGTTCAATTATAGTACATTCACTCATCAATTACTTATGCTAAAGTATAAAAATTTGGTGTCTTTATGAAATTAGAGTACTAAATACATTGAAATTATTTCATAAGTAGATGCAGTTCATACGCTTATTAGAAGCTGGCAATGCATAGACATATCACAAATTTAGTTGCTTAAGAATTAAAACCATGCTGAGTCATATTTACAGTAGCTTGTTTTACAATATGTGCTCGCTTGAAAAGCATTTATTAGACGCTAAAAGTTTGGCGCTGACCTATTAATTCATCAGGCAACTAAACTAAATTTATTTGAAGACAAGAATGACATTTTAAAGAAGCTGCATTCATTGGCACCCATTGAAAAGACATCGAGGAAAATTTAGGTTATAAAATTAACCTCAATAATCAAACGAAAAACATCTAACATCATCATCTGCCTAGCCTTTTCCCAACTACGTTGGGGTCAGCTTCCAGTCAACCGGATGCAATTGAATACCAGTATTTTACATGGAGCGACTGCCTATCTGACCTCCACAACCCAGTAACTGGGTAATACAATACCCCTTGGCAAACGAAAAACATCTATATGGTGATTTATAATTAAAATTACGGGTTTAAGTATTCAAATAATCAAATCAAAGAACTCTATTTGTAAGTGGTTCTACTAATTTCTGATCCATTTATTTACATTTTCATCGGATACTATGGAACAGACCGTAGCTAGGTACCCTTGGAAGACACGCCTGTTCAATTAAAACAGGTCAACACTTATGTACCTACTACGAAACTTCATTAGCACCTACAGTTTTTTATCAGTCCACAGGCTGGCACTACCAGCACCACTGCTGCCAATTTGTAACATCTAAGTGGGTATGTAAGGTGAGGAAAATTAATGGTTAAGCAATTATAAGTAGGATTAAAATCACAAAGAACTACGATACGAAATGGCTATAATGACATTGTATGAAATGGCTATAACACGACAAAATTAACGTAAGTGTCAATTTACGCAACAATTAATGTCCCTGTCTGTATTTATTTGTCGATACAAACTCGGCATTAGTATCAGAAAGGCGTTATTTATGATTCCAAGACATGCATGTTTTAGCATTAGGTATATGTGATATGTATCGGTGTTAAAGCTTTTTTTTTTGCATGGAAACAAGTCAATGGACACACAAATCACATTGATAAAACTGTTTGAAAAAGAATTTCTGAAAATCGATATCGTTTTAGCCAACACCCAGGTGCGATTTATTCATTTAGACTTTTACAGACACAGAGAGGAGGACAATAATTACCAATTTCAATATCGAACTTCGTATTTTTATCGAATTCCTTTTGTCTAATGTCAATTTCCTTTACCAAAAAACAACAAATAATTATGTTTTGTATCCACTCTTTCACAAGAAGCTATAGGTACTACTTTATCGTCAGCTGAACGAGGCTTCAAAGAAATCGATTTGGACCGCTGTGAACGTCCACCCTTTACCTATTTATAACAGAAAATTCTAAACTTTATCAACGGACAGTGACCAAAAATTATAAAAATTCTAGCGCAAATAAGTAAAAAATGAAAGCAGCACGTTTTCGTTGCGTTACAATTGTAATTTTCTCGCTGATTTGATTATCTTCGATAGTTGTCGATTTAGCTACGGTTTACTAGTAACAAACCAACAATACTGCTCCATAAACGTTTTAATGTCCATTCGCTTATTTTACTTCTTTAAATATTTGCGGATATGATTGCTAACCTTCACGCGCATGAAGTTGACGACAGCAGAAATTAGATGTTATGCTCTTACATTTTTCTAGATGCAGATTTTGGCACATGTCCAGGTCCGCTGATCCTTAAAAATCTAAATATCTTAATGGTCTGAAGAACTGAAGAATCAGCAGGTAAATCTCCCCTAGAATGTCAAGAATTATTAAATTGTTTTGGCTCTGGGGAAATTTAATTATGAGAAGCATATAGCATGTTTAAAATAAGAACCCTCGCTGTACCAGCCAGCCATAGACAAAACAAACGTATCTTGTTGCAACCTTTACCTATTACAAGTAGAAAAAAAAGTGGGCTCAACTCATAATGAACAGCACGGACCACCAAATCTGTTGGCACTGTTTAAAGCATTGTATAATCGACTAAAATCAATTCGATCCCAACACTAAAGTCGGCCAACTTTTCTTTTTTAATTTCGTACGGACGACACGGTACAGAAACAGTGCGACTTATTGATAAACTATAAACGTCGGTTAAGAGAAGTAGCTTAGCTTATTTATTTTTTGCATAAATTACACTCAGTTGCAGGCTAGGCTAAAACTTACATGACCCTGTTAGGGCGCAGCAAGTATGTGTAACTTAAATCTAGGTTAAATATTTAGAAGTTAACATTATATTGCATAGGTAACTACTAGATATCAATACAACAATTATTATCCCTATTATAACAAGCTTGCTTCTTTCGACTATGTGTCTCGGGTTACTTTCTTTCTAATCCATTTTCAAGCACTTCCTGGCATCCGATTGAGCTGAAACTTGGCATATACTTATCTATGTACACCTATTACTACACTCCCTGAATCAAGCCTTCCTGCACTTTTTGTATAGAAGTTAATAACTTTTTAAATTATTAAAATTACAAATTCGGACCACCAGAATGATGGCCAGAATGTCGGATTGAAAATTGCATTTTTTTTTTGTCTCATCTCTATTTTGATGTTAAAGGCTTTCGTATCTCACATGGAATTGCACGGTGGTGAATTAGCAACAATAATCATTCAAATTCTTGGTTATGCCAATAAAATTACAGGCACATGAGACTCCACAGACTTGCCTCTAAAGTGACACACGCAAATACGTATCGAGATATCTCTAGTACCGTCATAGAAAACCAAAGGAAAATATCTTAAAAATTCATTGCTTCTAGGCTACTGCCCTCTCTAAAATTTGCAATATTAATAATATTAATATTAATAAAATTTAAAATATCTGGGGTTTTTTATTCACATTAAAACCGGCCCCTTAATGTCCATCATACGCAATTTCCTTAAATTTTATACGGAACCCGACCGTCATATTACAAAGCAATATATGCCGCTGCGTGGATGAACGGCTGTTTTCCCCGTAAAAAGTTATGATAAAAAGATACATACAGCCGCGAGTGTAACGCACTGCTGCCATTCTTCCGACGTTATTGACAGCAGTTCTCGCTGTCACGCCAAATAACAAGCTAAGAGCACATTAACGATTAGCTGTCATATTGATACAGAGACACGAATGTATTTTAATAGGTACATTATATTTATATTATGGTACTTATATGCGATGGAACTTAATTAGGGGAGATTTGGGAGTAAGTAGTGTGTTAGGAATAAGTACAAGTGTGACACCCTAAAAGAAAAGTATTATGTGTTAGTATGGATTGGGGAAACCATGCGGCCGCAACTCTCAGCAATAATTGCTCTATTATTTCAAACTACTTAAGTTATAAGTCCTCCAAAACTCGTATAAGCTGATAGACTAACTTCTATGATCTCTTGATCAAAGGTCGTTACGAAAAATCATCAAACTTTCTTGTTAAATGGAATGGAATCCAAGACCCCAAGATCTATTTTACCTGAAAGAAGCAGATAGTCTGACTATTAATAACAAATACGTCCGGCTAAACGATCCGTAGAAAAGCGACAAAATAAATAGCAATAATAAATTCACTTACGTACCTACGGTAATGGACAATAACCATCATTGCAATGACGATAAATACAGAATCGCGTCACATCATTTACGACTTTTAATTGATAAAACAAACGTCTAGATCTACCATGCATGACTTCATGAAATCTCGAAAAGAACGACTGATTGATTCTTATAGGCACCACAATATCAATAAAGAAGTACTTCACCTACCGTGGTTTTAATCATTAATACAATAGAAATAAAATATAAAATGTCAGCTTAAATCTACAGGATTCAACCATGTCAATATATATTTTTGGTATAATGGTTTGTATATTTTTAGATATTGGAAGAATTATAAAGTTTTCATTGTCAAAATGATGCAGTTAACAACTGCCCATGAGGGTATTCTCTCAGGAGGACCTCAGAATTGTTACAAGTGATTTAATGTGAAGGCTAATTTCCGTAATAAATACGTTCAAAATCCAGTCGCAAATCATCGCAATCTTATCACGACAAACGAAAATGGAAATAAATATTAGAGGCCTTTTTTTACAGATTGAGACTGAAATTGGAATGCGTTATAAATTGTATTCTTTGATAAAACAATAGACGTATCTCAAAAAAATATTAATCCAAATAAAGTAAGCGAAAGTGTAATAAAAACTGGCAAAAGAGAGTCTTGTTAATTTAACTGTGCCTCTGTAGCTACACTTTAATAAATGATGTAATTTTAACGAGAGCCAAATTTTCTGCATTCCTTACTCTCTCATAATAAATACATATTCTTATTATGTTACATATATCTTAATGAGCTAGCTAACACGCAACACCACAATGTTTGGATAGATTCCGTCAATCATCATGACGAATAATTGCGTTCCAATGTTGCCACCATTTATCTGCACACACATATAATAAGCTATAATATACGCCTTGCTATGGTAACACCGTTATTATTATATAAGTTTATGTAGGTTTCTATTACTTTTATGTAAGTTTTAAATATAAACACAGTTCTCGGTGTTGTTTTCGAGAAATAGTTGTACCTGAATTGTCTTTGGTATGCAGTGGGTACGGTAGCGTAGCGTGTGTATTATTCTTAGAATTTAAAAGTAACTGCAAACAGTTCATCATCAACCTACAGTAGTCCATTGCTAGCCAAAATTTTGTCCAATTGCACGCCATTGACTAAGTTCTATGGCTAAATTCAAAGTCATTTATTTTCTATAAATACGGTAAAAATAATAATAATAATAAAGCCTCTTTATTTCCTATAAGCCTATTACATCTTTGCAATTTATTTTTTATGTTTTCTTAATTCTATGTTAGTAACTCTTATTCTATTGTTAGTTTTTTATTTATTTATATTATAGTAACCCCTTGATAGGGTATAGGCCTCCTCCAAATTCTTACATTTTTCTCTGTCTTGTGCAATTTTCACCAGTTTTTCCCCGCCACCGATACTATGTCGTCCGCCCATCGTTTTTGTGGTCTGTCCACGTTTCTTTTTCCTTGTGGGCCGGTCCATTTCGTGCTCTTGAGAGTCCATCGCTGGTCTGTGCCTCTCGCAACATGGCCGGCCCAGCTCCATTTTAATTTTAGCGCTTGGTGTAACGCGTCTGTCAGTTTCGTCTTTTTTCTTATATCTAGACTTCTTGTTTTTTGGATTTTTCTTAGGCCCAGCATGTTCCTCTCCATTGCCCGCTGACAAGTTCTTATTTTGTTAGTGATCTTGTTTATAAACGTCCACGTCTGGGAGCAAGCACGGCAGAATGCAAGTGTCCATGATGACCTTTTTCATATTTAGTTCGTAGTTGCCTTTAAGTATTTCTTTGTGGGCCCAGTGTTTGTTCCAGCTGCACATGACTCTTCTGTTGGCCTCGTCTTCGTGATAAATGCGGTAACGGTGGTGAATAAATATTCTTGTGTGATGAACTGATGACACACGTTTTAGTAGAAGTCTGCAGTAAAGTCTACCATGTAGTGTATACTGATTTATTAACAGTACAAACATTAAAGCTACAAAAATGTTTGTCCGGAAATATCTGATGTAACTATTAGTATATTAATAGCTTGTATGATAGCTGGTGCATATGGTAATTAATATAGCACCAATAGTAGGGCTAGCGCTATCCAAGATTCTTTTTTTTTGTGCAACTATAAATGACTAGACAAAGGCAGGGCCCAACAAACCCCCTTGTACAACACCAATGTGTAACATTCAGTCCTGTACGATTTTCTACAGTCGAGTTTGTTTGCTTCTTAACACACAACGTTTTGACTTTACAATAGGTAACCAAAATGTTTACTTTACTTTTATATTTAAACCAAATCTTTAAAAAGATTTGCCCTTATGAAGTCAAAGGCCGATTACAAGTCATTACAGCAATGTAGCAATAATTCATCAAAATTGAAAATTACTGTCTATTTATCTTTTATTTATTCAAAGGACACTCAGCAACCCTAACAGGTCCTACCAAATAGTCTTAGTTTCATAACATCATAGGATATTAACCTTTTGCAAGAAGCATTCAGTGCATATGCTGTTCATCGGACCGTGTATACGCATTGAAATAAAGGCGACGCTTGTTTCACGCAAACAATGTTTGTCTTAGCTATGTTTTCTGCATACAATGTAAGATTCGTCACGAATGTTCTTAATCTCTGTATGGGTGGCTAAGCAGATGTAAACATGTGCTAAAATTTAGATACAGTAGCGATTGTAGAGTTGCATTGCAAGTAGCAATGAGAACGGTGCATTTCGGAGGTTCCCCGTTATAAAAAGAAGAAATAGTAAGAGAAAGAAAGTAATAGTAAATAGTAGTAAGAAATAAGTTGTTATAAAAAGAAAACATAGTGCCGGCCATAAGTCACTAAAGCACCAATTCTCAACAAAAAGAGGTACATAGGTCCTCAGTTCTACATTAAAGATTATAATCTTAACTCTCATTCCAGCTGATCCGGTACCTACTAATTGACGGATTTCACTTTATTTTTTCTTTCTTTCATTGTTGGTAGGTATTCTAAAAAAACCGTGCGAGTCGGACTCGCGCCCGAAGGGTTCCGAACCATTATCTATAAAACCGGCAAAAAAATCATGTCTGTTGCATGGGATACAACTTGTATCCAATGCAATAGACATGATTTTTTTGCCGTTTTTGCCCCCCTTAAATATTTGATTATTTTAATTTATTTTTAAAGTGAATACATAACTAAATATTCTGTGAAAATTTCAACCGTCTACCTGTTGCCATTTATTTTATACTGTTTTAGTATTTGTTGTTATAGCGGCAAAAGAAATACATCATCTGTGAAAATTTCAACTGCCTAACTATCACGGTTCATGAGATACAGCCAGTTGATAGACGTACAGACAGACAGACAGACAGCGGAGCCTTAGTAGTAATAGTACCGTTTTACCCTTTGGGTACGGAACCCTAAATAAAAAAGTGAACACAATTTTATTGACATCTTCTCTTTTGATTTCCATTTAATCGTATGAAACAGCTACCTTTATCAGAACATGTGCAATAAG
Source organism: Lithophane ornitopus (assembly GCA_948473465.1). NCBI lineage: Eukaryota > Metazoa > Arthropoda > Insecta > Lepidoptera > Noctuidae > Lithophane > Lithophane ornitopus. Next base: position 13,362,134 of record OX419632.1, on the reverse strand, counting down.
ATGCACAGTGCACGCTTTCCGAGTAAGTAATTAACAGTTAATTATTATTGCTAAACACGTGTTGCGTTTATGATAATTATTAGAGACCAGTGCCAGATGGAAAAATTACCGTTTTACACGAGTAAACTATAGTAGAAAAACGTACGTATAAGTAGACTTAATTCGGTACCTATGTACCAATTGGAGATGATCAAAAACTACCCTCTTTTGGGATGATGTATGAGGGTATCATCACAATTTGACAACATGACCCGCCGTAGGGATAATTAGGGATCTGACACAAAAATAACTAAAGATTCGTCGCGTTTTTCTGACTCATCAACGCCCAGTCAGATTTTACGAAATTCCCATTAGTTAGAGAATAAGCCCGGACGAAGTCGATGGCAAAGTGCTGTATACTAGTAGAAAGGATGCAATTGATATTCGTTAATTTTTTTTCATATTAAATTCGATTATTCATCAACCAACTAGTATTACATTTAGTAGTTTTATATTTCGCATATTTTCTCATAAAACATTCAGATGTTCAACTCTGCACACTGTTACTTACTGCTAATGTCAGCATTAGCAACATCGACAGAATTGTCGACATTAGCAAAATAAAATTGAGAAAAATAGAATAGAATAAAATATTTGCTGGATACCTAGATAAATACCACCTCAACTTCTATTGTAACTAGTAAAAAGTTGACAATTATCATGAGTGTACAGCGCGTTTCCCATAGATTGTATTCACCATTACCTACGATAAGACAACAATTACTTACTTTTTTAAATACAGTATGAGTTCCGTAAGGTTATTGTGTATATATTTATTTATAAAACAGATTGAGAACGGAAAAAAGTATACTTAAACATTTTCCTTGCTTCACAGTTCTTTGTATAAGTAAGGCGATAACAAGAACGTAACATATTAAAAACAAGATTAAAATGGGTATTATAAAATTGGAAAAACATTTTATAAGCTGAAGATGAATGTTCTGAAGAATCACATAAATAGATAGATGAGACTCACTCAATACACACTTCCAGGAAAAAAACATTTGACCTTTCAAGTCGAAAATAAAAAAGAGAAACACTCACCCAAAGGTTCCGGGGTAGCAAATAGGATGACAAACATGCATATTCGGCGTTCTCTTCCCGCTGAAATGGTGTCCGCCATTAAAGATCACTTCCGAGCAGCAAGGCGACGAGCATCTCCCACTGTCCGTGCACTCCGACCCACAGCAGGACCTGGATCCATCCGTGCTGCACCAGTGATCCTCACACGGAAGTGAATACCGCCACTCAGGAGACGGGACCCTGTAACTATATCTCCGGTCCCAGTGCATCGAGCTCACGTCCGTGCATCTCTCCACGTAAGCCCCTGCCAGCTGCTCCATGTACTGCTTGTACAAACGCTTCTGCCTCTGAGTCTGCGACACGTGCAGACGCAGCACGTTCAGGAAGCACATCTTGATAGCGCGTAGGATCCGGGGGAGCACGCCCGCGCTCTCCACCAACCGGTACGTCGGCATATGCTCAACTACCAGAAACGCACGGACCAGACGTCCGCGGAATCTCAGAGAAAACAGATTTTACTGTCGCTATTAGACCGCATTGCAAACGCGTCGTTAGCAAAGAATTCAACCGTGATTTATTAAGTTCCCGTTCGCTTTTGTAATCTGTTTAGTGTTTGTTTCAGTTAACTCGATGGTTTTTAATATCATTTGCTATCTTTTGCTAAAAAAGTTAACAAAGATGTTGTTTTGTGTCGAAAGGTTAGTTACATTTAAAATTTCGCGCCAAACGTCACGGTTCCATCTGAATGGGCGCGAGTGCGCGGGAGCGCGGTTCGTGTCTGATGGCGTACTGCGCCTGCGCGGACGGCACGACCGCCATAATCGCTTTACGTCAAATTAACTCGCATTTCCCCTAGAGGTGAAAAAACGGAACAGCTTACGGAGAAAATACGGCACCACTGAAAATAATTGGGGTTATAAGCCGTATCCAAATGAGACCCACCACTGTTGGTGTTTGAATTGAACACAACCACGTTTTGCAATAGTTTTACGTAAACCAACAAATAAAAGGGAATGGCATCAATGAAGAAGAAGTATTGATTATTTCATTTATTCTACTCAGATGTCACAACTTATATTAATTAAGACGTTACAGTGTATGCACAAAGGTAATACAAAAATTCAATTCAATTATTTATTTAATTAATTAATTAATCTCCCATAAAACTCTCATTACAGGTGTATTTACCCAATGCGACTTTATAGATCTAACTTCACTAAACCATATAGATTTAACTAATCTTAATTAATTTGTACTGTCCAAACTGATTAATAAGTAGATACTTACCTAAAAACAGATTTGAAGCCTGAGAAACATAACAGAGTTTTTCTCTATACATATTATATAGGTATCTACATAAAAAACAGCTGGGTAGGTAGCTAATTAATACTTATACAATCGTCACATTAATCATTTTATCTTCACCCAAATCAGACCACAGTCAATTATTATTTTTTGCAAATACTTTTACTACTGACAAACAATTCTCGAAACCATTAACAATAGTTTTATACGTTTTCAAACAAACTGACCCCGTAAACCTATTTTCCAAATATTCCATGAATTGATTTTTGTTTTTCATAAACAAAAGTGTGTTATATATAAATGTAGCATTGTACGTATCATGATAAACAGTACAGGGGAATTTTTCACCACACAATTTATTTAAATGATTCATATGCTGCAGGCAATGCTGAAATTCTGAAAAGTTATGCACAAGTGTAACGTTATACTCTAGCCTTAAATTAACTTTATTAAACAAAAACTGCAAACCATTATAAAAGGTTTCAGCGTTCCTTGCGGTATCTGATACAGAGCTCTGGCCGTGCTTTTTTAAATTATATACTAATCTAGATACTGGACCAAGCATTAAATACGATAGGAGCACGCAGTAAGCGCCATTGATGAAGTTCTTATTTTTCTTATGAACATAATAGACTAGAGTTATAATAAGAATCCAGCATTCCTCAGGTACAGTCTCGAGTGGTTTCTTAAAATCATATCCAGGAAGAACTTCTTCAAGAAACTGTTCGAAAGCCTCCGACTCTTTCGTTAATAACTTTAATTTAGTCCCAACACGGTGTTTCGTAAATATATCTCTATTGGATATTTCTTTATCCCAATGTGTTTCAATTTCCTTTATTGAACTTTTCTTGCCATCCCTCCCAAGAAAAGTAATCGTTGAATCTTGAGAGTTTTTCAACAGACAATGGCTGTAAACGATTATATCAGTAGCTGCTAGCATAGCGTCGGGGCGCGCGCTGTCGTTCATTAGCAAAGATCCACATAATAATCCTTTCTTCTTGAGATTTATGTACGGAACCGCTATCCTGCCATTAGATACACCTTTCGAGAACCATTTCTTGTCATCTTTGAATAAACCATGAGCTTTGTCTCTTTGAAAATATTTCAATGCAAGGGTGCATAACGGGTACAAGTATATCTTCTCAATTTTCTCATAAATTTCTTTAAAAACTCTATTTTGATTTTCGTCATCAATACTCCTTGAGACAGTACTTACGGCAGTTGCTTCTTTTTGGCGTTTGACCCATCTTATTACCGGCCTTATAACATCGCTATCTCCATTTTGAATTATTTCAGCTAGCTTCTCCAAGTAGTCGCCACTTTCGTTCAATAAAGTCAGCAGTATTGGCATTTTATTATAAACCCCAATGGCAGATTTAACTTTGTCATGCTCGAAGATTAAGCAGTTTAATTTTGTAGCATCTTTGTTATGTTCCAGGGAATTTGGCGTAATGCACGATACACCGAAACAACTGTACTCTATATTATTTGTTAGAACTGGACACTTTAATTTTCTGGCTACTCCCACAATGGTTTCTAGAGAATCATATTCGCACACAAAATACTTTATATCCATTTCTTCTAAAACCTGTTTTTGGACATCTTCAATGAGAAGAGGCTGAAAATATCCTGCCATGTCTATTCGCGCAATATCATTTCTGTTATTAATAGTTCTTTGATGAATTTCTTTACTTCTGTCCATATCGCGCTTTGTGGCTCCACTGAAGATGACGAAGCATTTTACTTCGTTTTCGACGAACAAACTGAGTGTTTTAATAATAAAGTCTGCGTACCGATCGCAGTCAGGTCCTAGGACGAACTGGCAGCCGCTGCTTCTGTATGTTTCCCTGAAGAAACTGTCGCCGTCGATGACGAGATTGCCGGTTTCCAGAAGGTGCGGTGAAGACAGGTTCTTGTCCCTGATGTACCGCCGCAATGCTGTGAACTTCATCTTGATATATCTGAAATAATGATAACATTGCTATAAATATTTAGCCGTAAAAGAAATGGTTCGAGAGACGGAGTAGGTACCTACGGCATATTTGAATAAATCTGTCGAATTTATTAATGCTGGATATTTCATTCAATATTGAAGAAGATTTCTGAATTATAACTAAGAAGATGTCGTAATGGATAACCTTTAAAAAGTCACATTGTTTTTTTTTGTAGTTTCCTGTGCATTTAGTAAAAAGCTGTTACTTTGATATTACAAACAGACACTTCAATTTTATTTTCTTGTATGTATGTCATCATACTCATCATCTGCCTAGTCTTTTCCCAACTATGTATATTGTGGTCGGATTCCAGTCTAACCGGATGCAGCTGAATACCAGTATTTTACATGGAGCGACTGCCTTTCTGACCTCCACAACCCAGTAACTGAGTAATACGATACCCCTTGGTAAGGCTGGTTGTCAGGCTTTCGGGCTGCTGACGACCCGTAACGACTGTTAAAATCCACAAATGACAGCCGGGACCAACGGCATAACGTCTCGGTATGTAGGTACCTAGAGATGGTCACCCATCCACGGACCAACCCCAGCCAGCGTAGCTTTACCTGATGGATCGACCGTGCGGCTGTTATTACGTAGCCACGAGCTCCTCTATTTTCTTGTAAGTATAGTATAGCTTAGAGAGAAAATAATAGAGTTATAGAAAATAATAGGTCTTGCTCTTGAGACAACAAGCGTTGAGCAAAAGTCACAGTGCCGTGAACAAGTCACAACATGTTTATGCATGCGTTGACGAAGATTTGCCGTAATAAATGTACTTTTTAAGTAAGTTACTATTATTACTTAATTGATAAAGGCATGTCGGATTGTACGGGGTGATAGGGCCCGGATTACCGCAGGTCAACCGTAGTTACATGCGCAAGTTAAACATACAATCAAAAATGCATGCGCTTGTTTACATTATTTTACCTACTTCCATCACATTTACGTACCTAATTAAGTGTAGGCACGGCATTCTAGAATAAAAGTACTTAAACACACTGACTCATTATTACAAAGAGATAGTAAAAATCTAAAACTATTTTCTACACTACCTAATAGATTCTTTGCTTACCCCCATGGAGGTCAACGGCCGTGAAGATAGAGCCGTAACAGCTGACACATACTTAGGTACCGAATTAACTACCTACCATTAAATAAGTATATTAACAAGAAATTTTTGTTGCCCTATGAATACTTCGCCTCCTTTTTTATATACCTACCTACTTGTAAGTACAGACCTACTTAGCATATATTATTATTTTAAGTCTGTAAGTTTGTAAATTCTGTAAATATTATCTTGAAAGAAGTACTTAATAAAAGTAGAAAGAAATAAAACTGTTATCTTACCTTGATTTGATAGGTAGTTTGCTATTTTCACTCAAAAGATAACTCTAAACAAAACACTCCAAAGTGTGAACTAATAACTGGCACGTCCTGCACTCACAAAACACAGAACCACATTGACTGACTCCAAATGAAATGACGCAAGTAACTTTAGATGTTAGTCATGCATTCATAAATAATATGCCTTTGTAGCTATGTTTATCTTGTGTAGTAGAAGGACACATCATCAAAGTCCCGACCATAGACTAAAATGCATAGTACGTTTTTTTCACACTATTTAGATAACAGGCTTTCAAATTAAATAATCACCTGTAGACTGCAAGCCCAGGTACGAACGGACGCTTTTTTTACGCGACGATTTTTGTCCGCACTTTGTGCAACCGCATGTTTTCAAGTAACGCAAGATAGTACTTCCTAATTTCATGCGTGTGACGTCCGTGATTAGATGATTTCTGATTTTGTTTGTGTTGTCTGAATCTATTACTCTATAGACTCTACTATACTCTATGGTTATCTGACTGTCACAGTGTCACTGTCATGTCATCTGTCATTGAGAATTTGAAACAATCTCTGTTTTTGTTTTGATTGCTCGATTCCGCCAAATTTTAAATAATTTATCCGATAAATCTAAGAAAATATGTCAACTATCTGAAAATATCATGATTTTCGTTTCATACAAAAATATTGATACGATCATAAATGGAACTAGAGAACAGAGGTGAGTGGGAAGCTATAGAAAAATTTGATATAAAGTTAAAATCTAAGCCAAAGGACGGTGTCATACTACAGCTGCATCATACGGTTCGCGGTTCAAATGGCGAATGTCGCAGAATACGATTCTCCACCGGCGTGTTCGACGATAACCATGACAAACTCGCGTGTGCGGACAACGCCGGCAACATTTTTATTCTGGACTTTTCCGACCTAAAATTCTGGAAATTACCCGGAACGGGGCCGTGCACTGCCTTACAATTTGTGCCGAACAGACAGGACACGCTGATCGTCGCTATGGCGAAGAAGTATGAGATGAAATTTCTGGACACCGAGACTGGACGAGTCTCTCTCACACTGGCGGGGCACTCAGCACCAGTAAGACACATTTCCTTCTCAAACCACATAAAAACTAACAATCTTCTGACAGCAAGCCCTGTAGAAGCTATTCTGTGGGAGCTACGCAACTATACCAAGTATTTCACCTTGAACACATACTCAGGTGCTCAAATCCAACAAATAATGTTTTCTCCTGCTGGGGACTACCTTGTGGCGTGTTTTCAAAATGACACAGTGCAGATTTGGAAACATGAGAGTATGAAATCCGTGAAGCAGATAATACCAAGTGAATTGAAGCACATGAAAAGTATTGCGTTCACTATGAATGGTCGTGCAATGGCCATGGCTGGTCTCGCACACATGTTAATACTGTTCAGTATGGATACTTGGAAGGCCCTAAAGTCAATAAACTTGTCTAAATACAAAATATCTGGTGCTCTTCAACTAGCATTTATTCCACAGTTATTTGATGGTGGGGCAAACAAAATCCTTGCTATATTGAGCAGTGATTGTATTCTTTATTTACTAGATTTAGAATCATTAAATATAATACATGTTATACATCCAGAATCATCAGGTATTCGTAGGTTCGTTGTCAGTCCTACGGGGAAATACTTCCTATGTGTACTGCAACTTGGTGAAGTCAATATCTACAATTGTTCATACGTAATGGATTCAGTTCAGAACTGTCAAAACTTTGTAGTAGAGACTATGAGGAAGGAGATCCCAGGGACCTCAACATTTAAAGGTGCTTCTCAGGAACAAACACATTCAAAATCCCAAATTGAGCAAAAGATGCGTATTTGTATGGATAGCGCTAGATTAAGAAGAATATTGATGCAATATGGTGAATATCCTGACAAGTTCCGCTCTATCATCTGGAGGTCATTGTTGGATACTCCACAGAATAAGGCTGCATATGCTGCTCTCATTGATAAAGGCATTCATCCAGCTTACAAAGATATCGAGAAGCAGTTTACCATCCACAGTGCAATGACACTGAAAAGCCTCAAACGTCTGCTGTCCTGCCTCTCTCACTGGAGTCCATTATTTGGTGTAATGAAGTTCTTGCCTGGTTTTGTTTTCCCATTTGTGAAAGTACTTCAAAAAGATCCCCTTCTGCTATTTGAATCTGTCGCCAGTGTTTTATGTAATTATTGTCAGCTATGGTTCGAGTATGCTCCATTCCCTCCAATAAGTGTGTTGGCCATCGTTGAAAACATTCTGGCTGAGCATGATCAGCCACTGTTGAATCATTTCTGTGATGTTGGCATCACAAGCCAAACATATGCTCTGAAAATACTAGAAACAGCTTTTAGTGAGGTACTAACATGCTCTGAGTGGCTGATACTGTGGGACCATGTACTCAGTAATGAACCAGCATTCATTCTCATGGCTGTAGTTTCATATAACATTGTGCAAAGAAATGCATTAAAGAGGCTAAAGTCTCATGAACAGCTTGAAAATTTCTTCCACATGCAGAACCCTATTGACAAGAAATTATTTCTGAAGAAGGCCTATGTGCTACTAAACGAGACACCAGAAGACATACACCCAAGAAGATTTTTCAAACCATTTATGTCACTGGAAAAAGGAGGATGCTATCAGCAGTTCATAGGATACCCAAAAGCAACAATTTGTCTCAAGTTAGCAAAAAAAGATAGAAGAAAAAATTTTGGCACAGAAAAGTACACTTTAAAAGAGTTAACCACAAAGACTCAAGAAAAAGAAATTAATAATAGAGCAAAACATGAACTGCCATCAGATCATAAATCTGTGCTTAGCGATGAGGAAATAATACAAGATGTCTGTATTGAAAAACATCGGAAGGCCAAAAAGAAAATTCGTGATGCTATACAAAACAGAGGGGATTTCTGCACTAAGGAAGCTAGAGAAGAATTTATTGAAAGTATAATTTATCCTGCTGCAATACATCTACAGAGAAATAAAACTGCTGAAGAAAAAGCCTACAAAAAGGACAAAGAAGCCAAGCATTCAAGAATAAAAACAAAAAAAAAAGAATACAAGACTGAATCTTTAGAGAAAGAAGTTGAAAAATTAATAAGGACCTATACTAATTCTGATCCATCTGACACTTGAACCGCTGTGTTGCAAATACATTATGTGTAATATAGGATGATAACAAAATAATATAATATATTTAAATATTAGTTTATTGTAATCACTGCCCGCTAACTAGTTAGGTTCTGCATTAAACACTTTTAATTTTTATTAAAATGATGAGTTTTTATTCTTTCTTGGAAGGTCTTGGTATAGTTGACTTAATATGACTAAATTTCTTTTTTGATGAACTGAGGTTAGGGCTTGCTTCCATGTTTGAACGAGGGGTGCGGACTGGTGTTACTATTTTTGGCTTGAATAGACCTGAAAAAAAAATGTTAAGGAGTGGGTAGTATAATTAAGTTTGCACCTATTTTAGATTATTTCAATTAACCAATTTTCAATCTTCAGATAACTTTTATCTGTAGAATAAATTTGACTGTCTGTCAAACCGTCATATTTATTCCTCAGATAAGTGATTTTATTCCTAAGTTATAAGTTCTCTGAAGATTGAAAACCGGTTAAGTGCGAGTCGGACTCGCGCACGAAGGGTTCCGTACCATTATCTATAAAACGGCAAAAAAATCATGTTTGTTGTATGTATAATTAAATAAAAATAAAACAAATATTTAAGGGGGGCTCCTTAAATATTTGTTTTATTTTAATTTAATTATATATTTTTAAAGAATATATAACTAAATATTCTGTGAATATTTCAAGCGTCTACCTATTGCCGTTATCAAAATCGAGCAAAAAATCACGTTTGTTGTATGGGAGCCCCCTTAAATATTTATTTTATTCTGTTTTTTAGTATTTGTTGTTATAGCGGCAACAGAAATACATCATCTGTGAAAATTTCAACTGTCTAACTATTACGGTATATGAGATACAGCCTGGTGACAGACGGACAGACAGACAGCGGAGCCTTAGTACTAGGGTCCCGTTTTACCCTTTGGTTACGGAACCCTAAAAATGGGCCCTAAATAAAATAAACTTACTATTAAGTTTACTTCTCGCATCTTGCGCTTTAGTCTTATTTTCCATGTTCACACTCGGAGATTCTTTCTTCCCTTTGAAAATATTAGGTGAAATGCGGCGCAGTCGGGAGGTAATCTTGCTTTCTTTAGCAGCTGACTTAGGCGCTAGATTCGATGTTGAAGCGCTTTCAAATCGCTTCAGGTGGCTTTTTGTGAAGTCTTCCTTGGCAATGCCTATACCAGACAGATTTGGGCTTGATGCAAATTGAGCTTTTGATACTTCTGGACACTGTAATGGCACAAACAGGGGTAGTATTTATGAAGAATATTGAAGCCATCATTATTCCACTGCGAAATCGGGCAGGTGCTATCGGCCTTGTGTAGCCCCGTCTCTCTCTCTCACACTGGAAAAATGGTGGCATTAAGAGCTTGTCCAGAAGGAGCGAATTCGCCGCGATTCTCTCGTGCGTATCACGCGCGACCATTTCGCCCAGAAAGAGCGTACCTACGCGCGAGCATATAAACAATTCCGTATCAAAATTTTGGCGCTCCATTTCGCGCGGAAATGAAGCGTCAGAATTTCGGTAGTGCACGCGATTTACGCGCGTATTTTGAATTCGCGCGATGCTTGTGGGCGCGATGTATCAGCGCGTAGTATCTCACTAACGCGCGAATGATTTCGCGCGAAAAGTTTCGCGGCGAATTCGCCCTTTCTGGATCAGCTCTTAGGGGGATGCGCTAAGGTGGCCAGCGAAACTACAAATGTTCTTACGTTTTTTACTACGGTCAGTATCAGGTTGTATGTTAATCTAAATATTTTCCCTACGAAAAACCTATTGATCTGAATAGAAATGGTACACTCCAAATGACTCCACACAGTCGGCTAGTTAGTAGAAATAGCGTCTACTAACTAGCCGGAAATACAGAACATAACATCAAGTCTGTTTTTCAAAGGGTTGGGCAGAGATGTAGGTCCCACAATAGTACCTACACCCACGTTGCGCCACCTAACCAACTTTTGAAAACCACAACAAACCACAACTGATAAAAACCTTAATTATGTTTTTATACCTTCAGCAACGAAATCTTGGAGACGTCCAGCGTCAGCGAGGATATCGACGAGTCGTGTTTGCCGTCCTCCATGAACTCTCTGATGACGTATGCTAGCTTATTATGCAGCTCTTCCGCGGCTTTCTCCGCTGCTATTAAACTTTCCAGTAGGGTACTTTGAGAAGCATGGATTGGACTGTAAATATGGGGGTTAATTATCATAAAAGCACAATCAGCCTGGTGCCTGATCCTAATGTACCCACTTCTGGGACACAGGCCCGGCCTAGATAGATATTTTATTAAGGCATCTAAGGGCATTGTTCACAGTGTCCGGATAGGCTACTATCGGCCAAATAAATTAAAAATTAGAACCGATTTTTTATCAAATTATCTGCTAGATAACCGGAAGTTGTTTGTTAGGTAGCAATGTAAATAGCGAGCCTACGTTTGTATACCACAATAGGTAACTACCAATCAATAGAGACGCCAGTTTTAATTTTATATTACCTTGATGTTTTATTTCGGATCCTAACATTGCCTGGAGTGGATGAGAGCGTGTATGTGCTCTGCCTGCGACACATTATCTGCTGGAATTAAGTTTGTATTATAAGACAAAATTTACGTTACAGTTGAATAAGCGCGGTAAAAGCTTTTGGCCATACTATTAACTACAGGTCTTGCCAACAATCCTCAAGGTTTGCAGCAATACCACTATGCAAGAAATTATGACTTTGTAAGTAGGTCCCAACAAGCAAAGTAATCCTATAAGGAAAGATTATAAATCTGTCACTACTAATAACGTTCTTATAAAGGCATTGCAGTAGACTATTTACTTATAATAGCATTTACCAAGCCTTACCATACTCAAGTACATTAGTTTTTATATCTCGGTCTTTTAGTTCGCTACAAGACTGACCTCTAAAACATTTATAGGACACTAACTAGTAATAGCATTTCACAAGCGTAGATATTCTCAATGTCGTTTTTATAAAACCAAAATGGCGGACTTTAGACGTCATTATGTAAGATCATAAGGGGTAGTACCTACGGATATCTATGGGTAGTATCAAATTAAAGGAAATGAGGAGATGATTATTAAAAAAAAAAACCCTGCTGAGACTAAAAATTCTTTGTTCGAAAATTAAGTTATCTATTTATGTCTCTTCTTTACCTTCTTATCTTTACTCTCATCACCAGACGCATCAGTGAGATCTCCCTTCTGCAAAGGCCCGGGATCAGGCAGAGGTTGTTCGCCTTCCCTCTTATGGGCTGTAAGGGTATCCAGAGACCGGTACCGCGTAGGCGTCTCGCTTTTGATAGGGAAGTCCCTGGAAATAAACACGATATTCGACTCCGTTCAATTTTTATACATTTTTCGCCTCGCCTCATGTTCCGAACCGCCAATTGGGGGTCCCTACTGTACAAAATGATTAACTACTTCTTAACAGTTTGTTGTGACTTGAGGTCAGGTGAGGTATTTTTGTTACCTATTTAATTTATCCATCAGCTGGTTTGACTGGGAGATCTCGAAAATAATAGAGAAAAATTTGTTAGATAGGCACTTCTTAGATTTCAAATTCAAAACCTACCGTTTCTCCGGAGTCTTCAGTTCAATCATGCTGGCAGACTTATTTTCTATCGCTTCCTTAGGTATGTCAGCATCCGAATCATTGTGCTGTTTGATGCATCTGATCATCTCATGGAGCTCCTTCGAAAGACGTTCGCGGTGACTCTTCGGAAGTGAACTTAGTAGGGAGCATCCAAATTCCTAAAATATAATTGTTAAATATCGGATACGGTTATGAAGCATATAAGTAGAGATTTATTAATGATAAATATATAGGTTAGGTACCATTGGATGAAATAAACTTCTTATACTAAGAAACTACTAAATTAAATAATTTTAAAAAATACAACCGACTTCCAAAAAAATTACTAAAAAGTGAAAAATAACTAATTTCGGATGTCGGTGTCTTTGGTTTTCAATTTTCGTTTTTTGCCACCGATTTCCGAAATTCACTTTCACTGTTTTTCACTTCATTAGTGTTTTTTTTTTCGGAATTCGGTTGTTTGTTTTTGTTGTAAAAAGTTTTTTATTTGACACTTTTTAGTTGTGGTACCTAGAGTACCTACCTACCCCAGAAAAAATCGAATCCTGCTATGTAAATAACAGTGACGGAGTAAATAAGTGGGAAAAATAGGTAGGTAGACAATATTGAAGCTAAGTGAAACTACGCAAGCGAAGTTAATAAAATTATAGGGGACGACCTCTAAAGCTGCTGTATGACCTACCAAACAAAAAAAAGAATCATCAAAATCAATTCATAAGTGGCGGAGTAACCGCGTTATAAACATACAAAAAAAGAACAGACGAATTGAGAAGGTCCCTCCTCCTTAAACAAGAGCAATTTAACAGGTTAAAATTAAGACTTGGGAAGGATGAAAGGGAATTGCTGGATCTAGCGGGATAAAAACATAGGTACTAGAAAAGTTAGTAGTTATTTAGAATAGGTACATAATTAGTTAAACTTGACTAATTAAACGCTCCATGCTTTAGGAACTTCATATACTTACCTACCTACATAGTTATGTTTTTATGTAATAGGTAGGTACTATAGGTATTGCATCCAAAAATAACAAATATAACTAAATGTATCCGGGTGGACAGAAAACATACCTAACCATAGATACTAGTAGAAATGCCAAAGCAACCATGAAACCATTAAAAGGTACTTTCCCTGCGGCCAGAGCGAATGCCTTGCTCGGGGGAGTTCCCGCGGGCAGTTGTTGAAACGCTCATATAATTTCTCCTTAACGGACGTGGCGGTATCCTATAGAAAACTCGCATCGAGACAGTATTTTACTAAGTATTTCATGATAGCTGAGTAGGTAAGTACCTAGGTACTTTAAATGTACTAGTACGAGCACTACCTACGCCATATGTAGGTATGTCGCGCGCTTTTCATGAGTAGGCAGGTATTCTTAGGAATGCGATTATTAGTCATACTTTACTCATTAAAATATAGATACCACAAAAAAAAACTCTCAAAATGGTCGCCAAAAAGCTAGTAAGTAGGTTTATAAATCCTAACTATGTAATATAATAAATGCGTAAGTGAGTTTGTTTGTTACGCTTTCACGCTAAAACGGCTGAACGCATTTGGATGAAATTTTGCACATGGGTAGACCATGGCCTGGAGATGGACATCTATGTCCTATAGTAGCCTATATGCTTCTGTTCATCCTGGATCGGCTAATTTAGGATAAATGATTTATTTCTGTAAATAGGTTTAGAAAACATTTAACACGTCAAAAATAAATTATTTAGGTACTTATGCTTTAAAACTAGCTAGGGTCGGTGTTTTCTATATTCCGACTCATAGCTAGGCATACCCACTCTGAGAAGAAAAACTGAAACTCAGAGGTCATAGTCTCAAAAGTCTAACCAAAATCTTGGTCAGGTATTTATGAGGAATTGAGGACCATACAGATTAGTGTCTGAGATGGTATAGTAAACTTACATAAGCGTCGTTACTCACAAAGCTAAACATACCTTATCCAGTTGTTTTCCGCCGGTTATGCCCGATACCTGCCAGATGCCACTGTTCTGCTGATTGCTGGTAGTAGGACACGAACACGACAAGCTGGGACTTTCCAGCACTACGTGGAGACCAGACGACTGAAAATATTATCTTGTTAACAGATTCAAGCAGTATACTCTGAGTAGGCAAGCTATGTATATTTTGTTTAGTTGTTACCTGACAATTAATAACGACACTTCTCATGCCGCCATCCTGGCTGATATTGCCATCGCTGGTGTCCAGAGACTTGACGCTGAACCCCAGACATTGCAGCAAGGCACACAACTCTACCACATCCGTGTATGCTTCCTAAAAATGATTAAACTTATAGGTATAGGTAGGTACCTTCAGTAGCTATCTGACGTCATTACTTAAAGCAGCGGACGGACCCAGGTTGACCGAAGTAAGGAACATCCTTCTCGGGTGGAAATTCACACATACTCCGGCCAAACTTGCTAAGTTCTGCGGGGCGAGCACGGTCTTGTGACATGGCTCGAGTCACCTATTTTATCACAGTTTAGTCATAAAATGTGTGACTCGAGACATGTCACAGTAGGCCGTGCTCGTTCCTCTGAGCTGACTCAATTTAGATTGCTATAGACACGCTAAGAAGATGAGGAACTCGTGGCTAAGTAATAACAGCCGCACGGGTCAATCCATCAGGCTAAGCTACGCTTGCCAGTGCCAATCTTTACATACCGAGACTCCTCCGTGCCTCAGAAAACACGTTAAGCCGTTGGTCCCAGCTGTCATTCGTGGATCTTTGACAATCGATACGGGTCGTCAGAAGCCCTAAAGTCTGACAACCAGTCTTATCAAGTATTACCCAGTTACTGGGTTGTGAAGGTCTGATAGGCAGTCGCTCCATTTAAAATACTGGTACTCAGCTGCATCCGGTTAGACTGGAATCCTACCCCAACATAGTCCGAAAAAAGCGAGGCAGGCAGAGACGCTATAAGAACACGATTACCGAGCTTGTCTCTGCCGAGAGGACAATAACCTCGGTCTTCAGTAAGCTATCTTATTAGTCCCACACTGTTCCCTGCTGAATCTGGGCCTCTCGTTAACTTTGATTAGAGACTTATTTTATTTTTTTGTAAAACCTGCGCGTAGGGATTAATAGACAGCCTAAAAAGACCACATAGTTCTACAAAATACTACTTTCAATACATACGGTGAATATTCAAAAAAGGAATTTCTACAATTTTGAAATTACCTACTCACATTATCAGTATCACTCACAATCTGCGACATTTTGTGTATAATTTAACAACAAACTACTGAAACAACAACTAATTACTGGTCTGTACATGCAAAATAGTTCTAAATACTTATTTCCCGCAATTTAGGATCACTTTGTCCTCACTTATTTTTCGGTTATAACATAACTTCTTTACTACCGCCTTTTGTATTTAAGTACCTGTCATGAATTTGACAATATTTTTATTTTACCCTCATAATGTGGTAATTTTTGTGGTGCATTTGTAAAGCAAGTAACATGTAACTGGTAAAATAAGATTTATTTATACACAATATTTACAGAACACTACTAACTATTTACATAAAAAACTAAAACTAAAGGGACTAATTAAATAAATATAAAAACAAAGGGACCTTTAGGCGTCGAAGTATTCGTCCGCATCGCTGTCATCCGGAAACGTGCCCAGAAGACTGGCAGCATTGCCACATTGAATGGCAATGCTAATTCTTTGGCCAAAGAACAAGCTAGCCCTCTGGTCACGTGAAGTGTCGACCAGTCGGTGGGAGATTTACTTAAAAAGGAAACGCGCACTCGGGCCCCATGACCCGAGCGTTTCGACCCCAAACGGCTCAAAACTGTAGTTGCCTATAAGGTTACAGTATTTGCGCCGCTTGAGGGTCTTAGCTGCCGCAGCAGCGGCGCCAGCACAGCCCGCCGTGATAGGAACATGGGATGGCGCAAGAGTGTCGACACAGGTTGCGTCCCACACTAGAGGCCTTTTTTTTTTTTTTTGTTTTTTTTGTTTTCGGGGGAAACCTTCAAAAGGCGCCCGGTCTTTGGGGTACAAGACCGGGGAGTGTGGGATTTTTACCTCACTAAAACCACCCCGGTGATCACCATCTGCACATAGAAGGGGTTCCGTTACCTCTCAAAAGACCAATCCGAAACCCCCTCTGTACAATGCCTGTTAAGGCTCATCTCTAGGGAGACTGTAAAGAGGTCTCCCCAAAACCTAACTGTGCATGTATGCTAGAGCGCACGTGACCACTGTGCGCCGTCTTCCCTGAGGTCACTCAATGGGCGGACAGAGTCCCCACTGTGAACGCCCGTGATCCCAAATTCCGGCCTGCGTTAAAGGTTGCAGGCGGGTTTCGGCGTGTTAGGCGTCGAGGCGGTTGCCTCCCCGACGCCTTCTTCTACGAGCGGGATCAATCCTCTCACGATCCCGCTCAGCAGCCTCCTTCTGAGCCATTACGGTCTCACAGAAGGAGGCCATTTCCCTCCAGTTCTCCGAATCCGCCAGCATAGACCCAACGACTGCGGGCAGAGACAAATCTCGCCCGATCCTGGCGACCAGGACCCGTCTTTCAGAGGTCCACGCAGGGCACTCCTCAAGCGTGTGCTGCGCAGAATCTAAACCGCCTCCGCAGGGGTGACAATTTGCTGTGGCCTCTCGCCCAATCCTATTCAGGTACTCACCGAAGCAGCCATGCCCGGTCAGCACCTGAGTGAGCCTATAGGAGATGCGTTCCCTTCTTTTCAGCCAGGCTTCGAAATGCGGTAGGACGGCTTCGACAACGCGCTTACGCGAATATTGCGGTTGTTGCAACCGCTCACGCCACCGCTCGAGCGCGTGTCGCCGTTCCTGCCGCCTCAGCCGTATAACAGCGATTCCCGGCACTCCATTGCCACTTTGGCGGATGACACGGATTCGGTTATAGACCCTCGCGTCCATATCCGCCAAGATGTCCAGCGGCGGAAAGCGTGCCAGGAGAGTTGCCGCCTCAAAAGATACAGTACGGTATCCTCGTGCGATACGAATAGCCATTCTCCGCTGCAGACTGTTGACTTTAGTCCTGCAGCGTCGGACGCCTGAAAGCCTATTTGACCAAACAGGTGCCCCATAAAGGACCATCGATCGCACAACACCACCATAGAGACTGCGAACTTCTTCTCGAGGTCCACCGAGATTGGGCAACAGTCTATGCAGAGCACCCACTGCCTTCCCGACGCGGGGAACCAATCGCTCGAAGTGCTCTTCGAAGCCCCAACGACCATCCAGGGTTAAGCCAAGATATTTAATGTATCGACCCACCTGGACTTGTGCATTTCCAATTCTGACCAACGAGCTGGGTGGCTCTCTGCTCCTCGGCAGTTTGTGGAACCAAAGTGCCTCGGTTTTATGAGGCGCTATCTCTAAACCCAGCCCGCGGGTTGATGCCACAACTTTTGCCACTCCGAGCTCGGCCTTTCGGCAATTATTCTTTCGAATAGTTTGGAAACCTCGTCGAGCAGACAAATGGGACGGTATGCAGAAGGAGACTCTGTGTCCCGGCCTTCCTTCCTCAACAAGACTAATCCGGCCTCCTTCCAGCTGGAGGGGAATACACCCGCACAGAGACAGCTGTTGAACAACCGTCTTAAGCGGTCTCCCAGAGCAGTCAGAGCCAGAACCCAAGCCCGACCCGGAATACCGTCAGGGCCTGGCGCGGTGTTACGAGCCCCCATACGTCTCACGGCTCGCTCTAGTTCGCTTTCAGTCACCCCCAACTCGTCAGACCAGTCTGAAGGAGACAAGAGAGACGAAGGACTGTCCCTAACTACTGGAAAGAGCGTGTTAATGACTCTCTCCAGTAGACCTGGGTCCATGGTTTCTGTAATAGGAGGGACCCATGGACGTAATTTGGCCATTACCAACTTATAAGGTCTTCCCCAAGGATCCCTGTCCAGTCCCTCGAGAAGCTCCTGCCAGGATCTTGACCTGGCATCCGCGATGGCGTGTTGTAGATCCATTGTCGCTTCCCGGTACACTCTGTAGCTTCTGGATATTTCCTCCTCCGTAGCTCTCGGCTGGCGTCTGCGTCTGGTGCGCTGATACTGGCGTCGGGATCTGAGACAGAATACACGCAACTGCGCGATATCTGTCGACCACCAGTAAACCGCACCTGGACGCTGGGCGCATCTGACCCGGGGCATAGCAGCATCACAAATCAACGTCATCGTATCCCGGAACCAGACCGCCTCTTCCTCCGGATCGGGCGAGTTTCCCTGAGAACCACTATCTTCCGCCCATGCCGCAACGTTAGCAGCTGCCACGAGCATGTCTCGATTGAGCCGCTTGAGGGCCCATCGCCGCATCGGTGGGCTAGAATTTGCACGGCTCAAGCCGTCCAACGGGCGTAGTGTTAACTTGAAAGTAATGTGGCGATGATCCGAAAGTGTCACTATCTCCTCCGCTACTCTCCACTCCGACACCATGTGGGCAACCGAAGGAGTTGCCCATGAAAGATCTACAATGGACTCCCCCTGCCACCTAACGCATGTGGAAACGGAACCCCGATTCAAAAGACGTAGGTCAAGCGACGCCGCCCAGTCTTGTACTGCGTGTCCCCTCGGTCTGTCCTGGGTGCTCCCCCAAGCTCTGGAGTGCGCATTGAAATCACCCAAGACAAGCACCGGACGGGGTGAACATTTGCACCGAATACAGTTCGCAACCCCGTCCAGATATTCCTCGAATTCAGCGAGGGAAATGTTGGGAGACACGTAGCAGCCCACTACGGCTAGAGGTCCCCATTCCACTGCAACAAATCCGTGCCCCCTATCTAGTACGGAGCAGTGAGGCCCACCGCTTCCACCAGCCCAGTAAACTGCGACAGAGTCCGCGGTGTCCCGGAACCAGCGAGGATGATCTCGAAGGCCGTAGGGCTCCGCTACCACCGCCAAGGCAACCGACCACTCCGCAATAGTCTGCAGAAAAAGGTTCTGCGCGTTGCGGCAGTGGTTCAGATTGCACTGGAGTACTTTTAGGGCTGGGAAGGTGAGGTGTCCATTTCCTCCGCAGGGCCTGGGCCCAGTGGTGCTTCTGCCGACCCCTGCGATGTGGTAGGGGCAAGCGAGGTCTTTTTCTTGCGCGGAACGCATTTCTTACCCCCCAGCCGATGATCCACTGGAAGACCATGATCTGCACACAGCGGACACCGCATGGTTTTAGACGTGCACTCTCTTGCTTTGTGATCTCCCCCACAAGCATAGCACTGGGTGCTCCGGTCAACCACACTAGTGCAATGGCAGCGGACGTGCCCGGGCTCAAGGCATCGGAAGCACATCATGCGACGCGCCTCCAAAATCTGAACCCTTACTGTCGTCCAGCCTAGGCGCATGCGCTTGTCGGACGCCAGCTTTCTTATCGCCACCAAGGGGCCACGGACCCAGACGTGTCCCAAAGAAGCGGGCGGACGACGAATTTCACCCACTTTTACGTCTTCGGGGGAACAACCACTCACTTCGGCAATAGCAGCTGCCACTTCCTCAGGTGTCACGGCATCATCGAGATCCATGATCCTCGCCTCAGCTCTTTTGGTTGGGCGTGAAATCTTCACATTAAATTCGGTGAGGACCTCTCGCATTCGGTTGGCGAGTCTATCCGCCTTGGTGCAAGAGTCGGCGCCAGCGACGGTAATCACAAGACCACTATCTACAGCCCTTTTCTGGCCGACAGTGTCAATGCCAACATCGGCCAAACGAATTCGCTGCCTTACGGCCAACATAACCTGACCGATATTGGCAGATGATCCCTCTCTTACCGAGACTGCAATAGCCGCCGTGGTGGGAACCCTAGGGAGTTTAACTTGCTGTTTTTTCCCCTTTACAGAAGTGGGCGTCGCCAGCGTGCCAGTCTTTGCTTTCTTAGCCTTCCTCCCCACCACAGTAGACCAGGCCGCCGTCTCAGCCATTGTTGCATCCCGAAGAGCTAGCGAAGCTTGCGTGGACGCCGCAGGCACGGGGGCCAACTCCGCCACTGGAGCGACAACTTTGCCTTTGCCTTTTCCCTTACCTTTTCCTTTCCCTATTTTTTTTGCCAGATTATGGTCCAAGCGCGGCTCGTTAATCGGCCGCGCCTGAATAACTGTTGGTGAAGCCCTCCTCGCGTCGGCGGCGAGTGGCGGACGCAAGGGCTTCTCTGGGGGCAACCTCCTCTCTAATGCGGCTAGTTTGGCGTCTACCATGCCTCCGATTTCTAAGGCTATAGAACGCCGAAGCTGGGCCTCCGACTCGTCAGATTGGAAAGGTCTGGCCACTGCAGCGACCTGACTAGGTCCCATTGAAGAGGCTGCAACTATGGGGCTCGCCATAAGTTCGCCCTGGCGATTAAGCAGGGTGACTTGCGCTGTCAGCTTCTCGACCTGTGCTGAGAGACCAATAAGCCGAGCCTTCAAGTCAGCGTTTTCGTTCTCCAACCTCTCAACGTTGACCTCAACGGCCGATCGCATGGCTAACTCAGCCACCGCAGCCTGCACTGTAACTGCCGCCAACTTGAGGCTGTGAACAAACTCGTAACCTCAAAGGGAGCTTCCCTTTGAGGTTACGAGATTCATTTGCAACCTCCTCTATTGTCCTTAGACTGTCTTTGATGCAGGTATTCAGTTCCGCCGTTGGTTGGGCCTGCATAGTCATGGCTAACATCTCTGGTTTTCGCAGGTTCTGTTTTGCAGTTGCCCGAGTCTTTGCTTGCTTAACTGGTGGACTAGCAAGATCAGAGTCTCCACCTTCCTCTCCTCTGTCAGTCAATGGCTTGCTAAGGCTTATCGGCTTAGCAGGCTTCTCTCTGGTCTCGATCGGCTCGCAGCTCCCTGACGTCTGCGTTCGCTTGCGCGTGCGGGTCCGAGATGATCTCGTCGACGTTTCAGAGGCGTCTGACATTTGCGAGCAAGAAGACTCGCAGGAGTCACTCACTACTTCGACGGCAACCGGGGTAGGCGGGCGCACAAACTGTGCACGTGTTGGTACCCTCTTTGTCACTTTCTGTGCCTTCTTCGCGAGAGCATTCTTTGACACCTCTGTTCTGGACAAATCTTGTAAGCTATACTCTCTCCGAGTGCCAGAGGACAGGTCGGCAGTAGTCTGCTCTTTAGGTTCCGGTGCCGCGGATGTGCTAGGAATAGAACCCAACGACTCCTCATCACCGGTAAGTGAGCCACCCTGGCTCAATGCGCCCTTAAAGGACGGATAAAAATTCGATGGGAATTTTAAGCGATCAGTGTCCCCCCCAGAATACGAATTGGGACTGACCGAGCTCTGCTCGGTGAGGGATTCTCCTGATGTGGAGCAGCAGGTACCCTCCTGAGGTAGTTTTATTTTTTGATGCGCTTTCATAATTGTTGCTGAACTCAGCTTTGCCTTTTTTAAGGGGTGGGGTCCCCAGGTAGTCGATTTTTAAAGGGGTTATCTCCCCACACCTCCCCACAATCTGCCAGCTATGCCTGGCTAGCAAATTCGTCGCCTAATGTAACCATTCAATATCCAGGACTCCTGTCCTGTTCTCAAAGCCACTGGTACACCTTCTCAGTTACGTCTGATGATCAGACGCGTACTAGAAGTGAACCTCCCTTCCCTAGCCTGCCTAACTGGGCCCTAATCCTCGCAATTGACGAGAAAACGAAAAACAAATCACGTACCGTCCGATAAGGCCGCTCCGTGAGCCATCGCACGGCACACGATGAAAACCCCATCCCAGATTCGCTCCTCTAAATAAAATCAGAGGAGCGAATCACAAATCACGTACCGTCCGATAAGACCGCTCCGTGAGCCATCGCACGGCACACGACGAAAACCCCATCCCAGATTCGCTCCTCTAAATAAAATCAGAGGAGCGAATCACAAATCACGTACCGTCCGATAAGACCGCTCCGTGAGCCATCACACGGCACACGACGAAATCCCCATCCCAGACTCGCTCCTCTAAATAAAATCAGAGGAGCGAATCACTAATCACGTATCGTCCAATGACCCGCTCCGTGGGTCACTGCACGGCATACGACAAAAACCCCAACCCCAGAAGTCCGATGTTATGGACCCTGCCCCGTGTCTTTCTTAGTCTGGTCTCTCACTTGGACCTTTCCGGCATGAGTAACTCTACCGGCAAAGCTCCAAGATCATTGAGACACGCAAGCCCCACCACGACGACAACGTGAAGACACACTCGGTGGGGACCAGAGGCCTACCCACCTTCCAAGGCAACAACGTCATGCCATCTGGTCTCTTCCCGTCGTCACGTACCAAGCCGTTTGGTTCTAATACCGCTGGTACGCCGGCGGTGACAAGGGCTCGACGAATAATATCGAATAATATAGTACATGTAACTTGTACTTCGTAGTGATTTAATGTCATAATCTATTAAAAAATCAGACTCCAAGAACAATCAAGTGGAAAAAGGTTGGTTTTATATAAAACAAATTAATATTTTACAATAAACTTTATTAGAAATTATTCAAATACAATATCTAAGTTATTTTTAAAGGACAGCATTCATTACACACATTAACTGTAATAAAAAATCAGATTAATCCGTGTACATAATGAATACAATCCACCAATACCCGAGTGCCTTAATCATTGCAAAGACGAAACAATGTTAACAAAACAGCACTTCATTTGAAAACAGTATAAAACCAACAATCTGTACAATGAAAAATGCACCCAGATATACAAATAAGGCATTTAGTTGTAAGTCATGTAGCGTGGAGTTGCGGAGAACTTGGCGTACGACTTGATGACTTTGTTGACTGCCTCTAAGAAATCCTTTTCAGTTGCCACCTTACGCCGAGCGCGGATCGCGAACATACCCGCTTCCGTGCATACAGACCTGAGAAAAAATATAGTGTTAAAGATTTCCAAGTGTATATAAATAACATCAGCGTACTGGCCAGCCTGTGTCTGCCCAATTTGTGATCAACAGTAAAATTTCTATTAAATTGTTGTAATTTTAGTGACATGACCTACCATCAATGAGTAGAAAAAAGAATAAGGTTTTTTTATTATAATTTTTTCCTATACTGGGCTTTTGGCCTATGTATTATCATTTTAAATATTTTTAATGTAGATGACAATTTTTTTTGGGCTATACATATAATTATCTGTTTTGTTTTCCGTTTTTTGTTTTTTTAATTTTGTTAGTTATAAACGCTGCTTCTACTACTTTTACTGGTTGTATTTCCTATGCGTGTCCCAAATTAAATATTTTTCTTCCTTTCTTATTAGAACAATATAATAAAACCTTCACAAATTTATAATTTACCTAGCTCCCAAATATTTTTGGAAAAAACCTAGACAAATTACACATAGTTACCTAATTTCAGCGCCAGTAGAATTAGGGCACAGTCTAGCCAGCAAGTCGAACCGAATGTCCCTCTCCACACTCATAGACCTGGCGTGGATCCTGAAGATGTGTGCGCGACCTTCCAGGTCAGGTAGACCGAACTCCACCTTTCGGTCCAAACGGCCGGGACGCATGAGGGCAGGGTCGAGGGTGTCGGGCCTGTTTGTGGCCATCAGAACCTGGGAAAGAACATTATTTTTAACCGATTTCTTCAAAAAGGAGGAGGTTCTCAATTCATCTGTATGCTTTGTTTTTTTGTGTGTATGTTACTCGATTACTCCGCCAATTATGCATTGATTTGATTAGGTGGTCCCATATAAATTTTATGAACGTTGCTTGCGTAGTTTTTGAGTTTGTTTCAATATTACGTATTTTTTCCAATTAATATATGTAGACGATGCTGATGATTATATAGCAGGAAGTGGAAAAATTGTTTTTTTTTTTTTAAACAACCGGCTTCCTAAAAAAACTAAAAAGTATAAAATAACTTTAATATCGGAAGTTGGTGTCTTTGCTTTACAATATTCGTTTTTTGCCACCGACTTCCGAAATAAAAGTTATTTTTCACTTTCTAGTTTCTTTTGGAAGTCGGTTGTTTTTTTTTCTTGTAAAAAGTTGTGTTGATATACTTGTTTTTCGTACTTTACTGTTTGCGGGTCCCGAAAAATTTGAATCAAAAGTTTATGTAGGTAAATATCAAAATCGGAAATCATTTATTACAATCCAGCACTATACGAAGTTACAAAAGTCCTCCCACCTCAACATGTAGGCGAAATTGTGTGATAAATGATCACAATGTAAAATAATGACAGGACCCAGGTGATAATGTGAATGACAAATTGGTAATAGTGGCAGAGACGACGACGACGACGTGCTTACAAGTCGAGGTGTTATATTTACGGGGGGTACATACCTTGATGTTACCACGGGGGTCGAAACCATCAAGCTGGTTGATCAACTCCAACATAGTTCTCTGAACTTCATTGTCACCGCCAGCGCCGTCATCGAATCTAAGGAAACATTTAAATAATGAATGAATACAATGTACTAAAAAAATAAGGTATGCTATTTATTTTATTTCTTTATTAAATCATTTCGAACACAAAAAAAAAAGGTACAAAGGCGGACTTAATGCCTTAGGCATTCTCTATCAGTCAACCAAGGGTGGTGAAGAGATTAGATGTACTAGTGTGAATAAACGAATCAAATAACAAAAGTGAAGGTTTTCATGAACATCTCACCTGGCACCACCAATAGCGTCAATTTCATCAAAGAAGATAAGGCAGGCCTTCTTACTGCGCGCCATCTCGAACAGTTCTCGCACCATTCTGGCGCCCTCACCTACGTACTTCTGAACCAGCTCCGAACCTAAGATCGAAGGTATATTTTAAAAAAATCTGCTTATCATCATTTTTGTTTTGGCAAGTAAACCAACCAATGGTTGTCCAGGAGCCTATTTGATAACACCGACACAAGCGGTAACATGTGTCACATACAGGTGATTTACAAGTAGTTTTCATCTTTTTACTGACTTGACTTTATTAAACATTGGGCCAATTGCGAATCTGACTCGTGCACGAAGGGTTCCGTACATTATCTATAAAACGGCAAAAAATCACGTTTGTTGTATGGGAGCCCCCTTAAATATTTATTTTATTCTGTTTTTTAGTATTTGTTGTTATAGCGGCAACATAAATACATCATCTGTGAAAATTTCAACTGTCTAACTATCACGATTCATGAGATACAGCCTGGTGACAGACGGACAGACAGACAGCGGAGCCTTAGTAAGTAATAGGGTCCCGTTTTAACCTTTGGGTACGGAACCCTAAAAAGCACCTGTCTAGAAAATTATTTTTTAATTATATTTGTCATTATTTGACAAATATGTCGCATTGTCATTTTGTCATTATTTGACAAATGTAGTCACCGCAGCGCCGCCTGTGTGCCTATCTGCAATACAAGATGCATTGAAATGGTTTGCCATCCCAGAGACAATTTAGAAACGTCTCACGTGCTTACACCGGAAGACAGTTGCACTGTTTGGCGGCCGAAATAGTTATAATGGTGTAATACCACAAACGGTAGCCTCAAAAGATGTATATCGCCAAGAATTCATTTAATTGCGAAAAATTCGTGTAAAAAAAATATATACAAATCTAACTTAGAGAGATGTATTAATGATTATAATTATGTAAAAACATATGTTATGGTCGTGAATCATATTTTAATCCAGATACAACCTGACAAATGATCTCATGCAAAGGAGATCATTGACCGTCCATACAGGGCTAAAGGTGAAAGCGACGGCCAAGCAAAAATAAAACTATATTCCGAAAGAGTACGTTTTCCCTTAATTTTTTATTACAACAAGCTATTACTTTAACTAGATTACTATTAATTATTTTAACTACAAAATATACTGAAGACAGTATTTTTCAAAATCGTATAACAGGAAATAATTGCTCTACAGATTTGGCGCAATAGTGAAAAGTGGAGAGAATAACATGTTCTTACGGAATATATATTTTTTTTATTTGGCCCATAATTTAGCCCAAAATGAATGATATCCTTTCTAAAAACGTAAGAAAATTTTAATTTCGCGGTCTACCACTGCGGATCCTTCGGATGTTAGGTATGTTCTGCAAAATGTGGCCTTGTCATAAACTAAATTTGACAACGTAGAACACAGTTATATACAGATAATAATTTTACTTTAGGGGAGGTGTATCAGAAAACTGTCTAAACTTATGGGCAGGATTCTTTCTTAACTCCCCGTATCACTTGCTACAGTTCGATTCACAGTTAATGGCGGCTCAGAACATGAGGAGAGTCGCTGCGCAGTAACAATTTCATGTGTCAGCGGGGGTGAGGAGTGAGGTACTGCGCAGCGCCAAGCTAACTTCCGAACCGCCATTAAGTTTGAATCGAACTGTACTGACGATATGATCTAGGCAGCGTGTTTGGGTTTAGTTGGACCACACTTCAATGGGAAGGTTGTATTATCCTTTGACTAAGGTTCTAACCAAGTACCTATCACATTGGTCTTGAATAAAAAATAAACCTTGATGGAATAAACATTACGAAATCATCTATCTATTGTATCAAATGTATGTATGTGTATGTCATGCGATTTTCTGATGCTTCGATATACTTAGAACTACTGTCGAGGCAATTACACCAGGTACTCACCAATGACCCTGATGAAGCAGGCATCAGTTCTGTTGGCGACTGCTCTCGCGCACAAAGTCTTGCCAGTACCGGGGGGTCCGAATAGCAGCACACCCTTGGGGGGCTCAATACCAAGCTTCACGAATTTCTCGGGCTGTAAGGAAATGTATAAATAGATAGTACATCTTAGTATACATCAATTGTAGTTAGTACATCTTAGTATACATCAGTTGTACCTCTGATTTTGCATCACTGCCAAAATCAAAGAGATTATTCGAAAAAAAGTAGTCAAAATTTCATAGAAAATTAATATTAGGTCTTTACCTATGAAATTGCCGTTCTGCAGTACTGGCCATTTCAAATCAAAATAATTTATGTTTGGCTAAGAATTCTAATTTCAAATTAATTTTATTTTAAAAACATGGATTTTTTTTTCCAAAAGTAGTCATTTCTTTATTGATTAGTGTTACATTTTCATCGCATTTCAATCTTTTTCGTCATCATGGATACGTTAAAAATTCGAGTAATTATGGAATATGAGTACCGTCGTGGCAGCAACGCGGCACAAGCGGCACGCAACATCAACGACGTTTACGGAGCTAACACTACAAACCAACGCACCACCTGTTATTGGTTTGCTCGCTTCCGTTCTGGAAATTTCGACCTGAAAAATGAACCTCGCGGTCGTCCGAAGACTTTGGTCGACAATGACGAATTAAAGGTGATTGTGGAAGCTGATGATACACAATCTACGGCTGAATTAGCAGCAGCTTTCGACGTTAGCGTCAAAACAATATTGGTCCATTTGCGTCAAATTGGCAAGGTAAAAAAGCTTGATAAATGGATGCCCCACGAACTCAATGATCGCCAGCGCGAAGTACGCGTCGAGACGTGCCTTGCACTGCTCAACCTGCGATGAAAAATGGATTCTGTTTGATAACCGCAAGCGCTCAGCAAGTTGGTTGGATCCTGGTTCAGCACCTAAACAATGCCCTAAACGAAAACTTACCCCTAGAAAAGTGATGGTCACTGTTTGGTGGTCTAGCGCCGGTGTGATTCATCACAGCTTCTTACCAAACGGGGTGAGCATTACTGCAGATGTGTACTGTGAAGAACTGAACACAATGATGGAGAAGCTGGCGCATCTCCAACCAGCATTGGTCAATCGCTCGTCTCCGCTGCTCCTGCACGACAACGCGCGGCCTCATACTGCACAGCAGACGGTCTCCAAGTTGCAAGAACTGGGGTTGGAAGCTCTCCGTCATCCGCCCTACTCACCAGACCTTGCGCCTACAGACTACTACTTTTTCCAGAATTTTGATAACTTCTTGGCGGGAAAAAAATTCAATACCCGAGAGGCAGTACAAAATGCCTTTGAAGAATTTGTTGCCTCCCGTCCAGCTGATTTCTTTAAGAAGGGCATCAATAAACTGCCACTGCGATGGCAAAGATGCATTGATTGCATGGGTGATTACTTCGATTAATACAAATAAAAAATTCATGAAAAAAATTCGTTTAAATTTTTTCATACAAAACGGCAATTTCATAGGTAAAGACCTATTAAGATGGTGTTTAGCCAATAAGCTAAAACCAAGTGAATTATACAATGTATTTTTTTTTTTATAGAATCTACTTTAACGACAACGGTTTCGGTTACAACTACGGAAATAACTTTGTTTTTCATAGTTTTTTCGAGAAATGCTATGAAATACAAACTTATTTGCAGCTGATTAAATCAATACTGTGCATGCTTAAATAATCATCCCGACTGCAGAACCCATCACTATGCGTGGTCCGTCACGCAGTAGGCCGGGTTTTGTATGGAAAAGCTGCCATTAAGTCAAAATGATTCCTTGGACAAAGTTATCACAGGTTGAAAAATTAGCCCTTAAGAGGAAATAGGGTCGGTCCCATCCCCATATAAACCCTATCGCCTGTTTTCTCAGTGGCTTATGACCTTACGGCAATGATTTTTTACAGTAAATTAAATATCAACTAGTTCTATGCCCCTATGTTTTCCGTTTTGATGATACATTATCTGTAGAAGCACTAGAACCCTCAGAAAATGCTCAAAATTGCCTGTTTAGACCGCTGTCATCAGAGGCCTGTTGTACAAATTCGACAACTATTAATGAAAAATATAGGGGCACAGTAAATATCCTTCTTAATCAATTTATAAAATATCTTTCAAATTGGTCCAATATTGCAGGAGGAAATAGACGAGAGCCGAACCTCGAATTATGACTTTTTGTATGGAGAAAAGACCGACCCTATTTCCTCTTAATCAAGTTTTCGAGTCAACTCACATGTAAAAGCGGCGTCTCCACGACTTCCCTGAGCTTCTCAATCTGCTCCTTGCAGCCTCCGACGTCAGAGTACGTCACGTCTGGCTTCTCTTCAACCTGCATCATGGTCACCGTGGGGTCGATCTTAGGTGGCAGGGGGATGTGGATCTGGTACTTGTTGCGATCCACACTGTTGGGCAGATTTTAATTGATTGATTAGAGAATATTGCTGACAGGGATAGATTCATTCTGCTAAGTATGTAAGTATTTATTCGTGATGTGACTTTGTTTTTAAAACGGCTGGTCACACACAGGTAATTTTCATCAAGTTTATGGCTACACACTTGCGACGAAAGCGAATTTTAACTTTTCTATAATCTAGTAATGGACCTAACAATATAGGACAATAATTCTACTATTCTTTAACTACATACAGTACGGCTGATGAATTATGGCCGGTCCGAACTCAGAAGGGTGCGCAATATGTGGATAATGTAGTGGGCTGCAACATTGTTAACACTACATATGAGCCTAATGTTATTTGTAAACATTTTATAATGTAGGTAGTTGTTTATTGTCCCATAATGAATAAAAATAAAATAACATTTATTGGAAACCAAATGGTGACATACGCTGACTGTGAATGATAGAACAAGCGCGAAAGTTATATGCACCTATGTTCAAACCGGCCATGATTCATCGGCTATACTGTAATATGATGGTGAGTTGTGGTTCAAGGTAATAATCTGACATGAAGCTCCAACATATAAGACTTTTCCAATGAACCTAAGTATGCTCTCGGAGAATGCTATGGAAGTTGCCAATGCTTATAACAACCACCTGATATATTATCTCCTCCATAATTAGTAGAACAGCGAATCTATCTGTGAACTTGCCTTCAAAAATATCATGGAATAAGAATTAACGGGGCTGCATTATGCATTTTTTTGTATTTTTATCTTCTTACAAGCTACTTTTGGACCACTTCCTCTAGTCCTAAGTTGACCTTGCTATCATAGTGACAATCCGATGACAGTAAATTTTTTTCAAGACTAATTGGTATTGCAGTCAGGATCGTCACCTCACAAGGGAACTCTTTAACAGGGACTTGAAACGTTACTCAAAATAGCGTTACGATAACGTTACGTAATAGTGTTATGTATATTTACGAACTAATTTCTTGGCAATAAAAAATCTATCGGAACGAAATCGTCAACTACTAAATTAGTTACGATCCGGGTGGAATGGTATAAATTATCGTTACTAGAACTATAGGTAACGTTATTTTAACGTTAATTTCACGTTTCAAGTCCCTGCTTTTTAACAGTTACTGGTATCTTCTTGAAATTAAAATAAAGATTGGATTTAAAAACGTCACTTCTTAATGACGATTTGCAAGGTCCACAAATATTTTCCTCATGTGAAACAAACATTTAAAAGAAAATCTTCGGTTTTAAAACAACAAAAAGCTTTCTAATTTACATAATTATCTGCATAAAAGCATTGGCTGGTTTACTTAATAAGCATTAGCAAATCAAATATCTCAACAAGGCACAAAAAACTCCCCCCAGGGGCAGGGGGCCAAGACCACCGCTTACAGCAGTATTATTTTAATCTTATTTTGTGGGGGAAAGCGATGGAGCTATACGTCCTGTGGAGCTTCATCTATTTCCTACACTGAAGTAATATTAAAATAAAACTGCTCTAAGCGGTGGTGGTAGGCCCCCAGGTCATACATTTAGAGTAAGCGCTCAAAAAAAAAATACTAAAGAAAATTTCTTAAGACCAAGTACAGTAAATGCAAATATGTAGTTTAACACGATACTGTTTCTCTATCATGGCTTAGCTGTGTCATTATGGGAAGGAGCATAATTTTATCCTAGCATTGTTGCATTGTTTAGTACAACAGACTCTATTGTGATTTTCGTGAATTGCTAGCAAAAAATAAGTAATAAGTACACCCTTCATCAGGCAGTGACCACACTTATGGACGCGAAGTCGGTTTGAGCCGATCGGATTCGGCACGATGCAAATTCGTTTTCGATCGGTGCCGAGTCGCATCGTTCGGACCGCAACGAGGCGATTGAATTCTTTTTTCGCTTTTACTGCATTGACATAAAGCTCTTTCTGATCGGTTTGGTCACCCCCTAAGAGTGAATACAGCTGTATAGCTTAACATAGAACTGGCGAGTGCGAAGTTGGTCAGTTCGAGTACCAACTGTTCCTTTATTCATGATCCCTCACTATTGAGGTGACAAAAGATAATTAGAAAAACAAAGCTGCTAGCCATCTTTAGAAAAAGGTAATTATATAAAAAGTTGCACTTACCCAACCCTCATGCCTTCTTCAATGTCAGTAGGAGCAACAGAATCTGCGAGATCCACCACAAACTTTGCAAACTGCTTTACATTGATGATATACTTCGGGTCGTTTGAATCCGCATTGATGATCTTTGTGCATCTCGCTACCTGTCACAAACATTGTAATGATCAGACGATTCTATACTCTATTGAATAAAGTGAAATAAACTGAAGTGTATTTCACTTTACTTGCCCTACCTAACCTTTGGCCAAACTGAGGCGAAAAACGCGCGGGATGAGGGAAAAAATTCGCTCGTCAAGCGACACGTTGTCGTCGGCGGCTGAAGTTACCTCTGCTGTTGACGCGTGCCGCTGGTGTATATGTATATATGCACAAACTTGGCGTGAATAGTCGCGTGACTTCTTAATCATTAAAACTATCGACGCACTCAGTCCTGTCCCGCATCGCGCGCGGGTTTCGCTTGTCTGGTCGGAGCTTTAGTAAACAAATATAGTGAAGAATATTTTACTGTGTTTGATAACCAAATAAATGCCAATTTCACCAAAGAAACTGAACGATAACCATTTAGAACAACATGGGGCTTGCCCCATTAATTGTACACAACAAACTATACAGACTGTTCTAAAACCATCTGATGTATGTGTAAACAAACCCTGTTCAAGTTAAAATCTTATGAAATCACTCACTAAATGGAATTAATAACACATTTATCTGTATTTACAAAGTTTCAAGTTTATATTTCACCACTTTTTTCAACAATTAAGGTTTGAATATCATTATGAAATTGTAATTGAACATTCATTAATGAAAATTGAGATTTCAGATACATTCTGACCAGATTATAGTTATCTGTTCACTAATCAGGCCATTTTTTTAAATGTATTGCATGGTTTTGGCCTGTCAATTGGTTTAATTTGACAGATGTGGACATACAAAGTTTGTTTTTATTAAGCATGCTAATGTTTGAATACATAATATTATAAACATTTTGTAAACTAAAGAAAATACCTGCAACGGCTGCTCATTTTGAAGGGTCTGCTTGTCTGCTGCAAGATCCCATAAGGCTGGAGGGGCCAGCCCAGTATCTGACTCCTTGATACCTGTTAGCTCATTAACCCTCTTCATCACAGTCTGTATACCATCTTCAACCTCTTTGATGATTTTCGTGTATTGTCCTTGGCCCTACAGTTCGAATAGAGACAATAAAAAAGTAAATAATTGAAAAAATGCCAGTCATCAACATCATTTCCCCACTAGTAAAATGGTTGTTATTTTACTTACGTATGATTTTAGAAGTGCTATATCACCTTCATCGAGAGCTGAAAGACATAATGCATGATTATTTCTTCTGAAAATACAGCGGTAATTCATTCATGGGTTATGGACTAGGTAACGGCAAGTGGATAATGCAGCTCGTAGCACTTACATTTGATTTCTTTTTCTGGCTCCTCTGTAGTATCCTTGAGTTTACGCATATCATCTCCTAAATGGTCAGGCATTTTCGGGTATTTGTGATTTACAAACTAATAATTGGAAAATCAGCACAAAGACGAACGCTCGTCCGTCATCAAATCAATATTTTTTGTGACAGACACTCCTATTTACACATTCATTTCAGCTTTAGCTAGCAGTAAAATATTTTATCAAAATGTGCCTATCATACTTTTGGGGTCGACTAAACATAGCGTGTAGCGAAACGTGTGATTATAATTTTCCGAATCACGTAGCTTGTGAAAGTTTCATTCGTGTGGACTAAATTGATATTACCGTTTAAACCGACACGTACAGCCAAAATATATTTTGGCTTTTTTTGTCGCGTTGATTTTATGAGAAAGCTTCATTTTCGGTGATAAAAATTGTTCTCATTGAGATAAAAAATCTACTTGAAAAGAACCGCATTTAGCCGATGACAAGCAAATTAAATAATGCGTTCAATTTATGAAAATATTTCGACATTTACTTTTTATTTTCTTATAATTCTCTGTGCTGTTATACTTAAACTAACTAATGAAATCTCTTTTTTACTTATACATTTATTTTAGAATGGGTTGTATGACTAAACAAAATTATCTTGAAATTCTAGTAAAATCAAACGCATGAATGCATTGACAATGTTATGTACCGTGCGCCACCTGACAGCTAATTTCAGTACTAAAATTTTGTATTCGTAGTGCTGAATGGATAATCACATTTTTTCGTGTTTTCCATGAACATATTCTTCTGAATTAGCGAATATTTTCTTTTAGGTAAGTGTGAAAAACTATGAAACAGACCTTTGTTTGATTTGACTGTAATTTACATGAAAAGAAATGGCTGCTTCAGTCTGTCCCTCCGGTTATGACCCACAACCTAATGTCAAAGCCCGGTTTCATTGAACATTTTCGTTGTATTACGCACAGTTTTACATTTAATCGGATGCGGTTAATATACATTGGATAATTGCTCAACTAAGTTGATCGAGCGTTTGAAATATAGGCGGTAAGTAAGTATGGCTGAATGCGTGATGTCCCCGGTATGCGATTGGTACTCTCTTCTAGTTTTTCAACACAAAAATCTTGGTTTTTATCATAACCTTATCTTTTATGTTATCGATCAATACTGGATCATCTTCTTTCGAAAATAATGTGTGAATTCAATGCCACACCATTGCCATGTTTTGCATTTTTAGAAAAGTGAGTTTTGTAATGTTCTTTGTTTAAAATTATTTATTAATTTGCGCAACATGCCTTTGTGTTCTTGTTCTGCCTTTTAAAAAACAATACACATTGTTTATTACATCAGTTGTGGTTAAATTTTGTATGGTCTATTCTTATCAGAAATGTGTATTGATAACCCTATTTATTTAACCTTCATTAGGAACATTTATTAGTTTCATTGTGGCCTCTGGTCCATACACCTCTGACTCTCTGGTATGTATTCTTTTCAAATTATGTCCATGAAAATTTGTCAGTATCAAAAGTACCTACAAACCAAGCTGTATGTTTATAGTGCTTATCATTTTCCAACAAGATATAAAAAGACTGACTGTTTGATTGATTGATCTTTATTTTATTTATACTCTCCAACTCATTTTGGAATTCTTATAATCTGTAAGAACCTGTAAACATTCCATTCAATCTGCAGTAATAAATCAACATGTACATCATTACTAAAATGTCATGTTCATGACACAATTTCAGTTTTCATCTATTGATTTTTAAATCAAATAATTACACAATCATGTTGATTCAAATGTTGATTAAAATTAATATCTGAAGTATATAAAAATTGGCCAAGATTACTTTAAACTACAACAAACCTATACCTAAACACTTGTCACAGATATATTTATGTATAAAATTAAACTAACAGTACTACACATATATTTATTGTTGCTCAAAATTTACTACAGCTGCAAACGTCACAAATGTTTGTATGTACAATTACACTTCACGTGGGATGTTTCTATAAATAACCATTGACAATGTAGACTTATGAAAGTGCAATACAGTTTCTTTGCAAGGAGGTTTTATATTTAATTAATAATTTTATTTAATTATTGTTGTTGTTGTATAAAGACATTCATGTGTTGGTAGTTTAATTTTTTAAATGGTATAGTGTAGTGACAATGATGTGCATAAATATTTCTGGATGGACTGTGGACTTGTGTTTTTTGCACTGTAATGTTTGGTTTTAGACACTTTTTCTTCAAGGTAACTAGGTAACAACTGTGATTTTATTCTTTGTTTTTATTATTTTGTAATTGTAAACATTTTTATGATTCTATCTCAAAAATTTACTCTATGCTTTTTGTTATGGTATTTAGAATGTCATTGATGAAGATCAAAATAATCAAACAAAAGTAATAAAGAAATTCTTTTCTTTGATAAACATAACAAAACTAATACCTTATAATAAACTTGCAATTTGTCACAATATACACAAATTGGCTATAGGTAATTGAGCAAATAAGTTTATCATCAAAGTGCATTAATCAGTAATTACTCACTGATATCAAATTCTAATTTAGTTTTCTAGGAATAAGCATTTGCTAGACTTCTAGTGTTACTGTATTGCTTAGTTACTAACTCAGTTACTGCCAAAAAATGTAATGGAGAAATAAGTAAAATTAAAATAGAGAGAAAGAGCAGTGTTTATAAATCACTAGCTGCGCCCCGCGGTTTCACCCGCGTAAGTCTCGATCCCGTGGGAATATCGGGATAAAAAGTATCCTATGTCCTATTCCAGGTCATGGTCTACCCATGTGCCAAATTTCATCCAACTCACTTTCGCATTTATAATATTAGTTAGGATTTTCCATACTTCTAAATGCTAAGTTAACCTTCAGGCATCATGTGAAGTTATCACAACTGTTATGGCCCATTTTATTATTTACTTAAGTACTAGCTTTAAAATTTCATTTTTAATTTAAGTAATAAAATGATAGTCTATTAGCTGTTGCCCGCTACTTCGTCTGCGATCCAGGATCAAAAGTAGCCTATATTCTTCTCCAAGTCATAGTCCACCTATGTGCCAAGTTTCATCCAAATCTGTTCAGCCGTTTTACAATTAAAGCGTAACAAACAAACAAACTCACTTTCGCATTTATAATATCAGTAAGTACTCGGTGATATAGCACTCTACTGGTGAAAAAAGGTCCAGTCGTTTTTGAATTTATTAATTACAAACAAACATAAAAATCTTTTCTCTTTATAATATTAGTGTAGATTTATTTAAACTTAATGTACAATTAAAATAACTGTACAAAGGCGAAGTTAATGCTTAAGCAATTTTTACCAGTCTACCTTAGGGTGATGCAGGGACAAAACACAGTAGGTGCAACAAGGGAGAAAATCTTTAAAAAAAAAAACCATTTTCATTGACAACTATGCAACCCCTCAGTTAATAAACACATCATGACCAATACTCCATTTGAAATAAGATTAGACATTTAAATAAACCTTTTTTGCAGTCCATTCAACTGATTTTGACTTCTATTGCGTTGGTGGCATGACAAATGGCAGCTGCAGTAGACAGTTGGTATTGTGTAAGCTTTTTTGCTTTTAATGCCATCCTTATGCCTACAGTATAGAAGTCAACGTGCTTTCTACATTGTTCTTACATGTATAATTTCAACATGAATAATGTAACTATTATATTGTAACAATATTTTGATTTAAAAGAGTGTCCATGGAGTTTCTTGCCCGTTCTTCTCCATAGGTACCTACTACTCTTTGGAATGGGCAACTAGCTTCATATTTCTGACTGACTGACTCCTTGACAATTCAAAAGTGCCTGTAAATGGTTTAATTGAAATAAATGCTTTGAGTTTGAGTTTGAGTTCAAAATCGGTTGAACTGTTGAATGGTGTAAAAAGGTTTGTTTAAATGTCTAATCTTATTTCAAATGGAATATAGAGATGTTATTTCTGTGTAGGAGATGATGGAAAATTAATTAAAATCATTTGTGTGATGAGTTCCTCTTCACTTCAGCGGGAATTTTACTATTGGTTCGCGTGTTCCCCAATGTTTACGCGCCGTTGTGTATTTAGGGATGGCCTTACTTAAATAAATTCCAGTGATAGTTCATTAATTTGGAAATATGCCATAATCGCGACACTCAGTGGTAGGGGAAGGCTATGTCCTTGTACAGCACTCGTGTTTAGGCTGAAATTCATCATCTTCATACTATTCAGAAATCATCATTATTTTCCCAGCCCTATCCCAATTTATTTGGGACTAGCTTCCGCCAGCTGCTGCGCCCGCGTTATATCTTTATAAATGATAGCCTAGGTATTTTTTTTTGCTACTACCGATTTTATTGAAATAAAACCTTTATCTTGCTCCAAATTAATCTCTGTCTACCAGTGAAAACTACATGAAAATAAGTTCAGTAGTTCCGGAGATGTGCGCGAACAAACATACAGAAAAGAAATGTAATAGAAATCGCTGGTTTATGTTCTATTACTCTTCTTTAGTTACCCCCTTTCTATTTTTTCATCAAAAACAGTAGAATCCGGTGTCCTGACACCGGATTCTACTGTTTTTTTTTTTTTTCAAATTATTATGTAGATAGGCGCTGAACGTCGATTTACCTGAATACAGCAGTGAGGAGAGGTTATGAATGTCACTGATTGTTCCATACTATATTACTATACAAGTCATATATCCTATCATATAAAAAAGTTACTAATAATATTATCTTATCTAGTGCTGCTGGCGAGTCGGCGAGATGCACACAGCCACTGCAGATGGGCAGTTCCGGAGTACCAACGGCGCCACACACGGACGTGACAAAGTCGCCATATTGGATGCTGGATCTCAATATGGGAAGGTAATTAATTTGAGTTACAGTAATTGATGCTCGAGGATTGAATAGATAATCTTATAACACTCACGTGTCTTCGAAGATGGCTTTAATTTCCTACATAATCTGTAGCTATTGTTCGAGGTTTGCTCGCAAGTTTATAAAATACTAACTTTCGCCCGCGTGGTATGTCGATAAAAAGTAGCCTATGACCTTTCTTAGGCTCTAGACCAATGATATTATATTAAACAGATATGTTGTGACTTGTGAGTGCGAAGACTCGAAAACGTCCTAATTGGGACATATTGTCTTTTATTTAGTCTGCGACACGAATGGCGACGAGTAATACGCTTAGTTGAAGCAAACAACAAGAAAAAAAGAGACAGCTACTCTTTTTTACCCGACTACGGCGAAGAAAAAAGGAGGGTTATGATTTTGACATGTATGTATGTATGTATGTTCATCTGTTCCCTCCTATCTTCTAAAGCACTCATCACAATTTGACGAATGAGGTATCGTTGGAAGGGCTCTTGATTGTCCGCTGGTTATAGGCTATGTGACGTCACATTAAATTAAAAATGGCGACCTCTAGAGGACATAAATTAAGGAACTAAAAAAAAAAAATAGTTTCATCGTACCATGTTGGGTATCAAATTACAGGGCTTAATGAGCACATTTAAAAAATATCTATATTATAAACCCAAAAGAATTTAAAAAAATAAAAAGTAATAAAAACTAAAACCCAACTACGACTAAAAAGGTATAAACAAGACCCCACAGACAGACAAATAAAAAATCCGGAGTCACACGTAATCTGTTCGATTTATGCCCTAACACGTGTGACTCCGGATTTTTTATTTGTCTGTCTGTGGGGTCTTGTTTATATCTTAAATTAAATTAATATCTGCATTAAAACCAAACTTTGTAGAAAAGGGTACTATAAAATTTCAGATTATTTAGAAGACAAAAAAGCATGGGATTGAGCTGCTCGCTCTGCTAAGCATTGTAACATTTTGAATAATATGGAAAATCATCAAAGTATATCAACCAGTTTTATTTACAAATTGACATTATTGAATATTCTATACAAAATTATTACTTTGTAAAGTATTTTATTATTGTGAATGTGAGGACTATGTGAATTTTTTAATTTTTTTTTTTTTCGTTCTCAGTTAATTTTATCAATGGTCTGGCAATTTGAGAATTTTATGCGGCCTACCCAAATGTCCTTTCTTTGGTATTGTTCGTCGAGTCGCTGAGCTCCTTAAGTTCTGAGTTGAGCTCCGCCATTACTGACAAATGCTTGCACTGACTGGACAGGTCCACTCAAATCTGTGTGGTTCTTTCCTCAAAAGACCATTTCAGACTCGAATTTACATGGTCCTCATTGGATTATGTCTGGACTTTAAAAGAGACTGTGACCTCTGAGTTTGTTTCGGCCTTTCTTCTCAGAGTAGTCAGATAGGAAACGCCGATCTCATCTAGCTTATTTTTAATATTTTTTTTATAATATGACGTGTAAAAGTGATTCCAATATCCTATTTACAGAATAAACAATTTCATTTCATTTCTTTTTAGTCGTAGTTGGGTTTTAGTTTTTATTACTTATTTCTTGTTGTTTTTATCAAGCCGTCTCGTTTCTATCATTTTTACTTGTAGTAAAATGTATAAATAGTGGGTATGTGGTATGTGTTTTGTTTTGTGTGTGTATAACATAATATCATTTCTCTAGACTATCTGTGTACCAAATTCCAATTAAATTGGTTCAGTAGTTTTGGCTTGAAAGCGCGACAGTCAAACAGACAGACATCGCATTTATAATATTAGTAAGGAAGTAAGGATTAATAAAACACGACGCACGCTAACGACGCATTTTATATTTGACTGTACAAATTCTGGTATTGTGGGAATCTGATCAATTAGGAATTTGGTATGCTGGTCATTTGGTATTTTGGGAATCTGGTATAGCGGGAACAGAGGATTTGACATTGCTAAGGATGCTGAAAGTAAATTGAGCAGTATTGCATTGAGCAGCACGATGCAGTGATCGATGGATTATAACTTAAGCTGGTGCCTTGAACTTAAGGCTGTCGCGAGTCTGGAGTCTGGTGGAACAATTTCTATGAAAACTTCACCGAAGTTGTTCTACCAATGTCGCGTCGCGCCTATCTGCTCGCCTCGGCCTTAAAGCATCTTACATGCTTATAAAAATTAGGCACAAGAGTGTAATACGACTATTTTTTAAAGGTATTTTGATGTGTTATTAACTTTTTAATTGATGAAGTAGACAAACCACAACTTTGGGCAGCTCAATTTTGAAAACTAACTTATTTCTAAGTTTTATTGAACGCTCAGGCTACTTGTAGTGTACAAGTCGCGCGTGGTATGCCTATCTCGAAAAATGTAAACAAGACATCACAGACAGACAAATTAAAAATCAGGAGTCACACGTAATCTGTTCGATTTATGCCCTACAACGTGTGACTCCGGATTTTTAATTTGTCTGTCTGTTTTTTAGTTCATGACTTTTTATCCTTTTTATATTGTGCGACATATTTAATTTAATTTGAGTTCACATAGCCTATAACCAGCGGATTATTGATAGCCAACATGGTACGATTAAACAATATTTTGTTTTTAGTTCCTGACTTTATGTCCTGTAGAGGTCGCCATTTTTAATTTAATGTGACGTCACCTATAACCAGCGGACAACCAAGACGCTTCCAACGGTACCTCATTTGTTAAATTATGATGAGGAGTTTAGAAGTTATGAGGGAACACATGAACATACATACATACCGGTCAAAATCATAACCCTCCTTTCACCGTAGTCGAGTAAAAACTCGTGAAAATGCTGCCCGCGTACAGCAGCGACACGCGGTCTGCAACGTACGCAAAATATTTCACAACAACATCTTTATGCGCCCTGGTCCACACGGGCGTTTTTTTAACTCGACGATTTTTCACCGCGCACTGGATTTTCAACTCTCTTGGTTGAGCCAAGCATTGAGAAGCCAACAGAGTGCATCACAGAGAGCGACAAAAAATACACTGTTAGATTTTCAATTCTCGGCGCTAAGCAGTGCGTTGAAAATCGATAAATATAGCCCGTGGGTACGAGGGTAATTATATCAGCATCAGAAAATTAAATCTATTAATCAATCAATATTACCCCCAGAACATTGCTATCGTATTTATATAAGGTCAATGTCAGCTAATCAGTTATCTAAAGTCACATTTCATAACTTTACCGCCTACGCGATAAGATGTCCCCAATTATAACAACTGTTTGCATAATTATTTAAACCAATTTCATAATAATTTGTGGAAGTTTCACCCAGAAATAGAATAAAATGAGTTAATTTATAAACATGAACAAGATAATGTTCATGTTTTTTCTAAATTAAATTAACCTAATTAGAAGTAACTGATTACTAGTGTAACATTACTATTTGCACGTGCTGGGTAACGTTAAAAAATAAGGAAACATAAAGTAAAAAAAAAACATTTGAAGTTTGAGTAAACGCAAACTCAAGCCGTAATTTTATGTATTTTACGTCGACACTTCAGCGGTTACTCATTTATAATGTTTTTTTTTCTTTTTTTCATTATTCTAGGTTATTAAGTTTCGTTAATGAAACATAATAAATCAATGTAATTGAAATAATGTCAAATGCTGCGGTCGGTTTTGTTTAAAAAAGGAAAGAATACGATTTGTACTAAAAGTACGATTTAATAAATACGAAAAGGGATTTATTATAGACTTCCCAGACTAACCATCTTTTTTGCTTTTGAATAACAAGTTAAATTAAATTTAAAATTTAAAAAACCCCCGACAGAAACAAAGCATCTAATAAACGATTTTTTATTTTTTTATAGCTCACACTCTTTCAATTCACCTTTCAAACAAAACCAAAAATATCAAAATTGGTTCAGCCGTTTGGCAGCTACGATGAGGCAGACAGATACACACGTGAAACTTATAACACCCCTCTTTTTCCGTCAGAGGCTAAAAAATCACCACCAAACTATACAACAAGAGTGTACATAAAAATTTCCATCACGACCTTTTCGCATCATCTTCCTCTCCATCAAAGGCACTTTCAAATAAACTCCATAGTTCATGTTAAATAACCATAAACAATTTTCACAGGTAATAGACCGCCGCATCCGTGAGCTATGCGTGGAGTCGGATATCCTGCCGCTGGATACGCCAGCATACCATCTGAAGGAGGCTGGGTACCGCGCTATCGTCATATCTGGGGGACCTAACTCCGTGTACGCTGAGGATGCGCCGAGATACGACTCCGATATATTCAAGATCGGCTTGCCTGTGTTAGGTCAGTTGGTTTCTTTATTTATTTTTAACTAGCTCATGCCCCCGGCTTCAGCCGCGTGTATGTCGGTTATTATATACTAAAACCTTCCTCGAGAACCACTCTATACATTGGTGAAAACAACATTAATCTGTGCAGTAGTTATCGTGAACAGGACGACAGACCGACGCGGCGGAGGACTTTGTTTTATAAAATGTATTTTTTATGTGTATTATTAAAATGTGTTTTTTTTTATAATCTAGATTTGTCTCGGAAAATACTTTAACCGTTGGTCCCCGCTGTCATTTGTGGGTCTTTGACAGTCGTTACGGGTCGTCAGAAGCCCCAAAGTCTGACAACCAGTCGCCAAGGGGTATCGTATTACCCAGTTACTGGGTTGTGGAGGTCAGATAGGCAGTCGCTCCATGTAAAACACTGGTATTTAGTTGCATCTGGTTAGACTGAAAGCCGACCCCAACAATGTTGGGAAAAGTATAGGCAGATGAAATAGCTTTTTCTTATATCTGGTAAAAAATATTAGCGGGAATAAATAGTAATAAAGTAATTGTCAACAAGTTAACTTAACAAAAGTTTAAGTTTTTCTGTTCGAATAATTTAATGTACTGTTTAATTGCAGTAACAGCTACAATTTGCATTTGCGTGTTGACACGAATCCGGTTCCTATTAAATAATTATATTAGCCGCTTCGTGTGACCACCGTCGTATGTTTTAATGACCATTGTTTTGCTTATTCTGTATTGTATTTCATTTCATGTAATTATTTCGCTTTGGATCAATTGAAGCCTTAATTGATTGTCGCAATTTTTTGATTTAAAAGAGTGTCCATGGAGTTTCTTGCCCGTTCTTCTCCATAGGTACCTACTACGCTTTGGAATGGGCAACTAGCTTCATATTTCTGACTGACTGACTCCTTGACAATTCAAAAGTGCCTGTAAATGGTTTAATTGAAATAAATGCTTTGAGTTTGAGTTTGCAACAATCTTGAAGTCAGTATCTCTGTAACTACTCTAAGAAGGAATTATATCTCTCTTGACATTTTTTGAGAGTTATGTCTGTTATCTTCATTCATAAATGGACTCTCCGACATTTGGTTACTTCCGGCGCACTTGCCATTCACCACAATAGCAAATATCGGTCCAATCGGTCCTTTTCAGGGACAAACAGTCCACCAACCAAAACCAGGCTTGTGAGTAATCTCGACCAAAATTGAAAGGTTCTCGCGGGATAAGGTAGAGATTCTTTCTGAATTATATCAGGCGGATTCCCGGCCACCGTAGGCGCGGGCTTGCGGACGGCGAGCAATGGGTAGCTCGCTCGCCGTCCGATAAAGACCAGGCCCGGGTCGACGGCGCATTGTGTTCCATGCGCGCCTCAAAGAGATGTTAGCACAATTGACGGGGTCCTTCAGGGCCGATGCCTGTCAGGGCTACGGGAAAGTCCGAAAGGGATACCGGGGCCCTCGGCAACAGGCAACTGAAGGAATACGGATGGGTTTTAGTCAGTAAAAGTCTGACATGCCCTCCCTCCGCCCAGAGCGGGAGAAGTCGTTCGATGACTACCCAACCTCAAAAAAAAAAGACATTGTCACCTCCTGTGTTCAAATGTCCCATCGGGGATTCCACCCAATTCAGGCCTCACATTCCCGGACTGTACATTGCTCTACTTTTTAACCCCCGACTGAAAAAGAGGGGTGTTATAAGTTTAACGTGTGTATCTGTGTATCTGTGTGTCTGTGTATCTGTGTGTCTGTCTGTTCCATCGTAGCTGCCAAACGGCTGAACCGATTTTGTTTTTTTTTGTTTTGTTTGAAAGGTGACTTGATCGAGAGTGTTCTTAGCTATGATTCAAGAAAATCGGTTCAGCCGTTTGAAGATTATCAGCTCTTTTCTAGTTGATGAATGGATGTGAGCATCTTTCGCAGGTCTAATCGATTGGAAATTTAGAATTCTGTTACTTCAATGATATTAGAAGAATATAGTAACCTGGAACTGATGCTGCAGCATCACCTGGATGCAGGATACCCAACTCCCTCACCAACTTACAGCAGAGGTATCGTGTTTGGGCTCATTGGAAAGGTCTCAAAAAATAGGTTACAGATGGACGGTGATCAGGGTCTGATGA
Organism: Lithophane ornitopus; assembly: GCA_948473465.1. Classification (NCBI taxonomy): domain Eukaryota; kingdom Metazoa; phylum Arthropoda; class Insecta; order Lepidoptera; family Noctuidae; genus Lithophane; species Lithophane ornitopus. Next base: position 13,317,833 of record OX419632.1, on the reverse strand, counting down.
TGGAGTAGGAAAGAGAAATGAGACTAAATTAGTAACTAGCTTTACTGTAGTAAAAGTACGTACAGCTACGCAGATTTCGGCGAGCCGCGTGTTGATTGTAGCGTTTCTACTAGTAATATAATATGAAATTTAAAATCACGACTCACGATAATAGGAAATTAACAGCAGCTATCCTTTCTACAATAGCATATATTCATTATTCCTAGTGTATGTTGGCGTTTTCATTAGCCGTCCCCCGACGCGACGACGCTTGGATCAAAATATTACCTACAACTTTTATATTAAACTTAAAGGGCCAATACATATTATTTTTTACTTTTTAAATGGTTTGTTTTTGTCGGGGGTTTTTTAAATTTTAAATTTAACTTTTTACTTACCAAAGAACGTGTTTTTAACATCGGAAAAGTTAAGAATTAGGAATTTTTTCCTTGGAAATAGTTTTGTTGGTTCAAAATATTCTAAAGCTATACTTATTTGTTATCCAGGAATATGCTACGGCATGCAGATGCTGAACAAGGAGTTCGGTGGCTCGGTGTTACGCAAGGAGGCGCGCGAGGACGGACAGTACGAGGTGGAAGTCGAGACCACATGCCCGCTGTTCAAGTGAGTTGATAATACTGAAAAGAAAGAAAGAAAGAAAAAACTTTTTACAAAAAAAAAACAACCGACTTCCAAAAAACACTAAAAACATGAAAAATAACTTTAATTTCGGAAGTCGGTGTCTTTGCTTTTCAATTTTCGTTTTTTGCCACCGACTTCCCAAATGTAAGTTATTTTTCACGTTTTTAGTGTTTTTTGGAAGTCGGTTGTTTTTTTTTTTGTAAAAAGTTTTTATTTTTCACTTTTTGGTTGTGGTACCTACCCCACACAACTTCAAATAACCACTACCTGCTATGGAAATAACAGTGACGGAGTCAAACAATATATCGTCTACATACACTAAGTGGGAAAATACATAATTATTGAAGCTAACTCAAAAACTACGTAAGCAAAATTAATAAAATTTATATGGGACTACCTCTGAAGCATGACCTACCAAACAAAAAAAGAATCGTCAAAATCGATTCATAATTGGCGGAGTATACGCTTAACATATACACAAAAAAAAAAAGACACAGACGAATTGAGAACCTCCTTCTTTTTGAAGAAGTCGGTTAAAATATATTTTTATTCAGCACAGACAGGGCACACAACACAACGTAACTACAAGTAAAAAAGAAACAATTTAAAAGTGTATGTACCCTAAGAAAAGAAGGAAGTTTGCCTCGCGGCCTAAGTCGGCCCAGTTCAGCAAAAATGCCAGACAACTAGTGCCTTTTTTTTTTTTTGACGGTGTGATATCATCATAATGACTTCTCCCGCTCTGGGCGGAGCGGAAGGGCGTGTCAGACTTTTACTGACTAAAACCCACCCGAGTTGTGTGTGTGACAACTAGTGCCTGACGCTGGCTTTCAAATGGACCTGAGGTATGAGGTGACGGATGTAAAACAGTTTTATAATAGGTCTTTACCTATGAAATTGCCGTTTTGTATGAAAAAATTTAAACGAATTTTTTTCATGAATTTTTTATTTGTATTAATCGAAGTAATCACCCATGCAATCAATGCATCTTTGCCATCGCAGTGGCAGTTTATTGATGCCCTTCTTAAAGAAATCAGCTGGACGGGAGGCAACAAATTCTTCAAAGGCATTTTGTACTGCCTCTCGGGTATTGAATTTTTTTCCCGCCAAGAAGTTATCCAAATTCTGGAAAAAGTAGTAGTCTGTAGGCGCAAGGTCTGGTGAGTAGGGCGGATGACGGAGAGCTTCCAACCCCAGTTCTTGCAACTTGGAGACCGTCTGCTGTGCAGTATGAGGTCGCGCGTTGTCGTGCAGGAGCAGCGGAGACGAGCGATTGACCAATGCTGGTTGGAGATGCGCCAGCTTCTCCATCATTGTGTTCAGTTCTTCACAGTACACATCTGCAGTAATGCTCACCCCGTTTGGTAAGAAGCTGTGATGAATCACACCGGCGCTAGACCACCAAATAGTGACCATCACTTTTCTAGGGGTAAGTTTTCGTTTAGGGCATTGTTTAGGTGGTGAACCAGGATCCAACCAACTTGCTGAGCGCTTGCGGTTATCAAACAGAATCCATTTTTCATCGCAGGTAACAATGCGGTTCAAAATTCCTTCATTTGTGTGTCTGTTGAGCAGTGCAAGGCACGTCTCGACGCGTACTTCGCGCTGGCGATCATTGAGTTCGTGGGGCACCCATTTGTCAAGCTTTTTTACCTTGCCAATTTGACGCAAATGGACCAATATTGTTTTGACGCTAACGTCGAAAGCTGCTGCTAATTCAGCCGTAGATTGTGTATCATCAGCTTCCACAATCGCCTTTAATTCGTCATTGTCGACCAAAGTCTTCGGACGACCGCGAGGTTCATTTTTCAGGTCGAAATTTCCAGAACGGAAGCGAGCAAACCAATAACAGCTGGTGCGTTGGTTTGTAGTGTTAGTTCCGTAAACGTCGTTGATGTTGCGTGCCGCTTGTGCCGCGTTGCTGCCACGACGGTACTCATATTCCATAATTACTCGAATTTTTTACGTATCCATGATGACGAAAAAGATTGAAATGCGATGAAAATGTAACACTAATCAATAAAGAAATGACTACTTTTGGAAAAAAAAATCCATGTTTTTAAAATAAAATTAATTTGAAATTAGAATTCTTAGCCAAACAAAAATTATTTTGATTTGAAATGGCCAGTACTGCAGAACGGCAATTTCATAGGTAAAGACCTAATATTATACTGCAATAAGGCGTGTGTGTATACATAAATAAAAAAATAAATTGGTGTAACATAATAATAAAGAAAAAACTAAAAAACAAAAAATTAAAAAAAGTTGGTAAAATACAGTGTAGGAAAAGCTTAGAAATAATGTAGGTATTATAAAGTATGATGCCTGTACTAGGATAAACCTGTATCACAGGCGGCATTAGTTCTTACGATTACTATTAGGACAACTGATTTCTTAACAATATTTAACATAAGTTTTAAGAATAGTGAGATAACTAGTTAATTTAGTAGTATGTTATAATTTACTTAAACACTAATAATTAAGGTAAATAGTTGTTAGCACTTAGTTACACGATTACGATTGCGGCTGCAGTATTATTAACTGGGTTAAAACAAATATTGCATAAATCAATCAAGGCTACATTAGATTTTTGAAGCGATCGCCTGATGTGCTTAGACAGCGACAAATCGCAAGTTAAGTAGGACAGCGCAGTGGCCAGGGATATATTATGTTGAGTCAGCAAACAAGAGTTACGGAAGTCAGGCCTTGAGTATGACGCACTAGGTGCCATCATAATCGAAGGTGTTAATGTATCTGTATTCTGCTATTTTCCTGGCTGGGCATTCAGCGTCTCCCGTTTTGTGATCACTGGGCTTTTTAAAGCGGGAGCAAGTTGCACATTTCGGAATGTCGGCTTTCTTCGCGCATTCGGATAACGAATGGCCTGCGACACCACAGTGACCACTCGTAGAAACGATCTCTCGGCAAGTTTTTGCTGCATGGCCATATTGTTTCATTTATAACACCTTGTTACCAATGTAAAGTCCCTGACAGGACAGGAATTCCAATTTATAAAAAGCCTTGATTGAGGGATTAGGGCTTTCCGTATAATATAATAATATACTGGGAAGATTAATATTTAGTGCATGGAAAGACTTCGGCAATCTCACTTGGAACGGACCTATTTGAGTTGGATTGATCTGAATGTTACAACAATTAGATTAATTCAAAACAGTTATTAAATTTTTAACCGACTTCTTCAAAAAGAAGGAGGTTCTCAATTCGTCTGTATTTTTTTTTTTGTATGTTTGTTACGCGATTACTCCGCCAATTATGAATCGATTTTGATGATTCTTTTTTTGTTTGGTAGGTCATGCTTCCGACGTGGTCCCATATAAATTTTATTAACTTTGCTTGCGTAATTTTTGAGTTAGCTTCAATATTACGTATTTTTCCCACTTAGTTACATAAAAGGTAGTGGTATTCGGATTTGTGTGGGGTAGGTACCACAACTAAAAAGTGAAAAATAAAAAAGTTTTACAAAAAAAAAAACCGACTTCCAAAAAAAACACAAAAAAAGTGAAAAATAACTTTAATTTCGGAAGTCGGTGGCAAAAAACGGAAATTGAAAAGCAAAGACACCAACTTCCGAAATTAAAGTTATTTTTCACTTTTTTAGTGTTTTTTTTGGAAGTCGGTTGTTTTTTTTTTGTAAAAAGTTTTTATTGAGAGTATGTAAGTTATTCAGTTCATTTTATGTACAGTTAAGGAGTGGAACTTATTGCCGAATTATATTCTCGATAGCCATTACCAAGGAGTCCTAAACTCCGCCAGACGACAAAGCAGTTTTCAAGTTCTTTAAATATTACGAAAGTATAAAATTACTTTAGCGATTATTATCCTACTATTCGTAATTTTAAAACTTAAAGAACCACCTACTAGAACAACTAAGAAATGAACTTAAATAAATGATTTATATTGCTTACTCTCTCCATTATACAGGGTGTTAGGGTAAACACCGTTATCCTTGAAACCAGTGGTTTGGTTTCATTTATAGAACGTAAAATCAATGGAAAATGACAACAAAGAAAATAGATTTTACAACAAGAGTATTTCACCCTTTCACCGTAGGGCGCTAGGGCAACGAACTTGCGTCTCAACACGGGTGGGTGGCGCGGGACGTGACCTGACCGGCTGCGAGCTCGACCCCTCCCTCAGTCAGTCAGCTGTTTTGCTAGCGAGCACGGTGTCGGATATAAACTTTAAAAAATATTTTAATGATATTTAATTATTTTTTTGTTACTCTGTCATTTATTTTTATATTTAAGTCAACTACCCATGGTTTGAGTGACAACGGTGTTTACCCTTATATTTTTATCTATATCTCTATTTTAACCCCCAGTCGTCTAGAAAAGCTGCAGCCAGTACTTCTGACACACGGCGACAGCGTGCAGAAGGTCGGCGATAGATTCCGCGTCGGCGCACAGTCTTCTAACCATCTCATCGCCGCCATTTACAACGAGCAGATGCGACTGTACGGCGTGCAGTTCCACCCTGAGGTAAACGACTCCTTAGTTACTACGGACCTCAGACCAGTGAAGCATGCCAAAACTACACCAACGCTCTGTGCGTACACGCTCACACGCACACATTTACAATCAAACTACACCAAAATATGTGCACACATGTTTACGAAACTGGCCTCACGTCACTGTTGACAGCGCTCTGTGTTGGTTTTTGTAGTCAAGTGACTAAAATCCGTACTCTTATGCTGGGGCCACATTGTTACGATAAGGCGATCTAAACCTTCGTGCGCTCTCTCTTGCAAACCGCTCGACGCCTCGCTGAGCAACAGAGAGCGCGCGAAGTATAGTTCGCGTAATCGCGATAATGTAGCCGTAGCATTAGACGATGCTTCAAATAAATCCTGAACACATACTCGGAAAGTATTTTATAACCTTAAAATCTTCAAATAATTGCGGTTTTGACAATTTCTATAATTCTTCAAGGGCTATGCTTTGTTCTATATTTTCAAAAAGATTGTAGTAAAGAGTCTATATTACCTCAAATTGCTTAGCATGATCCCCGTAATATCGAATATACCGCAGCATGCATTTTGAAATAAATATGTGGTAAAGTTGAGGATTAATGTTAAATAGGTACTATGTTTGAGAAAAACACGATTCCATTTCCATTCTAAAGAATGATGCCACGAAATGTATGGAAGCTGGTACCCGCTCCAATAGGAATAAATGATATATCATTAGAAAGCTATTCAGATTTAGTACAAGAATTCCGAAGTCCTTTGTCTCGATTCCTTGTCCGATCGGAGTAATACAGGGTGGAAGTTGAGACGAAGCAGCAAGGGAAGCTACCTCAATCGTTGTAACTACAGAAAAATGTTCTTAGGAGACTGTCCTTAACTTCTTGAGTAATTGCTAACTGCATTCACAGATTTTGGAAATATGGTACAGTCGGCTAGAAAAATGTCAATTATAACATTTTATTTTTATGTAGACAATCAATGCAGTTTTGTATAAGGATTCAAACACACATTTGGACCAACTGAGGTTAGAGTACCTACCTACTAGAAAAGTCAGAAATCGCAAAAAACTTTTCCCATGAGTACCTACACTACCTACCTACATTTCGTACGTTTTCGTAGTGATCGATCATCTAATCACGATCTTATGTTATAACGTTTGCTATTAATTATTAAAATAAAGGAGTTATACATAACTGGCGAAATGTGGGTTTACTATAGGTACACCTCTGCTTAACCCTTCGGAGATTACGGGCATGATGTTATGTTATGTTGTACATTCATCATCTGCCTAGCCTAGATGCAGTTGAATATCAGTATTTTACATGGAGCGATTGCCTATCTAATCTAAACACGATGCCCCTTGGTAAGAATGGTTGTCCTACTTTCGGACTTCTGACCACCCGTAACTACTGTCGAAGATCTAAAAACGACAAACGGCTTAACGTGCTTTTCGAGGTACGAAGGTCTTGGTCAAGTAATGGATGGTCACCCATCCACGGACCGATCTCAGAAAGTGTAACGTACCCTTCGATCGACCCGTGCGTCTATTATTAATTAGCCACGAACCATACATACATGAAATGTATTCATCCATTTAAATAAAACATTTTTCAAACATCGTCTACGATAGAATCATTAAGAAATAAGACGGAAGGCGGTAAATCCCGCATGCCTGGAGTACCCTTAGTGCCAAACAATTGATATTGTATGAGTACCAGTACCAGTGATTTGTTATCATTATTAATTAATAAGTAACAAATAACAATAGTACTTTTTAGCTATTACATGGCATGGGCACATGCCCAACCGTTAGGAGGAAAGGGAAGTAGTGAACCCATGATCGGTTACTGGGTAGCGTGTGATGTCGAAACCTCTCTAATGATGCTCAAAATGGCAGTGAATAATGAAGTATCTCAAAAAATACCTTGTTTTGGTATTGCTAAAACTGACATGTTTGGAACAGTATACCTCCGAACGGACAAGGATTTCGAATTGGGCGCCATAGTAACTTCGATTCAGTTTAAAAAGGGCTATCCAACGATATATTACACATGGCTATTTGAGCAGGGTACCAAAATAAGCATCGTCCTTTTCTCGACAGAAATAATTCAAAGTTACCTCCAAAGTCCAAAACGAACAATAAACCGATGGTATTAAAAATACTTCAAATAAGATAATAACCAATGATCGGATATAGGTGAGCTAAAAAACCGAAAGTTCGAAAAATAACCAGTGATCCAACCAGGGATCGGATATAGGTGACCTAAAAAACCTAAAGTTCAAAAAATAACAGAGACAAAGTGGAGACGCCTTGCGACAAAATATTTTTTTGGACTATTATTAACATAACCTAAGTACAACCAAAATTAATAAAGTAAAACGACTATCGAATTCATTTCCTGCTTCTGTTAAAAAAAAAAAAGAGTACACACATTTTTGTTTAAAAAAAAAAAAGGTAGGAAATTTCCTTATCTTCGTTTGAACGATGTAAGTAAGCGCGGAAGCTATTGTAATTTACATATTATTAGCTTTAAAAAGGAAAATAAATTCAATTAGTTTACTCTATTAATAACATTTAATATTAAATGTACTTAAGTGATGTCGCGAAACCCCGACATTAGTCCCGAAAAAATATTTTAGTCGTCGATGTTTATTTTAATTTTTTATTACCATTATTTTCATCGTATAAAGAAATTACCTAAACTATCGACGCCTTGGAGGCTTCTCCCCGCCGCTCAGTCTCGCTTTCACTCAATCCGCGAGCTCAGCGTGTGAGCGAGATAAATAATAAATTTGAGCTGAGGTATTATGGATTCTAAACTTCCATGTCCATACTTGTAGTACCAAACTGTAAAAAAGAAATACTAAGATAATTACATGGGGTTATTTAAACATTGCAAAGTATTACCTGTTCTAGCGTGCGCTGAGTATATGTTCCTCATAGATCACTTTGATAACAGTGGTATTCAAATTCCAGTAAAATATGATGTGAATACACGACAAGCCAAATCAAAATCACTTCAAGTGCCACGCAAAAGTAACTTTTATGGCAGGCAGGCGTACCGCTTCTGTCATAATACCCAATTTACTAAACCAAAAACCTGTAGACATTAGAGACTCAATGAATAGTAAAAATATAAAGCGTAAGTTGAAAGACCATTCCATCAACTCGATTATAACTTAGCGCGTTGATCAAATCTCAGGCCATGGCATGCTAAGACAGACCCTAGAGAGGTCTAATTATGTGCTTTGTTTAAGAAACTTGTACCTAATTTATAAAATAAAAAATTATCATATTTTCTTCTCAGGTGGACCTAACTCCCAAAGGCAAGCAGATGTTGTCAAACTTCCTGTTTGACATCGCGGGCCTGTCGCGCTCGTTCACGCTGCGTTCACGTCGCGACGCCTGCATACAATTCATACGGGAGACTGTCGGGGATAATAAAGTTCTGGTGAGAAATAAATAATAATAAATGGACTCACGTAGTTAAGTTAGTTTTATTAAGTGTCCGATGAAGGAGCACAGTAACTGTAGATAAAATAAATGTAAACAAAAATGTCAAACAAAAGCACGGACCTCCATGTCTGTGGATTTATTTGTAAGGAAGGAGTGTGGTTTGAGCCGGTAAGAGTCCGGCACTGCCCAGACTGGTTCGTCTGTGAAGCAATTTGGGCGTCCATGAGAATTTCCCACTCCTGCCGAAAAAAAAAAAGTTCAGGTGAGTAAACGTACGATGTAGGCTAACAGTAACAGTAGTTATACTGTTACTGTTAGCCTACATCATCCCACTGTTGGGCAAAAGATTCTCCCCGTGACTGCCAGCTTTTTCGGTCCAGTGCTAATGTGGACCACTTGTCGTTTGTTTGGTCCAGTTCATCCCGCCATCTTCTTCTAATCAAACTACAGGGTGTAAAAGGACCCAATTAAGGGGTTGGTGCATGAAACAAGGCGAGACGCCGGACAAAATCTACTTAATAAGAATCTTAAATTCATTAATTCACTGAAAGCTAACACACAGTCTAAATCGCTAAGCCTAGAAGCTCAAAATTGTATACTAGATTTCCTTATACAGAGTGATAGAGTAAACACCGTTATTCTTGAAACCAGTGGTTTCGTTTCATTTATAGAACGTAGGAAAATGACAACTTTTTTTTCGAGAAAATCTACATTTTACCTCAAGAGTATTTCACCTTTCACCCTAGGGCGCTAGGGCAACGAACTTGCGTCTCAAAACGGGTGGGTGGCACGGGACGTGACCTGACCAGCCGCGACCGCGACCCATCCCTCAGTCAGTCAGCTGTTTCGCTAGCGAGCACGGTGTCGGATAGGAACATTTAAAAATCTTTTAATGAAAATAACGTTTTTTTTATTGTTACTCGATCATTTATTTTTATAATTAAGTCAACTACCCATGGTTTGAGTGACCTGAGTGAGTTTACCCTTACACCCTGTATACAGAAAGTGAGTACTTAGGAAGGATTTTAGAAAGTTCATCCCCTAATGGGGGTGAATTTCCAAAAAAGTTACATAAACTTGCATAGGTTTGAACGGAAGTTTTTCATCATCCCATGGCGCACACAGCTTGTCACAGAAAAAGCTTGCTTTTTCATCAATTCTAGTATTACCAGATGAATTATTACCATAATATTGGTTCATTAGCTTAGTAAGTTTTGTAAAATCCCAGAACTCACTTGAAAAAAAACTCTAAAAACGGTTGTTTCGTCTATCAGGTGTTAGTAAGCGGTGGCGTTGACTCCACCGTATGCGCGGCGTTACTTAGAACCGCTCTCCGCGAAGATCAGGTCATCGCCTTACACATTGATAATGGTAAGTAAAATTAACTACATTTATTTCTTCAGAATACACGACACTTGAACACACTTGAAGAGTCCCTAGGATCGCCGTGCTCTAAGATACCAAGATCTGAAACTCTGATATATCATTATAAAATTATTATTAAGTATCGAGCACTTTTATGCAGGGACTTAAAACGTTACTCAAAATAGCGTTACGATAACGTTACGTAATAGCGTTGTGTATAGTTCCAGTAAACATTGATGAACTAATTTCTTGGCAATATAAAGAAAATCTATCGGAACGAAATCTTCAACTATTAATTAAGTTATCATCCGGGTGGAACGGTAGAAATGATCGTTACAAGAACTACGTAATAGTATTTTAACGTATCGTACGTTTTACGTATCGAAACGTTACGAAATCGTAATGTTTCAAGTCCCTGCTTTTATACTAAAAACTAGCAACCCACTGGCATTGTTTTATTTGTAGGTTTCATGCGTAAAAACGAGAGCGCTAAAGTGGAGAGGTGTCTCAGAGAGCTCGGCGTTCGTCTACATGTGGTCAATGCGGCTCATCAGGTATGACAGCTTTTTTTGTTTAACATTTGCCTTATAAATACCTTTTATACCATTCCCCCTCTAAAAATCTTATTTTATTCACTGAAATCAGTGCTTTTAATCACTATTTTGGTGTTTAAAAGTGACCTCTATCTCAATGCTATACATCCTCCTTGCGAAAAAATACTACATAGTACAAACTCCTTGTGCAAAGAATACTCGACATGCAATCTGCTTGTGCAAATAACTTCTCGAGATTTGATTGGTCGACATTTTCGTCAAGGAGTTTGTAGTTAGCATTAGAATAAAAACTGTTTTGTGTTCTTTGTTGTCATTAGTAAACTGGCGCTATTTTGAATAGTGAAGTTGTTCTAACACTAAGTCTAAAGTTACTTAATAATAAATCGATTGAAAATGCATTCAAATGGTGAAGATGTGTTAACACCTGAGTTTACGAAAGAGCGAAAGGGCCCGGCCGATATAGTAAAAAACTTGTTACAAACATCAGAGCCTATGATGAGTTTTGCAAATGTAAAAATGAAACTCAAGCTTCTGGCACATTTGCAGAGTCTTAACTTATTTTAATGAGCTGTCGAAGAAAAAGAAGTCATCGGCATTATGGAGTATGTATTCTATGCTACGGTGTACTATAAAAACAAGGCATAATATTGACACATCAACATACTCGAAGTTGCAAGTTCTTTTTCTCGTAATCATGGTATAAAGTATAGTATGCAACTCTTGAATAAAACGGTTTTATATCGAGGGCCATGAATCACTCGCGTCGCTCAGGATTCTAAAACTTTATTTTCATGAAATGTCTGTTGTCGCTTGGATGTTAGTTTAGCCCGTAGTGACGGTACCCCGTTCCCTCAGTTCCGGCAGGGCAGCACGGCGGTGCGCGAGGCGGGCCGCGCGCGCCTCACGCCGCTGCTGTGCCACGCGGCCGCGCCCGAGGACAAGCGCAAGATCATCGGCGACGTGTTCATACGCATCGCCGAGCAGGCCGTGCACGATCTTAACTTGCAGTGAGTAGAGTAGAGGTCTGATAGGCAGTCGCTCCATGTAAAATACTGGTATTCAGTTGCATCCGGTTAGACTGGAAACCGACCCCAACATAGTTGGGAAAAGGGTAGGAAGAAGAAGATTTAGCATGAAAACGTTACCACACTTGTTGTTTGTTTAAAAAACATATTACACAATAAGCTCCTTTAATGCAATTCACAACCAATGCATCGCTATCATCATCATCTGCCTAACCTTTACCCAGCTATGTTAGGGTCGGCTTCCAGTCTAACCGGATGCAGCTGATACCCCTTGGCAAGACTGGTTATCAGACTTTCGGGCTTCTGACAACCCGTAACGACTGTCAAAGATCCACAGATGACAGCCGGGACCAACGGCTTAACGTACTTTCCGAGGCACGGAGGAGTCTCGATGTGTAAAGATGGTCACCCATCCACGGACCAACCCCGGCAAGCGTATCTTAACCTGATGGATCGACCCGTGCGGCTGTTCAAAATTAGGTTTTTTTTAACATGGTGACGCCGATTACAACTTGAACATAAATAAAAAAGAGTCGTCAATTTAAAAATCTAAGTTTTTTATTTTAAGTTACGAGACAAACTTTTTTTTTAAAATTAAATAATATATTTTCTGACAGTTTTTTTTTTTTGTCCACGTTAAAAGTACTAACCTCGTTTTTTGTTCATTTATCTAAATTCCCCAAACTAAAATCAGCACTTACATCCATAGGGAAGACCAAGTCCTCCTAGGCCAGGGCACACTAAGGCCGGACCTCATCGAGTCGGCCTCATCTCTGTGCTCCAACAACGCGGCCACTATCAAGACTCACCACAACGATACTGAGCTCGTTCGAGCGCTGAGGCAGCGCGGCAGAGTCGTCGAGCCTCTGCGCGACTTTCACAAGGATGAGGTAAACTAATGGCTGATTACTGACCAAGAGATTTTTTTTAATTTTCAAACAAAATAATAAAAACATAACCAACATTGGGATCACTCTGTGCAAAAGCTACTTACCAGCTGGCTTACGTTCTATCGGTCCGATACCCTTTGATGCAGGAAAACCGCGCAATTTCTTAAAAATTATACCAAATTTCGAAGAAATTGCGCGTGACCCCAGCAAGTGACCTCTGCGCTACAGTTCTTTAAGTACAGGTTGCTCCAAGATGCTAGTTTAGAAAATTGTTAATAAATCAATAAATAATCGAATACACGAAATCTTATTCGTGTGTTAAATTAATGTCACCATTAAAGCGGCACGCTGTATAAGTAAGGAGTGAAATATTCACAAAAGTATTAAATTGATACGTAAAAGAAACACTGTACACGCACACTTGTATTTCAACGTAAAAGACGAGTGTGACAAGTGTGCGTGTACAGAGTGTTTCTTTTCCGCCACACGATCACATTTCATCGGAATGTGATCTCACTATCAGTGATAGTGAGAGTTTAGTTTACGTAGCGAACGCGATTTTTAATTCGCATATTAACAAAATTCACATACTTCATTATTATCAATTATAGTCATAATAGCATGTAGCATAGCAATAGCAATTAGCATGCGTAGGATCAAGAATACACACGCTAATGAAATTTATGCGAAATCGCAATAATTGCCATTACTACTTCCGAGCACGCCAGCTATGCTGCGCGACATTACTGCGCGCTGCGTCACATTTCTGCCATCTGTCATATTGGTCTCAAAGCAAAAGAGACGTTGACATTTTAAAATACTGGTATAAAGGCTGGGCACATGATGAAGCCGCTTGTGTCAGGTGCGCGCGCTGGGCGTGGAGCTGGGCCTGCCCGCGGCGCTGGTGGAGCGCCAGCCCTTCCCGGGGCCCGGCCTGGCCGTGCGCGTGCTGTGCCAGGACGAGCCCTACGCCGAGCGGGACTTCGCCGAGACACAGGTACATCGTCTGCGTTCGTGATTTACTTTCCAAAATGTAAACAAATACAAGTTTTAGGAAAAACTGCTGTATTACCGACACATATGGTTCAGTATGCGCTCATATTTTTTATGACTTTTTCAACAGTCACTAGTCAGTCTAAAATCAACTTAATTTACACTTGCATAAAGTTGATGTTTGTTTAAGTGGAAATAACATCAATTGGAAACAAGGATTTGAATAGACCTTACATACGATAACATCATTTTTATTTTGCAAATATGGGTACAGGTATATCACAAGACTTGTGCGCTTCGGTATTCTTCGTGTTTCCGATTTTGAACGAACATCACGCCAAAGAGACGATGCTTCTAAGTTTTATTCTAGAGTGCGCGTAAGATAAGTCTGCGCGCGACTGTTGGCGCTTAATTCTGTACTGTAATATTTAAAATATTAAATCATATTAATAATTAATCTTATATTAATACTAGCTGTAGCCCGCGGTTTCACTCGCACAAATCTCGATCCCGTGGAGCACAAAGTATCCTATGTCCCCACAGGTCATGGTCTACCCATGTGCCAAATTTCATCGAAATATGTTCAGCCGTTTTAGCGTGAAAGCGTAACAAACAAACCTCCTATGAATGACACAATTCGTCCACAGGTGATAGTGAAAATAATGGTGGAGTACGCGTCGATGTGCGTGAAGTCGCACGCGCTGCTGGGCCGAGTGGCCAACGCCAGCACGCCGGCCGAGCAGGCCGAGCTCAAGCGCATCTCGTCCAAGTCGCCCGTCGCCGCCACGCTGCTGCCGCTGCGATCTGTTGGAGTGCAAGGTATGACAGCTAGCCGGGCGGCTCACTGCCATTACTTGAAGAACCGATCTGTTATTTTAATTTAATTCTATGTACTAGACAAGAGCGAACAGGGAAAAAAATAGAAATGCATGAGAACCTGGGTCCGATTCCCAGGTCGGGCAAAGTGTTATTAGGTTTCTCAATCTGGAATTTCTCAGTAGCAGCCCGGTTTTTTTTTTTATGTGGGTAATCATCAAATTACTTCTCCCGCTCTGGGCGCAGCGGAAGGGCGTGTCAGACTTTTACTGGCTAAAACCCACCCGTGTTCCTTCAGTTGCCCGTTGCCAAGGTCCCGGTATCCCTTTCGGACATCCCGCAACCCTAGCAGGAGATGAATAACACTAACAATATTTTTATTTGTAGGTGACGGCAGAACGTATAGTTACGCGGTAGCTCTCTCGACGGAGCGCTATCCGCCCGACTGGAAGGACATGCAGTACCTCGCCAAACTTATCCCGCGCGTCTGCCACAACGTAAACAGGTATTTAGCAACTAAATCCAATTATTATTACCCTTTTAGTGTCCGACCAAAACTGGTATTTACGACCGAAACCGAAACAGGCAACAGGCTCAGTTTCGAGCGAAACCGAAACTTCCTTACAAGGATCATGTTTTGAGGGAAAAATAAAGAAAAAGTTATTATAATCAGTCAGTCTTTATTTTATTTTTTCATCTTTAATTCACCACAAACTGCAAACACTAGCCAGTCACGACATGATTAGGCACGTGGACGTGGCAAAATATCTTCGTCGCTTACTCGCTTGGATGGAATTTAACGCGCCGAACATGACCGATCCCAGCAAGAGAACTCCCGAATGCGGTTTCGGAAGATTTGCCGAAACCGAAACCGAACTTTCGGTCTGACACTATAACCTTTTATTACCAAGCATTGCAAGCATTTGTGTGGTGATTTTACAAGTGACTTAAAAATTATGATAGTAGAAGCTACATTATATGCTAAATTTGAATTGAATGCTATAAAACTAACACTTGTGTATACTAGGACTACATACTTGCAGAAAATCAAAGGTTTTGTTATAAAATCTAGCTTACAGCAGGGTTATGACGCAGTTACACACTAAATCTTACTTGTGCAAATGGACAAGCCAGCAAGCAACATTATTCAGTGCAAACGGTTTGCTGGTACAGTTCGATTCAAACTTAATGGCGTCTCGGAACTTGAGGAGAGTCGTTAGGCAGCAACAATTTCATGTGTCAGCGGGGGTTAAAATAATTAAAAGTAATCTAATTAAAGTAATATCTTGTAGTAATAAAAAACGAAGGGAAAAACGTACTCTTTCGGAATATAGGTTTTTTTTTGTTTGGCCGGCCGGCACTTTCGCCTTTAGCCCAAAAATGTATGGACTGATATCCTTGAATGATATCCTTTAAATATGACAAAATTTTCCAGGGTTTGCTACGCTTTCGGAGGCATAATCAAGGAGCAAGTGACAGACATCACGCCAACCTTTCTCACACAACAAGTTATCTCAACTCTACGCCAAGCAGACGATCTTGCCACACAGGTAAAAAGATATTCTGACTTTCTTTCACAGTATAATTATCGCAGCGTGTACGTAAATTGCGGTAGTCGGTTTCAGACTGGACAAGCTATACTAAGGATATACTGCTGGGGAGTTTGTTGCGCCACTTGTTCTTCCCAGCTAAAGCACTAGGAAGTGGTGAAGGGTGGGCGTTTTGGGGGACTGTACCTACTTTTACAATGTTTGTAAATATGTGAGCACCATGTATCTATCACATAATTTTATTAATCAAGAGTAAAAGAGGTGGAGTTTCTTTTCCATTCTTCTCCATACGAAAACTACCTTTTGGAAGGGGCAACTAGAATCAGTTCTATTTCTTAGTTTTTTTGACGTTCAAAAGTGCCTATTTGAAATAAATGATTTGACTTTGACTTTGACGGAACCTATCCATGTAGTTCTGTGAATTATGAATTTAGAAAATCATATTCTACAAATTTTTCCACCTAATAAAAACTTTCTTTTTCTACTCCTCAGGTGTTAATATCAAGTGGCTACGCGTCCCGCATCGCACAGATGCCGGTCGTAATGATCCCGATCCACTTCGACCGCGACGCGGCAGTACGTGCAGCTTCATGCCAGCGCTCGCTAGTGCTGCGTCCGTTCATCACGTCCGACTTTATGACCGGCATCGCCGCCCTGCCCGGCTCCGATGCTATGCCGCAAGATGTAAGTACCCTAGTACTACTCAGTTAAATAAATACGTTACGTACAGTAACGGTTAAAAAATTAGTTACGTAAACGTAACGTAATCCAATAGAATTTTAGTTAAATTTTTGCGACAAGCACAAAGTATCGCCCATATATATGTATGCAGTGATAAAATTAAACGAAAGAAATATGCTAAACAAGTACTACATTCCGGCCCGCGAGGAAATGCGTTCCTGAAGCCTCAGTCAGTTAGACAATTTCTAGTTGTAATAAGGATCCAATTCACAAAACACATATTCGTTAGTTTGAAACCGTGGTTTGAAACTACTGGACTGTAGCTTGCATCTTTCTGAATGAACAACTCCTTTGATAATTCAAAAGTGCCTGTAAATGGTTTAATTGCAATAAATGCTTTGATTTTCAGTATTTTAAATTTTAAAGTCGTTCAAATTTACGAGCGTTTGTGGTAGCCCCACTGGTTACTGCCAGCCTGCATCATGGCCAAATGTCAGCCAGATATCAGAAACCAAGATAATATACCTATCTCTAAATAGATGTTAGACATTAAAAATTAAATAGTATGCGTGTGCTATTGCCGCATAGCATCCTAAGATTAATTTTTGATTATGAGCAAAGATACGCGATTGTCTGAAAGTACTGGTAAGACGGTCACCCACCAATCCGCCTGTCGTTACATAGCTTATTACCGAATCTAATAATACGTGTTTGTAAACAGGTTGTAGACAGAATGCGCAAGGAGCTGCTGAGCGTGCCGGGCATCTCGCGCGTGCTGTACGACCTGACGGCCAAGCCGCCCGCCACCACCGAGTGGGAATGATCGCCGCGGCTCACATACTTTTATATATTTTTTTACTGAACGAACGCACCCACGGGCAGTGGTCGCCGCCATGTTGTTTTATTTGATGGAAGGCATCCGCAACGCAACGTAGTGAAGGCAACGAACTCGACTATACAGTAACACTATCGTTATAGTAAATGACAACGGGAAGATTCTTGACTTATGCTATCGTTATTCAAGTGCCTAATTAGTGCGGTTTCGATCTCGAAAATTTGCGATTTCTGTTTCCCAATACTCCCCCAAATTCTTCCTCTTCACGAAATGTGAATTTACGAGATCGACTTACAGCACAACTGTTGTTAATTTTTAACTTTTTAAACTGTCGTTACTATCGGGCATTCGCCACATATATGACTATTTAATACGAATTTTCGGTTGAACATAACGTTGATTTTATTTTGTTATTAGTGTTTTAGCTGTATCGAGTTTTAATTTATCATTTCTAAGTTTCAATGGTCGCACCACTGCTCGATATAAAGAAGTTTTTGTAAATACATTGGTGTCACATGTTATAATATTAGCTCCACTGATCAGTTTTGTAACATGTAGTAATTTATTGTCAAAGGCTGTGTAAAAATTTATAAAAAAGCCCACAATTATTCCGCGCGACAAGATTGTTATAAATGGATCTTGTATGAAATCGAAGACACATTGTGTTTTATGGAAAGGTTCAGTGTTATTGACTGGAAGTTTCATAATAAAATTATATTATGCTTTATTTTCATATTGGATTTTATTTCAAAACCTTTTATCACAATTTCATATAAATATTATAAAATAACACAAAAAATAATCAACAGAAAGTCAGTCAGAGTTAAAAATATGTCATACAATAAAAAGCCTCAACTATCAGGCACTAATAAGTTAATGTTCTTGCCTGAAGAAACTTGTCCACCTATAAAGGTTTCCTCCTCACCCCTGATGGACAGACCCTCAGAAAGCGCCACTTTCTTTTCTGTCATCATTGGCGCCTTCACCCAGTGAGAGCTACGACATTTACCACATGGATGAAGAGGTATAAGTTCTAAGGAAACTGTTCTGTTGTTACAATCAGCACATTTGAAAAACCTCTTGAATGAGTCCAAGACCTTCAGTGGATGCCTTTCATCCTTACATATCTGTGCTGCTGAGAATGCAGTGTACTTGCATTTCACACATCTCACAGCTTTGCAAGCCAGCTTGAAAGTATTCAGCATTTTCTCTTCCATTTGTTCCTTTTTCTCTAATTTGTGGAAATACTTTTCTTGTTCATCATCCTCATGCTGCTTTATCAAGTTGGTGTGAGCTGACGTTGCTTCCAGTATTTTCTTAAACCTCTCAGACATCACAGTCTTAGGTTTCTTCAGTTGTGACCTTGGTGTGTCATCATCATCAGATTTAGACTTTTTGCCCTCATTCTCATCACTGCTTGAGCCATTCAACTTTTCTAAAGCTCTCTTCTTACCGGCTTGTGTTCCTTTTATGTTATTTGGGTCTACTTTTGCTAGACCACCATTTTGTTGGATCAATCTGAATGCATTTGCCTTGGCTCTTTCTGCAGATTTTTGTCCATATGTCATGCCTAAATCTATGGTCCCACTGCCTTTGAGGCCGAAAGTACCTCCTCTGCTGAGTTTGGGAGAGCTGCCTACTCTGTCAGCCAAGCTTAAGTTTTGTGACTTGGTATTTTGTGGACTGGAAGTGAGTTTGTTAAGCCTTTCGGTGTCACTTGTCCTTTGTGCTGCAGGGCTGTGCAATATAGCATTGTTCTTCATGGGACCTGCCCCCTGCGGAGCCCTGTTCATCATAAACTTGTCCCCTTCAGTCTTATGATACTCACTCAAAGACATCAATCTGTTATTGTCCCTCTGTTTCACTTTCGCAGTGTTGCCAGAAGTTAAAGCAGAGTAGGCTTTACCTCCATAAATCACAGTGCTCTTACCAAGAACTTTGTTTTGTAAGCTTACTAGCCCTTTGCCCATAGTGGAAGACTGCAATTCTTGTCTCCTAGAGTACTGCTGATACTCTTGCTTCACATGATAAATGCACACATCACATTGGCTTACATTGACAAACGCTGTACATTTCTCACCATTCTTTTTCTTACTCTTGCAAATGCCAAGATCCTTGGACTGTCCCAATATCATCACTCGGTCAGGATTCTCAACACTGAGACTGGCCTGCTCAGCACTGTTTTGTGATCTATCCAAAACATTCGGATTTAGAACTGCCACTACTGTACCTTCTGGAGTTTTCCATAAATCGTTGTAAGCTTTTCGAAATAAGAACATGGATACTGTCTTGAAATCATCTTTTAGATCACAAAGGGTCCATATCAAGAATTGGTTACCTTTTGCAGATTTTTTTGCTGCACTTTTTCTCACAATAACACCACCTATCACCCAGTCTTTAGAAAGATCTTCATTTTCTACATGTCTCTTCACCCGTAGCATGTTAATAGCCTCTCTGCCTTGCATGCGATCCAAGAGTGCAGTACTTGATATCAATGGTTTGATAATTCTAATACCGAATACTGGATCAGTATAAATGTCGGCAGCCTCTTTGTTCTTTTTGGTTTCAGGTGCACAAAATGTATTTTTGTTTACCTGTTCAGCAGGCTTTTTAGTTTTGAAGTTATTTTTAGCGATCTTGACGTCCATGTTGGTTTGTCGTAACCTCGTTTCGAACTCAAGCCTCTTGTCCCTCTGCTCATGTTCCTGGTGGTCCAATATCTTCTTTACCTCAGAACCATAGTTACTGTACTTACGTTCAGTGTAATTCCTTTGTTCTTCATCATCTGATGAATCTGTATCGCCATTGTGGATAGCAGAATTCTTGACAGGCTTACTTTCATCAGGTTTCTCTTCAACTTCTACGTTACTGCTACCTGGTTGGAAGATATCAACTTCACGGATAGAAGCTTCCTTCGTTTCGTCATTTTCAGCCTCGTTCAGGTCCGCACACAATAGTTCTTCTAATTGTGCTAGTTCATCATACTCGTCCATTTTTCCCGAGACTAAAATTAGTTGCTGATAACACAAATCACTGAATTTTAATAAACTTTGCGAAATTGGCGCGGAACTTCTGATTCTGAAGTTCTGACAGCTCAGCTGTCAGCAGCAGAGCACAGATTACCACAGAGCATGTAACTTTACATTGTACCTTAAGGTGGATGCGCTAGGGTAGCCCGTGAAATTCAAATTTTCTTACGTTTTTTGCAATTTTGCAAGTTGTATTGCTGATTCTTATGTTTATAATTCTGTAAATCCATATTTGTTACGGCCGCTAATAATATTTAGATCAACATACAACCTGATACCTGACCTGCAAATTGCAAAAAATGTAAGAAAATTTGAATTTCGCGGCATCAACCTTAAGGTGGATGCGCTAGGGTAGCCCGCCGGTGTATTGACTGACGATTTCATGAAATTTTCATTCAATACACTTACATGAACTGATAGGTACTGACCTGCAAATTGCAAAAAACGTAAGAAAATTTGAATTTCGCGGGCTATCCTAGCGCATCCACCTTAACACATGACAGTCAGAGAGTCGTTCCAGAATGAATCGCTGATGACTAAACCAGAATCGACTAAAAATCGCTTTCTGTCTCCTACAGTTCGATTCAAACTTAATGGCGGTTCGGAACATGAGGCGAGTCGCTGTGCAGTAACAATTTCATGTGTCAGCGGGGGTGAGGGGTGGGGTACTGCGCAGCGAAAAACTAGGTAACTTCCGAGCCGCCGTGTGAATCAAACTGTACTCTCCCTTGCTTAATAATCTGTGAGGATAATAGTGTTCTGTGTACTAGGTACTTAGTCTGTGGTTCTGTGCATAGAGCATGTGGTTCTGTGGTTTGGTTTTTTTTATCACAGAACATGTCTGTGTGACAGAAATGATCATGATCCAATGACAGAATAAATAAGCTGGCTGTCAGATTTGTGATTTCAAGAATTTCCCTGTGAATTTCCACTAGAATTTCTCATGAGCCGCGCCGGATTTGTGAAGAAATATTGTAATTTAACATTTGTACTTGTGTCAATCTTTTAACAAGTAAAGACAAAAACATTGCTGCATTTTAAGTCATAATGGCAGGTATGTAGATATTTCGTACTTTACCGGTTGTTGATTCAATGGAAAGCTAGGTAAATAATTTAATGTCATTGAATGCAAAGTTATTCTTAATCCATGTTAATGAAATAATTATTTTCAATGTTTAGACAATCAAGATGCACCGGCAGCTAGCAATCAAGCTAATACGAATATGGAGGCGCCAAAAGAGGGTGCTGCAAGTACTACTAGTGAGCCGGTTGCGGCAGTTGTAAGCGTAACGGCAGAATCACCGCAGCCTGAGGCAACACCTCCACCTTCCGAGGAAGAATGCCAGGAGATCATTATAGTGAATGAGCGAACTGAGGAACTA
The DNA here is from genome assembly GCA_948473465.1 of Lithophane ornitopus. Classification (NCBI taxonomy): domain Eukaryota; kingdom Metazoa; phylum Arthropoda; class Insecta; order Lepidoptera; family Noctuidae; genus Lithophane; species Lithophane ornitopus. The sequence goes on along the minus strand of OX419632.1, from coordinate 13,296,149 downwards.
GATCTGAACCACGGCAGGATTGGAAAAATTGAGAATCTTGAGCCTTTGAAGAACTTGGAGAGGTGAGTCATGTATTCAACCTGTTTTTGTAAGTGCTCATGGAATTTTCACTTTTTCTGAGTCATGAATTATAGACCAATTATTGCACAGCAAATTACAACCATTCTACTCTTTTCATATGAACAAATAATCATAATGTAATGAATTAAAAATTCTTTATTTATCTCAACAACAGTATTACAGGCACTGGTTAATAAAATGCACAATCTTAATTAGAGAAAGGTGTCTGGGGTCCTAAGTTATGGAACTTACAGACCAGGCTCTCTTAGATAGATATGTTAATTTACGAATGTTAATTTAATGAATTGCTGTTTGTTAGTTTTCGCTAAAACTCGAGAACGGCTGGGCCGATTTAGATAATTCTTTTTTGTTGTGTTTGTTATTCTCAGGACAAGGTTTGTACATAAAGTAGGTGTAGGTAGGGTAGGTAGATATGTAAGTATCAGTGTTTGATATTGTAGGATCAATGTGTTTTCAAGTACAGTTTTAACTATTGTTCTTGATCTTATCAGTGTTCCATTGAGTGGATAGATTACGACTTTGTACTTGGGCTGGTCATATTTTGCTACCTATACTCCGTTTGAAATAAGATTAGACATTTAAACAAACCTTTTTACAGTCCGTTCAACCGATTTTGACTTCTATACCGTAGGCACAAGGACGGCATTAAAAGCAAAAAAGATTACACAATACCAACTGTCTACTGCAGCTGCCATTTGTCATGCCACCAACGCAATAGAAGTCAAAATCGGTTGAACGGACTGTAAAAAGGGCTTCTATGTTCTATGTTACGGGTTTGGTTTCCGCACTTAGTCCCTAAGATGGACCATTGTGCGTGGGTCATGGCGGCCGTTGGGGGTTATTCCATCCAGCCCACCTCCCTCCGGAAGTTTACTAAGTCTACTGGTTTGCACAGAACCGTGTAAGATCTGGGTGACCCTAGGGTTTCAGTTCTAATCTGGGCGACGCCCGTGCATTCAAAGAGCACGTGCGCGACGGTTTCCTCAGCCTCCATGCACGCTCTGCACAGAGGACTGTCCGTTATGCCTATTGTGTGGAAGTGTTTGTTCAGCGAGCAGTGGCCTGTGATGGTCCCCGCCACCAGACGCAGGCCATTCCTGTCCAGGCGTAACAAACGCCTGGTAAGCCTGCTATCCAGAGATGGCATAGCTTCCTTGGACTGCCTGCAGCCCGGTGCCGAGGACCACCAGTTCACCACTTGGGTATGGGTGAATTCCTGGAGCCACCTGCGTATTTGGTTGAAGGGGATGGGTACGATGGGCTCGGGCCCACAAACTGAAGTGCTAGATGCTCTTCTAGCAAGCTCGTCTGCTGCGTCGTTGCCCAGCGATCCACTATCCACTGTGTCCTTTAATTCATTGTAGTGTCAATTTGTTGCAACCGGATACCGTTACACGTTCTAGTGTGTTGTGACATTCTAGTGTAAGCTTCGAAGTGATGTATTTTTTCTGTAAGGATTGGAGAACTGAGGCACTGTCGGAGAGTATGCGTATGTGGGTAGCCGTAACTCTCCGGACTTCTATGGCATAGGCCGCTTGTATGATGCCCACACACTCCGCCTGATAGACGGTGTTGAACATTCCTAGCGGGCTGGATATATTAATGTTGAGGTCGTGTGAGAAGACTCCGACTCCTGTACCGGAGTGGGTGTTCGATCCGTCAGTGTATACTCTCATCTCTTTCGGTCCTGAGTAGTCATTCTGTTCCTCTGTGAGTGCTATGCTGTAGTGTCTGTGAAAGTGGTGTGTCTTCGGGGCTTTGTCGCAGGGTGCTGACATCATTGGCTGTCGTTTGACCGCATCATCCTTTATGCGTGTGTGCTTAACTCTGGAGTCATTTGTCAGGGTTCCTGATAGGTGGAGCCTAAAGGCGGCCAGGGCCGCTTCCTCTCGTACAATGAGGTGCAGAGGCGGCAGTCCGAGCATCGCCTGTAAGGCGGCAGTAGGTGTGGTTCTCATACTGCTGGTGATTGCAACGCACGCAGATCGCTGCAGTTTTTCGAGGTCTTTTTGGGCTGTGCTCAGGTCTGTCCTGGGCCACCAGACCAGTGAGCCATATGTGATAATCGGTCGAATGACCGTGGTGTATAGCCAGTAGGTGACCCTGGGGCTAATTCCCCAGTTCCTTCCAAGCAGTCGTTTGCACTGCCAGAGGGATACAGTGGCTTTTGTTACGGTATAGTTAATATGTTTCGCCCAGTTCAGCTGTTTGTCCAAGAAGATGCCCAGGTACTTGGTTTCAGTCGATAGGCTTAGGGTTATCCCGAAGAAGCGGGGTAGTTGTAGCATTGCTAGTTTTCTCTTTTTTGTAAATAGAATCAGCTCAGTTTTTGTAGGGTACACCGTTAGTTGGTGTTTATTACACCAGTCCTCTACTATTTTCAGGGCTTGGTGCATAAGGTTGCATATAGTGTTTTCATGTGTTCCGTTGATTATTATGGTTCTATCATCTGCATAGCCTACGGTGAAGTAACCTTTGTCGTTTATTGCCCTGATGAGGCTGTCTACCACCAGGTTCCTTAGGAGCGGCGAGAGGACTCCCCCTTGGGGGCAGCCCTTCGCCACGATGGCCCTAGTAGTGTCATTCACGGTCACCTGTACAGCTCTCTCTAAAGGGCTTATTTAAATGTCTAATCTTATTTCAAATGGAGTATAGCTACAACTGTGCTAACTTTGAAAATTGTTCTTCACTAAGCCGTTCTTCAGATAGTGTGCAATTATTTGAATAGGATTTTTTGATTCTCCTCAATTAAAAAGTAATTAAACTTTTAGATACTTAGGTAACTAAACTTTGCTGGTGTCAATATATACAAAAATTAGTCAGTGCGTGAGTTTAAATAATCACAGAGAATAAATATCTATGACATACAAATAATCAAACTGATTGCTAATTTAGTTAGTTTATTTTGTGGATTGTTAGTTTTAGTTAGTTTCATTTTGTCCAGACTCTAAATTATTCTATGGAGCAAGACCAGCATGTTTCCGAGCATTCTTATCTTGGATATAATCCTCTAATTTGTTGCTAGCTTGTTTAAAAAGTGTACTTTTATATGAGTTTTAAATTTTCTTTCAATTAATTGCATCACAAGGTATTTTGTTGTAGTTAACGCAGTACCCCATAAAAGATGTTTGTACCTTAGCTAATCTGAAAAATGATTGATCTATTTTATCTTTATTTCTAGTATTCAAAACAAAAAATCTCAGCCCATGTGCTGTAATGCTTCTTTATGCAACAAGACACTAATATTCCTGTGTTTCACCTATTCATTGTTATCATTACTATTTAATACTAAGGCAGAAGTAATATTTTTAATAGATAATAAGATAAATGAGTGCTTAATGGCATAAATATTTTAACTTTATCAGATACTAGCTGCGCCCCGCGGTTTCACCCGCATAAGTCACGATTCCGAGGGAATGTCGGTGTAAAAAGTATCCTATGTCTTAATCCAGGTCATGGGTTATCCACCATCCAAATCCGTTCAGCCGTGAAAGTGTAACAAACTCATTTTCGCTTTTATAAATTAGTTAGAATTAGAATAACTTAATGTGTATCACCTCCTGTATTAAAACAAATAAATTTTATAAATTCAACTGTCCTACTGTCCATGGTGAATGATTTTATAAGGAAAGCCAATTCAAAAACATGTTCCGCTTACATGAACTTAGTGATTGCCATATTATTTAGAAAGATAATCCAGAAGAAATCATGTTAAGATGCGCGGAGGTAGCCCGTGAAATTCAAATTTGACACTGACCTTTTCAGATTGTATGTATGTTGATATTCGCGACCGTACTTATTCGGAAACACAATGATTGCCGAAGCGCATGCCTTTTTAACAGACTTCTTCAAAAAGGAGGAGGTTCTCAATTCGTCTGTATGTTTTTTTTTTTTTACTCCGTCAATCATGAATCGATTTTGATGATTCTTTTTCTGTTTGGTAGGTCATGCTTCAGAGGTGGTCCTATATAAATTTTATTAACTTTGCTTGCGTAGTTTTTGAGTTAGTTTCAATAATTACGTATTTTTCCCACTTTGTGTATGTAGACGATATATTGTTTGATTCCATCACTGTTATTTACATGGCAGGTAGTGGTATTTGAATTTGTGTGGGGTAGGTACCACAACTAAAAAGTAAAAAATAAAAACTTTTTACAAAAAAAAAAACAAACGACTTCCAAAAAAACACTAAAGTTTGACAAAAAAAAACCTCAACAAAAAAACACAAAAAAAGTGAAAAATAACTTAATTTCGGAAGTCGGTATCTTTGCTTTACAATTAACGTTTTTTGCCACCGTCTTCCGAAATTAAGTTATTTTTTTTTTTTTGTGTTTTTTTGTTGAGGGTTTTTTTGTCAAACTTTTAGTGTTTTTTTGTAAGTCGGTTGTTTTTTTTTTGTAATCTGTGTAAACTGTACAAATAATTGTCAACTACCTAAGTGCAAATTGAATAAAGTTGTGTGCCATATGAATTGGCATGTGACCACAATAACTGATGACAACAGTGTCACAAGATAATCAATAAAGAGGTCGTTGTGCTGCTCCCACTTAATAAAATATGGTCAATGAATTGTAACGTCCATTGAGCTGGGTCAAGAATTACTTACTGTTCGCCCTGTTTTTGCCCGTACGCAAAATACGCGCTTTGACGTTGGTGTTGCGGAAACCAGCCCGTATTACCTACCTACTTACCGTTCTGCCTAAGGTTGCCAATTTCGTTTGTCGGGCTTTCGTTCGCAAGAATGTGTATTTACGAAGCGCAAATGTGGTCTTTTGCACGCAAAATACTGGTATTCAGCTGCATCCGGTTAGACTGGAAGCCGACCCCAACATAGTTGGGAAAAGGCTAGGCAGATTGATGTGGTCTTTTGACCAAACCATGACCATTTCTTTGGTTGTCTATTAAAAGGGCCCTGTTATTAAGGGCGCACCCTACCTCAAATTGCTTAGCAAGATCCTCCGTTATGCCGAAAATACTGCAGCATTAATTTTGAAATAAATATTATGTTAAAGTTGAGGATTGATGCTAGGTCCTATGTTTGGCGAAAACAGGCTTACATGAATTTTTTTCGATATAATAAAATTCCAAAGTTACCTCTAAACCGAACTATAAACCGCTGGTATTCATATGTCAGCTAGCACACGCCATTATACCAAGCAAAAAAAATATCGAGAACTGTAAGTACTCAAGCAGAAAAAACATAACCGTCAACTAACGCATTCTCTACATCAAATTAAGTAACTAGATCATGAAACTTTGCATAATAACTGAACCAACTTTAAAGCAGGTCCTATGTTCTTTAGTTTTTAGGGTTCCGTACCCAAAGGATAAAACGGGACCCTATTACTAAGACTCCGCTGTCTGTCTGTCTATCCGTCCGTCTGTCACCAGGCTGTATCTCATGAACCGTGATAGTTAGACTGTTGAAATTTTCACAGATGATGTATTTCTGTTGCCGCTATAACAACAAATACTAAAAAACAGAATAAAATAAATATTTAAGGGGCCTCCCATATAACAAACGTGATGTTTTTGCCGTTTTTATAGATAATGGTACGGAACACTTCGTGCGTGACTCCGACTCGCACTTGGCCGGTTTTTTTATATTACCATTATTTTCACCGTAAAAAGCAATTACCTACACTTTTCGAGGCTTAAGAGCCGCTAGCACCCCACTCCGTCCCGCTCTCATTCAGGTCACGAGTAGTATGGCGGGAGCGAGATAAAATCTGAGGTAGGGTACGGCCTTAAGTGCTGCTGCGGAGTTTGTTGCGGCACTTCCTTTTCCAGCAAAACCACTAGGAGGTGGTAAAGGACGGGCATTTTGGTTTTGGAGGACTGACTTATGTAATTTTGGCGTTCGAAGAGTTGTGATTCTCAGCCTAGTTTGTATATGTAGGGCTTGGCTGCTTCTATGGCCTCTACCATAGCTAATAGAAAATCCAAGATGGGCCACCAAACATACAAAAACGGAGTGAAAATAAAACAATTTTTTTTTTATTTTTCTGTCTGTTTATGTCTCTCAATAAACAGGTTCAGTGTCGCATAGTTAAAATTAAAACAATGGAACAGACTTTAATCTAGTCTAGTACAATTCAGCTAGTATTCTTATCAAAATCTGATCAGTATAAAATATAATAATCTTACCAAAGCTTTATTTAGTTCTTAAAAAAGATAGTCATTTGAGATTGTGTCAGTTGTACACAAATTCAATCAAGATCTTAAAGTAATTGAACGACTCTTTATTCCCGCATCCTCACTGGCCTCAATCTACGCTAATTTACGAGAATTAACTGTCGTAATGGAGGAAAGCAATTCCATGATTATCAATTAATTACCGCCTACGTAGCTACTACCTACTGTCACAGTGTAACAAAGTAACAGTATTATATCTCGGGAGTAACCCTGAAACCTATTGCTACTCCGTAGATGAACCTTCCGCGTCCATGCGTAACTGCTGCGCATTCAATACTGTTGCGTACTATTTCGAAGCGCGTCGTTTTGGCCGTATTCTATGAAGAAACAAATAATACTGTTACTTATTTATACTGTGCTACTGTAGTTTCTAGGTGGTAATTTATTGATAAATTGCAGTGTAGGTATATTGCATTGGTACTTATAATAAACTAACAGTATTTCTAAAAATATTCCGTCATACTACGATTTCTCGTGTAGGTATTGTCAGTGCACTTACTCAATTTTAACTGGTCAAGCACCCAGATCTGCTACAGCTCTGTAAAAACCATAAATACAATTTCGAATCGAGTCAGTAACACCAATTTATACCACAACTAACTTTTGCTCGCGGCTTCACCCGTGTTAAGGTCAGAAAGTATCCTACGGCACGTACTACCGACCGGGATGAAAAGTATCCCATCTCCTAAGACAGGTGATGGGGTCTATCTGTGTGCCAAATTTCATAGAAATCCGTTGAGCCGTTAAAGCATAAAAAGTTAACAGACAGAAAGACAGAGCTACTTTCGCTATTAGTACGCTACTATTAGTATGGATATAGACAAATCTCCGCTCACCTCTGCGTGTCCTCAGGAATCAAACCTACCCATAAAAGGCTCCAATTAATACTCTTTCATTATCCTAATGCTAATCCTAACTTTGATTTTTTTATTATTATTATTTGTTAATTATTATTATTTATTACTTAATTTATTATTATTTTATTTTATTAATATTTTTTATGTTTTATTGTTTGTTTATTTATTTATTTGTTTGTTACGATTTCACGCTAAAACGGTCGTCGCTAAACGGTCAGATCATGGCCTGGAATAGGACATAGGATACGTCATGCGTGGGATGCGTGGGAATATCGGGATAAAAAGTATCCTATCCCGATATTCCCACGGGATCGAAACTTACGCGGGTGAAACCGCGGGGCGCAGTATTTTTATATTTACTGAAAAAATCAATCCTCCTTATTACAGATTATACTTGAGATGGAACCTGATCAAGAAAATCGAGGGTTTAAGCACATTGAGCACATTGGTGGAACTTGAGCTGTATGACAACCAGATTGTTGTCATGGAGAACTTGGATGGTCTTGTTAATCTAGAGTAAGTTCTACCTTTCAACTGTGTTTCTCGAATTAGCGGGAGAATACTGTAATTTTGAAACCGAACGCCAGTGCCCTGTTTATCAAAACTTACAAGCCTTGTTTTACCAAATGTCATTATTTAGTTCACAAGTACTTATATTTTGACACTTTTATATTATTACTTTTATATATTTATATTTATATATATTATATTTTAATTATTTATAAGTTATAACTTGTAGAAAATCATAACAAATCCTAAGAGTGTCCGGCGACTCTCTATTCCATCTTACAAGTTTACAAGAGTCGTGCTTAGTACCGCAATTAATGTTAAAATTCGTTTTTTTTTATGTGGTCAAAAGAGAGAGATGACCTGATGCCTGTGTCCCAACAGTGGGAACACTAAGGCTGATTATAAATATGGAGATGAGCTATGAATTTAACGAAAATTAACATTTTAGGTAACTTGTGAATGTGTAGACTTGTAACTTTTGATAAACTGGGCCCTGATATAGATTGTTGATAATTATGTAACATGAAATGCAACACATGTTGAAACAAATTTGCCTAATTATTGTGTTACATTTCATGTTGCATTACTTGCATTTCATAAATTAGGGCGGCTAAATCTCGTACACTAATTTGAAATTTTCAAGTGATTGTTGTTTGTTTTTTCAATTTGGATTTTCACATTTGCACCTGTCAAATTACTCTACGAGATTAAAAAACAGACTTTAAATACTTTTTCTATAAACTTTTAATTCTCTCGCTTCCAGGATGCTAGACTTATCATTCAACAGGATCAAAGAGATCGGTGGCCTGCAGAAGCTGGTAAACTTGAAGAAGTTGTTCCTTAGCTCTAACAAGCTTTCAGAGATCAAGAACGTCAACCATTTGCCCAAGATAGAGCTGCTTGAGTTGGGAGATAATCGGTTGAGGGTAAGTTTCAAGACCTTTGGAAATTAACATTGGTTCTGTTGACGACCTATTTACACGACTGCCCCAAAAGGAGTGTAATGTGTTCAGGGTTCATGTATGTATGTATGTATGTGAGTTTCTTTATTCCACCATAACTTTAAAATGCCTGAACGGATTTGGATGTATCGTTAGTCAGTTAATCCTTAGTTAATCCTTACATTATCCCGAGTGACATAGGCCAAGTTAAAAAAAAAAAAAAACAATATGGCGGCAGTACGGCTCCATTCTCATATGTGAAAAAAACAAATTCAATTATTTACAATATCCAATTGAAGGCCTTGATGAGCACATTCCAAAACTAACTTGTCACTAAAATGTATAAAATAAAAATAAATAATTAAAAAATTAAAAAACATGACTGCCCTGCTAAAAAGCAGGGCAGTCGTGATTATTAACTGATTTTTATTTTTGCTTTTATTTTTCCTGGTAGAAAAATAGACGAAAATGTCACTGGTTGGGCAATTAAATAGCCACTAGTTCAACAACTTGATATACTATAAGAATGCAGTACAGTGCCCTGTTTATCAAAACTTACAAGCCTTGTATTACCAAGTGTCATTATTTTGTTCACAAGTACTTATATTTTTACACTTTTCTTCGTGATTTTGTTTAGCAAAAACTTCTCTGTAAGTTACAACTTGTAGAAAATCATAGCAAATCCTAAGAGGGTCCGGCGACTCTCTATTCCGTCTTACAAGTTTACAAGTAATTTTTTAAATGTGGTCAAAAGAGAGAGATGACCTGATGCCCGTGTCCCAACAGTGGGGACATTAAGGCTGATTATGAATATGGAGATGAGCTATGAATTTAACGAAAATTAACATTCTAGGTAACTTCTGAACGTGTAGACTTGTAACTTTTGATAAACAGGGCCCAGCACACAGACTTGTAGTATAAGCTAAAGGTGGAAAAATTGATTAATCTTATTCAATCAACGTAGACCGCGCATGTTTGCTGGCGTCCATACAAAAGCATAGTTTGCGTGATTATTTATTTGGTATTTTAGGGGCATGAGGAACAGGGTGTAAAGTTCACTCATCCACCATAGAAAAGGGAGGATCCTCCAACCAGAAGGGTATTGTGTCTGGCGGGCAACTGCCCAACGATTGATGTTGGGTTCTCGTATATATTTCCACTGCACGGTAAACTTTAATTGCGCGATGCAGGATTTATATGACGTCTGTCTGACGTCAGGTCTTTGATGCGTAGTTCGCATGTGGCGATTTAGATACCGCCACAGTATTTTTTCCTTGCTAGCCACCCGGCCCTGCTTCGCACAGTTTTACGACTTACACACACACACATCGATATTTTAATATTAAAATTAAATTTTGATATTACTTAATAGAAGATCGGTTATTGTCCAGGTAATACAGTAAGGAGGTTTACAGGTTAGCACCAAGTTGAGACGACATGAGTAGCTTAAAAAATTACCTACAGCTAGGTTACAAAATCATTTACCAGTGAGCCCCGAACTAGACAGTTTCTCTGTCTTTTGGCTCGAGGTACGACTTCCAGAGTGGAGACTAGAGGTGATTTCAGGTGTTGGCTGGTATTTTCTTTGTGTATGTGTGATGTGATGTGATGTGAGTGTGCGTGTGTGATGTGTGTGTGATGTAAGAGAGTGTGTGTATGTGAAATAGTTCGTGTGGGTGTGTGTGTGTGTGAAGCGAGTTAGGGTGCGTGTGTGTGATGTGAGTGTGTGTGTGTTTGCGTGTTTATTCCCATTGTGTATCGTTAAAGAACAAAACGGTCACATAGGCAGACAAGCCATTTAATTTATACTATTTAAGTTGTTATAAATCTTTTATCTTTACAGGAAATCAAAAACCTAGAAGGCATGAAAACCCTCAAGCAACTGTACTTAGGCAAAAACAAAATATCGAAAATACAAAAGCTGGATGAACTAACATCACTAGAAATATTAGTGCTACAAAGTAATCGTATTACCAAAATAGAAAATTTGGACGAACTTAGAAATTTGGATCAGCTGTATATTTCTGAGAATGGAGTCTCTGTTATCGAAAATTTGGAAAGTCAGGTCAAGCTGACGACTTTGGACTTGGCTAGCAACAGAATTACTGTCATCGACAATGTAAGACATATGGTCGATTTGGAAGAACTATGGGTGAGTTCCTTTAGATTTCAAATTATTTTATTCATGTTCTTACTCAATGGATCTATTCCACTATTATTTTTATTATTGGAGGAGCTCGTGGCTACTTAGCCACGAGCTCCCGTGCGGCTATAATTACTTAATTATAACCGCACGGGTCGATCCATCAGGTTAAGCTACGCTTGCCGGGGTTGGTCTGTCACCCATCGGTGACCATCTTTACATACCGAGAGTCCTCCGTACCTCGCAAAGCACTTTAAGCCGTTGGCCCCGGCTGTCATTCGTGGATGTTTGACAGTCGTTAAGGATCGTCAGAAGCCCGAAAGTCTGACAACCAGTCTTACCAAGGGGTATCGTATTACCTAGTTACTGGGTTGTGGAGGTTAGATAGGCAGTCGCTCCATGTAAAATACTCTTTTAACAGTTAATCTAAGCTATCACATTATAAAGAGGTAAAATTCGTTTATTATATTACATTTCCAGTTAAACGACAACCAGATCACAGACTGGTCTTCAGTAGACTACCTGAAAGAGAACAAGAAGATTACCACGATATACCTAGAACGGAACCCTCTCGCCGCCGACCCCGCTTACAGGAGGAAATTGAAGTTAACCCTGCCGTCGCTGCAGCAGATAGACGCCACTTTGTGTAGATAAGAATTTTTGTTTCTTTCTTTTTGTAGTTTTGGGGGGTGGTGTTGCAATAGTAAAAAATATATTCGCAAAATCGCAGAGTAAAAGTAAAAAAAAAACGTAAGAACACTTTGGTCTAAATTACAGCATATTTTTCAATAAGTTATATTTTTCTAAAGGTGCCATTTTATTATGCTTTCTGTAAGCGGGTCTAGTGCAACAAGCGACATTGAGCTGCCATTTGAAAAAAAAATGCAAGTAATAAAAATACATTTGAAGTCAGTTGAAAATACAAAGTAGCATTTATTAGCCAACATGCAAAATAAAGAATATAACACCACCCCAAGTAGTCAATTTGGTATGTAGCGAGAGATAAAAAACGATCTGTGAAGCCTGATTTACACAGTGCAACTTACTTGCTCTAACATATACCATAATGGTTACATATACATATGGTATATCTAGGCATATACCATAATTTGAAACAACAATAACAGTTGCATCGTCAAACACTGTTTAGGCGATGTAACAAATGACTTGCATCGCCTAAACAGTGTTTGACGATGCAAGTCATTTGTAGCTTCAATTTTGTTCATGCAAGAATTCTTGCATTATGTAAATGGAACTTAATTCAAAATCTTGTGGTAGAAAGTAATTGTGTGTATGATTTATGTATTTTTATGTAATTGTATGCCACATGCAAGAATTCTTGCATAGTGTAAATGGAACTTAATTCAAAATCTTGTGGTAGAATGTAATTTTGTGTATGATTTATGTATTTTTATGTAATTACATTAGATGTAGTATTACGATCAGCTGACACAGTGTATTGAATTACTTAATAGGTTATTTATATTATTTTATTATTAAACATTTTTAGTAATTAGTTTCGAAATAAAATTTTGTGAAAAAGTTTTAATTAAAATTTTAAAACATACTTTCTTTTGTGCTCTCTTTATTAGAGTGAAAGTCATATTAAAACTATTTGTAGAACTGTTTGGTAATTAAAAAAAATATTTTATTTAGTATTAGATAATTAGATTTACCTTAAAATCTCGCAGTAGTAAATTTTCCTGTTGATTTCATAATGTAGGTGTATAAGGTATTTTTTATATAAAATGCCAAGTAACGCTAAATATAAGTGCCTATTTCAAATTGTCCAAATTCCAGTAGAAAATTGTAGAATTTGAAGTCATTTATATCATTGTTAACATTTCTAAAATAAAAACAAACATCATTTAACGTACTTACATAATTCAAAATTTGAATTATCTATCTATCATGCATTTTCGTCCAAACTGGCAATACATACAAGAACTAAAATATAAACTTGTGGTATTAATATGTATAATATTTATGTATAACTAATCATAACATAATCCTAAGCATTTATACACCAATTGTACCAATAAACATGGATTTGAGTATAGATTTTATACCGATGTAGTGTATATGTAATGTACCTAATTCATATTTTAAATGTTGTGGTAGAAATCATGTATGTATGTTACATTATTATTATGTATTTTTGCACCACGATGTTAAAGGTGGGGATTTAAAATAGAAAAAGATCATTCAAAATACATACAGTCAAAGTCTGACAAGTTTAAAAATTTGCGGGAATCAAAAATAAATGTAATGTGTAATTTTATGAACGGATTACATCGTGTGGAAACCGGCATTTACCAACCATGTGACATCTACCTCCCGCGCTGGGCCGTCGTGGTGAATTACGGCCCACTCCCTACTCTCACCGGGAGGAGGCCTGTGTCCCAGCAGCGGGAACATTATAGGCTGATTATGCAAATGTAATATTCGTCGGACAAATATAATTTACACGAATTTTAGTCGCATGGCAACTTTCATGTATCAGATATGAAATGAAGTACAGTCGACCTCGTAAATGTTATACCATTTTTGACAACAATTCCCAGTAAATTGAAAGTCCACTAAGGAAACTAACTAATGGTCACATAGATTAATATACCTTGTGTTTTATGACGTAACGATTTTTGTAACCATATTTTGATTTAAAAGGTATCCATGGAATTTCTTGCCCGTTCTTCCCCATTGGTTCCTACTAAGCTTTGGAATGGGCAACTAGCTTCATCTTTCTGACTGACTGACCCCTTCACAGGTCAAAAGTGTCTGTATTTGTTTATTGGAAATAAATGCTTTGAGTTGACTTTGACGGGCAAGTGAAATTCAACGTTAAGCACAGATGAATACAGATGGTTCAATGCGCAAAATAATTTAAATAAAAAGCAACTCTTGTTATTAGACACAATAAAGTGAAATTCAGATTGCACAGAGCTAATTACCTACAGTTATATTTATACCTAGAAGCTGCCATTTTTTCTATCGGGTTACTCTTGTATCTTTTGAGTTTCTGACTACGTTACGCCCAATGAATTCGACAAGTCGATCCCGCCGCGTACCTACTTGTAGCTTCATACCTAAAATGCGGAGTTAACCATCTGTATTCGTCTGTACCTTAAGATGATAAAGCAATTACGAGGTCGACTGTACCAAGAAGCAAATTAATTTCAAGTCAGTTGTCTTAAAAGTCTTTAAAACCACACCTTTCATTAAACACTTCACTAAATACAATAAGTTCCTGTATGTCTATAGTTAGTTATTTACATTATAATTATTATTTATAACCTTACACATCATGTAAAGCCTAATGTCAAATGTTATACAATAAAAAATGTTAAAATAATTAATGGGATTTCAAATACTATGCGTATATCCCGTCTTTTCAATCCTGGGTCTTCAAATTTAGGTAACTCTTTCACACTTTCGGGGTAATTGCGTAACACACTAACAGTAGCAATGGCTTTCATTTTGACAGTTCAACAAAATTCATTGCGTTATTTACGTTGTTAAGCAGACAAATTTTTCGAACATATCGATTAGCAATAGCCTTCAAAATGATTCAGATTGTGTTTGAAAGTGTGTTACGGAATTAGGATGCTGTACAGGGCTTTTTTAAACTTTAGATGACTTCGGACGCGCGCGTCGCTCTGCTCTCATTTAAATCTTACAAACCTACCAAAGGTGTTTAGGGAGGGGAGGGGATCGAGCCGAATCTCAACCAATCTCACGTGGAGAGGGGGGGGGTCTCGGCAAATATCATGTTTAAGAAGTATTTAAGTAACAGTAATATTGCGAGATAACTGGGTATTTATATTTTTTTAAAGCAAGCAAATTGAGTTTACTTATTTAAATAAATCCTATGCTATCAAGCACAGATTAACGTGTTTACACTGAATACACATTATAATGCTCATTTGGAATTAGGGGGGGGAAGGGGTCGAGCCAAATCTCACGATATCTCACCATGAGAGGACGGGGTGTCGAAAACACGCCATTTATTATTTCCTCCGCCCCCATGAGTGAACCGGGGACATAAAGATAATACATTACTTCTTTCAATAGGTCCCCCAGTTATCCTAATCCAAACTAATATTAAAAATGCGAAAGTGAGTTTGTTTGTTACGCTTTCATGCTAAAACGGCTGAACGGATTTAGATGAAATTTGGCACATGGGTAGACCATGACCTAGGACATAGGATACTTTTTATCCCGATATTCCCACGGGATCGAGACTTACGCGGGGCGCAGCTAGTTACTCAATGAATACTGTAGTCGTAGTATTATAATATCTGTGCTTAGTGTAGTTTCACCAAACAGTACTGCAGATATATTATTTCCAGGCAGTCGCGGACTCTCGCAGCAGTCTATCAAAACGCAAGGGGAACATTCGCAGAGTACTTCGTAGCCCCACTTCGGCAATTTCTAAGGTCAATTTTAAGATGTAAATAACTACTGGGTATTGTAATAATAAATAAACGAAGTATTTTTAGCGTATTTCTTTTGTTGGGTACTTTAGAAGTGTAGTTAGCTTAAGGTTTTACCGGTCAGCACCATTTATTTCCATGAAACCAATAGGCACGTTGACAATTTTTTTTTCTGTCCGTCAGATATATTATTAAAATATATTTGGACACAATTTTTTTTCTATTTTTACGTAATCAAAAAATTATGGCAATATATTGAGTTAAAATGTGGCATGACGTAGCGACGTCATGCCACATTTTAGATAAAATCTACAGGCCAGTGGGTCTGTAGATTTTATACTGACTTGTGATGTAGGGAGCCCGCAGTTCCCAACTCACTTTTACTGCCAATTACATAGAAGGCATGCAAATTAGCATGCCACCATGAAATGTGTCTCATATATCTATAACAATCGGTCAGTTGAGTCCATCGGCGCGCCGCCTATAGCTACATATATAAACGACCCGCGAGGCGAGTTGTAGGCATGCGAACGAATTATCGTTGCACTCGTGAGTCTGGTTCTGGGCACTAAAAGTGTTAATGCGTTTTATCTAAATATTTTTTTATTAATAATGATAAAGCAAAAAATACGTGTCAAATTTTTTTTTTAATCTGACTGACGGACTAAATAGTGTTTTTTTTAGATACATAGTTTTTTTATTTTCAAGAAGTCGGCCAGTCATGAAGATGGAAGTTGCCCAATCCTGTGCGTAGTAGAAAAACATGCAAGAAACTCCATGGACACTACACAATATTGCACACATTTGCACTATAAAAGCAAGTGAAATGCTACTTTTAAAACCCGGTTTCGACATGTTTACAACATCAAGTTAAATTATGATTTTGTGAATAGCTATGCCGGTGGGTATACCCGAATCGCTTTAGCGTGGCAATAGCGGTCATTGCCCTTTCACTAATGTATCTCCTTAGAAACCCAAATAATAAAATATGTATGGTTTTTCGTTATTGGAAGGAACATATTGAAGATCACGATAGATATTGATTCAGGACGTTAAAAGCCTTTATTTAAGTTTTTGAAATAAATAATACTAGAAATTGTAGGTGGGTCAATGACCGCTATTGCCACGCTAAAGTGATTCGAGTGTATCAATATTACAGAAAACTATTTAATTTTACATAATTTTAAATTCATACTTTAGTTAGATGTGATAATAAAATATAATAAAACAAGCTTTTAATGAACTAAAAAGGGTTTTCCCAGGGCCACCTTCCGGCTCCATAATCAGACCCTGAACACCACCTAGTGTCAAAGCACTTTTTAATACATAGCTAATGAGTCCAAACACGATGGTCCTATCTTGTTTGATTGAGGAGTTCCTATGGTCAACTTTCGGTTCCATCATCAGACCAGTTCCAATGTATCATTTATCCAAAATGTCTCGATAGTTATAAAAGTATACCAAGTTTCAGCTCAATCGGATGCCAAGAAGTGCTTGAAAACTAGATGACAATTTGAGTAACCGGAAACACATACGAACAGAGCAAGCTAATATAAAACTTGTAAAAAGACAATTTCAAGTAACTTGATCTGATTACGGGGTCAGTTACAGTGCTATTAGTTACCTCCATGTAAAACTAGCATTTACCTATAGTAGAAGTCAATCTGCCTAGCCTTTTCCCAACTATGCTGGGGTCGGCTTCCAGTCAAACCGGATGCAGCTGAATACCAGTATTTTACATGAAGCGACTGCCTATCTGACCTCCACAACCCAGCAACTGGGTAATACGATACCCCTTGGTTACACTGGTTGTCAGACTTTCGGGCTTCTGACGACTCGTAGCGACTTAACGTGCTTTCCGAGGCACGGAGGAGTCTCGATATGTGAAAATGGTCACCCATCCACAGACCAACCCCGGCAAGCGTAGCTTAACTTGATGGATCGACCCGAGCGGCTGTTATTACTTAGCCACGAGCTAAGTATATTACCTATAGTAGAAGTATAGTACAAAACCTATAGTACAAATACCGATAAGGCCTTATTGCCCCGAAGAGTATGGCAAAGGTAAAAAAAAACAGGATTAAAGGTAAAGTGGTATAAAGATAATATTACAATTTGTAATTGACCTTATTTTTAACCGACTTCTTCAAAAAGGAGGATGTTCTCAATTCGTCTGTATGTTTTTTTTTTTTTTTTTTGTATATTTGTTACTCGATTGCTCCGCCAATTATGAATCGATTTTGATGATTTTTTTTTGTTTGGTAGGTCTGCTCCATATAAATTTTATTAACTTTGCTTGCGGAGTTTTTGAGTTTTCTTTGAGAGCTTCAATATTACGTACTTTTCCCACTTAGTATATGTAGACGATATATTGTTTGACTCCGTCACTGTTATTTACATACCAGGTAGTGGTATTCGAATTTGTGTGGGGTAGGTACCACAACTAAAAAGTGTAAAATAAAAACTTTTTACAAAAAAAAACAACCGACTTCCAAAAAAAACACAAAAAAGTGAAAAATAACTTTAATTTCGGAAGTCGGTGGCAAAAAAACGAAAATTGAAAAGCAAAGTCACCGACTTCCGAAATTAAAGTTATACTTATTTCACTTTTTTGTGTTTTTTTTGGAAGTCGGTTGTTTTTTTTGGCTCTTGAAAACTTCTGATCTGTTTCTTTACTATAAATAAAAGTGGTCAAAGAAGTCATCTTCTGGAGCAAGCAAGTCTTTGAATTCAGAATATTTAAAGATACTTGTGAATCTCTTCGCTCGTTTAATTTTAAAGATACTTACATCTCTCTCTTGTACCTATCCCTAATATAAACAATGTTATCACTTATCACCATTCACGTTTATAGAGGGATTTGTTTCATTCGATAACAAATTCATTACTACATAAACCTAACCTAAAACAATCCTATCCAAAACTCCCCTTTCATTTTCATCAATATATTACATAAAAAATCATTAAATACTTTCTCTTGTTCATCGAATGAAGACAGACCTTGACTTAGCACACAACTGGTACTGGTATAGTCTACTGTCGCGCCGGCCGGCAAGTAAACCGGCTAGTTCAGTTGTCCAGTGGATACATTTCCATAACAACTTGCAACAACTAGTTTAAAACACATTCCGATTACCATCCGACGCACGAACACGTATCAAGATGAAATCGTTTATCGAATATTCTCCGAGCTCTGATTTTCCTATTGAAAATCTTCCTTACGGTGTATTTACTTCACCTAAAAATGTAAGTACAATTTTATCGTATGATTTTTTTGCTGTAATTATAAAAATGTTTGGTTATTCGAAATTGGTGTTTATGTCCTAAGTAATAAGAGTCATATGTGCAATTGTTGATTTAGATTATCGATGTCTTCTTTTTGACATTGCAAACTAGTATAACACTACCAAATTGGGATGTACAGCCATATGTTATTGAAAGTGAAGAATTTACATACGATTTTATTTGGTAGGCTTTGCTCAAATTTTATCTTGTTGTCAAGGTAAGTTTGTTTTGTGCTTATTTTATCATGTTTTTTTAATGTTTTTAGAGCGAGAAACACATTGGAGTGGCAATCGGCGAGTTGATTTTGGATCTGAACGTGATCTCAAATTTATTCGATGGACCCCTTCTGAAATCCAAGCAGAATGTTTTTAAGGTAAATAAGTACATGATGCTTAATAATGTAGGTATTGATAATGATGTATAACTATGAATATGAAATAATCAAGACTTGTTGTTGTTTGTAGAACAAATAAGAGTTACATTATCATATCATTAGTATATAAGACGTAGACAGACATTGTACTTACCAGGACCAATAGAGTTGTTAGCAATTTTGTTTTTCTATAAGTACTGAAGTACTAATATTATAAAGAGGAAAGATTTGATTGTTTGTTTGTTTGTTTGCATTGAATAGGCTCTGAAACTACCGAACCGATTTGAAAATCTCTTTCACTGTTGGGAAGCTACACTATCCCCGGGTGACATAGGCTATATATTTTTTTTTTAAATAGGGCTCCTTACTATATCTCCAATGATGTAACCCTAGGTGTAAAAAAAAATACGTAAAATTGCCGTAGATAAGTAGTTAGTGCTACCCGTGCGAAGCCAGGGCGAGCAGCTAGTCATAAAATAAAGCCATATCATTCTAATATCTTCAAACAAGAACTTAAATCAAATCTTAATTAATTTAAAATCATTTGCATAAAGTGTAAACAAGTCATAAGCGCAGTAGTACTAGTAGTATGTAGGTATGTACTTGTACCTAGTTATTTGTTCAACAGAAGCTAATTTTAGATTTTGGATTGATTTGGTAATCACCCTTGGTCCAGTTGTGGAGAGCTCGGCTGTCGACCGTTCGGCCCAAGGCTTAATTTTTTTTTCAAATTACATGAATATTATTAGTAAACCCTACATCGACAACCTTTTTAATCGGTTGAAGGACACTGAACGAGATACAATAGAATGTTTTATTGTTATTATGTCTAGTGTCCTGCATGGTGTTAAGGGTTTTTCCCCCATTTCCTCTATGGGGGGACCCCATAGAGGAAATGAATTAATGACCCCAAAGAGAATTAAACCATAGTCCTTGGGTCAATTTATAATGTGATTTATACAAATTGTTGCGCAAATTTATCGTTTACCAAAGGCAAGTGAAGCGATTGACAATATTAATACAATACAAATTGTTCAATTGATGGTTTCAGAATGATATAACGGCGAGATCGATTAATTACTTTTACGATTTTCTGCAGAGGTGTGTTCATCAACCAATTGACACACCTCCCATATTCAGTATTACTACAACAATAAAACAAGTTTAAAAACTTCCGCGAGACTCGAATATAAAGTATGTAACAACGGCGACATCAACTTGTTTACACGATTTAAATAGATTTCTAGTTGTAAACAGGTTATATTACACACTATTTTGCAATAACTGATTCTGATTAAGGCGGATGCGCTAAGGTGGCCCGCGAATTTTAAAATTTCTTAAGTTTTTTGCAATTTGCAGGTTAGTATCAGGTTGTATGTTGATCTAAATATGATTTGCGGCCGTAACAAATATGGATTTAAAGAATTATAATCATGAGAATCAGTAATACAACTCCTTAAATTCATATTATTGCCAAA
Organism: Lithophane ornitopus; assembly: GCA_948473465.1. Lineage (NCBI taxonomy): Eukaryota > Metazoa > Arthropoda > Insecta > Lepidoptera > Noctuidae > Lithophane > Lithophane ornitopus. The sequence continues at coordinate 13,275,853 of OX419632.1, read as the reverse complement.
TGTCATGATTTCATGAAATAGTCATTCAATGCAATTTCAGGAACAAACACTCAACGCCTTCATGGGGCTCACTCGACCCCATTGGCTGGAAGCAAGAACTACGCTACAGAAGCTTCTGGACGCTAGTAATCCTACGCTACAGAATGACAGCGAACTGAGACAAAGGTATAGTACGCGTCAAACTTTATTCGGCGGCTCTGAAGTGCGCAGTATACTATAGACATGTAAATTTGTTACTGAGCAGCGACTCGCCTCATGTTCCGAGTTCCGCCATAAATTTTGCATTGAACTGTTCAGTTAAATTGAAAAACGCAAATGTCAAAGCTTTGTATAGTGAAAAAAACACCAAGAAGTGTGACTTAGCTAGTTTTAGCTCAGAGAATACAGAAGATCAGGAATATCAGGCAGAACTTGGACACTAACTGAATGTAGAATTTTGAAAACTAATAATTTATTCATTTAACGACATGCTAATTGTGCAAATTGGCCGATCTAAACAGACTCCTACGAAATACACTCGATGAAATGCATTCACTCAGTTCCGATAACCACTACAAACTATTAAAAAAGTTTTTAATTTCAGGGCTTTCGTAAAACAAAGCGAAGCGCAAATGCACGTGCCGGCTGACATCGGCGACTACACAGACTTCTACTCGTCCCTACACCATGCGACAAATGTCGGTATCATGTTCAGAGGCAAAGACAACGCGCTGTTTGACAATTGGTAAGTAACTATAACCAAACCGAAGCACAGATGCACGTGTCGGCTGACATCGGCGACTACACAAACTTCTAGGCGTCACTACTATGCCACAAATGTGGGGATCATGGTCAGGGGCAAAGATATATTTGACAACTTAACTAACCAAAGTGAAGCACAGATGCACATGCGGGCCGACATCGGGGACTACATAGACTTCTGAGTGATTATTTCCAAATAGGCTGAGACTCATTGTTTACCGCCGTCTATTTTTTATTTTCTTTCAACGTATCAGAAAGAGATGAAAAGTCTTGTCATTATCACAATTTCACAGGAAGCAGCTTCCAGTTGGCTACCATGGTCGCAGCAGTTCTGTCGTCGTATCCGGAACACCTATCACAAGACCATATGGACAGACTTTACCCGTTGAAGGTAAGAAATGACAATCTCTTTATTATTCGTTCAACTCATCTCGGCAAACGTTAAAATAACTGACATTTAAGGTGTATTGATTTTTGACAAACAAAAATTGGACCCAAAATACTGCCCGTGTTTGATAGTTCTACAGCTATAGTTTGACCGAGCCGCTGTTCCGATCCTTATAAATCCGCGGTGAGGTGCAGGCAGCGTTGATGAATGAGCGGCGGGCGAGGGGCGCGTGCCATGAGCTTTGACCAATGAGCAGCCTGCACTGCCCCCCTGTGAGCACCTAAGGCGCGGAATAGCGGTCTCGATCAAACTATAGACAGACGGAAACGTACGCTCTTCATGAAGGCTCCTATATCATGTTCAGCGAATAAACCTAACGTCCAGGATCAACTTCTTAAGCCCCCAGTACACTTTGGGCGAGCCCGTCGCTCGGCCAACCTATACTGGGCCTATTTGCTTAATTTGCCGTTTGGTGAGCACGCTCAGCCAACGGGTTCGCCCTACACGTACTGGGGGCTTTAGTGTTCCTGAATCTGATGTGATATTAATATTTTTGTCCATAGTTTGTTACTAATAAATTATCTTAAGACTGTGTAAGTCATTACGAGATGATCAATTAATGCATTAAAAAAAAATCTTCGTATTCTGTCCCACAAAGGCCTTCAAATTAAATAAAATTGTTATAAATTAAATATAAAAAAAACACAAATCGCCGACGTCACCCAAAAAGCAGCCAAACTTAAGTGGGACTGGGTCGGACACGTCTGCCGCATCATGGGCCAAATCTACCACCATATGGGTCCCAGAAAACGTCCGTCGACATCGAGGCAGCCCCGGGAGAAGATGGCGAGATGACCTTGACGCCTACTGACAGGATTGGTCCACACTATCTCAAGACAGAGAGGAGTGGCAAGGAGAAAGGGAGGCTTTTGCCCAGCATTGGGACAACATAGGCTAAAAATAAATAAATAAATAACATGCAGTCTGATTAGCCTTACCACAACTGCTGATAATATATCTTGCGTATTTCAGGAGCCGCCCCCCACTTCGGTCCCTCCCGCCTCATGGACTTCGAGTTAGAAATGGCGGCCTTCATCGGCGGCCCTCCCACGGCCCTTGGGCAGAGGGTCACGGCCAAGGAGGCCGAGGAGCGCATCTTTGGACTTGTGCTCATGAATGATTGGAGTGGTATGTATATGTGCGATAACTACGATGACTGATGTAGAAAAAGCAGCTCAGATCCCAACAGGAGTAGTAATTGAAAACAGCCTTATTATGATAGCAACCGTAACAACCAGTCATCAGCCTAGCCTTTTCTATGTTGGGGTAGGCTTCTAGTCTAACCGGATGCAGCTAAATGCCAGTATTTTACATGGAGCGACTGCCTATCTGACTTACATCACCCAGTAAGTGGATACGATACCCCTTGGTAAGACGGTAGCGCCCCTTGGTAGTGTATTACATAAAAAATCTGTCCTCATCCTTTTCCAGCTCGCGACATCCAGAAATGGGAGTACATTCCCCTCGGCCCCTTCACAGCCAAGAACCTGGGCACCAGCATATCTCCCTGGATCGTCACCATCGAAGCTCTGAGACCTTACGTGGTAGAAAACTTTCCACAGGACCCCACGCCCTTCGCGTACCTTAGACATGACGATAAATTCAACTTTGATATCAAGTTGGAAGTGGATTTGAAATGTGAGTACCTATGCCATCATAAATTAATTAAAGTGAAACTCCACAGACGTGATTAGAATCGATATCAAAACATGAAAAAACAAAAAAAGATTGAATGCTTTGATATCCTATACGGGGTCGCTGTCTGTGGAGTTCTGCTAACTAATTTAATATGACCCTTTAGTTCTTTTTTGCCTATAATTTAATTAAAATCGAACTAATAAAGTGTTATTGCGATACAAATAGGAAGGGACCTAAAACTGAACCTTGCGTTACACCATCTTTACTTTATTAAACAAACAGAACTGTGTTATCTTTATCACCAGTGATAAGACAAGGATCGATTTACCGATTGCCTGTCTAGATTCGGAATAGAACAAAATCCATCATCCCTAGTCATTTTTGCTATTGCACTCTAGGATACCAGAGGCAAGATCCGGTATCCTCCGTCAGATCTGGGCAATATCACATTTACTTTAGGTTGACAAAAAAAGGAAAAAAAAATCACACATTTTAATTATTACTATTTCCATAGCCGAAAAGTCACCAGTAACCACAACAATCTGCCGGTCGAACTACCGCTTCTTGTACTGGACGGTGAAGCAGCAGCTAGCTCAACAGACCGTCACCGGCTGCAACCTGCGAGCTGGCGACCTGCTGGGCTCTGGAACTATTAGTGGAGAAGTGAGTGCCATTATAAGACATAAAAAAATTAACAGTATTTATTTGACTAACGAAGCGAAAGCATAAAATATCTAATTATTTTTCAAGCTTTTCAAAGACTTCAAAAAGGTTCGATTCGACTGTTTTTTTTTTTTAATTTTTGTTACGCGATTACTCCGCCAATTATGAATTGATTTTGTTTAGTAGGTAATGCTTCAGAGGTGGTCTGGTCCCATACAAATTATATTAACTTTGCTTGCGTAGTTTTTGAGTTAGCTTCAATAATACTTATTTCTCCCACTTAGCCTATGGATGATGTTTTAAGTTCCTCTCACTGTTATTTACATTACATACCAGTGGAATTCGAATTTGTGTGGGGAAATTACCACAACTAAAACACGGTGTCTTTGGTTTTCAATTAGCGTTTTTTGCCGCCGACTTCCGAAATTAAAGTTTTTTTTTTTTTGTGTGTTTTGTTTCGGAACTTGCTTGTTTTTTTTTATTATTAACTTACTTCGTTCTCATTTCTTTCCGGATACAAATTAATAATCCATTTTTCAAGCACTTCCTTGAAAACACTGCTCATAAACATTATCACTCTACAGGTATCAGACTCGTTCGGAAGCATGCTAGAACTATCGTGGAAGGGAACGAAGCCTCTTCGTCTGCTGTCAGGTGAAGAAAGAAAGTTCATCCAAGATGGCGACACGATTACTCTTCGCGGCTTCTGCGTCGATGACAACGGCATTAGAATCGGCTTCGGAAAGTGCGAAGGCAAACTGTTGCCTGCCATACCTTTTGATGAATGAATTAAAAATATAAACTATAATATGCCTTTGTATCCGTTTTTATATGTTGAATATGAATATGATAACATTTTTTTTTTTTTTTCATTCCTAGTCATTTTTCCCAATATGCTATTTCCCACTCTGTACTATACTAAGAAAAAAAACATATGAACACGTTCTCTGCCACTACGAAAATATGTGTTTTTCATTCAGGCCGTGGCGGTCACTGTTGGGCGACAACAAACAGTTCTGTTCGGGCCGCGTCGCCCAATGGTGACCGCGCGTCAGACGTGTTTTTAAACTGCAACTGTAGGCCAACGGACCGAAAAGTCTTTAAATTTTGTATGACAGGGGACCCGCGCGGCCCTGCATTTTATCCTGTTTAGCTTGGTTTTTGCAAAAACTCAAAAACTCAAAACTCAAAACTCAAAGCATTTATTTCAATTAAACCATTTACAGGCACTTTTGAATTGTCAAGGAGTCAGTCAGTCAGAAATATGAAGCTAGTTGTCCATTCCAAAGCGTAGTAGGTACCTATGGAGAAGAACGGGCAAGAAACTCCATGGACACTCTTTTAAATCAAAATATTGTTACAATATAATGGTTACATTATTCATGTTGAAATTATACATGTGAAAACAATGTAGAAAGCACGTTAAAAGCGTCCGCAATTACAAAATAAGCACAATTCAAAAATTAAAATAAGCCATGGCAGCTAAGAAATGACCAGTCACAACTGACGGCGCCCGTTCACGAACATGACGCATGGATCAGCACCATTCAGCTCAACCATTTTGAAGGGAGCTAAATGATCCAACACATACGCCACCACCAGCGAGACATTTGAGTGAGCATGACATTCCCAGCCGCCAGGGCACATTCAAGTCAATGAAAGACAAAATACCCGGTAAATGGTAGCTCTATAGTACATAGTACTCACACCTGTGCAATTATATAATACAAAGGAGAGATTGAGTTTATACAATGCAAAGATAGTCTTACAATCTTCAGCAGCTCCAACAGCATTTTCGAATGTTAATTAGTTAGTTGTGGTTGTGGAGCAGGACCAGCATTAAGCCAAGCATTTTTATCAGAGATGTAATCCTCCAACTTATAATATGCCTGCCTACATAGTGTGCGTTTTATACAAGTTTTGAATTTCGTCTCATTCAGTTGAAGTATGTGGGGAGGGATTTTATTGTAACACACTACCAGTTTAAAATATATCATAATATATATAATATATCATAAAACAAGACCAGTTTAAAATATATCTCGTGTTTTTACTTGTGAGCTCTAATTTTCACTATAGTGGACTACTTGTATCGACTTTAACTGTACTTGTGTGTTATAATTATATACAAAAATAGCGTTTAGCGTTAGAAGACGGTGTGTGAAAGGTGTAAAAAATTTCACACAAAATTTTTTTTTGTTTAGGGTGGGAAATTTTCAAATGGTTCTCCCGCTCTGGGCGGATTGGAAGGGCGTGTCAGACTTTTTTTTTACTGACTAAAACCCACCCGTGTTCTTTCAGTTGCCTGTTGCCAGGGTCCCGGTATCCCTTTCGGACATTCCCGCAACCCTGGCAGGCATCGGTCCTAACGGACCCCGTCAGGTGTACTGTCATCTCTTTGAGGCGCGCGTGGAACACAACGCGCCATCAACCCGGGCCTGGTCCTTATCGGACGGCGAGCTACCCATTGCTCGCCGTCCGCAAGCCCGCGCCTATGGTGGCCGGGAATCCGCCTGGTATTCCCGACACCCAGGGTGTCTCCAGCGGCGGCGGTTAGGGTCGTGAGGGCGCAAACTTTGCCTCTCCCTCACGCGTTCCGCCTCCTCCTTCGCGAGTATTACTGCTTCGCAGAAGGAGGTGACGGCTTCGCATGCCCTCTCGCTCCGTACCGCCGGACGCGAGAGGTCATTGCCGCCAATCGCCTCCACGAGGACACGGCGGTGCTCCGCCCAAGCAGGGCACACCTCCACCGTATGCTCCACCGTGTCCTCCGGATCCGCACAGTGGTGACACCCGGGCGTTTCCTCCCGCCTAATCCTACACAGGTACCTCCCGAAGCTGCCATGTCCGGTGGGGACCTGGGTCGGGCGGAAGGTGAGGACGCCGTGGCGCCTCTCTAGCCACTCCTCAAAGAGGGGACTTATCACCGCAATTGTGGCGTGCCCAGCACTGGGTTGCGACAATCGCACTCTCCATGCCGCCATGAGATCCTGCCGGAGCTCTGTCCGCTGTGCCGCGATTTCTCGCGGCCGCGGAGTTACGCCCCGGCGCTTCATCTCCTCGCGCCACTCCCAGCTGTGCGCGAGGACCTTCGCCTTCAGATCCCATGGCGGTAATCCGGCAAGGAGGCTCGCCGTCTCACGGGAGACCGTGCGGTATCCCCGGGCCAGCCGAATGGCCTTTGGGACGCGTTCAACCGGCTTTTCACACCACCTGCTCGCTAATGTCTAATTACATGTCAAGCATGTCTTCGTATTACTGCGCAACGAAGTAACAGCGACTAGCTGGGGCGCAAGTACGCGCGATGTGCGTGAGCGGTGCGGACGTGGGGGTGGGCGTCACCGCGCCCGCGCGGCCCCCTGTAACAGATTCCCGGTATTCCTTGCTCAGAGGCCGTGTCGGACAATGGTGGGTGACGCTTATTAACACTTGTAATTTGGTATAAAATGTTGCTTGTGAGAATTAAAACATGTTTCATGACGTCAAATATATCCCTTAAACCAATAAAACACACTGATGAAATTTGGTAAAATTTTAAATTTTTGTATGGCTCCAGATGAAAATCGGGTGTCAACCACCATTGTCCGACGCGGCGTCGAACGTGTTAACTGGAGACTACAAAGCAGGTAATCGTTGGCTGCTATGGGGTACAATAGCTATCTGTCAATAAATGAATTGCCTCCAAGTACAGTAATTGTGACTTCAGCTGGCTTCACAATACAAGTGCCCATTGCACATCTGGTTACCATAAGTAAGATCCCAAAAGAACCCCCTCCAAGATCTCTTAGAACAATCGAGAAATTTTACAAGAAAGTGCAATAAATCTATTACGCAGAACATGGGCTGAGTGAGCGTGACCGTGGTGCAACGAAGTCAGGACAGTCTGTCGGGCCAGTCGGTTTTCAACCGCAATAAAGTACGGTCTACCCTATATAAAAATATACTCTGTGGGACGGTCGTTAAGTCTATAGTGAGTTAATAATATCAAGAGGCTATCTGGCTTTAACCCGATCCCGGTGAGATATCTGTGTGTGGCTGTTGGTGAGTGAGTGGGTGAGCGTTTCATTAATTTACAGTATTCCAGGTATATATTATTTGCGGTTATAAAAATTTAAATTCTTGAAACTAAACAGACAGAAGACGTTACTGAAGTGTTTGTAGATTGCGCCACTTCTTAATAGCTCAGAAAATCTTGATCATTTCCTAAATAATGGTCTCTTTAGAAATTAAGTAATTTCAAAACGAGCAATCTCTGTCAATGTGATTGTCAAAATTGAATGTCAATGTCTTATGTCAATGTCAAGTTTAGTCAACTCAAAACATTATTTTGGTCGCTGAAGGTGGAAACAAAAACAAATATTTGAGGTTGTAGAATTCAGTAGAATTTAATAACTTGGCTTACTGGTGAACGCAGTATTATTTATTGCTGTGTAAAAACAACCGAGGGATTATTATTATTCCACATGTAAATACAAATCTAAGCGTACATCCTTATTTTTAAATTTTCTGTTTTAAAACCTTGCTTTTCTTTTAAAACTTATTTTGTATTATTAAGGTTAATCATATTAATTAACGTGTTGATTTTGGCGACTATTAAGCTCAGACCAAATAAAAAACTTTCTTATTTGGTCTGAGCTATTAGGTATTATCCTCCCTTCTACACTTTTATACAAAGCTTCTGCAGAGCTTGCATTGCATCATAAAATTGACTTATTTATTTATGTCATTTTCAGAACTTCAGAATGGACGAGGCAAAGGAAAAGACACTGGACGTCAATGCATCAGACGTAGAAACTTGCAGGATATGTTTGGCCACAGACATTAAGCTGTACAGTCTACATGATACTCACCTAGGAACTTGTATGGAGTCTATTGGTGGCTTTACCGTAAGTACTAAACAGTGGCGTTCCTTCCATAGAAGCCCAAAAGCCTGGCTTGCCTTCAAAATTAAGCCTATCAATAAAATAAAAAATAACACTATATAATAATGGTGTTACCATGAACAACATAGAAAATCCGTAAATCGCTCACTTGGCTATTTTTTTTAATCGTTAAAAACCTGTCTGTTTGCACTGATTTTGACCCCTAGGCACGCCACTGGTACTAAACTATTAAGAGTTTGTAGATTTATTTGGGAACCGAAAAGAATGGAAAGAGGGTGTATTATTATACACCCTCTTTCCATTCTTTTCTGTTCTATCCCGTACGTGGGTGGTACGTGGTTGTACCTAAGTATAGGTACGCACCACGGTAGGTGGCCTACAATAATAATATGCAATTATTTTTGTTTCTTTCAGAATTCCTATGCTGGTTTACCAAATTATGTCTGCTATGAATGTGCACCAGTTTTGATAAAATGCAATAAACTAATAGAGAAAAGTAAAACGGCTCAGGCTACACTTCTGGATATATTTAACAAGAACAAACAGGTAAAATAAAATTAGATTGTAGAAAGACAACACATGTAACTTTGATGTTCAAAAAGTGCTGATAATCACTCGTTTGAATGAATAATTTTTGATTTTGATTTTGACAGGTTTCGGCCAATAAGCCTAATTTTTCTTTCTTATTTTTCAGATTATAAACAAACCTCTCATTCAAGAAACTAAAAAAATTAATATTAAGTTACAGTCCTCATTAGACAGCTATTTATTATTAAATTACTTCTACATCAAATACGATGACGACAGCAACACATCAGACTTTATCAAAATCGAATCAGATCCCAACGAAAAAATAAACATTAACATAAAAAATGAAATTAAAGAGGAGTCCTCAGATGAGGTGTCTGATTCAGAAATATTGAAAATGCTCAAGGATTTGAGTAAGGAAGAGGAATCGGACAAGGACAGCGACGTTGAGGCAATAGAAGTGAAGGTTCCTGTGGTTGAAATTATGTCTGATGATGAAAAACTTGGTGATGACTTTATCAGTTTGAAATCTTATAGTGTGAAAATGGACAATGTATGTAAATGTTTTTTTTTAGGGTTCCGTAAGCAAAGTGTGCCAAATGGAACCCTATTACTAAGCTCCCACTGTCCATTTAACCGTCTATCTGTCAGCAGGCTAAATCTCATGAACCGTAATAGGTAGAAACTTGAAATTTCCACAGATTGTGTATTTTTATTGCGGCTTTATCTACAAATAATAAAAATAAAATTTCTATAGAAATCGTATCGTTACTAGTTTGTTGGGGCCCAGTTGTGGCTTACTACCGATATTGTCTTGTGTTTTTACTTTTATGAAACTATCAAATGGTGTGTCTTACTTCATAAGCTCGGTGAGGAATACGTAGTTGGTGTGCCATTGCCACCATAACAACAAATAATAAAACTTACATAAAGTTAATAATTAAAGGCGAAATAATATCTACAACATACATAGCGTTGGAAGGCCCCCCACAGGTGGGCCCTGGTGAAGGCAGCGGGAATACGCTCGATGCGAGAATCACAGAACCGGTCCGAAGTGGTGGTGCTTGGGGGAGTCCTATGTCCCGCAGTGGACGTCTTTCGTCTGAAATGATGAATATCTAAAAGAAACGTGTTTTTTTTCGCCTTTTTTTGCTCGATCCCAATACGGTACGGAACCCTACGTGTGCGAGTCCGACTCGCACTTGGCCGGTTTTCTTTTGTTCATGTGAACAACAGAAAAATGGCCAAGCCGGCAAGGCCTAACGGCCTTGCTGTTCTTGTATTGTTACTGTTGCAATTTTAAGATCATTTCATGCATTTGATTTATAAAATAACTAGCTACGCCCCGCGGTTTCACCCGCGTGAGTCTCGATCCAGTGGGAATATAAAAAGTATCCTATGACCTGTTCAGGTCATGGTCTACCCCTGTGCCAAATTTCATTCAAATCCGTCCAGCCGTTTTAGTATGGACGCATAACAAACAAACTCACTTTCGAATTTATAAAATTAGGATATAGAAATTATTTGTTAACCTGGGTTTTATCATACAAAACTAAAAGCAGTATTTGATTAATATATTACTATATACCTAGTACGTTCAAATTATGTTCTAGATTATTACTTAAAGATTTTATGTACTTAAATTATAATAATACCTACATCTTTTTAAATTGCGACTTCATTTTCAGCATGTAAAAGGATTGTTAGCACTGGATGATGATGTCATTCCTCATTACCATAAACGAAAAGTAAGACCAATAGGTGTAGAGAAGAAGGGAAAGAAGCAGAAAAAGAAGAAGCTTCCCACAAACGGGCCACCTTTTGAGCATATAAAACACAGTTATGTGAAGAGGTATTTCCATGTTCATGAACGGGTGAGTTTTTCTTCTAAGTGTATCAGTTGCTTTAATGCAGCGAATTTTCTGTTTTCCAAAAATGATTTATTTTTGGAAAACAGAAAATTCGCTGCTCTCAGTATGATTCTTCACAACACCCTCACGGATTGGACAGGGATTTTGGTACATGTTGTAGAATGGGGAGAGAACGAGACTCGAGAGAATAATTTCACATTCGCTCATTTGGTCTTAAACGAACCTTTATGTCGGTAATATTTAGTATTATGTGGTTTGAGTTTGAGACCAAACTTTACTTTCAATTTATTTTAGTATTAACTCGTTGGTGTAGTGGTCGCAGGCGCTATTGCTGAGCATGAGGTCCTGGGTTCGATTCCCAGTTAGCGCAAAGTGTTATTGGGTTTTTCCACTAGGTAATTCTCAGTAGCAGCCTGGAGTCTGCATTCGTGCTCGGTTGATGGCAAAAGGCTCGCCCCTATTACATGGGACTTGAACAGAACTGGCGAAATGTGGGTGTACCTATTCTGTCTAACCCTTCGGGGAAACAAGGCGTGATGTTATATTATTTGATTACAGGCAGGAAGACCGAACGAAAAGAAATACTTCTGCAAATTCTGTCCAGAGACTTTTAATTATGTGTAAGTTGTTGAACTTTATTTAATTTCATAATATAAATACTTTTATAGTTATTTATATCAACTGTTATATAATAAGGGGTATAGCCGAGTGTGATAATAGTATCACATGAGTGTTTTAATACCTAATTATTTACAGTTTCATACAAGACTTTATCTACACCCATGATATGAATCCTATATAAAAGTTTGTTTGCAATACTATACTACTACTATATATCGAACAAAAATGGAGGGATACGACACACGTGAATTCGATTTTTTCGAATTCGAGTAATAGATGCTTTTTTGTTTTAAATTACGGTGCTTTGCTAGTGAAACGCGCCTGCATGACAATGTTCTTTTTTTGAAATGAGTTGTATTATGAAATTCAGTACAACATTAAAACAACCAGTGTTTTAATGTTGGCAATAAGCTAACTGTTTCAGAAACTTTTATAGAGGATTTATAGCATGGGTGTAGATAAAATTACATTATTAATATCATTTTCTTTTTTTAATCATTTAAAAAATATATAAAAAACAAAGTAACCCGCCGGCCGGTATCGGGGACCAGGTCCAAGTTGAACTTTTTATTGTTAGCCGATTTATTTAAACATAGGTTACACTGATCCTTACTAACATCATCTTAAATATTTTCAATTAAAGTCGCTCTTGGTGTCTCAAGTGACCGCATTTTTTTTAAACTAGTTGATTCTGTTTAGTTTTAATTTTTTTGTGTTTTCTTTTTACGTACCTGCCTACTTTGCATGCCAGGTAAAATATGGTGATATCAAGATTGAGATATACAATTATTACATGAATGTATAACATCTGCACATTGTTTACCTACCCATATTGGTAAATAAAAATAACTTTAATTTCGGAAGTCGGTGTCTTTGCTTTTCAATTTCCGTTTTTTGCCACCGACTTCCGAAATTACAGTTATTTTTCACTTTGTTAGTGTTTTTGTTGGAAGTCGGTTGTTTTTTTGGAAAAAGTTTTTATTTTTCACTTTTTAGTTGTGGTACCTACCCCACACAAATCCGAATACCACTACCTGCTATGTAAATAACAGTGAAGGAGTCAAACAGGATATCATCTAGATAAACTAAGTGGGAAAAATACGTAATATTGAAGCTAACTCAAAAATTACGCAAGCAAAGTTAATAAAATTTATATGGGACCACCTCGGAAGCATGACCTACCAAACAAAAAAAGAATCATCAAAATCGATTCATAATTGGCGGAGTAAACGCGTAAACATACAGACGAATTGAGAACCTCCTCCTTTTTGAAGAAGTCGGTTAAAAATAAAAATATTCGGAAAAAAAAGTGTTCTTACCAAAGTACGGAAAGACGCGGTAGCTACGTGAGCGAATCGAAACGAAAACCAACTTCTTCTTCTTCAAGCTTCGTTCCCCATTTATCAAACTCTGCTAGATTTACATGCAAACTTCCAAGTTATAAATCCTAATTTATTATTTACACCCGTAAATAATAAAAATTACCAATTGAAAAAATTTAATCACCAAATTCTAATTCCAGGAATGATGCAAGAGACCACACTTTTATCGGCTGTCAGAAACCGCAAAGAAGTAATTGCGATGGATCCTCTCCAAATCCTGGTTCTGAATCCAATAGTGTCCAGTTAAATCTACCGACTATCTGGAAAGAATGGCCTGGTGGCAGTACATAGAGAAGTTTTAATCTACTATTAATGATTATTATTTGATAATCCCCACGGTGAATTATTAATTAAGCCCCACGGTGAATTCAGCTACCTACTATTATAATAGAGTGCAATCAGAAAGTTCGCAACGTCGTATATAATTGTCATATATTTCACTGCATTGATTACCTAATTTGATAAAACTTTTTAACACCATATACTAAATAATTAGTATAGCGATAGATAGCGATATTATAATTGCAATTACACTAAACTTGTCGTAATCATTCGGCATTCTGTAGTCTCTATCTGTATGTTCATTGTTAATAAAAGGTATGTACTTTATCAATATCGCAAATGTTTTATTGGATTTTCCTATATAATTCTCTTAGATAATTCTGTATGACACAGACAGATACACCATTTTTTTAAACTACTAACTACTATCAAAAATTGTGTGTAACCTGGAGTTATGTCACCCATCCCAGCTGCATATAGAACCTCCGCCATTGGCAGCAAAATTTTCAAATATCTGTTCATAATACCTAGGTGCTCTAGTTGTGATTTGGCATGAGTAGGTCACGGTAGGTATACATATTAATCACGCCGACAAAGCGATAAAATCACGACAAAAAAATGGGTTCCTTTGTATTATAGTATTGTGCGTGGTCTTAGACGCACTTTGCCGATTTTTTATTTTGTTATTGGCGTAATTAGGGATCGGACTAAGCAAATACCACCCAGGTGTATCCCTGAGCTGCTGTGTCTTCTTGAATCCTTGAACGACCGCTCAAGATCGATTTTGGATTAAAAATTAAAATACATAAGCGTTTTCCGAAAACACACGTGTTTCTACTGTGCACGTGCATGTGCGTGCAGCTGATGCAGGCACAAAACATTCAAAGAGCAAGGTACTTAAGTCCCATTATATATTATACATTGGGTAACTTATTATAGGTACTAAATTAACTAAAATACTAAAAGGACTAACTAACTATATCAATAAATATAAAAACACCCTTAGGCGTCGAATCGAAATATTCGTCCGCATCGCTGTCAATCGGAAACGTGCAGAAGACTGGCAGCATTGCCATGTTGAATGGCAATGCTAATTCTTTGCCCAAAGAACAAGCACACTTTCTAAAGTATCGACCAGTCGAGTCGGTGAGAAATTTCCTTAAAAAGGAGACGCGCACTCGGGCCTGATGGCCCTATTATTATACATATCAGCTGGGTACGAAATACGGAAATAACTGAATGAAGAGCTGAGGTCAACCAGCCCCCACGCATTGAGGGTCTAGTCTAGCTAACTAGTGCGAGTTTTTTTTATAGGTTCTAGATTGTCCTACTCAAAGTCAAAATAATTACGCGTTTTGAAGTGGGGTTGCGGAAACAAGCCCGTATTACCTATACCTAGATTGTCACTATGCAGCGGTAATTCAGTTTCAGTCGCGGATTGATAATCGATTAAAATCGCAATAGGACTTCTGTTCCACGAAACAAAAAGCGGATTGACAATGTATTGCTGTGATGTAATGATAAAAACATCGTGGAACAGAGGGATTATTTTATGTCAGTGTCATTCATAGAGTACTTAAATGTGTCATTTTTTTTTGCTAATTTAAATGATGATGTACTCAGCTATTATTTAAAACACGAAACATCCCTGTCGAATGGAAACGTCAAATGGTGTTGCCATTTCTTAAACCAAATAAAACTCCATCTGACGCTTCTTCATACCGTCCCATAGTATTGTCTTCAATTTTGATGAAAATAGCGGAACACTTAATAAAAAATCGCCTGGAATGGTATGTGGAAAGTAAAGGTCTTTTGGCAGAATCACAATATGGCTTTAGAAAAGGTAAAAGTACAATTGACTGTTTAAGTATTTTAACATCCGATATTCGGTCATCCTTCTCTAATAACCTTTCCACTGTTGCAGTTTTCCTTGATATTAATGCAGCCTATGATAATGTCGTATTATCAGTTTTACAGAAAAAATTAAAAGCCTTAGGGGTTCCATTGAATTTGTCGAATTTCATTATTAATATCCTGACTGAACGTTCTGTTAACATGATAATAGGGGATCAAGAGGTAACTCATCTTGTATGGAGAGGTCTTCCACAGGGTTCTGTCCTCAGTCCCCTCCTATACAATATCTACACTTTTGATTTAGACTTGTCCCTAACTAATCATGTTAAGGTTCTTCAATATGCTGACGATTTATTATTATATTCTTCAAGTCATTCTGTTGAACAAGCTAGCTATGCTATCAATTTTGCTTTATCTTCTTTGGAGTCATGGTTACATCTAAACGGTTTGGATTTATCCACGTCTAAAAGCGCGGGTGTTTTATTCACCCGGAAGAGAAATATTCCCACATTAAATCTCTTTTATAAAGAAATACCTATTCCAGTTAATGATAAATTCAGATATCTAGGTGTAATACTTGACTGTAAATTAAGTAGTATTCCTCATTGTGATTATATTGTTAATAAATGTGAAAATTACCTTAACATGCTTAGATGCCTATCTGGCGTGTGGTGGGGTGCACATCCCTTTTCTTTGAAACTTATCTACAACGCAATAATCAGAAGCACTCTGGATTATGGATTGTTTGTGCTAGAACCTGGTAGTGTTATGGCTTTTAAAAAATTGGATCGCATCCAATCTAAAGCATTACGAATTATTTTGGGTGCCATGAAATCTAGTCCCATTAATGCACTTCAAGTTGAGTGCGGGGAAGCTCCTTTATATCTTAGAAGACAATTCCTATCTGACAAATATTTGTTCCGAATTCTTCAGTTCTCAACTCATCCTCTCATACCTATACTGGACTCTTTAGTGTTGCAGATTGAATCTTCCGATTATTGGTCCCATAAACGTGTCCCCTGTTTAGTTGTAAGCTATAAAAAATTCCTATCACTTTCTTCTCCTATTCACCGTTCCAATAAACTTCCCATATTTAGCAGTAGTTATGAGAGTTTACAATTCAGTCCCATTATTAAATATATTGTAAGTAAATTTTAATCATTTTCTGGCTGAACACAAAGAGTACCACCATATTTTTACGGATGCTTCCAAGCTTTCTCCGACGGGTTGTGTTGGTATAGGTACATACCATACTCAATACAACATCGTACAAAAAATAAAAATGCCTCCTGAGACATCTATTTTTACGGGGGAATGTTTCGGCATTTTAAAAGCCATAGAATATACTCGAGTTTTAAAGTTAAAAAAAACTATAATTTTTACCGACTCTCAAAGTGCTCTTCTAGCCATTAGTAAATCCCCTTTCGAACACAAATCCCAATTTCCTATCATTTATTTAATAAGAGAATTTGCGTGCAGGACCATCTCTGAGGGTAATTCTCTGCAATTTGTGTGGTGTCCGGCCCATGCTGGAATCCATGGCAATGAAGTGGCCGATACCCTTGCCAGTGATGCGGTGCAATGTGGAGACATGGTTCCTTATACAAATTTTACCAATGACCTCGTATCATTACCAAAGACTTTTCTGCGAGAAACTTGGAAGGTAGCTTGGAATATTGCCAGCAAAACGAAGGGACGCTATTTTTCACTCATTCAAACAGACGTTCCGGAAAAGCCGTGGTTTGGCAGGGCAAAGTTTGGCAAGATGGAGACCTCCATTCTAATACGAATGAGATTGGGACATGTTTGCACTCCAGCCCATCTTGCCAAACTTCATATCATCGACGACCCCATTTGCTTGTGTGGCACGGATGTAGGCGACTTAGATCACATTTTTTTCTCCTGTCCTCTATACGACCGTTCTTCCTTTCTCAGTAACCTGTTGTCTCTCCGTATTCCTTTTCCTACTTCTATTCTTTCATTACTCTGCACAAATAACTTTCCTGTATATAAATGTATAGTCTCATTCATCATTTTAAATAATATTAAGCTGTAATTTTTCATCTTTATAATTTGTTCATTATTCATTATTATCCTTTTCCTTTATAAATATACTGATCCTAAATACCTTCCTAACCTAAATCCCGTTTTTTAATAATATTTTATTATTTTTGTTTCCCTACCTTTGTTTCTACTATATTTTCTACCATAACTAAACTCGACATTGGCTAAATGCACAAACCGTGCGAAGCCATTAAAAAAAAAAAAAAAAAAATGTGTCATTGTTATTTGTCAATAATTGTCAATGTCATTTTTGATTTGATGATTGTTTATAAAATTAGGTTTTGTTGATTTTTTGAAAATTATAGACAATGATTCTGGTAAATGAACTGAACAAAAACAATGGTATCGTATTGCTGTGTTAATGGTTGCGGTAACACCAGTAAAAATAAAAACAAAAATCCTAACTCAGCGGTATCGTTTCACGTGTAAGTGTTTACTTTTATACATTTTAGATTTACATAGACACTTTTATATTTACATACTTACACATTTTACAAATGAATTTATTACAAATGCAAGGGCTAAGCTTTTATTAATAAATTCGTCGGTCAGTGGGTCTCTTTAGAGGCACAAAGCACAGTTCGGTAAATTACTTTCTTTCGTCAATAAAATCAAAGTCAAACAAGTTTTTATTTATTCTTAATTAACTGAAAAACATAATAAACAAATACCTACTTGAAAAAAGTTATAGATTTGCCGTCAACGGCGTACTTTGAATCAAAGTACGGCGCCGGACTTGTTTATGTTTAATTTTTAAAAAATAAACCAACAAACAATCTCTAATAGGTTTCCTGCAAATAAGGAGCTTCGAAGTAAATGGTTGAGAGCTATAGGACGTGCAAACTGGTCGCCCTCGAATCATGCTCGAATATGTAGCGCGCATTTCGTCTACGATCAGATCAACCACGATAGCTGCAAAATAAGAATAAAGGATGATGCCGTTCCTGTTTTATTATTACCTGTAAGTAATATTAAAATACTACAGACCTGCCCCAGCTTCACCATACAGCGCTAGTAATAACGCAAACTGAACTTTATATCTAGATGTTAAAGTTAATGTTCCAAAAATTTGTATTTGTTTACAAAGGGTAACTAAATGAGATAGCAGTGGTGGCTCAGTGGTAACGGCCACGACTTACGAGTTGTAGGTCGTAGGTTCGTACCCTGACAGGCACTTTACTTTGTGTAAATTATTTCATTGCCACTGCTCTCCAAATGGTGAAGGAAAACATTGTGAGGAACCAAAATATTCGAAGACATGTGACATCTACCAACCCGCAGTGGGTCCATGTGGTAGATTATGGCCCACTCCGTCTCACAGAGAGGAGGCCTGTGTCCCAGCAGTGGGAACATTATAGGCTGATTATGGGAAACTAAATTGCCAACCCAGATTACTGGCAGTACTTTATTGTAAGATATTTTTAGCTAAACTCCAACTTTGAGGCATCTGATGTGGAAGCTTGCAGGATATGTTTGGTCACAGACGTCAAGCTGTACAGTCTACATGATACTCACCTGGGGACATGTATGAAGTCTATTGCTGGATTAAGTGTAAGAATAATTATGTATTTGTTGTCAATCAGAAAAGTGAATGACTGCATCACTAATAAATTTTTTTTAAACTGCTCCCTAGGTAACCCTAAGTGGCTTTCCACAATTTTTTTAAATCAAAAATGTCTAATGCTCGAATTGAACATGTTTTGGTTATTTTGGCAATTGGTTATTCCTTGAATTGGTAATCCTGAGAATTGAATATTTTTGGAATGATATGATTTTTCATTCTGGAAATTGTTTTCAGGGGTAGTATTATGAAGTATTAATGCCATGATTATTCCATTGCTAAAACGGGATGGTGTTATCGGACTTTTATAGCTACGTCTCTCTCTCACACTGGAAAACTGGTGGCATTAATACTTCATAATACAGCACCAGAACGCCTCAAATATTCCTGTGTTAAAGTATATAAAATTATATGTTATTAATTATTTATCATTTCCAGCTAAATGGAATGGACTTGGAAGACATGCCACAATATGTTTGCTTCCTATGTGCACCAAGCCTGATAAAAAGCAACCAACTGATTGAGAAATGCATGACCTCTCAGGCAACTTTACTGGATATATTTGCGAAGAATGGACAGGTATTATTACAGTTTTACAAATAACAAAACATCACGCCTGTAATCTCCGAAGGGTTAGGCAGAGGTGTACCATGCACAATGGTCTACCTTAGGGACTGAGTTCGGAAACCAAACTCTAAACATAGAATCTATAGTACATCCACATTTTGCCAGTTACGTTATAGTCCTTTGTATGTATGATAGCGGGCGAGCGTATTGCCAACAACCAGGCACAAATCCAGACTGCGGACTGCTTGCTATTGAGACAGTACAGCACAGACAGACAGACAGTTTTATTTATTCCTACATTAATGTTTTTCTAGCCTGGGTTTTTTTACTTGCTGTTCTCAAGATGTAATTCTCAAAACTGTACTAAAATATTTAAATCTATTATCATTTAAACACACTGAAGAAATGTCGTGTATCTTTTTTACATGTTTGTATTTGTTTATTAATAAACTGTTACAGAAATCTTATAACTAAACGAAGCCAATGAAATGATGGTGAATTAAAAAGTTGAATACTTTCAGATATCAAAAGATCTGATAAAAGGCCAAAATAGATCCCAGCCGATCTTGAAGTCATTAGAGAACAGTTTTGTATTAAAAGATTATTTGCTCAAATATGATGATGGTAACAATACTTCGCTATATGCAACAACAGATTTCCATTCCATAGATAAAGAGGACAATAATTTCAAAAGTGAAGATGATACACATTTTAATGCTAACACTCATCTCAATAACAAGGAATGTCTAGTTGAAGCGAATGAAACCGAATTCTCTGAAGTAAATGAGGATGTGGTGGGCGATGAAATTAAAATTGATTCTTCTGATGATGTTATTACAAATGGCGATCTCAGTAAGGATTTGAGTTCAAATACACAGGAAGTATGTTTTGTTTTTATAATTAGTCAAACTTTACTTTTTTGTTGGGTATATTAATACAAAAAATCAAAATCCGTTCGACCGTTACGCAGATACGATGGCACAGACGGTAAACTTATATTATACCGTCGGGGCTTAAAAATAGAAACATAAAAAAAATCTTTAACTAGGAACTGAAAAATATGAAAATAAGTAATTTTTTTCAGGAATATGAAAATCAAGTAATTCTTTCAAAAACACAAGCACAGTGTGAAGAAAAAACCATTGAATTAACTCCAGATGAAACAAATATGGTGAAATACTACGATATTGTCCAATTATCAGTAGGTAACTTTATTTTGTATTTAATTTAAAATTCCAATGTTGTGAATTTTTGCCAATACTTTACGATAAAGCATTTGACAATAATTTGTGTTTGTTTTTACCTATTTTGGCGGCTTTGCGCATGTGATGTCTTGACCTATTAATAAATAGACACGGCAACGTTTTTAACGAAGATTTTTGAAAAATGTGACCTTTATTTAAATGTGATTCAATCGATTCTTCTGATCAAACTATTTTCAGGTTTTGCGCATTTAACGTTACATGTTTATTATTGTATGTACTTACATAAAAAGTTTTATTTTATTTTATTCTTTCCAGTTACATGAACAGGTAAAGGAATGGGAAAAGAGTACAGTTAGTTGTCCACTAACAAGTGACACTAATCTGCAATGTGAAATCTGTAACAAATCATTTGCGAATGTCAACTCTTATCGCGATCATGTTAGACACCATGAGCCGGTAAGTATTTAAATATTTTTATCCGACCGAAGCAAAAAAGGGGGGGGGGGGGGGGGTTATGACTTTGACCGGTATTTATGTTTTTTTAATCTGGCGATCCGTGCGACTGTTTTTAATTAGCCTCGAGGCTAAGTAATCACCAACCAAACCGGGAATCGAACCCACCAATACATTAAAAATTAACTCACGCCGTCTTCCCATGGGGGTAGGCGAAAACTACAGAAGCCACCTACTACTACCCTTATACAGGGTGTAGAAACACCCATCACAATCATCACATAGCCGTCAACTACGCATTCTGTACATCAAATTAACCTTTTAACCGCTTACGACGGATTTATCCGACAAATATTTTCGTGTCCATTTCGCCAGAGTCGTATATTTACGATTTTAATCATTTTTTTAATTTAATTACGCTTTGCACACCATCTTTGTTGAAGGTATTAAATTTTAGATTTTTCGATGCCAGGCGCTGGGGGCACGAAAACCGATATAAAGCCGGGCGGTTAAAAGGTTAAGTAACATAGCAAAAAAATAATAGCTGAGAAACGAATTTTATTTTTGGTGTGAAAAATCGCTGTTTACGGTAGTGCGCAACGTAACGCACGCAAAACATGGGAGTATGCAACAGTTCAGGGATCGTGGGGTATTTAAATTGGTTCGTAGATTCTCCCGCTGTGCAGACCAGGTCAAAATAACACTTTTCAAGGCGTATTGTCAGGGTCTGTACGCGGGGGGGTCTATGGATCAGTTACACCAAAAGGTCGCTAGTATATATAATAATATTTTTAGGATGCTCTTGAGACTGCCCCGGTTCTGTAGCGCGTCAGAGATGTTTACATTGAATCGTACAGACAGCTTCCACGCAATCGTGCGGAAGAAAATAGCGTCGCTGGCAGCTAGAACCCGGGCCAGTGACAACAGCATCCTAAAAACAGTGGCTGAGAGTGTGTTTTCTCCTTTCATGAGGCATTTTGTGGAGAAGATGACCGAGTAAAAA
Source organism: Lithophane ornitopus (assembly GCA_948473465.1). Classification (NCBI taxonomy): domain Eukaryota; kingdom Metazoa; phylum Arthropoda; class Insecta; order Lepidoptera; family Noctuidae; genus Lithophane; species Lithophane ornitopus. Next base: position 13,254,089 of record OX419632.1, on the reverse strand, counting down.
CTTTTTCATCTTCTATGCAAAATTATTCTCATACTCATTATTATTGTGTACTAACACTAGGTATAAGGTATGTTACTAACACTATGGATTTCTGTTATCCGAATATTGAAAATAAATTATTATTATTAAAATTAAGTTAAATTTTCTTTAAAAAACGTCTGAAAAAGGTGGAACTTTGACCTTCAATATCTCCGTAACCAGAAGGTTGCTATCTATGGTCCAGAACAAAAAAAAAAAACACAATGACGGGAATAACAAGTAGCTTTCGGCTTCGTGAAGTGTCTTTTTACACCCGTTATACTCCGTCCTTTAGCTGAAATGTCTCTAAAAAAAACTGTTTTTTGACAGAGTTTTGGTCAAGCGCAGTGCCATATATGTAAGCTACGGTTTAAAAGCACTGCGTTGGCAACGTCTCACGCCAAACGCGCACACAGCAAGAAATTCTACTGCAAAATGTGCCCTAAGGCTTTTAATAATGTGTGAGTATTATTCAAAAGATTTCAGTTTTATTCTTTTGTGAATAGAGTGGGTTAAGCGAGGAGGGGTGCCAATGGATAGTTAATTGATTCAGGCGTGACTGCGGAAATCCTAAATTACAATAGACGTCGCGCTCATAACGATCCGAGCCGAGTCGGACCGAGCAGTAATCCTATATTTGTGGGAGTGCCGGGCGATTTGCCTCAATCTGCGTCCAGCGCTCGGCGTACACGTCGTGTTCGGGTTCGCGACTGGTCAATCATCATCCTGAGGATGTCACGTGTCGATTTCTTACAATGTTTTTTATGACTCTTGAGGAATAGGTTAATAAATATATCTACGTCTATTGTATTTTTTCAGTGCCAATGGTGCTGAGCTACCAAGTTGTATGTCGTGGGTTCGAATCCAGGCAAGCACTTTCAAAACGGGAACGGAAAACATTGTTAGGAAACGGGCATATCTTAAAAGCAAAAATTCGAACACTTGTGGAATCCACCAGCCCTCGTGGTGGATTACGGGTGACCCTCTCTCTCCCACAGAGCGGAGCCCTGAGTCCCAGTATTGGGAACGTTATAGGCCGATTAATAGTCAAATTCACGTTACTGTAAATGGTAAAAATCTTACTTGCTTTGGTTTTAATTAGCAACTAGAACATATGTAACATCTCGCCAGTTTTCCCCGATGGGTTAGGCACAGGTGTACCTATAGAACACCCACATTTTGCCTGTTATATTTAAGTCCCATATAATAGCCAGCCTGTTGCCATCGTTGAGCTCCACCATTACTGACAAATGCTTGCACTGACTGGACAGGTCCACTCAAATCTGTGTGTTTCTTTCCTCAAAAGACCATTTCAGACGCTTATAGAAAGAAAGAAAGAAAAGAAAGAAAATACATTTATTCAGCACAGACTAAAAGGCACACAATATACATAATATACAGCAGATAACAAAATAAAAATAAAGAAACAAATTGAGAAGGTAAAGAAGGACATTATCAGGGGAGTGTGCCTCACGGCTGCGCCAAAAAGGCATGGTCCATGGCATTATCTACATGGTCCTCATATGGCTTGACCAAGATTATGTCTGGACATTAAAAGAGACTGTGACCTCTGAATTTGTTTCGGCCTTTCTTCTCAGAGTAGTCGCGGAAACGCCGACCTCATCTAGCTTATTTTTAATATTTTTTAATATGACGTGTAAAAGTGATTCCAATATCCTATTTACAGAATAAACAATTTCATTTCATATCAAGGACAAATCCAGACTCCGGGTTGCTACTGAGAAACTCCAGATGGAAAACCCAACAAGACATTTCCCTACAAATAATATTTTACATTCATTTACAGAATGGTAGCCAAAAAGCACCATCGCTGGCATTCAGGATACTTGTACAAATGTGACTCGTGTCCGTTCTCAACGCTACACGAGTCGTCACTGGGCATTCATAAGCGACGCGCGCACGCTGCCGCGCTTGCGTGCGCGCTGTGCGGACGAGCGTATAGTACACGGAGAGGATTGGATGCCCATATACTTATTGCACATAGTTGTATTAAGGTACGCCTGTTTAATCTATACATACGAAGTCAAAACTGTACATTGAATATAAAAATATAAAAAAACCGGCCAAGTGTGAGTCGGACTCGCGCACGAAGGGTTCCGTACTATTATCTATAAAAACGGCAAAAAATCATGTCTGTTGTAGTCCCTTGAATATTTGTTTTATTTTAATTTAACAATTTATTTTTAAAGTGAATATATAACTGAATATTCTGTGAATATTTCAACCGTCTACCTGTTGCCGTTATCAATATCGAGCAAAATCACGTTTGTTGTATGGGAGCCCCCTTAAATATTTATTTTATCCTGTTTTTTAGTATTTGTTGTTATAACAGCAACGGAAATACATCATCTGTGAAAATTTCAACTATTTAACTATCACGGTTCATGAGATACAGCCTGGTGACAGACGGACAGACAGATAGACAGCGGAGCCTAAGTAATAGGGTCCCGTTTTACTCTTTAGGTACGGAACCCTGAAAATTACTTATCTTGACGAGGTCTGGGAACTATTCTGATGCGGAAAACAATTATTGCTTTTAGAATTAGTGAGAAATTTGTAATTTCTAAAATGTCAAATCTGGACATATGTATATAAAAACATTTATTTCAGGTCCTTGACCCATATTAAATACAAAAACAATACACATATGTGTAAATTTTTTGTCACAATTTTGAATTACATAAGTGTTTAAAAGAAGTTAATAAAGTTACGTTATCAGTTGAAGGTATACTATATGTCTGATCGAATCAATTAATGTCAAAACAAAATACAAATCAATTAAATAACAATGAATTAAATTAGGTAAACGCAGTAATTTCAGAATCAAAAAATTAAAATTAAAAAATTAATTGAATTGGTCATTATGGGAATTTACCTAATACTTGTGTGTATTCACAGTGTGACCAAATAAGAATTGCTAATTCCTGTAATGACCAAATCCCGATATTATCAATTCCTGATACATCCAATTGATGGCCTGAAACACAGGTTTTCATAAACCTAGATCAGGCAGGTCTACATTACAGCTAGGATTAAAGTTTCCTCGTTTGTAATTAATGTAAATCATAATTTTACCTTTTTTAAATTGATTTTTTTTTATTCCTCAAACTCAAACTCATATTCTTTATTGCATTCATGTGTACATCAGCTGTTACAAGTATTTAAGGTAAGATCCAACATGAAACCCGGTTAGGGCACGGCAACAACATCAATCTTCAATGTCCACAACAGAACAAATTAACAAAATATATATTTAAATTTAAAGGTTGGTGACATTACGCACAACATAAAAAACAATAAAATTATACAACTACAATGCATTCCTGTAATGATAGGACCGACAAGTAGTTTTTTTTAGAAATTCACCTATTGAATAAAAGTTATGTGAAATGAGCCATTTTTTTAAGTACTACACAGAATTTTTTGTAAGGAAGATCAGTTATAAAATTTGGAATTGAATTATAAATAAGTGGCGCCATATATACGCATCTGCGTCGAAATAGTTCAGTCCTAGGAACAGGCATTTTTAATAAATATTGTGTGGCTTTTCGTTTATTCGTATTATTATTAAGTTCAAAAAGTGAATAATTTGTTTTAACAAAGTTAGCGGTTTCATAAATATAAACGCAAGGAACTGTGAGAAGGTTGTGTGATTTATACACTGGCCTGCAGGAATCAGTCCAGTCCATATTGAAAATTGCACGTATGCATTTTTTTTGTGCTAACAGAACTCTAGAAATTTCAGAAGAGTTTCCCCAGACAATGATACCATACCGGATGATAGAGCAAACATAGGCGTGATATACCATTAAAGCAGTTTCTCTGGATGTCTCATTTGTAACTTTCTTTAATGCATAAACAAACCTATTGATTTTCATACATATTTCATCGATATGCTGCTTCCAGGTGAAATGTACATCAAGTGTTATACCAAGAAATTTTGTTTTATGTATTTGTTCTACTATTTGATCTCTATGTGATATTTTAAAGGGGATATATTTACTTTTCTGCGTTTTGAAATTTATTATTTTAGTTTTTTCTACGTTAACTTTTAAAGCGTTGTTATCTAACCAAGTAATAATTTTACTCAAAATTTTATTTATATCAGACTCATATGATTCATCATTTTTACAATCAAGGATAACCGTTGTGTCATCAGCAAATAGAACACAGTCCTGTTCTATAGCTTGAGGAAGATCGTTAACATATACATGGAATAGTGGTGGTCCTAAAATGCTTCCCTGTGGAACTCCGAAGTAATTTTGTCGGGGCTGGGAGTTAAAGTTGGTGATAATATTTACTTGGTCATCAAATTTTGTGATTCTCGTGATCTGAATTCTATTTGATAAATAAGATTTGAACCATTCTAGGGCTGGACCTCTTATACCCATTTTACTCAGTTTATCAGTGAGAATGGAGTGATTTACGTAATCGAAAGCTTTACTAAGATCTAAAAACAAAGTTGAAGTTGTAACTTTCGAGTTGATGTTATTTATGATCGATTTGACTAAGTTAAACGCTGCTAAAGAGGTGGATTTGTTTTTCCTAAAACCATATTGCTGTTTTGCCAGCATATTATACCTGTCCAAGAAAGAAAGGACTCTCTTGTACATAACTCTTTCAAAGACCTTTGATAGAATTGGTATCAGCGCAATGGGTCGATAATTATTTTTGTCTGTTTTAGATCCTTTTTTGTGCATCGGTTTTATTATAGATATTTTGAGTTTTTCCGGGAAGCAACCTTGTTCTAATGATAAATTTATAATATATGAAAGAGGCTCTGCTATGTATTGAGCGATTTGTTTGAGAAGATCTGTAGATATATCATCATAGCCAGTAGACTTAGTGTTCCTGATATGACCAATTCACGTTATGCTCAATTTTTAATTTATTTAAACAATTGCCAGGTTAAAGACATCAAAGTCAGTAAGGAGTATCGTTGTGAACAGTGCGGTATCGACTTCGCGTCCGAAGGCGCAAGACGAATTCACGTACTGACATCCATTCAACATAGGAAGAAACATGATTTATGGTGAGTATTACTAAAGGCGAAATTCACAGACCTGGCTTTGACTTTACTTTGTTACAGTATTTTTATCTTATCTCATGAAGCGACTCGCGCTTTACTTATGATTACAAAGTGTACAAACACGCTATAATACAATACACGTAGATATATTTAGTAACCTATTCCGCTTAACTATTCTTCAAGAGTCATAAAAAACCCTGTAAGAAATCGACAAATGTTTCACATATCAACGAGGCATCCTCAGGATGACGATTGACCTGTTGAAAACCAGAACAACGGCCGCGCCCGGTTTGGTCCATTAGGTTAAGCTACGCTTACCGGGGTTGGTCCGTGGATGGACCATCTTTACATACCGAGACGTTGGTCCCGGCTGTCATAGATCTTTGAAAGTCGTTACGGGTCGTCAGACGTCCGAAAGTCTGACCACCAGTCTTACCAAGGGGTATCCTATTACCCAGTTACTGGGTTGTGGAGGTCAGATAGGCAGTGAGTCCATGTAAAATACTGGTATTCAGTTGCATCCGGTTAGACTGGAAGCCGACCCCAACAGAATTGGGAAAAGACTAGGCAGATTGATTGAGATAATCCTTTCACAGCGACACAGTGATCCAAAACCCAAATCTACGCATTATTTGCGAGAAGTGTGGAGTAGAATGTGCTACGGGCAGAGAGTTGTCTTGGCACAAGAAGTCAGAGCACCCTCGCCCTCGGAGTAAAGACCATCCGTCGCGAGGATATCCTAACGACTGCGAACTTGTAAGTAATGCGGACTGCCGTCCTGTGTGAGTACTATGTACTATAGATCTATCATTTACCGGGTAATATGTCTTTCATTGACTTGAATGTGCCTCATTGGCGGCTGGGAATATGTCATGCTCAATCAAATGTCTCGCTGATGGTGGCGCGTGTGTTGGATCATTTAGCTCCCTTCAAAATGGTTGAGCTGAATGGTGCTAATCCATGCGTCATGGTCGTGAACGGGCGCCGTCAGTTGTGACTGGTCATCTCTTAGCTGCCATGGCTTATTTTAATTTTTGAATTGTTCTTGTTTTATAATTGCGGACGTTTTTAACGTGCTTTCTACATTGTTCTCACATGTATAATTTCAACATGAATGATGTAACCATTATATTGTAACAATATTTTGATTTAAAAGAGTGTCCATGGAGTTTCTTGCCCGTTCTTCTCCATAGGTACCTACTACGCTTTCGAATGGGCAACTAGCTTCATATTTCTGACTGACTGACACCTTGACAATTTAAAGTGCCTGTAAATGGTTTAATTGAAATAAATGCTTTCAGTTTGAGTTTCACAGTTATTAACCGACTTCTTCAAAAAGGAGGAGGTTCTCAATTCGTCTGTAATTTTTTTTTGTGTGTATGTTACTCGATTACTCCGCCAATTATGAATCGATTTTAATGTTTTTTTGTTTGGAAGCTCATGCTTCAGAGGTGGTCCCATATAAATTTTATTAACTTTGCTTGCGTAGTTTTTGAGTTAGCTTCAATAATTACGTATTTTTCCCACTTAGTCTATGTAGATGATATATTATTTGACTCCGTCATTGTTATTTACATAGCAAGTAGTGGTATTCGGATTTGTGTGGGGTGGGTACCACAATTAAAACGTGAACTTTTTACAAAGACAAAACAACCGACTTCACTAAAAAAGTGAAAAATAGTTTAATTTAATTTCGGAAGTCGGTGTCTTTGCTTTTCAATTTTCGTTTTTTGCCATCGACTTCCGAAATTAAAGTTATTTGTCACTTAGTGAAGTCGGTTGTTTTCTTTTTGTAATTTTACCTCAAATTTTGCATCACTGTCAGAATCACAATGATCTTTAATCTCGTAACAATACGGTTGCTATTGGGTTGCTGCTGTCAGAGATAAAATAACTGAGCAAGGAATGTAAGTTATGTATCTTTACTAGGAAATAAAGTGGCGCCATAGATTTAAATCGTTAGATTCGCCCCACCGCGCCAAATAACGGTCACTTTCTGTTTCGTTGGCAATGACATTTGTAGTACCAAAAATACTATTGTCTCGCTCACACATACTAAAACTAGTATGTTTCGTTCCATGCGGGCTGTGTGAGCTCACTCACGCTGAATGTATTCTATTTACTCCTCACATCTTGCGGCAGGACCTTTTATAAGAAAAACTTAAAAATGTTAGCCAATGTCCTGAGTATTTATATTAGCTATCAACTGAAACCAGAAAATATCAATATGGCAAGACATCAAAATAGTTTGGTGCTATAAATTCATACATATACTCCATTTGAAATAAGTATATATATCGTAGGTATAAGGCTAGCATTAAAAGCAAAAAAAGTTACACAATACCAACTGACAACTGCGGCTGCCATTTGTCATGCTACCAACTCAATAGAATTCAAAATCGGTTGAACGGACTGTAAAAAAGGCTTATTTAAATGTCTAATCTTATTTCAAATGGAGTATAAGTTATTACAATTATCTCGTTCTTTCGTAGTGCGGCGAAACGCTTCCAAACCGCAAGAAACATTGGCACCATGTTCGAAAAAAACATCCCGAGAACACAGATACCTACAAAAGGGTTCAAACCATCACTTATATTTGTGATACTTGCGGGAAAGGCTTTCAGGTAATTTACTTTTTACAATGAGTTCTAACTTTCGTCCAATTCCAGTAGACAGCGTCTCGTGACAAATAGGCTGCCGGCAACTAAAGTCGCTGCAAGTGTACCTAGCACAAGCTTACCGTACCGTCCCGCTAGTTTTTTGTATTTTGAACTTTATTTAGACTAAATAAAAAGCTTTTCGGAATGAGATGGTAACAGTGTAATGTTGAACACTTCTGCAATCTTTTCCGACATTCACTGGATCTTTACTAATAGGTAATTTTACTGTTTTTTTTTTTAAATAATTTATTGTGCTTCAACTAATATTGACCAGTGAGCCCCTCTCTGGGTCTGTCCACATGACGCGTTATACTTATTACACTGCAGCAAACTTGCCGCCTTTCCAGAAGGTTTCCACTCGTTTCAAGTAACAATGACACGGCCTTACTTACTTACTTTATTTATAGAAAAAACCTTTCCCACCATCTCATCTAAGCGATGATGTGATCGACAATGGAGCACGCCTGCCCATAAGTAACCTATTAGTATACCTCTCGACTTGGAAGACACCCAGCACGCGTAGCATGACCACCGTAGAAACGGGTTTTGTCGACGCAGGAGTAGACAAAATACAGCTAAACAATCGCAATCTGTAATTTTGTCTAGTCTTCCGTCGACAAAACGCATTTCTACGGTGTTCATGCTACGCGTGCAGATTATAGCTATTAGGAAGCCGAAGGATCTAAATCTATTCCCTATCTCCAGAACTCGACAAAACTCCGCCTACACCAGCTCCGCCACCGCAGCCCCTCAGTGCGCTGCCCTCGCTGCCCGCGCCTGTTCTACGACAAGTACGCGCTGGCCGCGCACGCGCCCACCCACGGCGCCGACAGGCCGCACCAGTGCCGCACGTGTGGGGCGGCCTTCAAGCAGCGCTGTAACTTAGACAGGCATTATAGAGTGAGTCCATCGTTGTTTTCATTAATAATAATAATACCACCTTCAATAATATTATAATAACAGATATGATATACACTCACAAAACAACCGAAACAAAGAGTTGCGCTCAGCAGCGGCAGCACACATACTCACTTTTAATTCATTTTACATTTCACTACAAGTAAAAATCATAGAAAAGCCATGGCTTGATAAAAATAAGAAAAAAAGAGACAGCTAGTGCAGCTGCTTCAACTAAGCGTATTACTCGTCACCATGCGCGTCGCAGACTGAAGTCAATACGTCCCAATTAGGACGTTTTCGAGTCTTCACGATTGCGCGCTCACAACATATCTGTTTAATATAATATCATTGACCACCTTATTATTATCCCACTGCAAAGGACAGGCCTCATTCAGATAAAAGCATGAAATTGCCACCACGCCATCGATCATTTCAAGGAGGATTGGCGATTTCAGACTTAATCAATTATACAAAACAAATACTTCCACTTTTCCTCACCATAATGGTGCCGATTCTCTTGTCACAAAATTCTCTAAACTAAACTAAAAATCACTAAAATTTAGTTTAGTCCTGTCAAACGATCAAACTCATTCTGAAATAGACTTTAAATGACACAACTTAACTATAATTTAGTTCGACAGCACTAAGATGACACTGAGATTAGTTTAGTGAAAATGTTATTCTGAATTTGACGATTTAACCTAAAATTTTGTTCTATATCTAAAATCCTCTAACTAAATCTGACTATATTTAATCGCGATTAAAAATGTGTGGAATAAAATTAGATGTCATGAACTAAAATTCAAACCAACACCTCGACTTCAGTTACAAAAAACAGTACTGTATTTTTTTATTTTCTTTTGCTTATATCTCGAAAACGGTGTGTCCTATCGCAAAAATAATGAAAATTTCGTCCCCCTTTAGGTAACCCTTAAACCCCTAATTCTCAACATGTTGGTAATGATTTTTTATTTTTTTTCGTTATTTTCCATATAAAAACTGAAAAATTCCATTAAAAACACGTCGAGGCTGCCGTGATGCGCGCCTCTGGCTCTAAAAAAAAACACGTGGTAGGGAAAACAAGTACCAAGTGGAGGCGCGCGGTTGTCAAATTCGATTTTAGTTGTGTCAAAATAAGTTTTAAATTTAGAGAATTTATTTGGCAGAATAGCTCCAAGATTCCCATAGTCAAAAGTAAGGAATTTTAGAGATAGTTTAGTTAGTTTAGTTCGGTGTACAAGAGAATCGGCACCATTATCTTCCTTCAATAATCTCATTGATGTTCAAGATAAACTTAGAATACATATGAATTGAAAAAGTCACATTGATGCTGCTAATATGAGAGGCGAGAATGAATAATAAAATAATAATAAGCGTTATTGCAGACCACATGATCCGTATGAGAAAAAACGCGGCAAAATGTATGCTGTAATATAAGACGTTTATTTTATAATATTCTATCAAAAGGCTAGTATCCAATGTTATATTTTTTTAAATACGATTTAGCTCACTTTAGGGAAATCCCCTACCATGATACCTCAACATTTTCCTTGATAATGTTTTTAATTGATATTGCCGCGTAATAATTTCTGGAATTATTAAATAATCGTCATTACTCATTTATTACAAATAAAAAGCTGTCATTATATAAATGTTCTTTTTTTTTTTACAGGTTCATTCAAACATTGCTACATTCGAGTGCACGATTTGCAGCAAAAAGTTCAAATACTCGACAAGCTTGAAACTTCACGTGAACTACGTGCATAACAAGTTACCTTACCCGAAAAGGAAGAAAAGAATCAAATCCGTGAAGAATGCGAGTGATTCCTAAAAGATTTGTAGCATCGGTTAACTGGTAGAAAATGGCTATATCATTAAGTCCGCCTGTGCTAGTATTAAATAAATAAATAGATTAAAAAAATGTGTTCCATTTTATTATTCAAAAGACGATGCTTCCGCCTCAGACCAAATAAAAAACCAAGACAGAGCACTGCAAACAATACAGTGAAGCATGCCAAAACTACGACACCACTGCTCTGTGCATACCGCTCAAACGCGCACATTTACAACCATTTACAATCAAACTACACCAAAATATGTGCACACATGTTTACGAAACCGGCCTCACGTTACTGTTGACAGCGCTCTGTCTTGGTTTTTTATTTGGTCTGAGGCTTCCGCACCACGACACGGCTAGCGCCTCGTATTTTTGTGTGAGTTTTGAGTAAAGCTAGCTATATATAGTAATCTTCGTGCAGGTGCGTCTTAGTGGTGTTCATTGGAATCACACCACAAGTGCCTGTAGGTAATGAAAACAGACTTCTTGGGAGTATCTCGTCTGTTTTCATTCTCATACTAATTTGACAATTTATGTGATTGTTGTTTGCTTTTTCAATTTGCAGTTTGACATTTGCTCCTGTCAATTTAGTCTACGAGATTTTAGATAACAGACTTTATTTATACGAATTTCTCTATAAAGGTCTTTAGGTTTAAGAAGGATAGCACAATAGCACAGTTTCGACGAAATATCGGGTTTCCAATTTTTTTTCGGAGAGCTTTCACCCACTCTCGGTGATCTTTGGCAAATACATGGGTCCCCGTATTTGTGCAGGGAACAGCTGCGCAACGGGGTATATTATGCGTAACCAAAGTCGCTTGTTTACAAAAATAATAAGGATAGTGACAGCTAGCTGTCAAATTCTTGGACACGTGATAGTAGCGACGTCTGAAGTGAGCAAGTGGCAGTTTTTATTCCCATTGGGTTATTGAGGCTTGAACCCGTTTTTTAGATTATCGAAACAGTTTTGTACCGGATCGACACGTTTGGCGCTTGTCACAAACTACGAACGAACGTGTGGATGAATCAAAAGAACTTGCAATTTAAAATCACGTATTTCCGTTCGTCCCACAGGTGGGCAGAACGGGAATTTAATAAATAATAAAATGTTGTTACTTGGACGAACGGGATTTTAAACCCTAATATTCTAGTCTAGGGCTTGGAATCCTTTTGGCTAGCGTGTGTATCCGGCTTTGCATCAGTGAACTTAAAAGACATGTGCTCAAAACTATTGCAAGTTTCTAGTAGATTTTGCATTATCTGTGCATAAAATTGTCATTTGTCATTTTGCTGCGATAATCGTTTCACGACTTTTGTTTTCTTGTCTCAAAATAATCCCAAATAAGTTCACGTGTTCCAATAGCTACGTAAAAATCAGTTACGGGATCGAAATACACAATAACATATAATAAGTTAACAATTCGGTGTGGTACATGTGTGAACGGTCACAACAATGGAGAACCTTGATCTTAGCAATAACAAAAACGTGTCTCTTAGTTTGATAGCGGAGTACGGCGGCTCAGATTCTGATTCGGATGATACGGAGACTCGTTCGAACGATAATACGACAGATTCTGATGCCGCAGATTTAACTGAGATGGTATTGAAGAATAATATAATAAATGCGTGTGCTCACGGGCCGTTGTCGAGGCCGAGCGGCCGTGACGAAGCGGATGTTAGCAGACACATGATAATCGACAGTGCGGAGAGTGGCGTGGTGGAGTACGAGGTGACGGAGTACCGTGACGCGGACAGCGACTCCGACAGTGACTCCACCAGCGCCTCCAGCGACAGCGATGTCGACTCCGTGAAGGACATCGAAGAGGTCTCCAGTGGGTGAGTACCTACAAGTACTCTTACACTTAAAACACATTTTTAATGTTTACAGTATTAAGAATGCTAGATAAACTGTAAAAACTTAGCATTTACTTACACAGCTGTTTTTGTGTGATATTCAAAAGTTGAGGTAGATGAAAATCATATTTTAATTTTTGAAAGTGGGAGGTATGATGAAATCTTGATTCATTTTATTTTCCATTGTGTTGGAAATTCAAAGATAAGAAGTGATTGTTTTAGCTAATGCCTTGGTCACCATAGTACATTCTTATAGCTGTACTATGGCTTGAGATTAAGATATTTATTGATAAGACAAAGTGCTCAACAGAACTTGCCGTAATTATTTATATTGCATTGTTGTAGGTTCTTCAACAAAATATAATGGTCTTGTGGTAAAGTTGGTCCATAGAAGTACCATACTTATTTATTTCTTCTGCAACCAAGCAGCTTTACTGAACTCCAAAAACAAATTCTGAACATTCCTAGGCAGTTTTTATGCCACATCAGAAAACCTTCAAGTTTCATCTTATGTAATCTGTCTAATTTAAAACAGTCATATTGCTAGACCTGTGTAAAGACAAAAATTACTTGCAGCCTATATCTATCAAGCAGCAGACTACAATATCCTAAACTGATTATGATTGATTGACTAAACAGACAGCTGTGCTGCTGGGGAGTTTGTTGCGCCACTTCTTCTTTCCAGCTAAAGCACTAGGAAGTGTTGAAGGGTGGGCGTTTTGGGGGACTGTCTTATGTAATTTTGACGTTTGAAAAGTGCTGATTCTCAGCCTAGTTTGAATAAATGACTTTGAATGATATGTTGTCAAAAAAGAGTATTCATGAGCAATGGGTTTAAAAAATACTTACACAGAAACAGTTTTATAAATTGTACAGTACAAGGACAGACATATAATTAAGTATTTACTCAGCAAGATGCAAAGATGTAGCATCTTCCAGACAGGCAGGGCATCAATGAAGGAATTTATTTACTGGAGGATACCATTTTCTGAATTTATATGTTTATTGGTGTAAGTTAAACAGCTAAGGTTAAAAAGTTGACTAATTTGAAGTCCCAGGTTATGTCTTTGTATTTATTAGCAAATATCATTGTTTTATTACATAACATGGTCAGTTGTGGCTGGAGTTTAATATTAACCACGAAACAGCAGTAAAACAATAAAAAGGTGTTTCTCTTGTTCATCTACTTAATATAAATCTTAACTTCGGGATTACTGACAGACAATGCACAGCCTAAACCGCTAGATCTAGCTAGAAGCTTGAAATTTTGCACAAGTCTTTTTTATACAACAAAGGTTAGCAATAAGGAAGGATTTTTGTTAATTCACCCCCTGAAGGGGAAGTTCAGAATTTATGGCAATAGGAAATCCAATCAGGTGCGTAGCTTGTATGTAAATAACAATGATATCAACAAGCCTAATGATAAATAATCACAATATTCTAAAGTACTTGTAAGTGTTTACCAATTGATTTGATTAGTTTATAATCCATCATTTCAATACATTGTTTCTAATGCAAATGTGCTTAAAAGGAGATAAGACTGAATTGCATGTTTACAGTATGTCGGTTTATCACTTAGTTTGAATGTCATTGTTACTGGCTAGATCAGTGGTTCCCAAACTATGGGTGTGGTAAGCAAATATTGGGTGGGTGAAAAATTGTTTTTCAGCTATGAATAATAATTAAACTAAATACTGAAATAAATTGAACATATCAAACTTATTGTAATTAAAAGTAAATAAAATTGAAGTTTATTATAAAGCTATAGTGACAAAAAATAGGAAATAAATAATGTTCTTCTCATTGAAATAGCACTCATTGTATAATTAAGTATTAAAATTTTCGATTGTAACTGAATGTTTTACTTATTTGAACAGTCATTCATATAGTTATTTAAGTAAATATGTTAAAAAAATTTCACCATGATAGTCAAGCATTTGGAATGACAGGCAGTCAACTTTGGGAACCTCTGGGCTAGTTTGCTTAGGTATCATGCTTGTAGTCTAGGTGCCCTAGTGATTGTCACTTGTGTGTTTATGAAACTTGAGAAGTTTATAGCTAGAATGGTTTTAAAGATGGATTATCTACATATAAATGACAGCAATGTATTCTAGATATGGGTACGCAGAAATATAAGTACTTTCATAAATTGCTAAATATCACATGAAGTACTGTCACTGAGAGTACTTTTGACCTTATCAGCATTAATTGGGCACAAGTCCCAAATAAATGCTTTTAATAATAAAAATATTCCCCCACGCAATAATTTAATTTGCTAACTTATCCAAACAGAATTGCAGTACTTTCCCATCAAATGACAATAACACAAGATAATGTTAGGTACATACATTTATTTATGTTCATTTATTTTCAGAGAGGAATTCGAAGGACAAAGCAGAACTGGAAAACCAGAGATTCCGAAAGTGAATGGTGAAATGGGCCTAGATGACTTGCCTCCAATAGAAGATCTAGCCATCAGCCTGCCAGCCCAGGAAACTACCAAGATTGGAACCATTGCCAGCATAGTTGATAGATTAGGTAACTCATACATTTTAATTATGAAAATACTAGCTGCGCCCCGCGGTTTCACCCGCGTCAGTCTCGATCCCTAGGGAATATCGGGATAAAAAGTATCCATGTCCTATTCCAGGTCATGGTCTACCCCTGTGCCAAATTTCATCCAAATCCGTTCAGCCGTTTTAGCGTGAAAGCGTAACAAACAAACAAACAAATAAACAAACAAACTCACAAAGTCGCATTTATAATATTAGTTAGGATGGTTTATCACTACATATTATAAAACAACCCTACAACGTTATAGTCTGTCTGAACGCGATAAACTCAAAAACTAGTAAACGGATTTTCATATGGCTTTCATCAATGGACGGACTGATTCATGAGGAAGGTTTAGGTGTATAATTCATTCATGTTTTCTGTAAATTGGCTGAAATATGATGATGCTTGTTGAAGATGTCGCAAAAAATCATGCCGACTTAGCATTACTGGCGTGGGCCGCATAAACCAATAGTATATCTAACTAATATTATAAACGCGAAAGTTTGTTAGTATGGATGGATGGATGTTTGTTACTCTTTCACGTAAAAACTACTGAATGGATTTGTTAGCAAACAGATAGTTTATAACCTGGATTGACACATAGGATACTTTTTATCCTGGTATTCCCACGGGATCAAGACTTACGCGTGTGAAACCGAGGGGCGCAGCTAGTACTATATACAAATAATACGAAAAAAATGTAGCAACGCTATGTCTATCTGCATTTTTCCGTCCACGCAGACGAAATCGCTAGCAGAAGCTAGTATATATAAAATACATTCTGGACTACACAGCCCCCCTTTGTCTAATATTGGGGCAGCCAACAACGAAAGTCGAAACATTAAAAACACTTAACAGAAACAATATAAGTTTAAATATTTGAATATTATTTAACACTAAAGTTACAGTGGCTAACAATTTGTCAAATTTTATCAACGCGGGGTCAGAAGTCGGGCTAAGGAAACACCGGCTGGCCTTATCTACAGCGCTATAATAATGTCGTGCGGATTTCCCGATAATTTACGCCGCAATAGCGTTGCTTGTCCCGGGACTCATTGTTAGTGGGCCGAGAGATTTAGGTGACAAATCAAAGTCACCTACAGACAACATCACGCTTGTAATCTCCGATGGGTTAAGCAGAGGGGTACCTTTAGATAGTCCACCTATCAAAGTAAAAATCCAGTCATAGTATTGATATAATATTATGTTTATGTCTTAAGGCCGTACCCTACCTCAAATTGCTTAGCATGATCCTCCGTTATGCCGAAAATACTGTAGCACTAATTTTGAAATAAATATAATTATGTAAAAGTTGAGGATTGATGCTAGGTCCTATGTTTGGCGAAAACACGATTACATAACATTTTCTCTATAGACAAAAATCCAAAGTTACCTCTAAACCAAACTGTAAACTGCTGGTATTCAAAAAATACTTCAAATTAGATCATGAAACTTTGCATAATAACTGAACTAACTATAGAGCAGGTCTTGTTTTTTTTTATTTTTAATTACCATTATTTTTCACCGTAAACGCAATTACCTAAACTTTTCGAGGCCTGAGAGCCGCCAGTACCCCACTCCGTCTCGCTCTCACTCAGGCCGCGAGAAGTATAGTGTGAGCGAGATAAAATCTGAGGTAGAGGGCCTTAATAGTTAACATTTCAAAGATAATGATCGCAACTACCAAATCCTCAGGCCTTAGCTACAACTATTTTCTAAACTAGTGAGAAGCCTATAGAAAATTGTTGTATCTCTTTAGCAGTCTTTGCACTATAGCCCTCAGGCCTAATATTGTGGGCCATGCTATAGTGCCATTACATTTAAAAAAACACACAAAAAAAGGGTCAACAATTCGCAGCCAAAGCGTGGCTTTATCAGCCTCGTAGTTTACCACCATGTAGTTTAGAGATACATCGATTTTATCGCAGACGTCGCGTACAAGTCACGGTGTCTGCCCTTGACAGCCACGAGCTTTTTCCATGACCTCCATTGATTTCCGCATCGTTTTTGCAATCGATAGCAATACGGCCTTTCTCTGTACGAGTTGTTTCAACTGTTGTTTTCGATTAATTCCTTTTTTGTTTTATACTCGCATAAGAAACGGCGTTATACACACGCAATTAATTTCTAAGATTTTTAAACAGACGTACTTACTATCATAGATTTATATCTCTGCTTACGATGAAGTTAGAAAGCATGCATCGTTGGCGCAGTGACTGAGTGGTTGGCTCCTGCGATACTAACAAGTTCGATTATCATCATTCTCCTGCCCTTATCCCAATTTATTTGGGGTCGGCGCAACATGTCCCTCTCTTCCATACTTCTCTATTAGCCGTCATCTCGGTTGTCACCCCCTTTCTAGCCATATCATCTTTCACATAGTCCATCCATAGTTTCTTTGGTCTTCCCTTACTCTTATAGCCATCGACATTCATACCCAAAACTTTCCTCACAACATTTTCCTCATTCCTTCGCATCACGTGCCCATAACATGACAACCGATTTCCACACAACTTTGCAGTCACCGGTGCCACTTTCAGACTTCCTCTTATGTACTCATTTCTTATTCTATCCATTCGTGTAACACCACACACCCCTCTTAACATTCACATCTCAGCTGCATGCAATTGCCTTTCATTCATCCCTTTCGTAGCCCAACATTCGGATCCATACAAGACAGACAAGTTCGATTATTGAACCGAACAAATTGTTTGACCTACAGCATTACAGATAGATGCAGTTTACATATTACTCATCAAATCAAATTAGGTAAGAACAATATAGTGGTGAAGGGTGGGCGTTTTGGGGAACTGTCTTATGTATGTTTCACGTTCAAAAAGTGGTGATTCCTAAGCCTAATTTGATATAATGATTTTGATAGGACACTTGAATGGCATTTTTTAGGCATGTGGCTGGCCATTTTGTGTCGATCTGCCCTGACAGTCAAGCAAACTGTTCAGTAAATACAGACACAATAACTAAACAAGTCAAAAAGTATAACATAAAATAATATTTATTATCATCTGCAGTGATAGTACGTGCACTGCCGGAGACACCAGCCGTGGATTTAGACAGCGTGTTGTTCTTGGAGAATGGCTCCAAAGCATTAGGAAGAGTCTTCGATGTCTTTGGACCCGTAAGTATCAACTAATATAATTTTCCATTGGCAAGAATTACGATTTTGCATACAACCTTTCAACCTCTATTCAACCCCTGGGGGCATTAATTTATTTGTTAGTTTTCACTTTCGTTATGTAAGGAATTCTAGTGCAACTTTTCAAGCTTCTTGACGCAGGCTGTGCGTTGTCTGTTAGTGAATGTATATTTATTAAGGGCCTACCCTACCTCAAATTGCTGAGCATGATCCTCTGTTATGCCGAAAATATTGCAGCATTAATTTTGAAATAAATATATGTTCTGTTGAGGATTGATGCTAGGTCCGTCCTATGTTTGATGAAAACACGATTACATAAAACTACCAGCACTCCACGCCGTCTCGCTCGCACTTAGGCCGCGAGTAGTATGGTTCGAGTGAGATAAAAAATGAAATTGAGCTGAGGTGGTATAGGCGCTTTAGTAGAAGAAACCTTGCAAGTTCACAAAAGCACTCCCGGTTTCTGGAGGCTAAATCAATTCGGTTATCAGCGAATCTGATGTGGCCTCTTATACGAATTAGTTGGTGATCTAAATACAAAAAAAAACAGACAATATACAGGGTGTTAAGGTAGACCGTTATCCTTGAAACTAGTGGCTTGGTGTCATCTACAGTATACTGCTGTTCCATACATTTTCTTGTTTATTTAAGTTTATTTTTTATATAAGTTATTGTCGATTTAAGTGAACACAAATGTATGGAATAGCTGATTTTTTTTTCGCGATTTCATGTTTGATAAGTACATGACACCAAACCACTAGTTTCAAGGATAACGGTGTCTACCCTAACACCCAGTATAAGTTTACGGCCCACTCTTAATTACTTTTTTTCGTTGTTTTAATCCATAAAGAAGTACGAGGAGTAGTGAGGAGTTTCTTAGCCAAAGCCTTTGGCTTAATTTCAAATTTAGCTTGACACAAAAAATACGCAATGCTTTTCACATAACCCCACAGGGTCAAAAAACTGATTAGGACAGCAGCCAATTTGCTAGCCTCTTAAAAGTGGTAAGTATAAAATATGCCTGGCGATCATCCAGCGGGCATATTGTCTTCAATTTCTCCCTAATTTATAAGGCACTTTATGTCTACAAATAACATGATAATGGCAATGGTATTCTTAAGGGCCTCTACTAGCTCGATTTTTATCTCGCTCGCACCATACTACTCGCGGGCTGAGTGAGAACGAGACGGAGTGGGGTGCTGGCGGCTCCAAGCCTCGAATACTGTAGGTTTTTACGGTGAAAATAATGGTAATAAAAATTACGTTGAAAATATGTACTTAGTTCAGTTATTATGCAAAGTTTAATGATCTAATTTGAAGTATTTTTTTAATACCAGCGGTTTATAGTTCGGTTTAGACATAACTTTGTTTTTTTTTTGTATAGAGAGATTTTTATGTAATCGTGTTTTCGTCAAACATACGACCATAGTCAATCCTCAACTTAAACATATTTATTTCAAAATTAATGCTGCAGTATTTTCGGCATAACGGAGGATCACGCTAAGCAATTTGAAGTAGGGTAGGCCCTTAATTGGTATACGAGAAAAATCCCATAAAAATATGAATAGTCTGCTAAGGTTGGTAGCGACTTTGAAGATAAGTTTGAATATACGACGTCGCCCTTGGAGTTTCATAAGTAAGCTGATATTTATTTATGAGTATGTATGAATGAGATTTATTTTTATGGCCATCTATTACTACAGATGATAGTTATTATCATAATGATAGAATTTAACAGTACTGTTTTGAATAAGTACGTCGTAATTTACACACGGCCTACACATCAAGCTATACATTTCCAGTTAATGCTGATCTCGCATTGTATAGGATTTCCGTACAATGCGAGGGCAGCTTATACTGGAAATGTATTTATTTTATTTTATGTATAGCGACAGAACAACTTGTCATGACGCGTAAGGCACATCGTATTTGAGCTTAGTTCTGACAAAATGACACAATCCATATCAAATTTTCTTAATTTCCATAATAAATCTTTTACAGAACCGATCTTTTATAACAAAATCTTTTTTGCGCACGGGTTGTACATGTACAACCCGGGCGCATTAACATGGCACCTGGCTCAATGACATTTGTAACTCCCCTTGCTTCCCCGCGCGGGTAGCGGGGGTAGTATTGAGTTCCGAGCCAGGTGCCATGTTAACAGCTATATAGTAAATAGTATACCTACCACATTTAAAAATATTGGATTAGTTTGACGTAATTAACTGAATTAATAGAGATTGTGTGTTGGCTGATTTTGGCAGAACAAGTGGGCCTGATTGAGAGGTTTTACTTAGCCTTTCTACTGGATTGCAACAGCTCCAAAACTACTCCACGATATAGGATTCTCTACTTTTCATATCCGGCTTCTTCTGGCAGCCTGGCTTATTTGGTTTGGGTCTTTTCGGAGCCCACCATAACTCAACTAAACTTGTGTCATGGTTTTCTCACAATTTTGTTAATTTCTGCGTAACATAAAAATCAGAGAGACGTTTGTTCATCCACACTAGTCTCCCAAAAATCAGTAACATGCGCTCGTCTGCATCACTCCAAAAAATGTCAAGTGTCAAAACTGCTCGTAAATAATATTCAGGCGTATGCATACCTACTTTTCTGCAGTCCTTCCTACCATGCTCCTACTGGTCTATACTGTGGTTGACTATCAGTAAGTCAGAGTCCACCTAATTACTGTCATATTCTACATTGATACATGTATAATTAATTGTGTTCGCAGGTAACAGAACCGCACTACTGCGTGCGCTTCAACTCAGTAGAACATGTTCGCGAGCGCGGCGCTCAGCCGGGTATGGACGTGTTCATCGCGCCGCAGAGCCAGCACACCAACTACGTGTTCCTCACCGAGCTTATGAAGTAAGGCACACCATTTGATAGTTTCATAAAAGTAAAAACAAGAAAATATCGATTTCTATAGAAATTCACTTCTTTATTTTTTTACTTTTCATTATTTGTAGTTACAGCCGCAATAAAAATACACAATCTGTGAAAATTTCAACTGTCTACCTATTACGGTTCTCGAGATACAGCCCTCTGACAGATGGACAAACGGACAGCGGAGGGTTACGTTACCCTAAAGAGCGAAATTTTTTATGAAACGTGGTAATTTTAGTACTAAAATCGTGAATTTTAAATAGCTTTAACTTTATTTTCAATATAATAAGACTTTTTTATTAACTTTGGCAATTTTATGCAGTATTTATATGTGCCCGTGTCGAATCGGACAAGTTTTCTTTACACATTGTATATTATTTACCAAATTGTCTGTGGCGGCATCTACAACGCCACTACGCGTCACATCAGTCATTCAAGTCGCAATCTGTCAAACTTGTCAAATAATTTTGACAGATTGCGAATGAGGTGCGAATGAGAACGTTCTTAAAAATACGGGAATTGCCCCTCTGACGTCACGCAAATCCTACATCGCGCAAGCAAAGTTTTCCGCGCGTTTGGCATATATACAGAAACCCGACAACAGCAGTCGGGCAGTAACGTACCAGACACAACACCCGTCTGGTCAGAGAATCCTCCCTTTTCTATGGAGGATGAGGAACTCCCCATCCTGTCCCTCATACCTTTAAATGTGTATGTATATTAATCACCTATGTGCCCATATTTGGGGAGTAAAGAAAGAAGCCTGTCTATAAGTTTAGATAGATTTCTGATACACCTCCCCGACAGTAAACTATCTGCGATGAACAACCTTGTCAAATTAAGTTTATTGACAAAGCTACATGTTGCAGAACAAAACAGCTTACATTTACGACATTTCTGTTAAAAATGTACTTTCGCTTCTGGCCGTACGGAGGGTAGTCCAGGTTAATAATAAGTTATCAACTATAGCCTTCGACAACTACGTTCTGTCAGCTGACCAAACAAGAATATGAAAAATTTTATATTTTATAAATTTTCAGAATAAAAGGCTCCGATGCGTCGTGGCTGCACGACGTCGAGCCTCCCGCGCATCAGATCGAATACTCCGACGACGAGGAAGAACGAAGAGCCAACAGAGCGAGGAAAGAGCAGCGGAGAGACAAAACAGAGGAGTCAGAGGACGGAGAGACCTCCAAGAACACGAGGAAAGTACCCGAACGACGCAACCAAAGACCCTCCGAGTCCAGCAGCCGGTTCGGCAGCGGACCCAGCCGGGGACGGAACCCATTCTCAGCAGGATCTAGGAGAAATAATAACCCCAACGCGTTCCCACGTGTAGGCAGGCCCTGGCCTAGCAATATAGGCCTCCGGACGCCTCCGCCACACCCCAACGGTGACGCTGGAGCACACGGACCATTCAGCGCACCCCCTAACTTCACAGGCCCCCCCATGTTCCCACCCCCATTCAATCCCAGCACACCACCTCCCTTCATGGGCAACATGTTCCAGTTCGGAGCAAACAGGATGGCCGGCAGCCCCATGCCGCTCTCCATGGGCCCTCCCCTGCCCCCCTTCCGCCACAACATGCCGGTGTTCGGCTCTAACTACTGCACGGTAACAGGGCACCCCCAGTGGGTCAACAACGGACCCCCTCCCCCTCCAGGAACCTAATGCGCAACATTTTTTTAATAATAAGATCTATCTCATAATAATTAGTCGATAGTTAGTGCAGTAACATGTCTAACAATACTAAAGTGTGGTTATCCAAAAATAAATTTATATTTATATGGAATAAACAATGATTATTACAGTATTTTGTGTTTGATTTGCTATTGGAAGACCACTAAGATAACACCAAAATAGCCATTGTAGGTACATTACGGCCGACAGTGGTAACAGTACAGTGGTAACGTCCACGACTTACGAGTTTTGGTCGTAGGTTCGAACCCTGACAGGCGCTTTACTTTGTGTAAATTATTTCATCGCCACTGCTCTCAAAACGGTGAAGGAAAACATCGTGACGAAACCGGCATGTCCTAGAACAAAAAATTCGAAGACTATGTGACATCTACCAACCCGCACTGGGCCCGCGTGGTGGATTACGGCCCACTCCCTCTCACAGAGAGGAGGCCTGTGTCCCAGCAGTGGGAACATTATAGGCTGATTATGCTTATGCTTACGGCCGACATAACTTGGCAGTTCCGAACTTCGCGCAGAGGGTTGCACAGGAACATTTTTTAGGAATCAAATGGTGACATGAGGCCAGTGTGAGTGAGAGGACATGCGCGAAAGTTATAAGCGCCCATGATCAGACCTGCCAAGTTATATCGGCCGTATTGTACTTGGTGCCCGCCGCGCCAAATGGTGTAAAGGTGCGTCCTTATACAAAAAGTAAACCCAAATATAATTTTGTGATTTCTTTATTAAATATTTCATGTTAGAAATTAACTAACGATCGAATTTCATAATGTTAAAATAAAAAAAGTTTTTATAATAATAAAGATTACATCTAAAAAATACTGCTCTCGGACTATGCAAACATAAACGTATACATCTGCTGCCCTAACTGACGAATCGTCAAAGTAAACTGGTTAAACGTATAATAATTTTGCACTCAAATGATCACAACGTAAAATGATGAACATTTCACAAAATACAGGAATATAAAACGTTCACTTAAACTAAACATATATACTATTTGTCTAAAAACTATCCGGCCGTAAAATAATATATGATTTTACGACAAATGATCAATGGATACATGTTTTGATTGGGGAAGTTCTACACATAGCACACTGCGTGATATTTCTCTACTTTCATGTAATAATGTCAATATCGCTCCGGTTACGATAGGATATCGCTTCGATAATATTGTTTTAGCATTATAATCGATGTTAGTGTTATTTTATATGAATTTAAATGGGTATCGAAATCAGAGCTACATCAACATAGAATAAATCAGGTTTACAGACTGTTAGTACAACTAAGACTTAAAATTACTTCCAAATAGCTGCTTAATAATTGCACTTCTTCATCATTGAACACATTTAAGAGTTTGGTGGTAGCACTGTAGGAAATGCAGAGATATTCATGAAATGCATTACTGTAGGCATAGAGGAGTTACGAAATATCAATGCTAATGTGTGCTATGCGTAGTATAGAAAACAAAACTGATTATGCCAACGCAAATTATTAAAATTTTGAAGGAGTGATCGGATAAAAATAATATCTTGCTAATGCCCATAAAATATAGCATTAGGGATCAGCATACAATCTTTAGATCGTCATAGACAAATAGGATTGGAAGCTTAATATGAGTTTCCAATAACGGCCAGTTTATATACTATCCAACCAAGTAAATTAAGTCAATTTTACAACGTTTTAACGGGTAGTACTAATACGACCGGAAAACGTAGCCAAGATTGACCGATGACTTGATGAAGGCAGCAGGAATCCGCTGGATTTGGGAAGCACAGAACCGGTTGAAGTGGTGGTGCTTCGGGGAAGCCTATGTCCAGCAGTGGACGTCTTTCGGCTGAAATGATGATGAAGACAAAGATGAACACGGGGCTTGAGCCGCTAAGAAAGCGGGTGGGCAGCATTGTCACTTAGTAATGTAAAATAATGCAACTGCCTGGCCATTATAACTCATACTAAACCTCCAGATTTTATAAAAGATTTGCATTTTCGTGTACAATAACTAATATTTTTAGACAGCGTATACTTTTAAAACAATACAATTTCTTCAAATAACCGTTTAAACAATAATTTTGCAACATATCGCACCAATACAAAATAAATATAAATGCAATTCTTGCTCTCGATTATAACGTCCGATTATAACCGTCATATTGGCAAACTTATGAACCAATCAGTATCTACATATATTTAAAACCGTCTTTTATCTTAGACTGAACTCCGAACACTTGAAACAACCCCTTTTTGAGAAGAGTTTAAGAAGAACCAAGTGATTTTAATCTACAAGAGCTATTTTATTTGCTCTCTGATTTTAAAATTGATAATACAGGGTGTTTGGGTTCCATCGTTTGCTGAATGAAAATGGCGGATAGGAGGCGCCAAATCCTACTCAGGCCCCAAAAAAATTCTTGGCCCCACGGGATTTTTTATGTCAATATAGAAATTTTATTTTTCGAAAAATCCCAAATTTCAGCTTTTGTATTTGAATTTAAAAAGGTAATGGTAGAGCCTCTTATTAAAAAAAAATATGTAATGTGGCATGTTATAGGGTTCTATCAAAATTACTTGCAAGCAAAATCTAGCTTTGTTCCTCATCTGGTTTTTAAAAGATGCCGTGGTGCCAAGAATTTTTTTTGGGGCGTGAAAAGATAGCGTATGACCTCCTATCCGCCATTTTCATTTGGAAACGATGCACCAAACACCCTGTACATTCAATGCAACCGAATCAGGCTACTGTGCCTTTATTCAAACTTGGAATTTTTTATAATAGATGCCTTTATTTTAAATTTAAAGCGAAGCAAAATATCTTGTTTACCCCCATGACCTAATTACCATACATATCAATCTTCTAATTATTGCTTCTATATTCCTACAGTACCAAATGCAGATATATGTAGATAATGACCGTCAAACATTGAAGGGAACACAAAAACTTAACGACAACGGAGCCAATAGGCGCTTGTAAACACAACTTAAACTCAGCTTACTATACTATTACGTGTGACGGGAGTAACTGATTACTGTATCAACTTATCTTAGTTTCGTTATAAAAATACAGATTCCTATATTAAAATAATTCTCAATAAGCTTAGCTTGCCGTCTGAGACTCATGATTACATGCCTCTTCGGGGCTTCATGTATGTCAAAATGTTCACAATAATAATAAGTGGGTAAGACTCGTTGGTCTCGTACACTGCGATTGGAGCTAACTTCCACTTATATGTCGCAGAAGTTAAGCATAAGTACCCGCAACTGTAGCCTGTCCGGTCACACGTTGCGTTTAGTCGCATGCGATTTGTCGCACCAACAAGTCCAAACCCCAACCGATACACGTCAACAGAAAACGAATCCGAGCAGTCTTCCATTAAATACGTAAAAATATATCGCAATGATACTTAAACAAATCGACGACTATCACTAATAGTGAATACTAAAAAAGATATACTCAAGTTTGATCATAATATAAACTTAATTCTAAATGATTAAAGAAATATTACGTCTCATCTACTTCATTAATCCAAGGGTTATAGTTTTGTATCGATTACAAGTTAGGAACTATATCTACTACTGTACAGATTATAAAGAAAATAATGATTATGATTTTTCATAATAGTGAGTTTTAATACTTTTATTATTACACCGACATTATAATATGTTTGCAGACTTCTACATAAGGTTCTATCGAACATAATGAGGAACTAATATGTGTTTGTTCGAAAAATATCATATGAGTCGGCGTCGCCCGTCTCACAGGCCGCACCGCCGACGACAGCTGTGTTCAAAATATGTGGTTATATATTGCGTATCTAATATCATTATATAGAACTACGATACGTTATTCATTGCTTTTATAGGCAAAACTATTAAAGAAATATATTGTTAATATGTCAATACAATATGTTTCTGCTAAAAATATGTAGCTTATTCGTATCACTTGTCCGTGTGGTGTTGTCGAGTTTAATATTTAGAATATTAAGTTTTATATTCATCTAAGACACTACGTACTACATTCTAATATTCACAGAGATTGATACAGTTAAGAATATGGAAAAGGCGAAATAGCGTGTGCCCTGCTACACAACGACTAACTATAAAATTATAATATAAAATAAACATAAAGTAGACAGCCAACCAGATGCTACGTCCGCACGAGCACTGCTCAAAAATATTTCCTAAACACGTAATGGAAGTCAGTCTCTCGTTACATAAAAAAAAAATCAGATCAATCGAGAGATTTCGCGTGTAAAATAATAGAAATACTTTTGAGGAGTGTCAAATAATAGCAGATTAACACACCACTGTAAACGTGGGTTTAATCAACCTATTGTCGCTCGCGGTGGTGTGTATACCGCCCTAAAGGATTAAAACAGTAAAGGCAACGTTAAGTGCACATTATCATAAACATCGCGTATCTAAATAGTGTCACTGTTACAATTATTACTCAGTAAATATGCTGCCTCTATGTAGATATTCGCAAAATACACATCTATACGTAAAACTTTTTGTTCTGTAATGTACTGCGTGGGAGTCGATCTATTTAGGTGAACACTGAAGTAATTATTTCCTTTATTAATGCTACTTCATATTGTGTAAACTTATGTTTTCATGTAAGTTGCATAAAAGAACTGTCAAAACATTGTTTGTAAAGAATCATTTGGAGTAAGCACCTTTATGGCAACTATGAAATTGTTGTAAAATGCACTCAAATCCATTTACAGTACAACTATTTTCTGAATGTCCCCCGGCAAACTTCGTGCTTTGTCAGTTGTCGGATTTTTATTCGTTCCTAGAGTACTTAGTAATCATCATCTGACTAGCCTTTTCCCAACAATGTTGGGGCCAGCTTCCAGTCTAACCGGATGCAGCTGAGTACCAGTATTTTACATGGAGCGACTGCCTATCTGACCTCCACAACCCAGTAACTGGGTAATACGATACCCCTTGGTAAGACAGGTTGTCAAACTTTCGGGCTTCTGACGACCCGTTACAACTGTCAAAGATCTACAAATGACAGCCGGGACCAACGTCTTAATGTGCTTTCCGAGGCACGGAGGAGTCTCGGTATGTACTCCTAGAGTACTTAGTAATACGATCTCCAAATCGATTGAGAGCGTCCGGTCTGTACCAAGTGCAAAGGGCAACTAAGAGAAATCCGACGACTGACGAAAAATGAATTTTTTTAACTAATACAGCATCAATCAGTAAGGGATCATTATAGCAGTGGCGAATTACCTTGCAAATATCTTACCAATGTATTGAATACATAACTTCCCCACACAATACACGACATAACAACATTGTGACATTAATATTTTGTTCTGATAAGTATACAAGTTGTCTAATTGAGTATCACGATTAAAATTATGTAAAGCTTATGGCATTATGGTACATTAGTTGACCAATAAAATAAATATTTCATCACCACCAATTCTAAATGCATTTTTGACAGTCACTTGAATTCTTTTTTTTTAAATAGTTATAAATGAGTATCATTGTAGTAGCATTACCGTGTTTAGGAAGACTTTTATGTGAAACTTTGAAGGTAGTTTAAGATTTAATGATTTTTCTTAAAGTGATCTTTGTAGTGTCACCCTTCTTTTGCATGCAATGGTATATTATTTCATTATACAGGGTGGCAGGGTGACGCGCAAACTCTTACCATAAATTCAGCACATGATTCTAGCTCAGAAATTTTACGTCGGTTATAAAAAAAAAGGAAACCTCCTGTTTCATAGGAAAGTGCAATACCTACGCGGTCAAAATGTATAGGACAGCAATTTTTTTTAGAAAAATTTCGACGCAATTTTTGTGCTGAATCATGTACTGAATCCATGGTAAGGTTGCGCGTCGATCTTACTGCCACCCTGTATACAAATTTGTTAAAAACAAATTCGCTTTGCACCGAGAGAATGTGAGTATCATCACTGTTAAGGCTCTTCAGAATAAGCACCGAGAGATTAAAAGGTAGACAGGCTGGCCTCGTACTTGTGACGAAGAATTTCCGCTGGTCGAGTTCAGTTTAAGGAAGCACGGTCTAGGACAAATTGCCATTTTGATTTTAGTACTAGGCTATTCTACTATGTATGTGCCCACCCTAATTATTAAATTACACTTCAAAAACCGCCGTGTGTTCTGGACCACTTAATTCCAAAGTGAATGCTACCACAATAATAATAATTATTACACAATAATGTCTACCCCATATTGTTTAGAAATCTCTCCTACGACACCTCGAAGAAGCTGCAATTTAGAATTTCCCAAATGCAGATACACATAAATTGCAATGAAAAACAAACACTTTTTAACACAATAGGGTGTTACGTAAAATAATATAAACCGCATATGATTTTTCATCAAAAATCGCAACATATAACTATAAACTTGCATTGACTCTCAATCTGAGATCTTGCAAAATATAAAAAGAACCTTCATTACACACACACAATCTTCGCTAAATAACAGTCTGCAGCAATAGGCTCATGTCTTCAATCCCGTACATCACCGAAGTATACAGGGTAGACGAAAATGGGTGTGAAATCTTATGTGTTCTCAACAGGCCTGATGGTACAGTCACCGACAGTTGTGATGGGCGTGATCGTGACCGAAGACGGCGTTGAAGACGACACTGTACTAGTCTCAACGATCTGTTCCATCTTTTCTTCCTTTTCATCATTATTGGGGGGTAGTTTGACGATCTGGCAGTCTCCTACGGTCATGATCTGCGTTTCCATGGCGACGGATGGGACGTTATCGTCTTGTTCGATGCGGGAGTCGTCGTCATCTGAAGAAGAGTCGGAGACGTCGATGGTTCTATCGTGCGATTGGTCAGTATTGAGGCTCTGGTCAGTGTCCACGTTGCGGTCGGGGTCCACGCTGGTGACGCCATAAGATCCGTACGCCAGCGGGTTGTATATCATTTCAGTTAGGTAGGAGAAGTCGCCAAAGGGTAGGTTGGTCGCGTTGTAGTTTTCGTTGGGTCGCCCGTCTGGAAGATTTACGATTTCATTTAATTTTTTTTGGAATAATGACTTAGTTCATATTAGTTTTGTTTTGGGTGCATCCATATTCATGAAGCCGCTCGGATATTTCCACAATCAGTGTTTTGTGCGTTTGTTTAGATTAAGAAGCATGCAAAAGCTTTACATACAATAAATACTTATTTAATTTTATATATTCTGGTAATATTTACAAATCCTGTTTTATATATAATTAGGCACGTTAGTAAGGATTAGTTTTGTTAGTATGTCATTTACAATTATAATATTTATGCAGACTGAGCATCGTAGCGGATTATTATTATGTTAAGATTTTATCATCAGGCGAGGGTTTTACTGATTCTAAAACAAAACGTATTGATTGAGGCACTTATTTTAGATTTTAGTTGACAAGAAAAATAAGTCCCGTATCTTGATTTAACTTAATTTAGCATAAGCAGAAATAAAAGATTTCGCCATTAAAAATGTTCTTAAATTGTAGTAAATAAAAAGCAGAAAGAAATGTCTGTGGTCTGAGTTTACAGTTACAAGTAATAAGTGAGGTATTTATAACTATAACCAGAAATCGCACACAATAGAGAGATTTGGAAGGAAAATGGGCAGGCCTTTGCCCATCAGTGGGACACATTATAGGATATAAAAAATATATTATATATATAACAACAGAGGGTTTAAACGATTCTGCTTTTCTCTTTTCCTCGACGCAATAACTCTATATTACTTTAAGTTTGTTTCTGTGAGAGTTTACTCATTCCCAGTGTCATAATCATGCGCCTTTTCAGCAAGTATTTAATACGCTAGTTTGCCCATAAACTAACATACAATTTCTCCACCATTCCACGTAAAACCCAAGCCAAAAACAACAAATACCGATTAGTACCGACATTGGTTCCCAATTTTGTCAAGTAGTTGTATCTATCATGCCTCAAAAGTGGTTTGTACTAACAAAATTTGTTGATTGCGAGCCCGTACTGCGTCGATATATCCATATCCATACCTAGAGAGAGATATGCGTTAGCTGGCGGTAGCGTTGAACCTAATCTCCTTAGAATTTATTCATTAACCGGCTTCAAAAAGGAATGAGGTTATGCATTTCACAGTTTTGGTTTTCCAATTATGTACACTACTTTTATATGTATGTTTTTTGCTCTGCAGTGGGGCAATATTATATAGTATTTTGTTCGTATAGATTTGTTAAATACTTTAAAGAGCTACTGTGCACTGTAGGCTAAATCTTTCGAAAGATTTCAATTTATGGTTTCTATTACAAAATCATAAAGTGTTATAGTGACCTCTTAAAATGTTACTTTTCACGATAATATAATTATTATGTTCAATTATATTTTAATATACAGAAAGTGAATCCTTTTGCGTATTATTTCAAACGCTGTTTACAGTTCGATTCAAACTTAATGGCGGCTCGGAACCTGAGGCGAGTCGCTGCGCAGCAACAATTTCATGTGTCAGCGGGGGCGAGGGGTGGGGTACTGCGCAGCGAGTACGTACCTTCCAAGCCACAAAGAAGTTTGAATCGAACTGTAACTATTCCTTCAAAAGTTGAAAAAATATATATTGCCATGCAGCAAGAACCAGGCAGGGAATAATGTTTGAAGCCCAAATAATTGGCAATACTAATGAGCCAAGCAGGAGAATAGGTCCAACGCAATAAAAAAGCATAATGCATAAAGGCAACATTGTGTGGACATATTATATATTTATAATCTAGCAAATTATACTATTTATCTAACTTTTTTTTTTTCATAAAATCTTTGATATATCCCCTATATATTTGGAGGGCGTACGTAGCCAACTCGCAGAGGCCTCTTAGACAATTTTAGGTGTTGAGGCACTAACAGACGATTTTCCATGTATGCACTATGCAAGTACACTCATTATAATGCAATTGAACTGAATGCCTTAATATTTTAGCTAGTAGCATCAACAAATGAATGCCAAACTATGCAATTTAAAAAAACCTGATATTTATAAACATTCAATCAATGCTCTTTAGAACTCAGACAATACCTGTTTTATCTTTCTTTTAATAAATTCCAAGAAAATAAAATTTCCTTTCAAAAGTTGATAAAAATATTAAGAATTCAAGATGACATATTAAAACGTAATGAAATTGTTGTCACAAGCTAGATATATCCACACAACGTACACACACACACAAAAATTGCAATAATACACACACACAGATAAAAATTAAACACAAACACGTGTAAGTGAGTAACACAATAACAGTTGGATATTATTCATGACCAAAGCATTCCGCTCATGACTCAGAACAATTTGTATGGACTTAAATAGTATAATTGTGTCT
The DNA here is from genome assembly GCA_948473465.1 of Lithophane ornitopus. Lineage (NCBI taxonomy): Eukaryota > Metazoa > Arthropoda > Insecta > Lepidoptera > Noctuidae > Lithophane > Lithophane ornitopus. The sequence goes on along the minus strand of OX419632.1, from coordinate 13,222,152 downwards.
AGAGACACATTAATGTAAGCAAAAACGAGAATTGTGGGGGACATTATAAAAATTTGAACTACGATTTTACGTAGAGCATTAATAGTTTAAATAATTAAGCGCGTTATCTATAATATTAAAGATACATTTCATATTAATAAACCACTCTCATTTTAAATGACGATCTTAAGACGAAAGCTTCAGGGTAGCCCGCGATATTCAAATGTTTTTTACGTTTTTTGCAATTTTCAGGTCAGTGACAGGTTTTATATTGAATAAAATATGATTCGCGACCGTAATACAGAATTATAAACATTAGAATCAGCAATACAACTCCTTAAGTTAGAATAATGATTGATTGTCTCCAAAATGTCATGATTTCATGAAATAGGTCATTCAATACGATTATAATGAACTTAGAGAGTTGTATTGCAGATTGTAATGTTTATAATTCCGTAAATCCATATTTGTTACGGTCGCAAATCATATTTTTATCAACGTACAACCTGACCCTGATCAGAAAATGACAAAAAAACGTTAAAAAAAAATTGAATTCCGCGGGTTACCTTAGGCATTTCATAAGTTGTTATTTCAACGAATTTATCAATTTTCGCCATCATATTTTTTATTACTACTACTACTCAATATGTCATTTAATTTTTTTTAATCATAACACGGTGCAGGTAGAAACTCAAAATGAGCAAAATGTGAATATTGTATGAATATTACTAAGTTGATTCTTTCTCAAAAATCATTTAAATGAGAGAGATTTATTAGAAGGGATCTTACCTATACTCAAACCTGTCCACACTGAGTATAAAGGGAAACAAACGTGTAGAAAATAACTTCGAAATATCTTTAACGATCAAGGCGATTTAGAAACATGTTTAAATCAAACGGGGAGTCTCTTGCAAAGAGGTTGGGGATATACTTTGGCCGAGTTCACGCCAAACGTGTAGTCGTATGTCAAATTCAAAATGTTTGCAGTGTGAATTATACTGTGTGCGGTGTAGCATAGCGCGGGTGACAGAAAGGGTAAGACTTTTAAATTACTACAATTATTACTGATTCCATATTATGTACATAATCCATACTAATATTATAAATTCGAAAGTAACTCTATCTGTCTGTATGTATGTTACCTTTTCACGCCTAAACCACTGAACGGATTTCTATCAAATTTGGCAAGGAGATAGATGGCATCCCTAGGATGGACATAGGCTACTTTTATCGACATACCACGCAGGCGAAGCCGCGGGCGGAAGCTAGTCTTGTATATATGTATGTATCATAGTCGTAAAATACGGAATCACTAATAACTGTAGTAAATTAAATAAATTTACCCTTTCTGTCACCTCATTACCTGTCACCCGCTCCATGCTACATCGCAAACAGTATACCTACTTAGTGTGTTGTTTTTCATATATTCTTACAATCCTTTATGGCCGACTATAACTTTAGTGCGAACGCGGTCTTTATAAGTTGACTGGCTGACGTGACTTTACTCATCATTCTGAACAACTTTTACTACGGGACCAAACCTGAAATCATGAAAAAAAAAACTGGTGTTCCTTACATTTATGTTCGAAAGTCTGACAACCAGTCTTACCAAGGGGTACCGTGTTACCCAGTAACTGGGTTGTGGAGCTTAGATAGGCAGTCGCTCCATGTAAAATACTGGTATTCAACTGCATCCGGTTAGACTGGAAGCCGACCCCAACATAGTTGGGAAAAGGCTTGGCAGATGATGATAACTCGTTAAAATGTAGAGAACAGCTGATTTTTTATTCGCGTTTTCAAGTCTGGTTTCATAATAAAAGTTATTCATAATGTAAAGAAACGTAGAGTACCGGGTGCTGTAGCGCAAATCGGTAGAGGCCTTTATCCAGGAGTGGGCTGTGATAGGCGCCGGTGTACATACCTTGCCTCGGCAGCAGGTAGTTCTTGGGCGGACGGCCTCTCTTCCTCTTGAGCAGCAGCTGTTGTCCGGACGGCGTGAGGTGCGACATCTGCGGGCTCGGGCCCATCACTGTGCCGCTTGTTAGCACGCAGCCTTCCATGTCTGGAATAATATGCGGAAGGGTCAGGAAATCTTAACTATCCTTACATACATAGTAGGTCCCCACCTATGAAATCAGCGTTTTGTATGTGGAATTTTAAAGTTGCATTTTTAACCGACTTCTTCAAAAAGGAGGAGGTTCTCAATTCGTTTTTTTTTTTTTTTTGTTTGTATGTTACTCGATTTCTCCGCCAATTATGAATCGATTTTGATGATTATTTTTTGTTTGGTAGGCCATGCTTCAGAGGTGGTCCCATATAAATTTTATTAACTTTGCTTGCGCAGTTTTTGAGTTAGCTTCAATATTACATTATTATTAAATAAAGAAATAAAAACTAAAACTCAACTACGACTAAAAAGGTATAAACAAGAGACCACAGACAGCCAAATTAAAAATCCGGTGGCACACGTGTTAGGGCATGAAAGCCGACCCCAACATGGTTGGGAAAAGGCTAGGCAGATTGACACGTTTTAGGGCATAAATCGAACAGATTACGTGTGACTCCGGATTTTTAATTTGTCTGTCTGTGGTGTCTTGTTTATACCTTTTTAGGCGGAGTTTGGTTTTAGTTTTAATTACTTTTTTTTTTTTTTATTCTTTTGAGGTTATAATATATATATTTTTGAAATGTGCTCGTTAAGCCCTTTCATTTGATAATTGATACCCAACATGGTACGATTAAACAATATTTTTTTATAGTTCCTTACGTTATGTCCTCTAGAAGGCGCCATTTTTAATGTAATGTGACGTCATATAGCCTATACCAGCAGACGATCAAAACGCTTCCAACGATACCTCATTTGTCAAATTGTGATGAGTGGTTTAGAAGATAGGAGGGAACAGATGAACATACATACATACATACCGGTCAAAATCATAACCTTCCTTCTTTCTTCGCCGTAGTCGGGTAAAACAACGCCAATTTCATAGGTGGGGGCCCAATATTATAAAACAAATTCCTCCGCCGCGTCTGTCTGTCGTCCTGTTCGCGATAAACTCAAAAACTACTGCACTGTTTTTCATGCTGTTTTCACCAATGGATAGAGTGGTTCTCGAAGAAGGTTTTAGTATATAATAACCAACATCCACGCGGGCGAAGCAGCGCGCATTAGCTAATAATATTATAAATGCGAAAGTGAGGTTGTTTGTATGTTACGCTTTCACGCTAAAATGGCTGACCGGAATTGGATTAAATTTGACATATAGGTAGACCATGACCTGGAGAAGGACATGAGATACCCTACCCTTTATTCCGTTATTCCTACGGGATCGAGACTTACGCAGGTAAAACCGCGGGGAATCTAGTTTACTATAAATTAAAAACACAATTACCCATCGAAGTCTTGGGCGGGCGCCCCCTCTTCTTCTTGATCTTAGGCGTCAGCGGCAGAGGAGTCTTCCTGGGCCTCCCACGGCCTCGCCTGGGCGGGTCCAGCAGGTTATCAGGATTGATCTCATTGCGTACAGGTTCCAAGGTAGAGTTCAGGACTACAGGGTTAGCGGCCGCGCGGGGAGGCAGCATGACGTCACCGGAAGGAGTGAACACTAAAAAAGCATTTATTTGTGAAAATAAGGGACAGAAAATTCTTAAAGATAAATTAGATCAATCTGTTACCCCGCGTCTCGACTAAAAGCGATCGTCGCGCGAGTTCTTGATCGACGCGATCGTTAGTATAAGCAGACCTCGCATTGTAAAGAAATCCTATAAAATGCGAGATCAGTATTAACTGGAAATGGGCTTGATGTGTAGCCGTGTGTATGTACAAACACGACTTGATGATCGTGCAACTTTGTCCTATACATATAAAAGAGCGCAATGATTGTATACTCGCTCGACGATCACTTTTGGTCTGATTCTAGTTTATATTATTTTAAGAAATTAATTACGTACGAGCGTTTATTCTGAAAGTTGGCAACTTCGCAAATATTAACCTGTGGGTCTAAAACGGTCACATTAGCAATTCCTCTAAAAGCATTTCATTTCCTGAATTTCCAGCTGTCATTAGCAATTCCTATAATTTGACACAAAAGCAATTCATTATACGTGGACAATTTTACGAATCTCCATAGAAAACTGTCAAACAGATGAATTATTTCGTAATATGAATCGCACGCAGATCTTAATATGAATTGTCATTTTGTGACATTTTACGATGATTCATAATATTTATCCTATTATGATTCTGGCAAAGTGACTGTTTTAAGCCCCCTGTTGTGATTAAATTGGCAATATTACTGTATGGAAATATGAAATATGGCTAGACAACAATCTAAAATATTGATTATGAATTGCAATTATAACACTGAAATTAAGTTTTAACCGGTTTTAGGTGTAAAAAAGGCATTTGGAAAGTTTCCTTATCCTTTTTTTACGACTAAAACTAAATAGTCGGTGTTACGATATACAGTAATATTGCCAAATTAATCAAAACGGCGAAATATTTGACATCTATTTACGACGTTGCGCACTTTGAGAATAAACGCTATAATTAAGTTGAATAATGCATGCAGTTAGTAAATTCAATACAACTTTATGATCTAAGAACTCATCACGCCTGTAATTCCGGAAGGGTTAGGCAGAGGTGTACCTATAGAAACCCCATATTTCGCCCGTTATGTTTTAAGTCCCATGTAATAGGGGCGAGCGTATTGCCAACAACCGGGCCCAAATCCAAATCCAGACTACTGAGAAAGCCCAGATGGAAAAACCCAATAACACCTTGTCAGACCTGGGAATCGAAGCCAGGACCTCATGCTCAGCAGTAGCGCTCGCGACCACTAGACCAGTGTTTTTCAAAGTGTGGGTCGCGACCCCCTGGGTAGTCGCGTAGCTTCTATAGGGGAGTTGCAAAAGGTTGGGAAAGCTACTGCAGTAAAAAAAAAACAAATCTTGGCATCGGCCGCGGTCGTACGTATGCGCGTAAATTGCGTTATCTAATGAAATGAAATAAATTTATTTGCTTTGAATGCAGGTATTTACAATTTGGTGTTGGAATATTATTTACAGGGCCTTGTACATTCTGCCTATTAGGCATACAAATTTTAAACTTAATTTACTTAATCTAGACTTTAAAATTAAACATCCGATAATTTACTTAAGCTAAACTAGGTATAGAAGATATAAATTAAGCTATCGCTATTATTTATTATTGACGGAACATTCTTTATGTATAGTATAGTATTCTAGTTCAGTATAGTATTCTATTGGCGACGCATTCGATGTAAAGAAATGTACTAATTATGAAAATGAATAAATATGTTGGATTGAATATTTGTCACAAAATAAAATACCTACATGAAAAAAAACGCAACGGGTAGGGGGTCGCGAAATATTTCTTCATACTAAAGGGGCCGTGTCATGAAAAAGGTTGAAAAACACTGTACTAAACCAACGAGGCAGTCATAAAAGGATTAATCAATTAGTATTTGAGTTATATTACCTAAGTGGCCGGATTCGCGGTGTGTAGTTCGCACCATGCCTGACATCACTTCCGAGTTGTTCTCGCGTTTCGTTGAGGGGGTGTCGTTTGCCATGTCCACTGTTGGGTCCTCCTGTAATTAGAGGATTGATTGCTTAGAAATGTGAAGCAGTAGACATCTGAAAGGGGATGGATTTTATTTTCCATTGAACTATTTGAGTTGATCATCTGTACCTTCTCGACTTATTGAGCGAACTAAATAAATTATTATGAATCAAGCTGTGTGCCCGATGGGATTTCACATCAGAAAAGATGACGGATGTTCAAATAAATTTTCATGCCCCCCTTAAATTTTCAAAATTCCTTTCTATGTCTTCGTTGAAAAAGGATCTCCTGCGCATAGCTCAAGTTCACGTTTTATCAGACGGCGACCACTTCCCATCAAGCAGGCTGACCGTAAAAAAGAGGCAACTATGGGTGACAAACCGTTACCTTCTCGCAGATCTTGGTGTGCACGCGCAGCTTGTCGGAGCGCGCGAAGGAGCGCCCGCAGCCGCCGCACGTGAAGGGGCGCTCGCCCGTGTGCGTCAGCTTGTGGCGCGACAGGTGCGACGAGCGCTGGAACCTGCAGGCGTCGCGGCGGGGTTAGTGCTGATTCATGACGCTTTCGGCTTTTTTGTTAAGATTGGAGGGTATACTGAGGTGTATCGACTCTTAACAATGAGGAGTCGAAGGCCAACCATTTCAAGGGCTGCGACACAGCTGGCGCGTGACTCGGAGCGGGTGAGTCCGTATGATAGGTATAAGACATGAACATGGACAATAATAACATACAATGTAAATGTTCGCACCGGAACGTCAACTTCAAGGCGTTCGTGGTGCGTGTACCGAACTGTTATCTGCCCCTCGTCATGGAAGAAGACTTTTGGCCGCAGGACGTGGTGTTCCGTCGCTTCCGCGGTACAAGTACCACAGGACAGCACATAGACAAGACAAGCTAGTGCAAAGTGAAGTGCTACTAACATAGTCTTAAGCCTTATTTATTAACACAAGTTTTTGATTTATAATATGTATGTCTAGGTTAAGGTATTTTTCTATGGGCCTGTGTCGCCTGAAATAAATGGTATTATTATTATTATTAAATGAGAGTTTAGTCACTGTAGCGACATCATGTAAGCTAGGTAATCTTGGGCAGTGACGTGCAAGTGGAACACAATGCTCCACCTTTAAAATAATAAATAAGGTGATTTGACTTTGGAGCTCGTGGCTAAAGTAATAACCGCCACTCGGGTCGATGCATCAGGTTATTGGCCGGGGTTGGTCTGCGAATGAGTGACCATCTTTACATATCAAGAACCACCGTGCCTCAGGTCATTAGAAGCCCGAAAGTCTGACAACCAGTCTTACCAAGGGGTATCGTATTACCCAGTTACTGCATTTTGGAGGTCAGATAGGCAGTCGCTCTATGGTACTGGTATTTAGCTGCATCCCGTTAGACTGGAAGCCGACCACAACATAGTTTAGCTAGGCAGATTGATTGATAGGCTTGTCCTAATACTCAATAACAACTTATTACAAAAAAAAAAACAAGCGATCCAAAAAAAAACACCAAAAACGGAAGAATTACTTTAATTTCGGAAGTAGGTGGCAGAAACGAAAATTGAAAAGCAAAGACATCAACTTCCACCTTTGAAGCATGACCTACCAAACAAAAAAGAATCATTAATCATATTTGGTGGAGTAATCGGGTAGAAAATACCCAAGAAACCTCCGCCTCCACCTTTTTCAAGAAGTCGGTTAAAAAGAGAAATTCATGTAAGTGCATTGAATGAAAATTTCATGAAATCGTCAGTCAATGCACTTACATGAACTTAGAGAAGTGTATTGCTGATTCTAATGTTTATAATTCTGTAAATCCATATTTGTTACTGCCGCAAATAATATTTAGATCAACATACAACCTGATACTGACCTGCAAATTGCAAAAAACGTAAGAAAATTTGAATTTCGCGGGCTACCCTACCACTGACTACCTGCAGTATTGTCTCCCCTTCTTACTTTAATCCATCCAAAGGTTATATGTAAAAGATCGCTTTTAGCGATAAGACCGCCCATTGTGTCACCCTATGTAAAATTTTATATTTATCTTTTCTATTTTCTATATTTTTTATTTTTTTTTTATTTTTTATATTTTTCTATTTATGTCTGTAGTTTTTATGGTTTACATAATAAAGAGTATTCTATCTATCTATCTAGATAGATACCCTAGCGCATCCACCTTAACCACGAAATAAGTATTAACTGATGTAATAAACTGCTAGTTACCTGAGGTCGCACACATCGCACACGTGAGGCCGTCCCTCCTGCGCGTCATTGGTCGCGGAGTCGGACACCGAGCCGCTGGAGTCTGTCTCCTCATCGTCATCTATCTTGTTGCCGCCTTTCTCTGTTAAAAGTTGTTGAATGTTAGTTGAAGGTCAAAAGTTGTGGGGACATGATGATGAGCGATGATTTAGATGCATGCATGCCCACAATAAAGATATTTTGAATTTTGAATAACGATCTATTCGGTCTTCAGAAATGTTGATTTATGATGATGATGATGACAAAAAAATAATAAAATTCTCGATACCTAAAAAAAGCTCACCGTCAGAATCGTCCTGTTCGTTATTGGTCGGTTTCTGCAGTACTGCCAACTGCACCACTTTAATACCGCCGTGTTTCGTGTCCTCGTGTTTGTTTGACTCATTGCTGGTAGCGCCTGAGGACAAAAATATAAGAACTTTAATTATGATAAACTAGCTAACTAACCTGCCTCGCACGGGTGCAATTGCGGCATACAGGGACTTGAAACGTTATGAAATAACGTTAAAATACCGTTACGTATAGTTCCAGTAACGATAATTTCTACCGTTGCACCCGGATGGTAACTAAATTAATACTTAGTTGAAGATTTTGTTCCCATAGGTTTTCGTTATATTTCCAAGAAATTAGTTCATAAATGAACGATTAGGTATTTAAACAGTTGGCTTATGTCATATGTCCTAAGGAAAATTTAAATATAGAACTGATTTAAATATTTAATCAGTTGATTTAAATGTTGGTGAACACAAGGCTTATAGATTTATAGAAGGTCCTTAAACCTTGTCCAGCTAAAAGACCCAAAATTTTATAGGAAAAAAAAAATGTACTTTGAAACTGAATTGGAAATCACAAATCTTTTTACTTATACTCCATTTGAAATAAGATTAGACGTATAGATAAGCCTTTTTTACATTCCGTTCAACCGATTTTGAATTCTATTGCGTTGGTGGCATGACAAATGTCAGCCGCAGTAGATAGTTGGTATTGTGTAACTTTTTTTGCTTTTAATGCTATCCTTATGCCTACGGTATAGAAGTCAAAATCGGTTGAACGGACTGTAAAAGGGTTTGTTTTAATGTCTAATCTTATTTCAAATGGGGTATAGTCAAGAATGACAATTGAATATTTGTACACCATATATTTTGTGGTAGAATGTATAGAACTAACAAAAATATTAACACCATACTATGTAAAACTACATTCTTACAAATAAATTAATTTCCGACTCTGATTCTGAATACACCCGACTACCTGGTAAGAATCTACATAGCCTTATCTTAGAAAATTAAATACAGATAATATCCCCTTCACAAATTCGCTTCCCGCTGTCTGTCCCTATGTATGCTTTTAAATCTTTTAAACTCCGCAACGGATTTTGATTCGGGTTTTTTAAATAAATAGAGTGATTCAAGACGAAGGTTTTAGTATATAATTTATCAAGTTTTTATAGGCATTGGCTAAATATAATGATATTGGTTGGAGGTGTCGGAAAAAAATAAGCCGTCAGGAAGCTTTCAACGAAAACGCTGCCTAAATCCTTTTGAGATATAAAAAAATGATGTATGGTGGAATTGTGTATCTTATATCTAGGTCTTCAGAAAAGTCCGGGATAGCATATGTCTATCTCTTAAGGATAACATACGAGGGGGCGTTTTTAAGTTCGCGGAATGGAGGGTAAAAAGTGAAAATAAATATACCAAACTATTTTTCTTTTTCAATATATTCACCTGCTACCCTAACACATTTTTCAGATCTTTCAATTAGCTTATGTATACCTTCATAAAAAAATGTTTTGTCTTTGTCCGAAAAATAAGCTGAAACTGCGTCCTTCACTTCTTCATCGGTTGAAAACTTCTTCCCACGAAGTTCTTTTTTAAGTTTTGGGAAGAGATAATAATCACTGGGAGCCAGGTCTGGACTGTAGGGTGGGTGGTCTAAAATATCGAAGCCCACTTTATGCAGGGCAGCCAACGCAACACGGCTCTTGTGAACAGGCGCGTTGTCGTGAAGAAGAAGCACACCTTTTGTCAATTTTCCCCTCCTTTTTTCTTTAATGCTTTCTTTTAACCTCTCGAGGATTGAAGCATAGTATTCTCCGGTTATAGAAACGCCTTTATCTTTATAATCGGTCAACAGGATTCCTTCCGAATCCCAAAAGATTGTTGCCATGATTTTTCCAGCCGATTGTGACACTTTAAACTTCTTGGGTGGTGGTGTGCCTTTTTTGTGCCACTGCATAGAGTCCTGTTTTGACTCAGGTTCATAATGATGAACCCAAGTTTCATCTCCAGTAACAATTCGACTCAAAAGGCCATCCTTATCTTCGTTACAGAGGTCCAAAAACGTGCGAGAACACTCCACGCGGCGATGTTTTTGAGGCGGCGTGAGCATTCTTGGAACCCATCTTGCACTGACCTTTGTCATACCAAGATGATCGTGTAGAATTTTGAAAATTGTCGTATCCGATACTCCAACTAATTCTGCAAGCTGTTTCTTCTTTAGTCTGGCATCTTCCAATATAATTTTTTCTACTTTTTGAACGATTTCCGGAGTAGTCACCTCAATCGACCGTCCGGCCCTTGGATCGTCTTCGAGTGAGGTCCTGCCTTGTTTAAAGAGACTTTGCCACTTGTAAACCATGGTTTTACCCGGGCAAGAGTCCCCGTAAACGGATTCCATCTCTTCCAGTATGTTTTGAACTGACTTTCCTTGCTTGGTAAGGAACTTTATAACGGCACGGAACTCGATTTTTTCCATAATTCACACTTTCTTCCCGATTGAGTTGTTTGATTGACGATAGTTCAAAGACTAATGATCTAATTAAGATAAAACTTGGTATTTTTACTTATATTGAGTGGCTGAAGTAGTGGCCACCCCGTTAATTACCTTTATTTATATCCTACCCTCCCATTCCGCGAACTTAAAAACGCACCCTCGTACTATATTAATTTTAATACTTAAAAAAATGGGCAATTATAAAGCAATTGGAAAGCTATTTACACAAATACGGCCTTATCATTTCAGTCCTTATCATTTTAAATAAGTTACAGGCTTTAAGCATCTCATGCCTAAGGCAGGCAGGCCACAAATATCGGGATAAAAAAAGTATCCTATGTCCTAACCCAGGTCATAGTCTACCCATGTGCCAAATTTTATCCTAATCCGTTCAGCCGTTTAAGCGTGAAAGCGTTACAAACAAAGAAACAAACTCACTTTCGCATTCATAATATTAGTTATGATAATAGTGTAGATACACTAGCACACTATAACATAAATCTTAGTTTTTTAACGCGTGGTTGCATTAAAAAACGTGCACGCACTAAGCACTTCTAGACTCATAACCTGTTTAAACGATTATGCTTATGATCTTTAATCTAGACATCTACAACTATACGAGAATTAATTAAGAATAATGAATGAATCAGGAAGTAGTGTATTGTCTCGTTTACCAACGAGTTTTATATTTATGTAGAACATTTTGGAAACCTGTTTCTGAGTAATATTATATTAGTTTTAAGGAAAATTGATGAACTGGGGTGTCGGTGACACATTGTGGGAAAAAATATATTAATCATCTTTATGCCGCTGTCCCATGTTACTTGGGGTCGGTCGACGCAAAACATTTTTTACTTTTATTTGTTCCTGTCGGCAGTAACTCTTTCACTCCTTTTTCTTTCATAAAATCCCGCTCACAATCCATCCATCTTTTCTTTCGTTTTCCTCTCTATCCATCCAAATCCTGCGGCGTCTGTCTGTCTGTAGTCCTGTACGTGATAAACTCAAAAACTACTGCACCGGTTTTCAAGCTGTTTCTCCCATGGATAGAGTGGTTCTCGAGTAAGGTTTTAGTATATAATAACCGACATCCACGCGGGCATCAGCTAGTATATGATATTTTTCAATCTTTTAGTTACTTCCAAGCATTTCGAGGAAAACTAGACTATGAATGAATGAAATGTACCGAACCCAGCGTGGTTTAACCAGACTCGATAAATCGAATGAACCCCAAGATATGCACTAGCCCCTGGAGCTTCATGTTGCATGGGGCTACAGTGGCCATTGCATATCAAGGAGTAGACCGGGGGGCGCGGTAATGGTAGAGAAGACCTGGCATTAGAACATGGGTTCTTGAACTATGTGCAGTCACGGACCACTTTCAGATTTTTTTAAATGCCACGTATCCCCATGGCACAATAATATTGTGAAAAAAAAAAAAAATTAAAAAATCACTTTTATTGGTAATTTACACACTCACATACTGCCTAATTAAATTAAATTAAAATTGCTAAATATAAATAGAAATAGCTAATGAGATTTTTAAGAAGAGAGACATTTATAAGATTTATTAGAGCTACTGCGAACCCCTGTCACACTTATTACGGACCCCTTGGGGGTCCGTGGACCCCACTTTAAGAAACCCTGCCTTAGAATAAGGAATGGCCCGCAAAATCTTAAAAGCCACTGAAAGATTTAGTACCTAGACACTAAAATACACCTTAGTCTGATAGGGACATCATAAGACCTTATAGGCGACTTTAAAGTTGTTAAGCGTTTTGAGAATTCGGCAGTAAAAGTCTGAAAGCTTTTCAGCTCACTAAAAAACACTTAAAATATCCGTTATAAAAACTGATATTTTAAGTGACTATACGAAAGGCGCGCGAGATCCGATGACCTCAAAAAAAAATTAAAACCAGCCATGTGAGTGTCGGACTACGCACAATGAAGGGTTCCGTAGTTGGGATGAATTTACCATGTTTTTTTAAGACCATAGACTTCTAATAGGTTTTCCTGTAATCTATAAGTATAGAACTATTTTCGGTATTTTTTTCAAGATTTTAGGCTTAGTAGTTTCTCCTTATTTTGAGTCATATTCCACCAGAAAATTTCTAAGGAAAATTTTCATTTTTTTTATCGTTTTTCAGTTACTATTTAGATTTACCTTTACTTCAATGTAAAATTATTTTTTTTGTACACAGCACTCCATTTATATAAATAAAACAGCTAAAATCGTGGGATGACAAATGACGCTTATAATAACGCTTTTAGGGTGCTGTTGGGGCTCCCGCGGTTCTGTAGCGCATCGGGCATGTTTGCCGAAGCAGGTACGGATTGCTTTCAGGCAATTACGCGAAAGAGAGCAGCATCCCTGATGAGAAGGATGCGGGGGAGCACCAACAGCATTTTAAAGGTGATAGCGGACAAGCCTGATTGCCCATTCCTGGAGCACTGGACCCGTATGCACAGCTGCAGGTCTGGTGCTGCAGGAAGCGGACATAATTATACGTTCCGATTTTAAAATTAGTTTTGTTTATTTGTAATATTATTTCTGTTACTAACGTAGTTTATAGGTGTTACTAACAACATTATGAATCTGTATGTGTTCGAAATAAATAAATAATAATAATAATAAAAAATAAAATGACTTCTCCCGCTCTGGGCGGAGCGGGAGCGTGTGTCAGACTTTTACTGACTAAAAACCACCCGTGTTCCTTCAATTGCCTGTTGCCAAGGGCCCCGGTATCCCTTTCGGACTTTCCCGCAACCCTGGCAGGGTGCCTTACACCCTGTATGTATATGTTCTTCTTACAACACGGTCGATCGCGCATAGGGCTGCGTAGTAACATTTTTTAGGAACTAAATGGTGACATGAGGCGAGTGTGAGTGAGAGAACATGCGCGAAACTTCGCAGAGCCTATGTTCAGAGGCCCTAGAAAAACTAACATTCTATCAGCGATCGATGATGAAAAAGGCAAAAATGTATAGGACTGACATAAGCTATCGAAAAGCTCATGTCAATCCTGTTGAAAGTCGTTGTAGAAATATGAAACGCTTTCGAAGCGATTGTCATTTGTCTAGGCCCTCAGACCTGCCAAGTTATATCGGCCGTATTGTACACTTCGTTAACATTTTCAATAAATCTATACCCCATTTGAAATAAGATTAGACATTAAAACAAACCCTTTTACAGTCCGTTCAACCGATTTTGACTTGTATACCGTACGCATAAAGATAGCATTAAAAGCAAAAAAAGTTACACAATACCAACTATCTACTGCGGCTGCCATTTGTCATGCCACCAACGCAATAGAATTCAAAATCGGTTGAACGGAATGTAAAAAAGGCTTATCTATACGTTTAATCTTATTTCAAATGGAGTATAGACGGAAAGGTGTAGAGACAAAGACCATTTTTTTATCGTCTTGTTTTTTTTTTGGCAAAATATCGTTTCTTGCAACTTTTGAACTCACCGCATTTATGTTTTGTTTTTCATGTCATTAAATCATTTTAATGAGGGGCTCGTGCAACAGCCGCAAGGTTCGATCGAAGGTTAAGCTACGCTTGTCGCGGTCGGGTCGTGGATGGGTGACCAACCATTACATTTCGAGGCACGGAGGTGCCTCGGAAAGCACTTGTTTGTAGATCTTTGGCAGTCGGTAGGTACGGATAATCAAAAGCCAAAAAACTGACAACCAGTCTCACCAAGAGGTAGCGTGGTACCCAGTAACTGGGTTGTGAAGGTCAGATAGTCGGCCGTTCCCTGTAAAATATTGGTATTCAGCTGCATCCAGTTACACTGGAAGCCGTTCCCAACAAAGTTGGGAAGAAAACGCTAGGCAGACTGGTTGATTTTTAAATGTTACCAGTGTTTTTCCTAAGCCAATTTAAAAAGTTAAATAAAACCTACAGACGTTAATGTAATGTTTGTCTTCCCGCGCAATTTGTACAAGACAGATCTAAGAAGGATACAGATTGTTATGACGCGCTGTTAATAGTCTAACTACCTCTTCTGTTCCTAGTACTATAATCATTTTAATTTAGAACTCGAGACAGCCGCGCAGCCGCGCTGCTCTAGGTCGTAGCCAAAAGGACAACAAAAACCAGTTCAGTTATACATTTCGACATTTGTTTCACGTTTATAAATATAGCCCTAACATACTTTTTCTACCGTGCTAAGTAGACCGTACAAGTAATTTTCATAGGAAATTAATCAAACAGAACTTTGTTCAAGTCATCATAATTTCGAAAAGATAAAAACTCCTTTGTTTGTCTCGGTACGTTCACACGAAGCGAGCATTTTTTATTGTCTATTCTAGACAAACTAAATATTATAATAATACTAGCAATGTCGGGTTTTACATTGTGACTCATAGATAAAAAATAGACTATCTGATTTTAGTAACGAAGTAAAAAATCGTCAAAATAACAAGTAACGAAAACGTTTATGATATTTTTGTTGTAACCAACATTTTAATGACCCTACCTACTGTCGACCAAGAAAAGGGTGCTAGTGGTGCTACAACTTATTGTTTGTTCCGAAATAGCGAAAATTCATCAAAAAAATGCGGGCGAAACTGTATGAAAAACTAGTCCATATAATAATGAAGCTATGTAAATGTGAACAATGGCAGAGTTAAAACAAATAAACATATATACCACAATGGTTTATAACAGTGTGGGCCCATGATTGTGCAAAATGTTGTGAAAGGAAATTATACTAAATTATTGTCTTGCGAGCGATCTATTGTGGCTCTTGGTACAATATCGGCTGATGGCTCCGTTTGATATCAAACTTTTTACTTATTGCTTTACTAGGTAGGTATCTATTGTATTGTAAAATAGTACCTATACATATTTTCGTACCACAGTAGGACCTACCGTATATAAGACCGTACCGTATAGGAGCTCGTGGCTAAGTTATAACAACCGCTCGGGTCGATCCATCAAGCTACGCTTGCCGGGGTTAGTCCGCGGATGGGTGACCATTTTCACATATCGAGACTCTTTCATGCCTCGGAAAGCACGTTAAGCCTTTGATCCCGGCTGTCATATGTGGATCTTTTCTTTTCTGTTTGACAACCAGTCTCACCAAGGGGTATCATGTTACCTAGTAACTGGATTGTGGAGGTCAGAAGCCTATCTGAACTCCACAACTATCCACCATCCACCTCCAAGCAACAGTCCCCTTGTCTCTCTGAATATAGGTAAGGAGACTGTTTAAAAAAAAGCGTTCGTTCTCAAGTTCGAACTAGGGATGAGATGAGTATGGACGAAGTCATAGGTCTGTCTGTATGCATAATATTATTGTCCATAAAAGTCCCCGGTAATAATCCAGCAATGGACTTGAACAGTCTCAGATTATATACCTACATAGTAATTTATACAGGAACCATAACATTTACAGATAATTTATTTTACTTTTAACTTTTTATTGTTTCATCAGAATGTTAATGTACTCTGAGTAACTTTTTTATCCGCCAATCACAGCGTGAACCTACATGACATTATAATAATTATATCATAATACAATTTTATTTCTTCTTTTAATATATTTTTTCCGATTCCAATTTGTAATTAATTAGATCGCATAAATTAAGAAATATCAGCGATCTTATTTTTTTCTTCTTAAATCTTGAAGTAATAATTTTACTGTGATATAGTTGTACTGTTATATGAAATAGAGCCGTATTTAGGATATTGTTTAAAAACACACGACATATAATTAGAAAAAAAAAAATTGACATAAAATGTGAAACATCTAATTAGGTATAGGTACAACTGTTAACCGGTTTTATTAATTAAATGTATAAAAATATATATTGATAAGCAAACGAGATCAATCAAACGACAGACAATTAAAAACAAGAAATATTTGCATAATAAAGTCGACAAATAATACCTCCTAAAGCGTAATTATACTTTCGAACAACAACAAAAAATAAAACATTTATTCCCAGTGACATTTTAAAATAAAAATAAATATACATGAATAAAACAATATTGCATTCATTCTTTATTTTTTTCTCCAATATTTCTTGAAATGACTCTCCAATATTTCTTGAAATGACAAGGTTTTTAATTTCGCAAGTTGATATTCCGCATTTTTTTAATAAAGAATTTGTGCTTTTACAACTTAAATGTCAACTTAAAAAGAAATCTGATGACTAAGGGCAGGAGAATTCGTTTTAAATATAATAATCAGAACGTGTTTCTTCTCGAAATAATTTGTATGTGGCGTAGCTCGAAATTCCGAAATATGCTATATTTCGGAATTTCGAGCTACGCCCTATTCTAAATTAAAAACAAGAATTTGTTCGAGAGCTCGTATTCGACATTCAAAAATGGCGTCGAATAAAAATGAAGTATAATATAAAAAGTAGCATTTTGCTTTAAATACGCAGGTGCATATTCATTCACATTGTTAATGTTTTCATTATGTGGCCGCTGAATGAATAACAAACATTGTAATATAAATAGTTTAACTTTATAAATCGTATTGTTATTCGACGGAAATAATTATTAACGATCCAATCTAAAACATGGTTGTGTAAGGGCAGATACACACTGCAAGGGCACATTCCATTATGAAACTAACATTCAATAACTCCGATGAATCCATATTTAAAAAAAAAAATACCGACCTCATTCGTAAAAGAATATATCTAAAAAGCTTATTAAAAAATCGAAATAACTAGTTAGATCACTTTTAATGAACGGAAATAGAATAAATGATGATATGGGTCATCTTTTTAGGGTTCCGTAGTCGACAAGGAACCGTTATAGTTTCGTCATGTCCGTCTGTCTGTCCGTCTGTCCGCGGCTTAGCTCAGAGACTGTTGGTACTAGAAAGTTGTAATTTGGTATGGGTATACATATAAATGACGCCGACAGTGGTAAAAAAAATCAAAAAAAATTTTTTGTTGGTTAACCCACGTAAAATGGGGATGGTTTTTTTTCCTCGTCAATCCCATTGTGTGGGTTATCATTGGAAAGGTCGTTTAATAATAATGTCAGTTTGTGGAAACTATTTTTGGATTCAGGGATCCGTTGGCGAAATATTAAGCTTTAAAGTGCAAATTTTTGTTAGTAAGTGTCCCTCCCCCCCCTTTTTTTTGTTTTTTGGGTGGGAAATCATCATATGACTTCTCCCGCTCTGGGCGAAGCGGAAGGGCGTGTCAAACTCTTACTGACTAAAACCCACCCGTGTTCCTTCAGTTGCCTGTTGCCAGGGTCCCGGTATACCTTTCGGACTATTACGCAACCCTGGCAGGCATCGGTCCTAACAGACCCCGCCAATTGTGCCCCCCCGCCCTGCCAGGTAAATGGTTGGTTTTAGGTATGTGAAAAAATTCACGGCAATAGTATAACGAAATTAAAAGGAAAACTATCACCGGTACGTAGGCTTCACAAGTTACCGAGTAATAATCGACCAACTTAAATTTACAGTTGCAAAAACATGTTCTCCGATACATTCTGTATGGGAGAACAAGTTTTTCAACTACAATGTTAAGTTTGTTGGATAAATCCATCCCAACTACGGAACCCTTCATTGTGCGTGGTTCGACATTTTGGCTGGTTTTTATAAAAAGGTAGGAATAATTTAATACTACACATAATATCTGGACTAGTATATATCTATGATATGTATTTTATTTAGGGATGAGCCGAAATTCGTTTCACATTCAGTTTAACCGAACTTTGGCATTTGGCAGAAATTCGGTAAAAATGCCGAACATTTGACACCGTTTTGACTAAAATAATAAAACTAAACCAGTAAACTAAAATCATTAGCATTTATTTATTGTTTGTTAGTTGTAACTTATTTAGCTATAAAAAAAAAAATCGTGCCAAAATTTGAAAGGGAACTTTTTATTTTCACCGAATTTTCGACCGAAGAACGTCTTCGGTTTAAACCACCTGCGGCCGATCCCTGATTTTATTATAGACAAAGTGGTCATCATTTATTTGCAATCTATTTTGAAAATGACATCATTGCATAAATTTCTATAAACACAGTACAAAGAAGGTAAATATGATATTTTATTTTACTTGTTAGATGGATAACCATATAAAATATAAATGTTTAAATGTGAATATTCACTTTGCAACGAGCCAATAAAGGTAAAATTACAATAAAAAGAAATCAAATCTGATCAGAAATATACAAGTTTGGAATTTTTAATAACTTTTAAAAACAGTCATGAATATTTATGACGTTAATACTGCAGCTTAAGCTGCAGAAACGATTTTATAATTTAATAATATATTTTATTATTGTTATAATTTTGGGTTCCATTTATAACCTAATGTATGTTTTATGTTAATTAGGTTCAATTATCTAAGAAGAACATAGAATGCATGATCTGGGCACAAGTAATTAAAAAGTATATCAGTATAAGTGTTGAATCTAGTGGGGAAGGGTCTTTAAAACACGATTTCATCTGGCTTCCCGTTCTAGGCATCGCAATTACCAGTGTCTGTGAATTTTTGCCTTAAGAAAACTTTCACCTTTCGTCTGGTTTTCATTACACAATGTGCGCTTGTATAATTTCTTACGTGACGATATTATCGTCGACGTCCACGTCCACAAAACGTATAAAAATACCGTGCACGTTATAACGTTATTGAAATAAAATTGTTTATTCTGTAAATAGGATATTGTAATCACTTTTACACGTCATATAAAAAATATTAAAAATAAGCTAGGTGAGGTCGGCGTTTCCTATCTGACTAATCTGAGAAGAAAGGCCGAAACAAACTCAGAGGTCACAGTCGCTTTTAAAGTCCAGACATAATCTTGGTAAAGCCATACGAGGACCGTGTAAATTAGTCTGAAATGGTCTTTTGAGGAAAGTACCACACAGATTTGAGTGGACCTGTCCAGTCAGTGCAAGCATTTGTCAGTAATAGTGGACAAGCGTCTACATATTATTATCCTAACTAATATTATAAATGCGAAAGTGAGTTTTTTTGTTTATTTGCTTGTTACGCTTTCACGGTAAAACGGCTGAACGGATTTGGATGAAATTTGGTACATGGGTAGTCTCCGTGACCTGGAGATGGACATAGGCTACTTTTCATCCTGGATCGCAGACGATGTCGCGTGCAACAGCTAGTATTATCATCTACCCATGTGCAAATTTTATCCGAACCCGTTCCACTATAACGTTATTTATAACGTGGAAGTATTTCCACACGTTTTATGGACGTGCACGTCAACGTTAATATCGTCACGTAAGAAATAATAAAGCGTACAACGGCAGAGCTAAGTCATTATTTATATAGGTACGGGTGCAATGATTTGATTTGTTTTTTTTTAATCTCGCTAAATAGGTTTGTACAAACACTTTTATGCGTTCATGAGCCTATCAAACTATTTCCGACTCAACAGCTTTCAATGGACTACGCCCATCATAGGCCGTAACACACGGAAAGTAATTAACTCATCACGCATCAAAGTTTTAAACTTTTTTAAATCATAATCCGTGGCAGCACTTCTAACAAAATTATAAAACTTTGTTTCAAGAAATGTATTTAAAAACTTTAATACAATTTATTGTGAGATAAAAAGACTGTTTTTACAAAACCAGCATATCATTATAAAGCGCAAAAAAAAAATAATGATCCCATATACTGAGAATCTTGTTTTAGCTTTTTATTTTTTAAGTGAAGGGAAATATAAATCATGATTTTTTATTACGATGCCGAACTGACTTCAGACGATTTGGTCATGACATTCAAAATTAATTTAAAATATTAGGTCTTTACCTATGAAATTGCCGTTCTGCAGTACTGGCCATTTCAAATCAAAATAATTTTTGTTTGGCTAAGAATACTAATTTCAAATTAATTTTATTTTAAAAACATGGATTTAAAAACTTGCACTGCTCAACAGACACACAAATGAAGGAATTTTGAACCGCATTGTTACCTGCGATGAAAAATGGATTCTGTTTGATAACCGCAAGCGCTCAGCAAGTTGGTTGGATCCTGGTTCAGCACCTAAACAATGCCCTAAACGAAAACTTACCCCTAGAAAAGTGATGGTCACTGTTTGGTGGTCTAGCGCCGGTGTGATTCATCACAGCTTCTTACCAAATGGGGTGAGCATTACTGCAGATGTGTACTGTGAAGAACTGAACACAATGATGGAGAAGCTGGCGCATCTCCAACCAGCATTGGTCAATCGCTCGTCTCCGCTGCTCCTGCACGACAACGCGCGACCTCATACTGCACAGCAGACGGTCTCCAAGTTGCAAGAACTGGGGTTGGAAGCTCTCCGTCATCCGCCCTACTCACCAGACCTTGCGCCTACAGACTACTACTTTTTCCAGAATTTGGATAACTTCTTGGCGGGAAAAAAATTCAATACCCGAGCGGCAGTACAAAATGCCTTTGAAGAATTTGTTGCCTCCCGTCCAGCTGATTTCTTTAAGAAGGGCATCAATAAACTGCCACTGCGATGGCAAAGATGCATTGATTGCATGGGTGATTACTTCGATTAATACAAATAAAAAATTCATGAAAAAAATTCGTTTAAATTTTTTCATACAAAACGGCAATTTCATAGGTAAAGACCTATTATAAAAAACAAAATAATAATACCTACATCATTACACATTAGAGATAAAATAAAATTAGTTTTCTTAAATAAAAAATATTGTAAATTACTTTTGTGGTATCGTGCTACGCCTTGTTAATTAATGAAAAAAAATGTGGTATTGTATATATTTTTTTAATATTAATTAAACAAGGCTAATTCGACTTTAATGGTTAATACGAAGGTCGGATCGGAAATAACATTTTATGATTAGGTACTTAAACAGTCTAAATTAAATATGAAAAAAAAAAAACGAAATAAAAATCTCAATAATTATCCTTTGCTGAACACTCCTGACAAATAGGGGAGAACAGGGTCTTATGAAACCATTCGCGGAGTTTCGCTTAAAGAGTATTTAAGCGAAATTATTCTCTGGAAACTATAACCCATTTTCGTGTTGATTTCAAGGACGAAGAAACTTTCCTACTGCTTATTACCTGCTCCCAACTTCTGAGATCCTGATCAAGCGTCTGATGAGTCATTTAAAATGATTGTTTGAACAAAGAAATAGCATCATCCAATCACACCACTGTCAGAAACCACAGACAGTAAGGAAAAAATAAACCGGCCAAGTGCGAGTCGGACTCGCGCACGAAGGGTTCAGTACCATTATCTATAAAAAGGCAAAAAAGAAAAAGCCATGTCTGCTGAATGGGAGCCCCCCTTAAATATTTGTGTTATTTTAATTTAATTATTTATTTTCAAAGTGAATATATAACTAAATATTCTATGAATATTTCAAGCGTCTACCTGTTGCCGTTATCAATATCGAGCAAAAACGAGCAAAAAAATCACGTTTGTTGTATGGGAGCCCCCTTAAATATTTATTTTATTCTGTTTTTTAGTATTTGTTGTTATAGCGGCAACAGAAACACATCATCTGTGAAAATTTCAACTGTCTAACTATCACAGTTCATGAGATACAGCCTGCTGACAGACGGACAGACAGCAGAGCCTTAGTAATAGGGTCCCGTTTTACCCTCTGGGTACGGAACCCTAAAAAAATAAGTCGACACTAAAGGGCTTCACGTCAAACTGATGAGATAGATTGCGATTGTAATTTAATTGTTCCTAATCAGGTTGAAACGACTCCCCTTAAGGTCAGGGCTATTTTTGTCGCGCAGGTTTACACCACACAGCATTAAAAATAAAGGGCAATGTTTAACTATACCTCTAAAACCTTTTGCACTTCTAATGTTGCACACTTTTTTTAATATATGAACCATTTATTTTACTTTCTCGCCTTTTCTCAGTTGGTCGAATTAACAAAGCTCGAACAACTTTTTTTTTTTTTTTGAGCATGCGAAATCCTCAAATGACTTCTCCCGCTCTGGGCAGAGCAGAAGGGCGGGTCAAACTTTTACTGACTAACACCCACCCGTGTTCCTTCAGTTGCCTGTTGCCAAGGTCCCGGTATCCCTTTCGGACATTCCCTCAACCCTGGCAGGTACCTCGAACACCTGAACCTTTCTCATGTTCAACATTCAAGAAACTAAATCATCTACTTATACAAATAAATAAAATTGAAAGTGCCTGTTTGTAATGTCAAAATACCAGCTTTGTACTAAATGTATATGAAAGTATAAACGGCAGGTAGTCATAAAAAAAAAGTTGTCTATCTATTTGTTCCGGCTAATCTCCGAAACGCCTGGGCCGACTTTGATGGGAGTTTCACTGGCAGATAGCTGATGTTATAAGGAGTACCTGAGGCTACTGTCATTTTAGAAACAGACTTAGGGCCCACACGGGCGAGGCCTCGTGCAGCAGCTAGTTAATTAAAAATATAAACTTACCAGGCGAGGTGACCTTATGACGCTCATCAGTCTTATTATCGTCTTGGAAGCGTACAGTCATGGGTTTCTTCTTGGCCCTAAGAGCTTCATCCGGAGACAGGATGGAAGTCCGCTTCTTTGGACGCTCCTCTTCCACAACATTCAGCTTTACATCCGTAGTTGATGATGCAGCCACTGTTGGGAGAAATGAGCATTTAGTACACCCTGTACCTGTATTTAGCTTCGGGCAAATAAATTGTCCTAATTATGGTCATTTAATATAATTAACTGAGAGTGCGACATATTTGTAAAAAATACAAATTTACTCGACTTGGCGCATCCGATTGACACATTTTCGCGATGAAACTATAAAAAATCTTCACTAGTCGCTTGTTGGTTTTACAGAATTAACTCCAGAAGTTTCAGTAGTCATTTGATAAAATGATCATGTTTTTTGTTTCTGGAGTTTCGCTAGCCAATTTAAGGGCCTACAGTAACGTTGTGGCTGAACTTAGTCAAGTACTTACTAAATTACTAAGTGGTTAAGCACAACACTACAATACATGCCCAACACTAGTTGACTGACATTTACTCGTTCATTTCATCTGCAACCAGCCATACTAACGGTTCATCATGTAGAACCCCTAGATTTACACCATGTGCCCCGAGTCTAGGGTGAGTTCATCATTATTAATAACTATACTGTGTGCTCCTAAGCTATTGCGTGTGCCATCTGCAAAGGATAAGCTCTGTAAGCCTGTCTTGTCACTATAACCTAAAATCCATCTGTCATTCTGCCACGCTGTCATTACACTCTCTCTGCCTGTAAGCCGCTGCGATGTATTATGCTTACCTATCCCGCTTCCCGTATCGTTCTAGCACATCGCATGCGGCTTGCTGCTACCTGCACCACTTTTGACATGCGCTCCCTATATGCGCTTACAGGATTCTACGCCCCGGGTTCTACGACCTCTTCTATATACCGGATTCTACATCCCGGCTCGTGCACTACCACCTGTGCGCGCTACTCAGGCCCTACCAAGGCCTGGCCTACCTGCGGCCTACCGCCGCGACTTACCTGCGGCCTACCGCCGCGACTTACCTGCGGTCTACCGCCGCCAACTACCTGTGGCCTACTGTCGCACGCAACCTGCAGGCCCACGGGTCTACCACCCGTGCTACCGACGGCCCTACCGGCCTCCCGCTGAGCCTGTGCTAGCAGGCCCCTACAACTACATCAGATGACCAAGGACGGTACCCTTCTACCTACCTAAGTGTGCGAGTGCTCGGAAAGATCAGTGACCTTACCCGCGACCTAGCTGTGGTTCTCTACCTTCTTATACAAATAAATGTATTAATCTACCCAGCTGGTTTTACTTCTCTCTCTACACTACCTACCTATCAGTTAACGGCCTGCGCAGCCTACCTGCAAAGCCCTAGCCGTTACACTACCCAATCTCAAATTTATCTCGCTCGCACCATACTACTCGCGGCCTGAGCGAGAGCGAGACGGGTGCTGGCGGCTCCAAGCCTCGAATAGTTTAGGTAAATCCTTTTTAAGATGACAACAATGGTAATTAAAAAAAATAAAAAACATACGAACTGCTTTATAGTTAGTTCAGTTGTCATGCAAAGTTTCATGATCTAATTTGAAGTATTATTTTAATTTAAGTATTTAATACATAATTCTGTCTCAGTCATCTTCAAACGATTGACAGAAGTACAACAATATTTTAAATTCGTTTAGCGCTAAATGCATTAAGTGATTTGTGGTGCAAGGCAATGGTAATTAAAGTTTCTTACTCAAGCTCTGACGAAGCCAACTTTAGTGTAGACGAGCAATATCAAAATCATTTATTCAAACTAGGCTGAGAATCAGCATTTCTCGAACGTCAAAATTACATCAGACAGTCCCCCAAAACGCCCACCCTTCACCACTTCCTAGTGCTTTAGCTGGGAAGAACAAGTGGCGCAACAAACTCCCCAGCAGCACAGTTCTCTGTTCAGTTAGAAATAAGGTATGATATCTCCAACTCACCCTGATCATGCTCCGTCTGTATACTAGTACCGACCGACACGATCCTCTCTCCAACTATCCCACGAGACGCGTGCATAGCCTCCTCCATCTCCCTTGCAGCGGCCGCCAAGATGTTGTTCACCGCAGTATGCGTGGTCGGCGGGTCCTCTCGACGACGTCGGCGTATCTCTTCCGCTCGCATCATGGATTGCTGGTACATGTGTATCTAGGAATTATTTGTGATGTAAGGTAATGGTCTGGATGATGATTAATTAAGCTTCGATAGGGTTTTAGAAGTAAGCGTTAGATAGGGGTGGCAGTGGAAGGTTCTTTGGGGTTGGAGGTGATCCCGGTTTTCGCCCGTGATGATGGTGTTTCGTGTGGTTGGTAGGTTTAAAAAAATATATATTATACATTTTAGCAGTAAACATTGAATTTGGCATAACAATCAAGGTTATAAGCAAATTGACATATACCTACCGATTTTTTATATGTTCCCATACGTTTTTATTATAATAGATATATATTGTCATAATTTAACTTATAAATTATAGCAGAACTAGTTGTGATTCTAATCAAACTATATTTATGTATTTCGCTAATTATCTCATCAATCGCTGTGGACACCTAAATAATTAATATTGTAAAAACGACCAAACCATTCGAGTCGAATTGATTATAAATAATGTCTAGTCTTATTTATCACGATTTTTACGACAAAACTATCACGATTATTATAAAATAGATCGAGAATTCGATTACTGAATCAATTCTGTTACTTATGTAACTAAGAAACAGGAAATGCTTATATATTACTTTTTCTAATGAATCATAATTGGTACATAATTACCTATGTGACTTCTACATTGTTCTAAGAATAATGGAAATATGTACAATGTATTAGCGGCCTTATCATACCCGCATGCAACAAAAAATAGACGGGAGGAGAGGGTAATGCCCCTTTGCCAGACAGAAGGTGGAAAGAAAAACGACGCCCGTACTGGTGGTAACAAAATGTCGGTCGTCTCGTCTACCACTCTTGCTTGGGCCAAAACAACGGTCTACGTCAGTGCCCATCATCGCCATAAATAACGCGGTAATTATTCCGATAAATTGAGTGGCCACAATTAAACAACCAACGTCAATGCTCATTTTGCCGCCATCGCCAATGTGAATGCCGTTGTCAAATTCTCGCGATAAGTTGTGGCGCAGGTAACGTCCATCATCGCGATAATCAACGGCGTTTCCCTGTTGGTGTGGCTCCAGCATCACGGCGTATTTGGTAGGGTTAGGTACAGACCATAAGGGAGCATGAGGGTATGTACAGACCATAATTATGTGGTTAAAGCCTTATACACGCAGTTCTGGGTCAAGGCCGGACTCGAACTACCCGGATCCCGGATGTCCCTAACCCGGAACTCCGGAAGTATGTTGTCACCCGTAAGTTTTGGTAGGTTTTGATCAGGCATCATAAACGTGCTTTTTATACGTTTTTGACTGATTGTATGTAATAAAAAATAAAATGTTTAGCAATAATAGCCAAATATGATATGAATATTTTTTAACGTAATTCTACGAAAATTCCACCGTATTCTAGATAAAAAGATAAACGCTAAAATTAAAATAGACATTATCACGAAATTATTATAAATTTTTACTTCCATAACCCAAAGTTATCAGAAAACAATATATTTATCTTGAATTTTAATATTGTTTAATATTATTAAATGGTGATAATATAATGATTAATATAAATAGCCTCCAATCACATTTTTTGCACACCAAATTTTTAATGACGATAATAAAATTTCGGACAGTCACGTGAAAATAGTTGTACCTACTATTTTCGATATGACTTCAGATTTTCAGAAACTATCCAATTTATTTTGGCCTTGAAAATACATTATGTTAATTGTTGACTGACTCAACTAAATTATTAATTAAAATGTAAAATTACTGCCCACTTCAATTACACTTAAAGTAATTTTTTTTTAAACTTAAAACTACAGCCTGGTTTTTCCAAAATCTGTAAAAATCCATATTATTCTTAATTTGCAATGTACATTTTAAATTAACAGTGTGAAATGGCATATAATACAATAACTGTACCCCACAGTTATGTACAGTCACCGACAATGTCGGCGCGGCCAAATAATAAATGACTAAGATTTCTTCATGTTATTACAATTGCATGTTAATTTAATAATTTAAATTGTGTTTCATACACGTGTAACAACTGTCTTAATTGGTATATTACACTAGAAAATAATAGATGGCCATGTAAGTCTTTGTTTGCAGTTATCTCGGGAACAATTAGACTGGTTTAGATGTGTTTGTCGTTTTGGTAGAAAACCTATTGTTAGGAGAGATGAAGTCCTTGATGAGCCAGTATATCCTATTATGACACCGAAAAAGGCCACACACATTTTTATTATTTCCTTAGTTAACTTTTTCTTAATATTTACAATTTTAAATATTTTATAATAATTAATAACATAAAATATTTTAAAAAGAATGAAATATTGGGTTCAGTCTATTAATTTACTATTATACGTATGGAAATAATAAATAAGCAAAAGTGATGTTTTAATTTTGAAAGCGAAATCACAGTTATTTCCCCATAGATGTTTCATCATAATGATGAAACAACATTTTATATTTTGTAAAATTCGTAATAAATTATTATTACCCGGATTTTACATCTTTTTTTGTCACAACTACGTCAATCAGATCTATAAAAAAATATTACGCAAACAAAGCACACAAAAGTACCTTTGCATGACCAATATTTATTCTTTTTGATTCGAAATTTAAATAACTATTGACAGTAATAGAATAACGTTCAAGGCTACTTTTTTAAGAAAAATAATAATGTTCAAATCAAAATAGGTATAGGAAATACCCGAATAGTCAGCACACCACTTAGGTAAATGAAAAAAAGTTGAATTACCATGACTCAACGAGTTAACTCTAAATTACGTCATAATATTTATTTAATGATAATTTATCTGATTACCAAGTAGATACTTGTTACAAGTAGAAGCCAACTCTGTGTTTTTTTTCAATCTGCCTGTTTTATCCCACCGCTGGACAAAGACTACTATTGAAATTGTTTTTTATTTTAAATATTATTGTATGCAAAATAAAATAAAAATAACCATACTAGTAGCTTCCATAATTTTGCCTAAAAATAATAATCATGGTGAGTTCAATTAAGGCAATTATTTTTAATTGATCTAAAGTGGTTTGCGGAACCTCCTTAAAAATAAAAATTTATCACTATGGGTTATTTAACATCCACTTCTGTTCAGCTTAATTTTTTACATCACTATATTTTAACAAAGTAATGTACCATTTCAGTGTTAGAAATATTACATAGACATTGTAATAGGGTTCACCCAATGGGTATGAAATCATAAAAAGTCAATTTTTTCTCATAAAATAATGCCAACTGCATAATAAAACCAACAATAAATTACACTTATATGTCTAAATGACAAAAATATTGATTATTATTCTATTTCATATTTAAATAACTACTTGTATTCTAAAACCGTTAAACCAGGAACTGTAAAACTATGGAAAATATTTTTATTTTGACCAATTAGCACCCAAAAGAATTAACAACATCATGAGAAAATATCTCATTTAATAACTTGAAACACTTTTATTTTGAATGGTTTTCTATTTTAATTCAAGTACCTATGCTATTCAGATTCCGGTATATTATCAGGTAGGCACATTTTATGTAAAAGAGTTTATTATGCGAAACAAAGTGTTGTCTAATGGTAACATTTTCATAAATGCTAGATACTGGTAAAGATATGCAAATTACTAATGTTTCTTATGTGAAGTAACTAAGTATAAACGGACAATGCCTAGCAGATAGAGTTAGGTTCATACTAATGTTATACTTCTAGCTAGACCGCCTGTTATCTAATTGTTAATTTGATAACAAGTCATAAAACTCACAGTACTTATAAAGTTTTTTTAAATTTTAATTACCTTCATTTGAATATGAATTACATAAATGAAGAATTTCATTATACAGTTTAATGATTTCATTTAGTTTTTTAATTTTTTTTTTAAGGCTTCTCTTGAGAACTATGAGCCTCATTGTATTACCAAGCAAGATCAATGTTTGCTGCCAAACGTAAAGCTGTAATGAACAAAATGAATGAAACCAACAAAACACCAAACAGAAACCTTTGGTACAAATGTTAGCCCAGCTTTGATGAATAACAATGTTATAATAGGCAAAGGACACTCACCTGTTTCAGCCTCTCCACATCAGTCCTAGCTTGTGAGTATGTGGGCTGTGCAGACACGGAAGTGGCAGGATATGATGGATACTCCAAGTTCACGTTCAACATCTGTGCAGCATTATCTCTAGCCTCATATGCAAGCCCTCGGATCTCTAGCTCTGACGCAGTGTGCATCAGAGACTGCAGGTCCAGCTCTTGGACATCCACCGAACCCTTGTACATAAACTCTACAAGGAGGTTGATCTCCGAGAAGGGGATCCCCTTCAGAATCACTATTGGATGTTGGCATGGGTTGTCCCTAGCAAAAAAAAACAAAGATTTTTATCATACCTACAATAAATGCTCTGTAATTTAAATATAATACACTATCTCATTATTTATTAACCAGACATAATTTTTCTTCTGTTATCACAAGATAATAAAAGTAATTATTGTATAAATATTCGACTCCTATGACATTTATGTAACATTTCTTATGTACATATAATTAAATAGAATTATATTTAAATTGCTCATTAAAACCCAGGCTGAATGCAACATATACTTTGCTCATGTCTGTATACATTACATGGTATTAAAAATAACTTCACTAGAAAAAATAATGATGTCATAATGACCAAATGGAACAGATTTAAAACTGATGTGTATTAAATACACAATTTTGTAAATGGAAACCTAGTACGAATGCGTTTTACAATGTATAATGCAAGCACTTACTTGAATATCTGTTCGAAATACGGACTGCATGCTGAGAGCACGAGCTTGTGCGCCTTCAGGGTGCCGTCACGGCAGGAGAGCGTCACGTCCGCGAGTGCCGACGACGAGTAGATGGTCGTGAACAGCTGGCTCAGGTTCTGCAGGTGGTTGTTCCACTTCAAGTGGAACGTCTTATCGCTCACCAGCCCCTGCATCTGCACCACCACATACACTTTTCAATCACAAATCACACTTCTTCACGACTGATGGATAATCGACAGAAAACCGACTCTGCTGCGACCGCTACATAAAATTATAATTATTACAACTTATTTTTAGAACGATGCCCGTAAAAAACACTATACGTACGCGGTATGACAGTGTAATATACCGTAGGTACGCGCTGCCGACGGAATTTAAAGCTATAAAATTTTATTTATATTTTATTCGGCAAAACGGAATTTCGTCGAAAAGCATACCGGTGAGAATTTCTTACCTCGCAAATCTCTTTACCGACTTCACGATTTTTCACAAATAACACCGAAACATTTCACAAAATTAATACAATAATTATGTTACACAGAAAGCCGTGTCGTAAAAAACAGAGTGGGGCACGCCGTGGCCCCCTCCTTGCCCCGGCCCCCTCGCACACAATCAATATACGGAATATGAGAGCGCGGCGCGCCCCCTCGCCCCCCGCATGCTTTATTATACCGTAATTAATATACAACTTTATAAATTGTATTATAGGCAAGCGGCATATCTTCTGTGTAGGAACGTATATAATTTTATAGATACTCTTTATTATTAATTACATAGGTGCGTACATACACAGATTATACGCTAAAATAACAATACATGAAGGAATCGGAAATACACTAGCACGTACCGTGGTGTTTTATTGACATAAACATTGAAGCAAAAATGTATCAGGTTGACTTTTTATTTGACTTTTTATTAGAGCCGTCTAATTAAACAAAAGAAACTTTAAAATGACTGTGTTTTAGATATTTTTTTTGTTTTCAACCCAATTTTGTGCCCCTTCCTCTAAATAAATTAGATAGAGTAGGTAGGTAGTACATTGTTAGTAAGAGGTGAGAATGTGTGCGTGAGTTATACTTCAATCTCGTTCACACCGGCATAGACATACAGTAGTGTGTAGTGTACACAGGTATAATTTGTACCTGTATATATACACACAACCACTACATGCGCAAACGGGAGAATAGAGGCTGACGGATTTGGAGAGTTTTGTTTTTATTAGATTCCATCCTTCCGTCTACACGTTGGAATGAGTAATGTATTTATCATTTGGTATGGCATTTTGATGAACCAGTAATAAAATGAAAAGAACAACACATTTACTGTTGGCTTGTGGCTTGCACGGATATTAAACATTTGAATTTGAACAAACATGTAACTACCTACCCTACCTATTTCTATAGCACATTACGGTTGTTGTACCTTTGGTACTCTCTATCTATGTAGTTATACCAAGCAGGTAGACGAGTGTGGGCGAGGTTTAATAAATTAATAATGTAGGTACCTACATTAGAGGTGTATTGTACCTTGTTGGGAGAGAGGACTGGAGAGAGCAGTAAAAATAAAGTATGGTATGAATATAGGAACTCATGATTGTGTACTCTTTTTTGTGTACGCTCAAAAAAGAGCACACAATTATTCCAAAATTTTGCAGAATCGTAAACTTTTGCAGAATAGTAAATATAGAAATTCTACAATTATATTTGCATCACAAAATAAATACTTCAACTAAAAGTAATCCATGGGATATTAATTATCATCGTAGGAATCAAGAAGACTCAAACTTATTACCAACCATTTAATTGCATGAAAATAATACAAATCTAAATATCATACCTAAGTAGTTTGGCGAGGGCCTCAAGAGCTTTGCACTTGAATAATTAGGGCACTAACTGCCCCAAACAGTGTCCTCTATACAAAAATGGAAAAACCCGTAAGAATTTTTACTAAAATAATTAACTGGTGAGTGACTATTGATGAATAACGTATAAAAATAACAAAAGCATAACATAATTTAAATTTCGAAATTATTCAAGTTTTTATTTTTGGTTATCCCTACGAGAATATCTTCGACAAATATCTTCAAGAAACAAACTTTTGCAACACGACACGGCGTCTGGGCAAAACATTCAAGGTCACGGAGTTGTACTATTTTTATTGGCTGTCTGCTCCTATACAGCTCCAAGACAGAGTTAATGAATATTCAATTTTATTATTCAATTATTATATTCAAAATTACAATTTATACAGAGTTTTTAGTTTAGTCTGTTTGGCGCATCACTACCACCACTACCGCTGTCAAGCACTATTCGTCAACGTCAAGTTTGACGTTGTGCTGTCAGTTGAGTTGGCCTTGGCACGTCATTTTTCACAATCACATTGTGTTGCCGGATTACGAATCGCTCGCTCATATCTTTGTCGGTATTTGTTGGTGTCGGCGACTCTGCAATTAATTAAACATTGAAACTGATATCTGGGGCCAAGTATTAACTAGATCCCTCAGAGCAAAGACTTGCTAAAATCGCAGTTTCTCGTGATCTATTACAAAACTGAAAAGAATTTGTACGCTGAAAATGGAAAAAACACCGTCTTTGGTTATTTCAAGCCCTAACATTAAATATACTGATGATTATATTTATTCGGACTATGAATATGAAGAAACTCTGGTGACTAGAAACGGCGACGAGGTGACGGTAAGCATGTATTTTGTTGATATGCAAGTAAATGTGTTTTGCGGTAGTTTCTTTAGACGCTGTATTGATTTGTTATGCATTTTCCAGAAGGAATAGGTTACTACTATATTTGTACAGAGATACACCTTTATAGTGAACTAGAAACGCCTCATTAATAAAATGTGTTTAATCTAATAAGAATCTAATTCATCACTTTGTAGTTTAGTAACTGACTTCTAAATCTGTTATCACATTGATAACATGTACATGACATCTCAGTGGAGGCAATTTTAAACTTTTGATCTTATCATGATTTGTTAATCAATAGGACTACAAAACAAAGCCAATTTTATTATGACTGTGAAAATGAATGTACTAACACATAAGTCTTAGTGGAAATAACTCCTTGTTCATATAGTAAAAAAATACATTTTTTTGAGGCAACTGTAAACTAATAATAATGTATTCAACAGTACAATCTACTGGACACTAACACAAAATTTAAAATCAACAGCAATTTATTAAAAACATAAACTAAATAGATTTAAGAGATTAAATTCTAGATTTAATTCTCTAGTCCTAGAGAATTAAAATGTTTTATGATCAATGCTTTAGTTTATGTTTTTAATAAATTATATATATTATAGTTTATGTTTTTAATGAATAATAAAACATTCTGAACAAATCAACAATGTTCAAACAGAAAACACAATGTATGGGATATTCTCTTTCTTAGTCTCTATAAAAATTTATATTATATTACGGATATTTACATCCGCAATTGTGGAGTTTCCCCATTTATTCAGACCACTGCATCCGCATAAATCAATCATTTTTTTATAATAAATAAATCTATGTGGAGCTCATGCGGATGCAGATATGGGTCGAAAGAATTCTCCCCAAGGTTAATATAAGTAAAATCATTATCAATAAAATGGGAATTATAATCATTTAAACCATCATTATAGTTCTAAATCATCACATTTTCACGAAATAGTCTCATATCCATCAAACACATAAAATTTCGAGAGCTATATAAATTTTTATAAGTATGAGTATAATTTAGTAATGATTTTATTATAATAGCCGCGAATTAAATTATGGTCAACATAAAAGGATACAGCACTGCAATTTGCAAAAAATCGTAAGAAATTTTGTATTTCGTCTTTTATTTTCGGACGGGTCCTTCAAAAAAACTTGAGATGCGCATGCGCAGCCTCATCCGCGCATGTAAAAAAATCTGCATTCGTATTTGTTGCTTCAATTTTATTATAGGAATGTTTGCATCATGTAAATGAGGCTTAAGTTCACAAATAAATATGGTTTATAAATATAAATAATGTGCTTAGAAATTCAATTTCTTCAGCCATTTCATTTATGTATAATTTTGGCACATAATACATATAAGTATTACAGAGGTGGACTTACTGCCTTAGGCATTTTCTACCAGTCAATATTTATTTATTTATTATTTATATATACTTTATTGTACACCAGAAAATACATAGCGAAAACAAACAAATTTAACCCTACAAAACATACAAGGGGCGGCCTTATCGCTTATTTGTATTTTGTCTGTGATTTACCTGTTTAATGAATGATAATTTTCTTTTTTGTTTTTAATGCAGGGAATAAATACCTTTGTAGTTACTGAACGAATTATTTCAATTGACCCAAAATTTACACTAGATCATAAAAGCACTGCCAAAGCATAATATCTAGAATCTATTAGTAGGGGGTTAATTAGCCTGTTTTAGAATCAAAATTAAAAAGCCAAATGTGTATTTAGCCCAGAAAAAAAGATTTCTTGTCAAGGACACTACCAGCCGCACTGCCAGTAGTGTCGTTTACAATTAACGACACTACCAAGCCTGTTTTGGATTAAATTGTACAGTCAACACAGCAAACTTAAAAAATATAACGCTTTATTTACTACTAAGTAAATCAAGAATTTAATCTTTTTACGTGATACCGTGACAGCTAAAACTCTCGTAAAAATAAAATCTACTACTTTTGGAATTTTTCCCGGTTTGTATGTGAGAGATCTCTAAACCGAAATATAAACCGCTGGTATTAAATTAGATCATGAAATTTTGCACAATACAATCTACTACTATAAAGCAGGTCTTATTTTTTTTTAATTACCATTATTTTCACCTTAAAAAGCAATTACCTAAACTATTCGAGGCTTGGAGCCGCCAGAACCCCATCCCGTCCCGCAGAAAGCCCGTCTCGCTTTCACTGAGTCCGCGAGTGCGTATGTAGTATGGTGCGAACGAGATAAAAATGTGAATTTGAGCTTAGGTAGTAGTTTGGGTACCACAGGAACAAAAAGCCTTAGCAATTGAGCCACAAGTTATGGGTCTACACGTTCAGAAGTTACCTAGAATGTTAATTTTTGTTAAATTCATTGATCATCTCCATATTCATAATCAGCCTTAATGTTCCCACTGTTGGGTCACGGGCATTAAGCTCATTTATCTCTTTTGACCACATTTAAAAAAATAAAATCGAATTTAAACATTTATTGCGGTACTAAGCACGACACTTGTAAACTTGTAAGAAGGAATAGAGAGTCGCCGGATACTCTCAGGTTTTGCTATGATTTTCTACAAGTTGTAACTTACAAAGAATTTTTTGCTAAACAAAATCACGAATAAAACTTGTGAACTAAACAATGACACTTGGTAATACGAGGCTTGTAAGTTTTGATAAACGGTAAAATGGTAGTAAAAAAGTACCTCTAAGACTAAAATCTAAACAAACAGCAAAATTGTACTTTGATCACATAAATTCCCTCATATAATTATTAATAAAACTGCAATTGGATGCTACCTACATGAATCTATATTCATTAGATTCTATGCGCTGACTATTAAGATTCCCTGTTGCTTATATAATGATCATGTGCACATAAGAGTGGACACAACTACTTGTTTATATTTTCTGGAACTTGTTCTCTCAAATTATTCAAACGCGACGCGACGTCTTCCACGTGAATTTTCCTGCTTTAACATAAAATATATTATATGACCCTCTGCAATACTGTAACTTCAAATTAGTGAAAGAATTTTCAGAATCGGTACAGAAGTTCCGAAGATTACTCCCACATACAAACTCACAAATACCTCTTTATACTTACTAGCGACCCGCTCCAGCACGACCAGCACGCGTAGCATGACCACAATAGAAACGGGTTTTGTCGACGGAAGCATAGACAAAATGAAGAAAGATTGTGATTGTGCATCTGTCATTTTGTCTATTCTTCCGTCGACAAAACCCGTTTCTATTGTGATGATACTACGCGTGCTGCTTCGCATAGTTTTTACGACTTGACAAAACATCGAGATTTTTAAGTTATATGTAACTTTATTATTTACACATAAACCTGGAATAAATCTGTTACGTGGTTTAGAAGAACAATGCGGACATGCAGACAAATACGAAAAGCGACTTTAATTTATATATGTATGGATATAGGTAGACGTACAGATATGGTCACAACCCCAAATCATATTTTCGTTCCTGCATCCCGTCTTCGATTACCATAAAAGTTTCCTAAAAGCCCGCAATTCCCCAGGCGCGTCCAATCCGCAAAACACTGGGCATCCGCACTGACCGTCGCGTGGGCAGAGTGGGCGTGATGCTGGTGGGTTGGGGTGGCAACAACGGCTCCACCTTCACAGCCGCCGTGCTCGCCAACCGACACCAGCTGTCTTGGAACACTAAGAATGGGAAGATGGATTCTAACTGGTAAGTTTAACTAACATCTAGGATTGTTAAAATCAAAAATCATTTATTCATATTAGGCTGAGACTCAGAACTTTTTAACGTTAAAACTATAGACAGTCCTCCAAAACGCCAGTTCACCACTTCCTTGTGTTTTAGCTGGGAAGAAGTGGTGCAACACACTCCCCAGTAACACATCTGTCTGTTATGTCAGGAAGATAACAGGTTACACAAATATTGTTAAGCATTCAAATGATTCAAGCTCTAACAGAGTTCGTGAGCTCGTGGGTAAGTAGTAACAGCCGCACGGGTCAATCCATCAGGTTAAGCTACGATTGCCGGGAATTGTCCGTGGATGGGTGAAAATCTTTACAAATTGATATTCCTCCGTGCCTCGGAAAGCACGTTAAGCCGTTGGTCCCGGCTGTCAAACGTGGATCTTTTTCTGTTACGGGTTGTCAGAAGCCCGAAAGTTTGACAACCAGTCTTACCAAGGGGTATCGTATTACCCAGTTACTGGGTTGTGGAGGTCAAATAGACAGTGAGCTCCATGTAAAATAGCCGACCCCAACATGGTTGGGAAAAGGCTAGGCAAATTGATTTTCAAGCTCTAACAGAGTATCTGAACAAATAAATACCTTGGATCCAAGTACTTTGTCCTGCTAGTCAAGCTCCGGACTCTTGGCCCAAGAAGTCAGAAAACACCTTACTTAAAAGGTTTGTCCTACAAAAGCCGCAAGACATAATATCTGTAGCAACTTTTTCCGCCAGACTTTCCATACAAACATTAGGAACACTATAGCATCCTGATGTACTATCTGTACATGTTATCTCTACAGCGTCCTATAGTTTAGGTAACTAACTACCGGTTTCAATAAAATGGTTCGTAAATACAGAAATTTCTTCGAATTGACCTCTCAAAACGGTGAAGAAAAACAGAGTGAGGAAACTAACTGGCATGTCCTAGACAACATGCACCAACCCGCACTGGGCCCGCGTGATGGATTATGGCCCACTCTCTCAAAAAGGAGGCACACAGGCCCCTTTTCCCAGCAGTGGGAACATTATAAGCTGATTGTGTATGTATGTTCCGTCTTACCTAACGCAATTAAAACTAGATGGTTGAACGTTCAGCGTCACTTAATTAAAAGGGATGAAGCCATATAACTTCTAATCTAATGGGATTTAGAAGTTGCATTGGACGGTTGGATCTCTAGTTTAAAACGGAAACAGTCATCCATAATTTATTTTTCCACGCCTCGATCATGGCAATCAGCTCTTTTTTCCACTATTTCATCACATAGGTCTGTCTTCCTCTATGTCTCCACGATCAATGGTGTTCTGCCAAGCTACCTGAGTTTTCCTTAATTGTGTCCCTGCCGCATGCACGTCAAGAGACAAAATCTTTGAAAGAAATTTTGTTTTGATTGCTTAAAAAATCACTGTTGCGTCTTTGCTCCTCTACAGCTTTGGCATCTCGGATTTTCCACCTCAGTTCAGCTTCACTAAAATGTCACCTCATTACTTTCTTTGAAGTCACGGTATCTACTACAAAAAATCGTGAAGTCTCGTCCAAAAAGATATATAAATACTTTTTGGACGACACTTCTCTAGCCAGTACAGAACAATACAGGGTGTTAGGGTAGACACTGTTATCCTTGAAACTAGTGGTTTGGTGTCATCTATAATATACTTTTTCTATGGGACCAAGTATGATATCGCAAAAAAAAAACATCTGTTCCATACATTTTGTCGATTTAAGTGAACACAAATGTATGGAAAAGCTAATGTTTTTTTCGCGATTTCAAGGTTGGTCCCATAGAAAAAGTATATTATAGATGACACCAAACAAGTAAACTAGTTTCAAGGATAGCGGTGTCTACCCTAACACCCAGTATATTTACAGAAT
Organism: Lithophane ornitopus; assembly: GCA_948473465.1. NCBI lineage: Eukaryota > Metazoa > Arthropoda > Insecta > Lepidoptera > Noctuidae > Lithophane > Lithophane ornitopus. The sequence goes on along the minus strand of OX419632.1, from coordinate 13,183,850 downwards.
ATTTTCTGATGGCAGTCATATGAAGATTCCAAGAAGAGGAGCTCGTGGCTAAATAATAACAGCCGCATGAAGTCGATCCATCAGGTTAAGCTACGCTTGCCGGGGTCCGTGGATGGTTGACGATCTTTAAATACCGAGACTATACCGTGCCTCGGAAAGCAAGTTAATCAGTTGGTCCCGGCTGTCATTTGTGGATCTTTGACAGTCTTTACGGGTTGTCAGAAGCCAGAAAGTCTGTAGACCAGTCTTACCAAGGGGTATCGTATTACCCAATTACTGGGTTGTGGAGGTTAGATAGGCAGTCGCTCCATGTAAAATACTGGTATTCAGCTGCATCCACTAAGACTGGAAGCCGACCCCAACATAGTTGGGAAAAGGCTAGGCAGATTGAGTCGTATAAAGATTACAGCATAAAAAATAAAGGTACTTAGTAAAATTAATTTACCTTTCCCATTTTCCCAAGTAATAAAGATGAAAAATAATACAAAACCTCCGAAAGTTAGTCCTGAAAATTACGGTACGATACCTCTATTAAATAAGGTAAAATTATGCGTGTAATTTGTGAAGTTTCGCATTTTGGTCCTTATTAAATAAGATACCTACATGAAGGTAAACGCGCAAATTATATCCAAATATTTATATCTTGTCTTGGATATGCGAGGAAATATCAAATTCTGGTTGTTTACTTCATAAATATGAAGTGAAGTTAGTCGCTTTGTAGTTTTGTATACAATTTTCGTGTGTAAACAGAGTACTGAATGTTCCTATACATCTGACTACATATTAATATCTACATATATTTTCTTAATAATACCAGCTTATTATTTTCCCACTGCAGGCCAGTTCAGGCACAGAACTCTTTTCATACATAGAAGGCATGAGCATTAATCACCACGCTTGCTAAAGGCGGATTGGCAAAGTAAATTAATTTTGCGACTTTCGATAACAGGATTGACATAAGCTGCCGAAAAGTTGATGTCAATCCTGCATGCTTAGCATGACCAAAATAGAAACGGGTTTTGTCGACGGAAGAATAGACAAAATGACAGATAAACAATCACAATCTGTAATTTGTCTATTCTTCCGTCGACAAAACCAGTAAAAAACCCGTTTCCATGGTTTCCATGCTACCCGTGCTGTTGAAAGTCGTTGTAAATAGAAATGCGAAACGCTTTGAAAGCGATTGTCACCTGTCTAGGCCCTAAATCCCTTTAAGGTCAGCAAATACCTTGCTAAATCAGTTACCAAATTCCATGAAACGGGCCTGATACCAGCCATAAGTTTGGATGCTCATTCGATGAATTATTATTGTACTAGCTACCCGCATAAGTCTCGATCCGTGGGAATATCGGGATAAAAATATCCTATGTCCCAGGTCATGTTCTACCCATGTGCCATATTTTTTGTTTATTGTGCCACTTTCGCATTTATGATATTAGTTATGATTATCGATTAGTTATGTAAAGAAAAGAACAGAAGAAAGAAAATACGGTTATTTGCGGCAAACATGACGCTAAGAAAGGAAAAAATATTTAAAAATAACAAGTTGCGGGAAAATATGCGTCACATTCACGCAAAACGATCACTTAGCATAATGCTGCGACCCTATGCGAGACCGAGCCCCAGCGCTGGTTTTCAGTGACAGCCGGCGTTGACGTCATGACTTCAATCGGTGCAGCACATAAGGAATGATCATATATATATGTCAGATACATACTTACTTACATAAAATCAAGCCTTTTTCCCACTTTGGTAGGCAGAAACTACAGACCTCCACATGCCACGATCCTTTTACAATGTGGAGACGACAATACAACAATAAATGAAAACACTGGCAATACTAATGCATAAGAGTATTTTGGAACTATCAGATAAATCCTAACATGGAAATTAAAATAGTCATTTTTTCAAACAAACTAAATAATAGTGATGGGCCGACTATGGGGTTTGCCGATCTTTGACTGGCTATCGTAACTAAACTATTGGATATATTTGATGAATTTTTTGTATGTAGACGAGAACGTCATTCGATATACTATTTATTTTTTATTTACTATTATTTTTTGTCGTATTGTCATCTCCACCTTGTATACTCCTTTTTCTTCATTTACGTTCATACATCATACACGCACATCGGTTGCGAGTACTACGCACCTGACCTTTCTGGATAACATCACCAATGCCAGATATAGAAGTTATATCGTCCATTGTAACAGGTGGGGTTCAATCACGCAAGCGTCGACAGTTCGTCTCGGTATCGACGAGAAAGGAAACGATGTGCACGTGCCGATGTGTCAACTACTGCCCATGGTACACCCTGATGATTTGGGTAAGTACTCATACCAATTTTTATGTTCTCGAACCTATACTCCATTTGAAATAAGATTAGACATTCAAACAAACCTTCATACAGTCCTTTCAACCGATTTTGACTTCTATACCGTAGGCATAAGGATGGCATTAAAAGCAAAAAACGTTACACAATACCAACTGTCTACTGCAGCTGCCATTTGTCGTGCCACCAACGCAATAGAAGTCAAAATCAGCTGAACGGACTGTAAAAAAGGCTTATTTAAATGTCTAATCTTATTTCAAATGGGGTATAGATGTTGAATAAACTTGGTATACACCGTGTGATTTACAAAAAAATCTAGAGGTACAACTATGTTCCGTTATTCTTTATTATATTTCCGATTATGTTCCGTTATTCTTTATTTTATTTCCGATTATGTTCCGTTATTCTTTATTATATTTCCGATTATGTTACGTTATTCTTTATTATATTTCCGATTATGTTTCGTAATTTTTTATTATATTTCCGATTATTTTCCGTTATTCTTTATTATAATTTCGATTGGTCTCTGGTTTAAAGCGAAGGCCGATGAAAATATAAGCAGCAGATCTTTCTTCGAAAGATCCTGCAGGGTTGTGTTGTGATTGTGACTTTGCCGTATCTTAAGAACGCCTCTAGTAAAGGGATACGGGCAGCGTAGGATCGGTTGTTGTGGCCGATGCTTGCTGATTCGTCAAAACATGTGTCAAATTAAATTTTACGGACGGGCAAATACATACCGGGAGTAGTGACACCTGTCACGGCTCATTCACACGAGGACGATTCGTCTTTTTTTGACAAATCGTCTTTTTCACTCGTTCTCATTCGTATTTTTTTTTACGGTCGCAATGCATCTCAAATGCCCCTGTTCACATGCATCACGAATTGTAAAATATGAGTAGTGTTAAATCACATATTCTTTTAAAATTTTTGACGAATCGTCAATGACGGAGCCCGTGAGAATGCTGCCTACAATCATAATGTTATTCATTCTTAGTTCAGGCCCGAATTAATGGAAGTAATACGGAGTAGTAAACGCCCGTACCTTCGGCGGAAACTACGGTATACGTGCTTTGGGGGTCTTCCCCCCTGAAGTGAAAGTCTTTCGGATAACATGATAATGATCAGGAATCTCTTCCATTTCCATCAATACTCAATATCTTTATTGCTTTACCATAATGTGTACCTAGGTGGTAACTATATAATTTAGATCATTACGGACCCTGTAGGGCACAGCCAAAGGGTAGGAGAGAGGAAGCCCTGTTCTAGGAGATCCTTAAGATGATCATCAGATGGGTGAGCAGCTTGATTGCTATGTGCTAACGCCAAATTGAAACAGGGCCCTTGAACTACAACTAGCTATTGCTATATGAGACTTTTGCAATACACGACATTTCCACGCGTTCTTTGCCACATCTGTAGTCGCCCTAGGATATAATTTCCACTTCACTACTACAGTCTCTCTGACCGAAAAAATAACGATCCTAACAAAAAATCCCCTTTCCCTAGTGATCGACGGCTGGGACATAAGTCCTCTGAACCTGGCTGAATCCATGGTTCGTGCTAAGGTGATCGACTTCGACCTCCAACAGAAGCTTAAGAAGGAGATGGCGTCCATGAAGCCACGCCCAGCTATTTACGATCCTGACTTTATTGCTGCTAATCAGGTATGTGACGGATCAGTTTTATCTTTATTCGATGACTGACTGTGGCCCGCGTCTTCATTCGTATTTAAGGTTGCCATCAGAACAACCGCGTGCAGTCGATATATTCAACTCACTCAACGAAGTCGAATGTACAGCACATTCGACTTCGTTCAGTCATGATATCAATTTTACGCGGTCGGCTGCAGTCGTGTGAAGTCAATATTAACTGCATGCAGTCGTGACTTCAACTTTACGCGGTCGACTACAGTCGTGTAGTGTCGGCGCACGCTGTCCATCCCTAACCGCATGCAGTTAGTGTGCAAAGCATAACTGCACACTAACTATATGCGGTTAGCGACGGACAGCGTAAAGTTGAAGTCACGACTGTATGCAGTTAATATTGACTTCACACGACTGCAGTCCATTTCAGACTCTAATCTACATGGTCCTCATATGGCCTGACCAAGATTATGTCTGGACCTTAAAAGAGACTGCGACCTCTGAGTTTGTTTCGGCCTTTCTTCTCAGAGTAGTCAGATAGGAAACGCCGACCTCATCGAGCTTATTTTATTTTTTTAAATATGACGTGTAAAAGTGATTCTGATATCCTATTTACAGAATAAACAATTTCATTTAAAAAAAAATTCAGTCGACCGCGTAAAGTTTATATCATGACTGAACGAAGTCGAACGTACAACTGCATGCAGTTGAATATATCGACTGTGCGCAGTTGCTGCAATGCGTCTGATGGCAGCCTTAGGGAAACGGCAACTTTTTTTTTTTTCGATAATAAGTGTCCTATGTTGTATACCAAAGCATGGGTTATCTCTGTTTTTGTCCAAATCCGTTTAGTCGTTTACGCAGGATTGAAGCCGATCGTAAAACGAAAGCAAAACTAAGTTAGTTTATTTTAGCTCGCATTGCTCGCGTTGAACCAGTTTTTTTTACATGTTAGGTTAGCTGGCATAGTTTGTGGTGGACGCACATATATGAAGAACTGGCTCAACTATGCGAGCTAAACTAAACTAGCTTAGTTTAGTTGGCGGTGGACGATTGGCTTTAAGATCAAACATACCGATTCACAAACTTTCGTAATTATAAAATGTTATAAAGATATGTACGTAAGGATACCGATTTTAAAATGGGTATGAAAATTGGCGTTAGAAAGCTTGCAACGTTTAATACGATCACCTTTTCAGTGTTAATAAAAGTGGATGCTATAATAAATTATGCGAAATAGGCAGTAGAAAATGCAGGGTTAGATTTTTTTTAAATAGTTTTTTCGTCGTCATTCAAGAAAAAAAAATACTCATGAATAATATCACGTGAAAAATCAATTGCTAGAATCGTACGCCACGGTAATTCGAAACCAATTTGATACAATTCAGCTATTAGAGTAATCTTCAGAGTCAGCGATTCATCATGGACGCGCGGCTTGCTCAATGAGTGCGCCTACGCAATCGGTTTTAGAATTAACGTTAAGGATTGTAAAGCGAGCTCGCACATGGGATATCTTTAATACAAGTAGATACAGCAATTCGTCATATTCCGGATTGATTGATTTGAAAAAAATAGGCGAAACACTGCACGTCGTAAAAATGTATTTGAAAAGAAAAAAAATAAAATAAGATGATGGTGGTTTGTGATGGGCTAATCGAGAGTAGTCACTTGAAATATCTGTTTAAAAAAAAAACAGTTTTTTTTTGTGTTACATATGTTATGGGTATAAATATCTAAACACGATAAAACAAAATAATAGTATATTATGCAATTAGTGAATAAAGGATGGATTTAAAGCGAGGGCCATAGATGAATCCTGAGTGACGCGAGTGATTCATGGCCCTCTATATAAATCCGTTTTATTCAAGATTTGCATACTTTATAACATGACTACGAGGAAAAGAAAGATTTAAGCGAAAATAGTCATTTAATGACGAAAAAAGGAAGGTTTAATTATTCGCAAGGAGGTTGTATAGCGTTGAGAAGGAGTTCGAATATATCGTGTTTTCTAAATTCAAACACCAAAACAGTGCAACAACTTTTAAAAATAAAATAAGCTTTTTAGAGGGGGAATGGTATAAATATTGTTTTAATGGTATAAATTTTGTCAACTCATACATCAAGTAACAAGACGACAAGCGGTCGTTGACCCCCCAAAAAAAAAAACATCAAATCTCTTTGGTTTTTATTTTATCATATTTAGTTATCGATATCCATCACATCTGCAGAGTTTCGTTAGCTATTTTACTTTGACCCTGTATATATTTTTATGTTTTTATTCTGTGGAGTTGGACATAATATAAAAACAGCCAGACAAAACGTCGCATTCCATAGTTTTACGAATTTGTGCTAAATATACTGTTGCCGTGTGAACTCCAGTTCATTGACTAGCCGCTATAAACCGTTTAGTATGCATAATGTCGCCATTTTTTTCGTGGTCATTTTAATTCTGAAGATCGGCAATGAAATAGGGTTGACAAGTAAAAAAAAACTTTTTTTTTTAAATTTGTTTTTACTACTTGTAGCGCACGGTTTTAACGACTTGTCAAAATATCGAGATTCCTTCTTTATATTAGTTTAATATTAATATATTTTTCCTACACATAAACCTTTCGGAATAAATTCTCTAAATGATGGTAAAGACCGCATTGAATGGAGCAGAATTATGAGTGTATGTCTGATGTTTTGCGAGAGTAAGTATGCTGGGGTGTCCTTTATTATATGTTAGTATAATGAGATATTTCTGTTAACTACTGTTTAAATTTCTTTGTTAATTAATGTAATTGGTTTTACCGTTTTAATTAACAATAAACACGAAAAGCTACTTCAATTTATATTTTTTATGTATAGATATACAATGCATAGTTGCGTATCTTGAACTTAGAGCATTATGGTGTCTTAATTAAGCGCAATTTGTTTTCCTGAAGAGCTAGCCCTATTTGCTATTTTACAGGCTCGATTATTCAAAGTAATAATTATTTACATAAATTACCACACACTGTGGTTATACATAACATTGTTGCATAAATCGGATGCGTATTATTGACTCGTAAATTTGGCTTTTACAGATGTACTTAGATAACTAAAGTATCCTCTAAACTGTCACCTGAAATTCATTTAGAAAGCAAAGAAGTATAAATGTCTAACAATTTGTAGAACTTGCATTACACATTTTCGGACGAAACAATGTTTCAACTTCTGGGGAATTTTAATTAAAACAAGCCGTTTTCAGAATATCTATTACTATAAAGATATTAAAGTTCCTTGGTCTTGACATTGGCACACTCAGCATTCCACAAAGCTATTTCTGTACCAAACATGCGCTTGCGCAACCCTAAAAATGTCTTCAACTAAGCATGATTAGTACCTATCACTATTTATATATTGGGTCCCCACCTATGAAATTGCCGTTTTTTTCTCACACATAGAGAACCTCGTCACTTCTATGATTTAAAATATTCATCAATTGCTTGGTATTATGTCGAATAATGACCATCATAGACAACTACCAATAGTAAAAAAAACCTTATTACTTACTTATAGTTTTCTAAACATAAAAAACCTAATTTTGTTAGCAGAAATGACCACAATTTTTTTTTTAACTCAGCCAATATTTATTTTTGTCGCTTAATCTAAGTGGCATACGTTATCTTAGTTTTTAAACATTACTTCATAAAAGTTTTAAAACATTAGTGTTCATGGTTGTTATATAAATTAAGAAAATGTTAGTATGAAAAATGCTACTTCTTTAAAATTCCCCATACAAAATGCTGATTTCATAGGTGGGGACCTAATATTAGCGTAGCGTATTACGCACTAACGATTACCTACTATAAGTACATACGGACAGCCCTGAAGAATCGCACCAACCGGTAATTCGCAGAAATAGACTACACTTATGTAACGTGACGTATATATGCGTCATGTGTGTATGTGCCGCGGAGTGACGTCAATACAGCGTGTATGGCATGATTATGGTGTGAGTTGTGACTGACGTATTGTTAGCTGAATTTTCTATTAGATTATATTTCAAAGGAAAAACTCAATTGTGCTACTGATGTCGCGACTTTCCGGTTATTATTATTATCGTTGATATTGACTGGCACTCTTGTAGAAAGATCAGTCAAGGTTTAGCGGCCCCGCTAAATAGGGTTGAGCGGTAACGCGCGGTTCGGTCGGTCATGGTAATTCAGCCCTCATTCCAATTTATTTTTGTGACAAGCACGCGTAGAAACGGGTTTTGTCGACGGAAGAATAGACAAAATTACAGATAGTGATTGTTTATCTGTCATTTTGTCTATTCTTCCGTCGACAAAATCACCTATCGCCAGACTATCGCCGCGATTTTTTCGCCGATAGAAATGGCGGCTATAGTTTGTTTTTTATTCTCGTAGACTATTTTGACATTTCAGGTGATTGTTGTTTGTTATTTCCATTTGGAGTTTGACATTTGCAACTGTCAAATTAGTCTACTAGATAAAAAAAACAGACTTTAACTGACACTATGTCAAGATCGGTCTAGGTCAAGTTCGTGTGGAGTCCACCCAGGGAGATGCGCCCGCGCATTGCTCCTCTCCACGGCGATGTCGATGTGCTCTTGTTTTGTTTCTTATATTGAGCAAGATCTAAGAGGAATCGTAAAACGTTCTACTACGTTTTACGTTCAACTAAAGCCGTACAGCTAGTATAGTACGTTGATGCTACTGCCATATAATTTCCCTATACCTACGCGAGACCTTGTGAATAATTACGGCTCTGTATACATTGAGAATTATCGGGGTTAATAGGTATGCACACGAGCCATTGTCATGGTCACTACTCGCTACAGTAGGGCGCCGCGCCGGGTCGACCGTATTTCTAAAATAACTCTCTGCCACACAAAATCGATGGATGGATGTCTACTGTAAACATGCATTCAGTAGGGTTATCGACTAAAGTTAACTAAAAGTGTTGCCATCTTTAACAAACAGCTAAAACATAAAAGAGACGACTTAATTTTGGCCGTGTCGTAGTTCACTTCAATTTTTAACCGACTTCTTCAATAAGGAGGAGGTTCTCAATTCGTCTGTATGTTTGTTTTTTTTTTTTGTATGTTTTTTACTCGATTACTCCGCCAATTGTGAATCGATTTTGATGATTCTTTTTTTGTTTGGTAGGTCATGCTTCCAAGGTGGTCCCATATAAATTTTATTAACTTTGCTTGCGTAGTTTTTGAGTTAGCTTCAATATTACGTATTTTTCCCACTTAGTTTATCTAGACGATTTCCTTATTTACTCTTTCACTGTTATTTACATAGCAGGTAGTGCTATTCGGATTTGTGTGGGATAGGTACCACAACTAAAAAGTGAAAAATAAAAACTTTTTACAAAAAAAAACAAACCGACTTCCGAAAAAAAAAACAAATCGAGAGAAAAATAACTTTAATTTCGGAAGTCGGTGTCTTTGCTTTCCAATTTTCGTTTTATGCCACCGAATTCCGAAATTAAAGTTTTTTTTCTCTTTAAATTAGTCTGTTTGATTTTTTTTGTTTAAAGTTTCTTATACGAACATTTTCGGGGGATGTCTAGACTTGTTTAGAAGGGGAGTGATATGAAGATTCGAATGAAACAAATGATATTATATTAAACAGATATGTTGTGAGCGCGCAATCGTGAAGACTCGAAAACGTCCTAATTGGGACGTATTGACTTTAGTCTGCGACACGCATGGCGACGACTAATACGCTTAGTTGAAGGAGCTGCATTAGCTGTCTCTTTTTTTCTTGTTGTTTTTATCAAGCCATCTCTTTTCTATGAGTTTTAATTGTAGTGAAAAAAAAAAGATTAAAAAGTGGGTATGTGTGCTGCCGCTACTGCGCGGAACACTTTATTTGATTGTTTTGTGAGTGTATAACATATCTGTTAATAACTTATTATAATATCATTGAATGAAACTGTTTCGACGCACGCTATTTCGAAAAAAATGAGTGTCTCATCGGGTACGTCAGTTCGATTCCTAGACAAATTAATGCAACACTGGATTTCGATAGCGTAACATTCAACAAGTTTTTTGCATCAGCGTGTTCGCGATAACGTCATTTGATTAGAAGTCGTCTTTCGTTTTCGTTCAACTCATTTTGTATCAGTCTCATAAAGATAAATATTTAAGAGTTTATTCCCGCAGATTTGGCCAGGAATCTATGGCAATCGTTACAAGAAGTGAGAACCTCAAATTATTTAATGAATTCGTAGGACGTCAAATTTCCTAGAAATGTCGTTTCTTTCTGCGCACAATACTAGAATTCAGTCGTATTTAAAATTGTTATACTGAGGCCCTAGACAAAGTGACTTTCTATCAGCGATAACGATGATGGAAAAGGCAAAAATGTATAGGCCTGACATAAGCTATCGAAATGTTTATGTGAAAGTCGTTGTAGAAATACGAAACGCTTTCGAAGCGATTGTCACTTGTCTAGGGCCTCTGATATTGAATGCTGTGCCTCCTGTGACAAGTGATACAAGTCAAAAATCAACACTTTACAGGAGAACAAAAACAAGATTTCAAAAATTCCAGTTCGTGGATTAAGTGGGCTAGGCTAGACATAAGTACCTTATTTTGTAGATAAAAACATTCACTTTCACTGTGCATTTTAATTTTTATGTTACATATTATAGTTCTAAAGTAATTCATGAATAAGTTGTACCTTTTTGTATTTCCAATATGTGCTAAAATTACGTTATAAATGATACAAGTACAGTTATATTATGTTGCACCTAGTTGCATGTTGTCGATTGAAAAATAAAATGTGAAAATTAATATAATCGCTCTTATACCATGAAGCACGAAAAAAAATGTGTGTAGCAATTACTTATAGGGGTTGCAACTTGACATATATCTAAATTCACGATTTTTTGGCCAAAATCCTGGCAGTTGTATCCTTTTGCACCAAACTATCTCCGAAATTATAGCAGATAAAAGAACGTGAGTTAGACAAAAAAAAACGCATTTTTTTTCTGATAATTTCTATGTAAAAATCACAAAAAGGTTATAACTCGACTAAAATCACTCATCACATGAGGCACAAAATGAATCTGTGCGACACACAGATATTTTGACACGATATGATAGTACTTCAATGTACCACACAGGATAACATCTGACAGGGGTTGAAAAAGGTATTCAGGGGGTCCATTTAAATAGACAGATTCAAATGAAAAGTATATAGCTGAAAGGATTTGTGGCGCGCGCGAATGACAGGGGAAGAACTGGAGAATGCTTGGGGAAGAGGGGGGGGGGGAGGTGCCCTTGACACCGTTCGCTATGTTATTATTGATGCGTCGAGAGTAGGTCAGGTGGGGTAATGTTGTCAATGAATTAACTAAGTGATTAATTTAAAGATGTTTAAAATAAAAAAGATGAATGAGAATGAAACGCTGTGTTAGATTTTTGGGTTTCCGTAAATCTCATTCGAATTGTCGAATCTTCTTTTATTCTAATAACACTCCTTTGCAAGCTTTTTCGAAATAAACAAACAAATGCAGTGTTACTTTCCCACAATTATTGCATTTGGTAGACGATTAATTTGCGCATCAAAGTGTGTCTATCATGTAAAAATTGACGATTGCAATTGATCGTTTCAGGGACCCTTGACTGTATGTAGCTCTTCTATCCACCAATTCGCACTGGGCCCGCGTGGTGAATTACGACCAACTCCCTCTCACAGAGAGGAGGCCTGTGTCCAGCTGGAATTTTATAGGCTGATTATGCAGCTCTTGTACCCTTTAATGTCTTCCCCCTGCAAAATTCTCAAAAATAGATAAGTACTCCAACGATTTTGCGCAGCACTATCTTAAAATGGACTCAGTAAAATGATCCACGACCTTCAGAAGTGGAAGTATTGATTTGAACGCATCCCAGAGGCGCACTTATGTAAAAGATCGTTGTAGGTAACCTCCTACTCTGCGTTTCTGTTGCTTGCATTCATATATTGCCATTTCTATCAGCTGAGTACGCTGTATAAACTTGAGGAGCTCATGGCTGAGTAATAACAGCCGCACCGGATCGATCCATTAGGTTAAGCTACGCTTGCTGGGGTTGGTCGGTAGATGGGTGACCATCTTTACATACCTAGACTCCTCCGTGCCTCGGAAAGCACGTTAAGCCGTTGGTCCCGGCTGACATTCGTGGATCTTTGACAGTCGTTATGGGTCATCAGAAGCCCGAAAGTCTGACAACCAGTCTTACCAAGGGGTATCGTATTACTCAGCTACTGGGTTGTGGAGGTCAGATAGGCAGTCGCTCCATGTAAGATACTGGTATTCAGCTGCATCCGGTTAGACTGGATGCCGACCCCAACATGGTTGGAAAAAGGCTAGGCAGATTGATGCTGTATAAACTTGTATTTTAGCACTGGTGACAGTAACCTAAGGGCTGGACATAAATTACTTCATATTTAGAGTTTAACCGTTTCATTACAAAAGTATTGCAAAGTTTACTCAAAGCCCAAACCCTCGTGGCAGTTATTGTATTTTGAACCTTTTTCCTACGTACGTAAAGCTCTTAATTCAAAAACAGACTTTAGAAGTTGTGCATTTTGGATTTTATTGTAATTGTTGAACTTTATTGTAATTGTATTAAAGTTAATTTTCTTCTGTGCGTGTTGCTGATGGCAATTTATATAGTGTCAGCCCAGAATTTTGTTACGGGTATGGCACCTTTTGTAATGTTCATCAGCTCCTGCAACGTACGGGCAAAGGCCATACTGGACACGTTATTAAGTGCCCCATTGTTTGTGGAACAACACCCCATTTACACTCCAGTGTAGAGGCATTTCTGAATCTCTACTTGCAGCCTTAGCATGACCGCCATAGAAACAGGTTTTGTCGACGGAAGAATAGACAAAATGACAGATTATGATTGTTTATCTGTCATTTTGTCTATTCTTCCGTCGAGGAAACCCGTTTCTACCGGGGTCATGCTACCTCCTTTCCTTGTTTCAACTTACCTGGGTCCGGACTCTATTTAAAGACTTCCAGGTAAACCAAGGCAATGTCATGTCCAGGTGGGAGATTTTCAGCAGGTGGAACGAACAGGTTGGGTAGGGAAGCACTGTCTCGCTACTTTAGGCTTTCCTGAGACCGTTCACCAGTGAGTGGGCTGTGGGAGGACACAATTCAAGGAGCTGTTGCGGCTTGTCAGCCTTTGTAGCACGATGAAGCTATCGTGCAAAGGGTGTCGTGTATAGGAAACCACATCGTGGTTCTTTCACTTGAGCTTCCCACCTCTCTTCTGGTAAAGTTAGTCATCATCCTAGCCTTTTCCTATGTTGGGGTCGGCTTCCAGTCTAACCGGATTCAGCTAAATACCAGTATTTTATATGGAGCGACTGCCTATCTGACCTCAACAACCCAGTAAGTGGGTAATACGATATCCCTTGGTAAGACTGGTTGTCAGACTTTCGGGCTTCTGACGACCCGTGACGACTGTCAAAGATCCACGAATGACAGCCGGGACCAATGGCTTAACGTGCTTTCCGAGGCACGGAAGGGTCTCGATATGTAAAGATGGTCACCCATCCACGGACCAGCCCCGGCAAGCGTAGCTTAACCTGATGGATTGACCCGTGCGGCTGTTATTACTTAGCCACGAGCTCCTCTCTCTTCCTGGTAAAGTTAGTAAGTCGAGTTTAAGCTTCGAAATCGTTATGTATAACTCGGTAACAGGTTTTTCCTTCGTCAAGTGCAGTACCTACTACATATAAGTTTAGGTGCATAGGTGTGGTTTCATATTAATATGACTTGGTAGCTATCGATTCATATTGGTGACTCACTACTGTTTATAAGTACCATACTTATGTTAAAACTAATATTATGAATCGATAAGAATAAATATATACTTACTTCAAGATACAACCTGATACTGCCCTGCAAATTGCAAAAAAACGGTGCGTTTTATTTGCCTGTGGCTTACCATAAGCAGGGCCGTAGTCAGGGGGGGTTGGGGGGTTCAAACCCCAGGGGGGTTTGAGGGTTCAAACCCCCCCCGAAATCTGAGAAACCAGAATCTCAATTCAGAGATCGACTAATACAGATAATTGTAGTCTATTTCGCATAGGCGTACTTTATTTACAATACGCGTACTTTATCGACTTAGTATTTAATCAAATTCTGCATTTTCAGCATTCTGTGAGATGATCTAAACTATCCCAGGTGGGTGCTAAAATTTTCGAGCTCGCTTCGCACGCTCTTGCATCCTACTGATGCCATATTCTCTTATTTCTCAAACTTTTCTACATATGTCGATAAACTTGCTTCTATTTCTGTAACGGTCACAGCGAATGAAAACCTAACTTATTTGAAGCGGGATACAAAAAATTTCGAGATCTATTCGCTCGCTCTTGCATCCTATATTCTCCATAGCGGCCCAGTTATGTTGATTTACCGCAATACGAACAATTTTTTTTTGTTTTATAAATCCTCTTTTTTTGTAAATCTGTTCTCTTTATTTACCCTCTCGGAAATCAGAAACAATTTATTGCTTTAGGAAAAAAGTTGGCAATCCCAACAACCCCAAAAATTAATTCCTGGCTGCGGCCGTGACCATAAGAATAGAAGCAACGATAAAAGTTGCACAGTTTAAATAGTATTTAGACAGCAAGTCATTTGTTGCTTAAATTGTATTGGATGTCACAGGCAAGAAACTCCGGTTAGTTGGTCGGTAGAGTTGGGACTAGAGCATAGGGGGACCTATGCTCTAGTCCCGCTATGCCCAACTCGAAAAATACCTACTAAAAAGTTTCGCTATGCACGAAATTCGTCGATTCTTCGTAAACAATGGAAGGTATAGTTGGAAAGAAAATTGTTTGAATTCAAATTAATATGCGTAAGCGTCTGTAAGTTAAAATTTGTTTTGTCTCGTTCTGACAATCAAAAAAGTCAAAATAACGGATAAGGACCAAACGAGTTTCAAAACAATTCGAAGTTAAGAAATGTTTATGAATAGAGCTGTAAGACAATACTGGACCCACAAGGTTTAACTTAGTCTGTACCTATATCGTTACAAATCCTATCTTACTAATATTACAAATATAAATGAGAGCAGAAAACTAGTAAAATATAAAAGAGCGTAAATAAAAAGTCCGTTCCCAAAATCAAATCAAATGTATTGAAAAAAAAAATAGAAAACATATAAATTATAATAAAGAGAAAGCTAGGGTTTCTGCCAATTGATCTGTTAAATCTGCCATTCCAAGATTCAGCCAAGTTAGTTATTCTGTGGTGCTTAATGGTAATAAAATATTACACTGTAACAGTTTTCTTCATAACTGCCCGAAATGTAATTTCGTGCATTTACGTAAACTTTTTAGTAGGTATTTTACGAGTCGAGCATAGCGGGACTAGAGCATAGAGGGACTAACCGAGAAACTTGCATCGTGTAAATGAGATTTTATGCCTATAAGTATCTAATGGAAAATTAATAGATCATTAGAATAGATTACAAAACTCGTTCGCTAATTTATTTCGGGCAATTGTCCAGAAACTTTAATCCTAAGATTATAAAAAATATGTTGTTGTTAGTATGACTTATGTTCGTAATTAATTTTAATAAAAAGCAACACATAATTCCTCTTGAAATACAATATTCTGCTACAAATTGTGTGTAAACTATGCTATACTTTATCTCCGTTGAGAAATGTAATTTAATTCTGCTTAGCCACGTTTATTGCCAGTTGACAATAATCATTTCGCTGCATAATTTAGTAGTGGCAACATTTTTATCGCTCTATTCGATTTTTTGTGGCTTAGATATTTAATAATATCTTTATAATGCTTGTAAACAATATTGTCATTTGACGCTTCCTTATGTGCGATCATGTTCTGGGCGATTGCCAAGATTCACTTACAGAGAAATTAACATTCTTCATTTAGTCAACTTTAGTTCAAACAATGATTATTCCACACTATGATGGTCAAATTGAATTCATGGGCAATGGCATCCTCTTAAATGACCCCTTAAGATCCCCATCATTATGAACAACATTCACTTTGGGACCAATACAGAAATCGAGGAAAAAAATTCAGCGGTTCCATATATTTTGACAAGCTATGCGAATTGCGAACATAAAAATGTAGGTAACAGGTGATTTGTTTTTCGCTATATCATGCTTGGTCCCATAATGAAAGTTGTTCATAATGATGAGTACAATGACATCTTAAGAGGATGAATAAAATTTCACACTGTATAATGTCTTTTGGCTTGCACGTGGCCGATACATAATAAAACAACAAATCTAGTCGCTTTTTGTTATCCTTACAGCTTTGCAAAACCAATAATGAAGTCGATCGATAGGCTTGTTTACATACAGAGTAGGTAATGGAAGCACAAGTGTGCCATTCATTACTCACAATCACAAGAGCTTACACAAGCCTACTCCAAATTTACAAACATTATAGATCGTTCATAGATTAATTATGTTATATTAATACATATTACTAATTCTGTACCAAGCCATGCGCTGAGCTTGAGACACGTGTGGTCGTCGCCATTGTGTAGAAACTTTTTTTTCCAAAACACGTGTCCGCCTCTGGGGCCTGTTGATCATAAGCGGACAGTATGTTTACAAAGACCGATTGTCTATGAATGGCCCACAGTGGAATAATAAAATTTTCCATTGCCTTCGACGGGCTGTTTATAAAACAATGTCAGTGTCAGATCGCGGGTTCTGATTCTTCCATATTTGAAAAATAACCCGCCTATAATTGTGTTCTAGTTTCAAAATATAGGTACAAGTACAAAAGCCAATGGAAACCTCATTGTTGCTCCTTTTCTTTGAGTATGCTGATGCTGAGTGCCTCATGTTTAGAATGCAAAAGATACCAGTTTCACTTTTGTTTGATTTGATAATTTTCAAGCACGTCGTTTCAGTTGGCACTTTCATGAACCAACCAAATGTAAAATATTCAAATTACATATGATTTTGCCAACATCTGACATTCATTTGCGAGATAAAGATATTTACAAAAAAAAAAAAACCACTGTTACACACCTTTAAGCTGCTAATCTTATTATAAATAGATCGTTGTTGGTAGCTTTTTAAGAATAGGAAGAGCATGCACTTATTACAAATTACAATTAAATCAATTTTGCAATAAATAATAAACAATTTACTAGAATAAAAATCTCTCCACGTATAACCTAATAATTGGCACCTCCACAGTAAGGGATTGCCAAATAATTCCATGTTACTATGGAGCCACAGATTATACTGAAAGAAAGCGCTGAAAATAGTATCCGATCGATCATTAGCCTTGAAGAAATAGTCTATTATAATGTCGTCAATTTGATAGCCGGCGCGTGTAAAACCTAATTTACATTGCGAAACTAGTTTTGATGGCTTCAGGTGTTAAAAAGTATCTATTTAAGTTCACGTGAAACTATCAATGCATAAATAAGTTTTCGCAACCAGTTACTTATGCACTGTAAATTCGGCAAATACATAAATAAGAATACATTGTCAATTCAATTCTTTATTGCATTCCACAATGTATTGGCTTTGGTGGTAAATATTTAACATTTTGGTATATTTCAACGCCCGCCAAAAATAATATTTTTGGCGGGCGTTGAAATATACCAAAACGTTGAAATTGACTGCACGTGTGATGATCCTTAAATTAAGAGGAAATAGGGTCGGTCTTTTCTCCATACAAAAAGTCATAATTCAAGGTTCGGCTCTCGTCTATTTCCTCCTGCAATATTGGACCAATTTGAAAGATATTTTATAAATTGTATAAATAGGATATTTACTGTGCCCCTATGTTTTTCTTTTTTCATGAATAGTTGACAAATTTGTACAATAGGCCTCTGATGACAGCGGTCTAAACAGGCAATTTTGAGCATTTTCGGAGACTTCTACAGATAATGTATCATCAAAACGGAAGACATAGGGGCATAGAACTAGTTGACATTTATTTTACTGTAAATAATCATTGCTCTAAGGTGCAGAGAGAAGACAGGCGAGAGCGTTTGTATGGCGAGGGTACCGACCCTATTTCCTCTTAATGTACCTACTGTCGCACTCTGATATATTATTTTCCACTGCATGCTGGGGAAAGCAAAGGCTTATTTATTAATCTTAAACTTTCTGGGTTTTGAGATTTCTGAACATGCCTACAATGCTAAAGAACGCGAACCTATAAGTCGGTAATTTGTAGTAGTCCCTATTATGAGCTTTATATTATTAAGGTGGCCGTTTTTTTTTTTTTTTTTGATGATGTCAAATCATCCAATGACTTCTCCTGGGCGGAGCGGGAAGTCGTGTCTGGCTTTTACTGACTAAAACCCACCCGGGTTCCTTCAGTTGCCTGTTGCGAAGGGTCTCGTGATATCCCTTGTGGACTTTCTCGCAACCCTGGCAGGCATCGGTCGTAGCGGACCCTGTCAATTGTGCTGACAACTCTTTGAGGCGCGCGCGAACACAACGCGCCGTCGACCGGGCCTGGTCCTTATCGGATGACGAGCTTCCCATTGCTCGCCGTCCGCAAGCCGCGCCTACGGTGGCCGGGAATCCGCCTGGGACTCCCGACCGCGACGCCTAGGGGTCTCCTGCGGCGGCTGGGGGAGTGAATCTTTCCTCTCCCTCATGCGTTCCGCCTCCTCCTTTGCGAGCATTACTGCTTCGCAGAAGGAGGTGACGGCTTCCCATGCCCTCTCGCTCCGTGGTTGTCCTGTGGTAATGGCCACGACTTACGAGTTGTAGGTCGTGGGTTCGAACCCTGCAAGGCGCTATACTTTAAATTATTTCACCACTACTGCTCTCAAAACGGAAAACATTGCGAGGAAACCGGCATGTCCTAGAACCAAACATTGAAAAACGTGTGACATCCGCCAACACGCACTGAACTCACGTGGTGGAATAAGGTCCACTCTCTCTCACAGAGTGGAGGCCTGTGTCTCAGCAGTGGGCAATGCAAAGAGTACCAATCGTTATGCCGCCTTCATTCAATATTATTTTTAAATCATAGTATGCATTAATGTTCCGTGAAAAGTTCAATAGGTTCCTTATCAATATTTTTATTACGTATAAGGAAAATTATTGGCTATTCACGCTATTTCATATAGTAAAGTTATCGCGACAGGAAATTGTTGAAACATGAATTATTTATGGCGACCATGCTTTGTTGACTCTGAACTTTTGATACTACAGTCGTAAAACGTTTGTAATACATTTATCTTATTTATTCGTAATTCAGCTGTTAAACAACCACTTAGTAACGCTAGTACGAGGCGTCATATAAATGAACGCTTAAATAAAAACGCGTTGTTTGGATTTTGAACTTTCGGCACTGAGCTGACCGTTGAAAATCGAACAGCGCTTTTAAGTGAGTAGGAATTTGATTGAACACACAACTTCGTGGTGATGGCCCAGTGGCTAATGACCCGACTCTCATGCAAGAGGTCGTGTTTTCAAATCCGGGGAAGTACCAATGAGACTTCTTTCATTCATATGTCCTTTCTGAGTTTAACTTGGACTTTAGTGGCATCAGAGAAAGAAGAACAACAACCAGTGGCCATCACGACATAGGGTCGGCTTTAGTGAATAGTCCCGGGAAATCCCGGAACCGAAAGTACCGGGAAATCCCGGAAATTTGCGTTGTTTTAGGAACCGGAATTTCGAAAACCAAATCCCGGTTCTTTCGGTACTTTCGGTAAAAGATTCGCGTTTAGAATTGAGTCGATTGCCGTAAAAATCAATATTAACATATTTGCAAAACCCTGAAATGTACTTCTCCAACGCACATGATGAAGATTTGTCAGTGTTTACTCGGCCAAGTAGTGACGAAATATGCAGGAAGATAGTGGAACTGCTAAGGCGTACTTTAGGAGATTCTTTTTTTCAAACAGCTCAATTGCCGTCAGATACAGATGAAGAGATAGAAAGTGATCCTCAATCAAAAGAAGAGGAGCTTAATGCAGAGCTTAAAAAAGCTACTGCTTGTAAAAGAACAAGAATGACTCACAGTGAAGACCTTAATACGAATGTGAGGATCGAAATGGCTCTTTTTGAGAACGGAGGGGATCGTGGACGTTATTTGTCGCAGGCTTTCGACTTTCTTTTAACAATTCCACCGACAAGTGTACAGCCGGAAAGAGTTTTTTCTTCCGCTGGGTACCTTTGCAATAAAATAAGATCACGTTTAAGTGATAAGAGTTTGGACGCTCTTATATTTTTAAGATCAATATATAGGCAGGAGAGAAATACTCTAAAAAATAAATAAACAGGTACCTAACCTAGATTATTGAGTGCCCCCATTTTAACTATAAGAATCAGACCAATGTAATAAGAATCAGAGCAAGTATTAGTTGGGTATTTTTATTTATAGTATTGTAAGGATGAATACCTATGTTTAAGTTTTGCAAACATATTTAAGTTTAAAGTTATATTTTTATTTTATTTTTTCTTAAATGTATAATTAGAGTCAAGTTGATTTAAAGAATTTGTCGATTCAAGTTGTTCCAAACTATTGTTAAATTATTATATAAGATTAAAATTTAAAAAATGTTTTTTAAGATTATCTAATCAATAAATATTGAGACTGATTAATGCTACGCTAAAACTCCATAGTTCCTTTTTTTGTAGATGTTACGTAAGTTTTAAATTATAATTTGGTTATGCAGAATTGCAATAAGAGTCATGTTAATTTGTTTGGTAAAGTGAAGATGTTTAATAAATGTTTCTGTTATATATTATGTAGGATTAGGTATAAAAATCGTTTAATGTTAAAAAATGTTGCTGGCATAATATGCGTAATTACCAGTAAAATTATACTAAATAAGACTGATTTAGTGTCTATAAAACAAGAAATAAAACGTTTTATTTGATTTGATTAAAATGTTTTTACTTTGCCCTGTCATTTCGTCTTTTTTTACTTTCTCCGTTTCAACACTTTCAACTCTCTTACAAAGACTTATTAAAGTATCAAAAGTATCGATAGTACCGGGAATCCCGGTTCTTAAGCCAGAAGGTCCCAAAAATCCCGGTTCTTTAAAACAGCACCGGTTCTGCATTCCCTAGTCGGCTTATTTAAAAAATTCGTTACATACAGTCTCTGTTTTTTTATTTCAGGCGGACCGCGCCACTAACCTGATCCGTGGCACTCGGTACGAGCAGTACCTGCAAGTACGTGCCGACATTAAGGACTTCCGCGACAAGAACAAACTAGACAAAGTTATCATACTTTGGACTGCTAATACTGAGAGGTAACTAAACATTTGATCTATCAATTATATTTTATTATTGGTAATGCCTATCGTGAATCGTTCAGCGTACTAGCTTAGTTTAGTTGCTTTAGTCAATGGTGCCTAAGCTATACTCTCTTATAAGTGCTGTATGTATTCGAAAAAACAATTGTACTAATATGGATTAAGTTG
This sequence comes from Lithophane ornitopus, assembly GCA_948473465.1. Lineage (NCBI taxonomy): Eukaryota > Metazoa > Arthropoda > Insecta > Lepidoptera > Noctuidae > Lithophane > Lithophane ornitopus. The sequence goes on along the minus strand of OX419632.1, from coordinate 13,162,465 downwards.
TATGAAAAAATATATATATATATAATGTATATAATAATAATAATTGATTAAGTATCTTGACTTGGCTCACGAGGTTGTCGACATGTGGGATGTGGACTCTGCGATCGTTGTGCCGATAGTCGTATCAGCCAATGGCTTTATTGCCAAGAGCCTCGACCAACATCTATGGAGGCTCTCGTTGGGCAGCTGGATTAAGGGCTTGATTCAGAAAACGGTACTTCTGGACTCGGCCCGTATTGTTAGAAGGTTCCTCTCTCTGGAGCCCTGACCGCCGGTAGCTTGGACCCTGTTCCCGATACCGGTGGGCTAATATTTTTTATATTTTTAAATGTTTTTATATTTTTATATTCTAATATTTAAAAATGTAATTTATATGTTACTTTATGAAATAAAAGACAATTGATTAAACATCAAAACATGAGCATAAGAATTAATTGATTAAATTATCAATTAGTCCACATGTACATTTTTGTGCTTAAAGTAGTAAAATTTTTGTGCTCATTTTACCGATAAACTTTTTTCCATGTCAGCCTAATCATCGCTAATAATGAAATTTCAATGGTATTCATACGAAAAGTTATCGACCGATCGAGTCACAAAAACGCATGGCTAGTAGTAATTTTTTGCGAGTGACAATTCTTAAAATAGACAAGTTCAATGTTCTGCTCAGAATATCTTTCGTATTAATGAATATGCGACGTCAGGTGTTTGAATTACGCAAAGGCAGCAAAAAACTGGCCAAGTGCGAGTCGGACTCGCAACCGAAGTTGGTTATATTGTGCTGGCCGCGCGCCGGCGGCATATACTGTTTGCAAATCAAATCAAAAGTCATTTATTCAAACTAGGCTGAGAATCAGCACTTTTCGAACGTCAAAATTACATAAGACAGTCCCCCAAAACGCCCACCCTTCACCACTTCCCAGTGCTTTAGCTGTGAAGAACAAGTGGCGCAACAAACTCCCCAGCAGCACAGCTGTCTGTTGCGCAACCTGCGCCTGAGCTGCATCCCCAGTGTGTCGCACTTTGAAGATGCTCAACGCCCTTCTGATTGCCAACCCTGAATGTGATGTGTTGGCGGATGAATGGCATAAAATTATGCGTATTTGTCTGGTGTTCTGTTAAAATTGTATTTTTTTTGTTTCTATGTTAATTAATGTAATTCGTGTTGTGGCGTGTTAATTAACTATAAAATAAATGCTTGTTTCAGTAGAACAGCATGGTGGCCATGCTGTTCTACTGAGATATAAACCTTAAGCTATAGCTTTCATCTGTCGCCCTAGGTTCTGTGAGGTGCGCGAGGGCATTCACGATACTTCAGAGAACGTGGAGCGAGCGCTGCGGGACAACAACTCCGAAATATCGCCTTCCACCATCTTCGCGCTCGCTGCTATTGATGAGAATGTGAGTATGTTAGACGAGCATTATAGAGCTAATCAACAAATACATTCCCTACAAAATGGTTGAGCTGGATGGTGCTGATCCACGTGTCATGTTCGTGAACGGGCGCCGTCAGTTGAGACTGGTCATCTCTTATTTGCCAGAGCTTATTTTTAATCTTATATTTTGAATTGTTTTTGATTGTTTTTTGTTTTACATCGTTCTCACATATAGAAGCAACATGAATACTGTACCCAGGATTTTGTAATATCTATATCCATTTTTAAAAAGAGTGTCCTTGGAGTTTCATGCCCGTTCTACTCCATAGAGATCTACGTTTTGGAATGGGCAACTAGCTTCAACTTTCTGACTAACTGACCGACTCTTTGACAATTCAAAAGTGCCTGTAAATGGTTTAATTGAAATAAATGCTTTGAGTTTGAGTTTCTAATACAAAATCGCCAATGAAAAACACAACAATGTTAACATCATTGTTGTGTTTCGGCAGTTAGAGGTAAGAAAGCCAGGGTGGCTTAAAACGGTCACTTTAGCAGAAAAACGTAAAATGTCACAAACAGACAATTCATAATATGATCTGCGTGTAATTCATATTACGAAATAATTCATCTGTTTGACAGTTTTCTATGAAGATTCGTAAAATAGTCCACAAATTATGAATTGCTTAAAAGTCAAATTAGAGGAATTGCTAATGACAGCAGGGATTCAGGAAATGAACTGCTTTTAGAGGAATTGCTAATGTGGCCGGTTTAGGCCCCCAGTTACTCTGTGGTTGAGGATTCCGGGTGAAGCTTCCACCTTCGGCCTGATCATCTCTTACCATCAAGTGAGATGAAGGCCAAGAGTTTCAACGCTGTGGGTAAAAAACACTATTTGCAGTATGTTTTTATAATATATGTTTTGCGCATTGGTGGCCCAGTGGTAACGGCCCCGATTTACGAGTCGTGGGACGTGGGTTCGAACCCAGACAAGCGCTTTACTTTGTGTAAATAATTTCATCGCAACTCAAAACGGTGAAGGAAAACATCGTGAGGAAACCGTCATGTCTTAGAACCAAAAAATTCTAAGACATGTGACATCTACCAAGCCGCACTGGGCCCACTGGGATCTCGAAGAGAGGAGGCCTGTGTCCCAGCAGTGGGAACGTTATAGGCTGATTATGTATATGTATGTATATATGTTTTGCGCTATGTATCTTTGCATAGTTTTCACAGGTGAAACGTAGTTTTAGACATATCATCTAATAATTTTTCTCTTGTTAATATTCCAGTGCATATACATAAACGGCTCGCCCCAGAACACGCTAGTAGCTGGCGTGGTAGAACGAGCAGAGATGTGCGGAGTATTCGTGGCCGGGGACGACTTCAAGTCCGGACAGACCAAGCTCAAGTCCGTGCTCGTGGACTTCCTCATCTCTGCTGGTTAGTTAAGCATATTATTTGGCAGGGGCCAAGGCTTAAACGTAAAGGACTGCCTCAAGCTAGGTGGAGCGACGATCTTCGTACGGTGGCTGGTAGCAGCTGGATAAGATGGATAAAAGTAGTAGTAGTTACCTATTACCTATGCCATATAATGTTAACTTCTAAATATTTAACCTAGATTTAAGTTACACATACTTGCTGCGCCCTAACAGGGTCATGTACTCATAAGTTTAAGCCTAGCCTGTAACTGAGTGTACATTAAAGTTCCCAAGAATCGAACTGAATGGCGTGCAATTGGAGAGGCATATGCCCAATTGCCCAGCACTGGCCTTTTTTTTTTTTTTTTGGCTGGGATATCATCAAATGACTTCTCCCGCTCTGGGCGGAGCGGAAGGGCGTGTCAGACTCTTACTGACTAAAACCCACCCGTGTTCCTTCAGTTGCCTGTTGCCAGGGTCCCGGTATCCCTTTCGGACTATTCCGCAACCCTGGCAGGGCCCAGCACTGGCCTGATGAAGGCTGAAGGTTTTCATAATAGAAGGAAGAAATGTGTGCATAAAATACAGGGTGTAGCAGATAGGTGTGGTCAAATTTAAGAGTGTCTTACAGACAAACTGTACAACTTTCTCCATTTGACCAACTCACCAACATCTTAATCGCGGAAAAATGTATCAACTCTCCCATACAAAACTTCAAACAACTCGACCCATTTGAGTCGACCATAGATTTTATGTTCGCCAGAGTATAATAGTACAGTCACGAGCAAAAATATTTATACACTCAAAATTCAATAGCGATTTTCTCGAGGAATAAAGAATGCAACTTTGAAACGATACCTATTTCATAATAATATGGGTTCCAAAATACTATGTTCGTTATAACATAAAATTACAATCAATACAGTAGGAGAAAATCACTTTTAACAGTTGCTGAGTGTATACAATTAGTGTTTGTGACTGTACAACCAACATTTCGCCAGCAAGTCCTATGTTATTTTCACTTATAAACTCCTTCGTGCCTCAGAAAACACGTTAAGCCGTTGGTCCCGGCTGTCATTCGAAGATCTTTGACAGTCGTTACGGGTCGAAAAGTCTGATAGCCAGTCTTACCAAGGGGTATCGTATTAGCCAGTTACTGGGTTGTGGAGGTCAGATAGGCAGTTGCTCCATGTTAAATACTGGTGTTCAGCTGCATTCGGTTAGACTGGAAGCCGATCCCAACATAGTTGGGAAAAGGCTAGGCAGATTGATTGTTATCTTTACTTATTCTTTCTCTATCAATCGAGAGATCGCTCTGAAATGACTTGTGAGGTTATAAATAGGTATTAATGTTATTAGTAGGTGCATTGATAAACCAAAAAATCAATGAACCTAGCCTTTTACCAACTATGTTGGGGTCGGCTTCCAATCTAACCGGATGCATCTGAACTGCAATGCTAATCCTAACTTCCTAACTATCCTTAATTTTCATCATCCTAACTAACTATCCTAATCCTAACTAGTATTATAAATGCGAAAGTAAGTTTGTTTGTTACGCTTTCACGCTAAAACGGCTGAACGGATTTGGATGAAATTTGGCACATGGGTAGACTATGATCTGGGTTAGGACATAGGATTCTTTTATATTCCCACGGAATCGAATGTACGCGGGTGAAACCGCGGGGCGCAGCTAGTTCTTTTACAAATGCTTGTTAGAAAATGGGAACTCTATTTTACCTGCGGCGTGTTTTGTAAACAACTTTCCCAGTTTCTGATAATATTGATATTAGCATTTTCAAGGTCGGTAAGTCGGTTCGTAATCGAGAAGAAACGTGAGTTGTTATTATGAGAATTTGTAGTAAGAGATATTATTCTACCGACACCATAGAATCTCAATCTTTGTTATTAGGTAATTTTTACCCGAATACGGCGAAGAAAAATGGAGGGTTATGATTTTGACCGGTATGTTTGTGGTTTATCATTGCATTTAGTCTTATCAAGGGGTATCGTATTACCCAGTTACTGGGTTGTGGAGGTCAGCTAGGCAGTCGCTCGTCGTTAGACTGGAAGCCGACCCCAACATAGTTGGGAAAAGGCTAGGCAGATTGAATATATGCATGTGGGCCCTGTGGCAGACCTACCTTGAATTCTGTTCATAGTCAGTAATAACTACATTCAGTGCCGTAATTAGCCTTTTATGCGCTCGGTGCGAGCTGCTATAACCGCGCCCTTGGAATATTTTCTAATCATAACCGGTTCTGACAATAAAATGGATTGTCTATAAAAATAAATAATAGGTATTGTTAGTGGCTGGTCTGGTCATTTCTGCGCCCCTCCACGGTCTGCGCCCTGTGCCTGGGCACCGCTGGCACCGCCCTAGTTACTACATTTCTTTAGTTTTTCGATTTTTTATGTTTAAACTATGAATTTTTGTATCCTCAGGTTTGAAGCCAGTTTCCATCGTGAGCTACAATCATTTGGGTAACAATGATGGCAAGAATCTATCTGCTCCCAAACAGTTCCGGTCTAAGGAGGTTAGTAATAGTCGCTTAAGGCCCTACCCTACCTCAAATTTTATCTCGCTCGCACCATACTCGCGGCTTGAGTGTGAGCGAGACGGAGTGGGTTGCTGGCGACTCTTAAGCCTCGAATAGTTTAGGTAATTGCTTTTTACGGTGAAAATAATGGTAATTTAAAAAACATAAGACCTGCTTTATAGTTAGTTCAGTTATTAGAAGTTTCATAATCTAATTTGAAGTATTTGAATACCAGCGGTTTATAGTTCGGTTTAGAGGTAACTTTGAATTTTTTTCTATCGAGAAAATTGACATGTGACATCTACCTAACCGCACTGGGCCCGCGTGATGGATTACGGCCCACTCCCTCTCACAGAGAGGGGGCCTGTGTCCCAGCAGTGGGGACATTATAGGCTGATTATGCTAGCACGTGCTTTGGCTTAGCATTATTCCTGTTGCTGTCGCACAAGTGTTAAACTACAACTGCAAGATAATGGTAAAGACGGAAACATCTATATATACACATAAATAAAATGTAACTTAGGTACCACAAAAACTTAGACACTTGTTCAACGCGTGTTTAGTGTCAGTTTTATCTCCATATAGAAATGTCATGTTTAAAAGGTATTTAGGCTAAACAACTGTTAAACACGGTTTTGTGGTAATGAGGTAAGTGTCCGTTTGTAATATCAAAATAAAAGCTTTTTTACTAATTGTATGATATGTAAACGTATGTGTAATGAACGTATAAACGGTACTCATATATTATCTTTTTAAATTTGTCTTTCTGTCTGTTTGTTCGGGCTAATCCGGACCGATTTTGACGGGACTTTCTCTGGCAGTTAGCTGATATTATAAGGAGTTACTTGGGCTACAATTATTTTAGAAAAGAATTAAGCCGCGTTTCCACTAGGCAACAATTGACGCGCAACATGTTGCACAACAAGTTGCTCAACATTTTGAAAGTCAGCGCGGAACTTTGTTGATCAACGTTGTCTGTCTACGCATCTAACAAACAACAAGCCTCGCGTCATGTTGAGCGCCAGCTGGCAACGTCGCGCGCTGTTGTGCAGCGTTGCCGTACATGTTGAGCGTCACGTGTCGCGCGCCAAATGTTGCCTAGTGGAAACGCGGCTTTAGGGTCCGCGCGGGCGGCACTGATGCCTAATCCTTATGTTAATGTTGCAGATCACAAAGAGCAACGTGGTGGACGATATGGTGGAGGCGAACCAGATCCTGTACAAGCCGGGGGAGAAGCCCGACCACGTGGTCGTTATCAAATATGTGCCCTATGTCGGTGAGTTAGCCCTTATGTTTCTTTGCACAAAACATGTGCGTGATTTAAACCAAAAACCAGATTTTCGCAGCTTTCTTGGATTTACATTTTGACCTCACTATCGAAACTACTTCGAAAACTACAAAAACGATACCCTTACACCAATGAGTAGCCGCCATCTTGGATTTTCATTTTGACCAAATTCACACTTTCTCTCCGACATATAGTGTACTCTTTCTCTTCAAATTAGAAAAAAGACAGTCGTTACGATTTCTGCCAGTTTGACGAAGTTATCTTGAATGTGAAATGACCAATCAGCGACAAGGCAAGACGCTAAGTACCATCTCGCGGTAAAGTTTTAGCAATAAACTCCATTAGCAGATGGATAAAATTAACAAAAACAATTTGACAATTGTCTTACAAACTCAAACTCAAAGCATTTATTTCAATTAAACCATTTACAGGCACTTTTGAATTGTCAAGGAGTCGGTCAGTCAGAGCATAGTAGGTACCTATGGAGAAGAACGGGCAAGAAACTCCGTGGACACTCTTTTATAACCTCATTCATAACCTCAATATTCTTTCCAGGGGATTCAAAACGCGCCATGGACGAGTACACATCAGAGATTTTGCTGCACGGTCATAACACCATCGTGGTGCACAACACTTGCGAGGACTCTCTCCTGGCAGTTCCTCTGATACTGGACCTGGTGTTGCTGGGCGAGCTGTTCGCTCGGCTTTCCTTCCGTGACGTAGACCGCTGTGAGTATATAGATAAAGTATATAACATATCAATAATACTCCCCGAGCTAGGCAGATGTGTACCTATAGAACACGCACTTTTCGCCATATATGTTTGAGTCTCATGTAATAGGAAATGAAATAAAATTGTTTAGTCTGTTTTACACGTCATATTAAAAAAATATTAAAAATAAGCTAGATGAGGTCGGCGTTTTCTATCTGATTACTCTGAGAAGGAGGGCCGAAACAAACTCTGGCGGACGGGCGGGGGTTAGGGGACGAGGTTATTGCCATCAACCGGGCACAAATCCTGACTCCGGGTTACTACTGAGAAATTTTAGATTCAAAATGAAAAAATATATTATTTATAATTTAATTATATTATACTAGTAAAAAAATATTTAAAAAATCCCCACTCCAAAAACAAACACAACACACTGAAAAGAGAAAAACAAGCATTTATAACCTTCAGAATTTATTATACACCTTACAGAATAAATTCTCTTAACGATGATGGTGAAAACCTCATCAAAATCTGTTGCGTGGTTTAGAAGAACAACAAAACAGACAAACACGAAAAGAGACTTTAATTGATAATATGTATAGATTAGTACAGAGTCATTGTTGCGTCCTTAGCGTACGCTCGCATGCACGCGGTGCTGTCGAGCCTGGCGTACCTGCTGAAGGCGCCGCTGGTGCCGGGCGGCGCGCCCGTCGTCAACGCGCTCTTCAGGCAGCGCGCGCACATCGAGAACATCATGCGCGCCGCGCTGGCTCTGCCGCCCAACAACTATCTTGGGCTCGAGCATAAGGTAATATTATTATAGTCATGTCAAGTATTCATACAGTAACTTTGATCAAAACTCTTTTAAACCGATATTTTCGTCTGTTGTGAATCGATTTTGAAAATTATTTTTCATTTTGAGAGAGAGATGACGGTTGCGCGGTGTTCCCATATAAATTTTATTAACTAAGCTTTGATAGGTATGTATTTAATCCATTTTGTGTACCTTGATGTTATAATACTTCCTGTCACTGTTGTTTATATAGTTATTAGTGGTATACGAATTGGTGTGGGGTAGGTACATACCTAAAAATAGCAAAATAGAAAGAAAAAACCGAATTCCATAAAAAAAAAACACTACAAATTGAAAAACTCACTTTCATGACATCAAGAATCAGGATATTGTATATACTGCACCCAAAATTTGCTACAACTAATATTATTTTTGGTTTCCCTAGATACCCTTCCTGATGAAGGACCTTCACACCGGCGCCCTCTTCAACTCGCCGCCGAACAAGAAACAGAAACTAGCTCACGCAAACGGCGAACAGTGAGCGCCAGCATGCGCCATCATATACCATTCAGCACCATCATGTACACGCGCACCACAGCACAAAACTATTCATGAGCAGTCTTCATCACTTCTGTATTTGAATTCAGAATCTTAGATAATATTATCATGTTAGGGAACCTTAATCTCAATGGCATATACAAAAAGGTCGAATTTCATTTAACATTATCAGCCTATTATTGTCCCACTCGAGGGCAAATTCCTCTCAATAGGCATGAGCATTGATCACCATACTTGCTCAAGACTGGTTGGCCAACCAAAAATTAAGGAACTGTTTAATAGACATGGTCGATCAAAAAAAACTTTCACTACATAACGCCTAAGTAGATTTATGATTTTCATTTTCTCTGATTCTGAATTTAAGTCTAACACGCCATATCGGTGATAATTAATATAGGAAAAGAGATCTATCATTGAAAAATATATTTGTATAAAAAAATATATTTTTCTTTAACAAAAGTTTCTTGTTCAGTTAACCAATAAATCCAATCCAAACAAGTAATTGGGAAAATTACATTTAAAAAAAATGGCAATTTCAATCACTTCTTAATGTAATTCGTCCTTAGAAATTAGCTTACAAAGATCAAGGCATTTTTCAATTGATGTGAAATCTCCCAATTTGCGTAGTGTATTTGTTTACAAAAAGTCTAAATTGATCATAAATTATTAGTAATCTATTTATGTTACAAATGCGTGCTTTCGGTGTTTCTATAATTTATTAGAAAAATATTATTTATTTATTTGCTTCCTCTGCTCTGGATAGTATTATTTAGTAATATACTTAGCACCTGCACACTCGCTTTAGTTTCAATTACTTATGTTGGTTAAGTTCTGTGATAATGTGTGATCAACGTTCGTACTGATAAAGTATGACCGTAAACTAGACAAATGTTTATTTATAAACAGATGTATATGATACATCTATATTCTATTCCTAATGTCGTCCTATTTCTTATACCAGCGAATTTTTGAAAAATATACCTATTTCTTCGAACCTTCCTAGGTAATTCTAATATCATTGTCTAAATCTTTGGAGTATTTTTACAATATAATATTTATAGTATCATTATCAAGCTTCGTACTGCACGGATTACCAAATATTGTGTCAAAGTTATTAATTTAATTCATCTAACTATGACATTCCATTTCATTGTAGAATCTCGCATTTCAGTATTATATAGATGCTTAAAAAGTTCATTAATTTATTGAGCACCGGTATTACCTATAATATTTATTTATGAATTTCATTGATAATCTCAGTATTTTTCCTAAGTTTACGAATGTAATGTACGAAAGCATTTACTTAGTTATGTGATTACAGATTTTAAGCACCCGCTAACATTAAAGGATAGGGTTTCATTATACTAAAATAAGGCAGTGTGATTCATTCGATATCCTATACTTAAGAGGTCAATGTTCAATATTTTGGTCTAACTTTGGACTTGTTTCAGAGGAAATCTTAAATTGAGCAATTGTATCCAGTGTGCGATTATGTTGAAATAAATTAATTTTGTAATGGATGTTGGTTTTTTATTTGTCAAATGCCTTGCGCTGTCCCTCAACACGAAACGCGCAATCAGACTCAAGCGCGGACATACCTGACCGGGCGTATGTCCTAAAACAGAAAATAAAACCGAAGATTGCGTTTTTGCCAAATATCTCGGAAACTACTGGTCCTAGGTAAAAATGATAAAATTTTCCAACCCCCCTTATGTTATACCCCCTGAGGCGAATGGAGACCAATCTATGGATGACCTTTGGTTGACCTTGACCTTGTATTCACCCATTTTGAGGTTGTGTTAAGGGTGCTAACGATAACTCCGGCGTAACTAGACCTAAAGGGGTATGAAAATGCTTTAGAAAATAAATAAAATAGCCTACTGACTCTTCTTCCTCTTTAATTTTCTTTCTTCTTTACTGAATTAGAAGGTAAAGCTGTCATTATGATATTACTAAAGCATGGTGTACACGGGTAGAGTTAACGCTAGAGTCAACAAGTATAATACTCTACCTATTCCAAGTACTCTACCAGTTTCAGTAAAGTAACTGTCTACACGTAAATTTATTTATATTTTATTAGTAGAGTAACTAGTGTTTCTTAGAACGCTATGTACGTCTCTCGAATATCGACGGAATAATGTGCGGCACCTACTCTCCCGCGCATTATTACGTACTGCACAAGGCTAGTTGCAGAGACGCTTGCCCGCGGGGCTGGTCACTCTACTCTTTCAAGCTTTAGTACTTTACTCTCCCTGCTGTATATATCGTATTACCCAGTTACTGGGTTGTGGAGGTCAGATAGGCAGTCGCTCCATGTAAAATACTGGTATTCAGCTGCATCCGGTTAGACTGGAAGCCGACCCTAATATAGTTGGGAAAAGGCGATGCAGATTTATCTCCCTGCTGTCTACATTGGTATAGTTAGTACTCTACCGTTATACTATACCGTTAACTCTAACCGTGTACACCAGGCAACAATTATGTGTAGTAGTTATGGGTGAGGATTCGAAAAGCTTACCCGCAAACTCCAGTCCACTGCTTCGCGCTCCTCTGGGCTCGGCGGCGTGTTCCAAAGTCCTGAATCCTGCTACACTTCACCAAACATACTTTTCCACAGGCGTTAGTTAATGTTATAGTTCGCATCTTGCTGGATTGTAGCACGAACTCAAGAACGAGCAGATCAAGTTGGTAAATTGGAGCATCCTGACTCAATTTTATTTGACTCGAACTGATCAAAAGATCAATAATAAAAGCTAAATTCGTAAAATTATTATTTTACGAATTTCTTCTGCGATTTCCTAGAACAGCGGTGGCCGCCACATAAAATTAACAGACGCTCGTTAATGAGCTTTAAGCCATCGACTTAAGGTTGAAATTGCAATAATGAACTCAACTTGTCAAATGCAACAACATTTGTACGATACAGATAGTTGATAATAAAAACACGTTATCTGATTAATCTTCTTTATTTTCAGTTAAGCATAGAATAGTTACAGTATCCCAATTTCTCCAGTCTAATTTGACAGTATGTCACACTCACGCACCAAGTACTTCACAATGAAACCTTTAAGTAACGTACATTTATTGGTGTTTCACAATACAAGTATATACGGCCGAAATTAAATACAATAAATCAACATACCTTATGTAAAAATCTATGTTTTATCATTCCTCACCGTAAACGAGGAATATTACATGAGTAACTAAAAATATTTAATAACTAAGATACATAGTTTTGTTCTAAGTTGCGAAATGTAACGGTTTAACAATTCCTCTTATAATTAATATAATTGTTAAAATGTCATTTGTCATGCAGTTAGTAAGATTTTATACATATTACAAAATTTTTGGTAATAAAACATTTATCATAAAGAGTTCAAACTTAACGTTTGACAATACAACGTGCCGTTATAATCGATAATATTCAAAATGACAAAAACATGAGAACATATTGTAACAATGCAACATCTATCCGCTGTGATGTTCAGAGGAAGGCCGCGCTCCTCAGATACATGGAATGTAAACTAAATAACATCTAAAGCGTTAATAGTACCACAATACTGTCGCTTACGAATAATTAAATACTTAACAATATAAATTATACAAAAGAACCTATACAGATAGACAGCGAGGACCGCCGCGACAACAACACAATAGCACAATGTTCATAATTATTTAATATCGGCAACACATTGATAAAATACAGTATTACGGGCAACAACACAGATATACTTAGTATCGAGTACCATCCACGACCCGCGGCACAACTTACTCGCTTGTGGTGATGATTGTGTACAAGAGTAACGGCCAGTTTCTCAAATGAAAATTATAACAACACTAAGGGACTACTCACACTTACGATTTTGTATGGAGATGCGTACGTATCCGTTCAGCTTGCGGATGCGTACGTGTCTCCATACAAAATCGTTGTTTTCTACGGGCATAAGCTGTATAGAGCTGAAGAAGTGTGGTAATCTCTAATGCGCGCGTAAACTGTTGCGATTGGCTGTTGATAAGCCATTCAACCAATCACAGCTGTTTACGTGCGCGTGACAATTTGTCATAATTCTCGTTCGAGAAACTGGCCCTGTGTGACGCGGTCGGCAGAGGGATGGGTGACCGCCGGGAGAGGAACACGTCGCGAAGTATCGAGCGCAGACCGACGCGTGTCATTACAACTATAATATAATATCGGTGCAAAATGTCTAATAGGTAGGTTCTACGCACTATTTAGAATAGTTCGTGGACACTTGAGCTCTCCTGCGACGCGCACCGCACACGATCCATTACGATAATATTTTTATATAATAAGTCTTTTTTTCTACATTAACAATAATTTGTTATAATATAACCGATGTATTTTACGAGTTTTTTTTTTCATGTTAATTTGTTTATAATGTACACGATTTTAAATTTGTTTCAGTGCTCAATATCATATATTTTTTTATTTTAAAATTCGTTGGCTACCTAAACGAGTGGTGATAGCTATGAAGGACAACAGAATCTACATTAGGGAATGGAATATATTATACAGTCAGTGGCACGAGAAGTGACCAGCTTGAGGAACGATTGAAAAACACTAAGATAAATAATACGATCAAGTTTGGTAACCTTTTGTGCCATTAATTGTATTATTATAGCATTGAAATGGCGCGCAGCATACGATATTTTTATTAAGTTTTATGTACACGCAGTTTTTTTTAGGTTATTTTTTTAAAATCTTTTATATAACGAGTCAACAGATTATTCAGTGAATTTACTGTATTTAATTAGCTACTAAACGATCAGCTGTACAAGTTTCGTTTTAAATAACAAAAGAAATTGTAGTATATGTAAGATGTAAGATGCCGCGCGCCACTCCACGCGGAGTATCATAGCTACGAATCTAGCTTATCTCTAGGTCTCTAGGGAATACACTAATGTTTGATAAGGGTTATAAATACGTTCCGGAGACCGGTCGGTCATCATAATTTCAACTACATTTAATTCCTTACGTGCCTTTCATTGAGCAGTTCACCTGTCTCGCATAATTACAATACAATATTACTACTATATTTTTTATTGCTCAAAAAACATAATGATTTGATAGAAAACGCGGTCGTGTTCGACAAGGCTCGCCGTAAGTCGGGTTAGCTTTGGAAGAGATGTCGCACGACCGCGCACCCTTCTCTCAGAAAGGTTCATAGATACTACTACAATAGTTTCAAAAATATTAAGTCTTATAATATTTTCTCGTATAGTATTATACATAGATGAATAATTTGTTTAATTTATGTACAGAAGCGTATGTCCCGTCGCTAGCCGGGGATTATTATAATAAGTGATCTAAATTTTAATAATAGGAAATGGTGTGAATCGCTCCTCCCTACCTAAGTATTCAAGCGTTATGTTTCACTGACGCGCGCATTATATTATGAGCACCAACATTGGCTACATTACATATGCATTTTTAGCCCTCATTTATTTAAAATCTTTCATCAAATTATGTATAATTGTAAGCTGTAGTAGAATATTCATCCATTGTATGGTGGTAACGTCGATCAATTCCTTCAAGCAATAAATAAAGTCAGATCTATGTGTTTATACATTTGACAAGTGATATAAGGTGGAATGTTAATAATACTTAATAGGATAATAATAACATACGTGATTGCCATAATAATACATATTTAGCTATTTATATGATTTTTCATCGGAATTTTTCGTATATACTATACACAAATAATACTTTCAAATACTCAAAATCGTGTTTCGTAAATTCAAGACCAAATATAGGAATGTTTTTTCAAAACTGTTTTCTTAATTTTTGTAATCGATATTTCTGTGTGACTAATACTATTGGTTGTCCGTGTTAATATTTTAAATAATTATAATATTAATAATTTCAACGGTGGATCAATTACAGCTTAATGACAATGATTTGCTATCAATGTCATAAAATGTTAAAATTGCAAGTATTTAGTGCCTTTGGAAGCGGTTCTGATCAATTCGATACATTTCTTCACATTTTTTTTGTGAAATAAGCGTATATTATGGTACATAGAGCCATTGACACCTAACATACTTGTGCTATAATAATTGGCACTTTATGTGCGTTCCAATTTCTTCAAATAGATATAAATATACCCAGTTTACATGCTAATTTTATATTCTAATTTAGTAATGCCACGAATGGGGTTATTGATTTGATATATTGGGATGTACTCGTTCCGACGATGATTTTACTTAGAATTGAAGCAAGCACGATATATCGAAGTGCGACATCCCATCTGTTTTTACATTATATTTTATTTACAAATGAAGAGTAAATTGTTAGCAGTTTATTATTTTTCCAACTGCCCTACAGTTCCTCTACCTAGCCCTTTGTCATATAGAGGCGTGGTGATAATTATCATTATCGTATCTTGAACCCAGCCATATTAAACAATACATCCACAATTTATGCTTTATCCCCACATTTCTGGGTCAGGGCTGACTGTTTGTGTAAGAACATGCAAAGAAACAGTGAGGACCTGAACGGCCCATGATCCCAACGACAATGGGCCCGAAAGAGCCGGGGTCCGAAAGAGCCGGGGTCCGAAAGAGACGGGGTCCGGAAGAGCCGGGACCCGAAAGACCTGGGGACCGACAGGCCTGGACCTAGAAACATGTAGATTGACCAATTCTTCATTAAGGGCATATATCCTTCAATTTCAAATTAAATCCCTATCATCAATGGCTCTAGTACTCGCTTAGTTTCGCTTAGTGTCGCTTAGATCAGAAGCGCTTGCCGGGCGCGGGTTGTCGCTTGTGTCAGTTGAGCGGGAGGCAGAACATGTGCTGCAGGAGAGTTGGCTTGCGCGGCGGTAGCTCCGAGCACACGCTATCGTAGTCCGATGACGACGATTCTGCACCGTAGCCGTATGTCTGCGAAATAGACAACGAATTTAGCCTTTTACCTTTAAAAAGGCCAATTATTTTTAAAAGAGTAACCATCTTTACATATCGAGACTCCTCCGTGACTCGTTAAGCCGTTGGTCCCGGCTGTCATTCGTGGATTTTTGACAGTCGTTACGGGTCGTCAGAAGCCCGAAAGTCTGACAACCAGTCTTACCAAGGGGTATCGTATTACCCAGTTACTTGGTTGAGGTCAGATAGGCAGTCCATGTAAAATACTGGTATCCAGCTGCACCCGGTTAGACTGGAAGCCGACCCCAACATAGTTGGGAAAAGGCTAGGCAGATTGAACCGTGGAGTGTCTTGCCGGCTCTTCTTAATAGTAAGCTACCAGTTGGAACCGTGCACCTAGTGTCTGACGCTTCATAGGTGATGAGCACCTAAGAAGCGTCAGAAGCTAGGTGCACGGTAGGTTTGTGTGAAATGAAATATATTGAATTTTAATTAATTTCTAAGTATGTGGTACCTGCGCGGGGTCGTGGTAAGGGTGCAGCAGACAGGCGTGCTGTCACACGCAGTCCTCGAGCGACATCAGCAGCGGGTTCACGTACTCGAAGCCCTCGAATTCCGACTGGTCGATGTCGGCGATCACCGTGCTGTGAACACGATATAAATAGTATTTAGCTGAATAAAATGACAAAAAGTATTGCATATTTATTTATTAACTAGCTAATGCCCGCGACTTTGCCCCCGTGGATGTCGGTTATTATATACTTAAACCTTCCTCGAGAACCACTCTATCCATCCAGTGAAAACAGCATGAAAATGTGTGCAGTAGTTTTTGAGTTCATCGCATACAGGACGACAGACAGACAGACGCGGCGGAGGACTTTGTTTTATAATATGTAAGGATAATCAAGTACAGTCCATTGTCAGTTTAGAAAGTGATCCTCAAACTAGACGTTAACCTGTATCTTGATTAAAGGCCGATTCCTATAATTTACGGACCGTTATTGGTTATTGTTATGAACTAAAGACCTCATACCCTCATTTTTTTAGACCTCATTTTTTTTTAAAGAGTTACTTTGGAGTTTCTTGCCCATTCTTCTCCATACGAAAACTACCTTTTGGAAGGGGCAACTAGAATCAGTTCTATATCTCTGTTTTTGACGTTCAAAAGTGCCTTTTATGTGTCTATTTGAAATAAATTATTTGACTTTGACTTTGACATAGCTTTGTATAGTATGCCCTGCCATAAGTAGCTATCACAGGTAAAATTAGCTTACGAATCTATTTATGCCCAGTTTGGCAATAAAAAACGGTGAGAAAACGATTCCTTATTGTTTATAGGAACCGAGCAGTTTTAGTTGAAGCTCCAAATTCAAATCACAGCGGGTTATAATGAAATTAAGTACAATATTATTGCCCGGCTAGACCCCAGGGCTATAATTGGTCATTATCAGTGATCGGAATAGGTAGGGCTAATGTACCTAAAGTTCAAAGAACAGAGACAAAAAAAGTGGAGACTTCCTTACGAGTAAAATATTTTTTCGGGACTAATGTCGGGATTTCGGGACATCACTTAAGTACATTTAGTATAAATGCTAGGTGTGGATGTCATGTCATGAACTAAAATTCAAACCAACAACCCGACTTCAGTTGCAAAACAGTACTTTTTTCTTTCTACAGATGTTTCTGTAGAAAGAAAATAAAAAACGTAACGTAAGAAATCAATTCGATAATTGTTTTACTTTATTATTTTGGTTGTACTTAAGTAATGTTCCGAAACCCGGGACATTAGTCCCGAAAAAATATTTTGACGTAAGGCGTCTCCACTTCGTCTCTGTTCTTTTTCGAACTTTAGGTAGATTAGCTCTACCTATTCCGATCACTGGTTATTATCGAGCAGGTGCTGAAAAATCTATTTAAGAACAAATTAAGAAAGAAAATACGATTATTTGTGGTAACATGAAGCAAAAAGAAAAAAAAAATAAGTAAAGGTTGGGGGAAACGTCACATCCACGTAAAACGGCTATCGCTCAGCATTATGCTGCGACCCTATGCAAGACAGAGCCCCGGCGCTGGTTTTCAGCGACAGCCGGCGTTAACGTAATAACGTTTATTTTTCTACTTACTCATTATCAGGCGTGAGGTGCACCGGCTCGTCGGTGAACTCCGGCGGGAAGTTGGCCAGGTCTCGCTCGCCCTCCAGCCGCGGCTTGAATGGAGGTACGACTTGCTTCTGTTCCAGCTGAAATCGAACACACATTTATTATAATAATAATAAATAAATAATAGAAAATAGTCACGCCACATTGTACTGGGATCGATCTATCATCACTGACAGGACTATTGTAGCTAATAAGCCTGATATTGTGGTGATAGATCGACGAGAGCGCCGTGCAATGATTGTTGATATCGCTGGCCCTCATGACGAGAATCTCGTGAAAGATGAGAAAGATAAAAAAATTAAGTATCTTGACTACCTCGGGTGCAACGAGGTTGTCGACATGTGGGACGTGGACTCTGCACTCATTGTACCGATAATCGTTACGGTCAATGGCTTGATAGCGAAAAAAAATCAGCTATTCCATACATTTGTGTTCACTTAAATCGACAAAATGTATGGAACAGCTGATTATTTTTTTGCGATTTCAAAGTTGGTCCCATAGAAAAAGTATATTATAGGTGATACCAAACCACTAGTTTCAAGGATAACGGTGTCTACCCTAACACCCTGTATATGTTATAAATTACTTAAACACTACTAATTAAGGTGAATAGTTGTTAGCACTTAGTTACATGATTACGATTGCGTCTAGTTACGCGATTATGTACGTGGTTAAAATTTGTTTGGTTTCTTACCACAAAATCCTTACTAATATTATAAATGCGAAAGTAACTCAGTCTGTCTATCTGTCGCGCTTTCACGCCAAAACTACTGAACCGATTTAAATGAAATTTGGTACACAGATAGTCTAGAGCCTGAGAAAGGACATAGGCTACATTTTACCGACATACTACGCGGGCGAAGCCGCGGGCAGAAGCTAGTGATTTATAAATGACCACCATAATATGTTTTATGTGCGAAATCGCATCAATTTAGGCAATTCCGAAGAATTGTTTTGTGAAAATGGCACGCTTCTCCCGAATTAACGCTATTACTACTATAACGTTATTGTTTCTCAGTCTCTGGATATGCACTATCCGTCTGATAAATTCAAATGATGGAACAGGTTGTATATAGAATTATGTGGCAGATAGGAAAGGAAGTTGTTTTTGAAAACCGGCTGTAAGAGTGTCGATATTTAACTAGTAAAAAAACGTTTCTCCATATAACAGGAAATGTATCAAAGTAATAAAGGATGAATGTCCACCAACCGAAAATATAAAAAAAAAAACAGATAATTATGAAAAAGACATGTCCTCACCATCTCCCACTCGATGCTCTTGAAGAAGGGATGGCTGACGATATCAAGGAACCCGTTCTCGCCGCAGCCGAGCCGCTCAGCCGGGTTCTTGTTGAGGAATCCCTTCAGTACTGATGCTGCCTTCACCGACAGCGACCGCGGGATACGGATTGTTTTTTCTAAGATTACCTGGAGTGATACACATAGATGTTAGAATTTCTCATAAAGGTTAATATTACTGAACAAACCATCTATATAAATAAATAAAATTGAAGTGTCTGTTTGTAAACAGCATTTTACTAAATGCATATGAAAGTATATACGGTACTTATAACAGAAAAACAATTAGGAACATTTTTGTCCGTTCCGGCTAATCTCCGAAGAAAATAGGTGGCTCCTTCAGATGTCAATGTATACGCTTTTACAATAAGCTTCCAAGCCACGTACAAGATCTTAGCCTTAATAAATACAAAACATTTATTAAAAGTAAGTTGTGCCAAAAATCGTTTTATACCATTAAAGATTACATTGAGGACAAAAAGGCTTGGGATTGAGCTGCTCCAATATTTTTTTTTTTTTTTTTAATTTAGTTATTGAATTTTGTTATTTTTGATAACTTTGTATTTTATTATATACATATATAGTGACATGAATATTTACTTTGTGAAGTATAATATTATTATTATTTTAATTATTGTGAATTTGAGGACTATGTGGATTATATATTTTATTTATCTGGCAGTTTGAGTACTACAGGCGGCCTACCCAAATGTCCTTTCTTTGGTATTGTTCGTCGAGTCGTTGAGCTCCTTAAGTTCTGAGTTGAGCTACACGATGACTGACAAATGCGTGCACTGACTGGACAGGTCCACTCAAATCTGTATGGTTCTTTCTTCAAAAGACCATCTCAGACAAAGCTACATGGTCCTCAAATGATCTGACCAAGATTATTTCTGGATTTTATATTCACATTGACATTTTATGTATACCTACAATGACATGAATTATGTACTTTGTAAAGTATTACATTATTTTAATTATTGTGAATGTGAAGACTATGTGGATCATTCTTTTCTTTTTATTATTTATTTTTCCTTAGTTTTAATTAATCATGGTCTGGCAGTTTGAGTAATTTATGCGGCCTACCCAAATGTCCTGTTTTGGTATTGTTCGTCAAATCGTTGAGCTCCTTAAATTCTGAGTTGAGCTGCACGATCACTGACAAATGCGTGCACTGACTGGACAGGTCCACTCAATCTGTGTGAGACACATTTCAGACACCGATCTACATGGTCTTCACATGATCTGACCAAGATTATGTCTGGACTTTAAAAGAGACTGTGACCTCTGAGTTTGTTTCGGCCTTTCTTCTAAGAGTAGTCAGATAGGAAACGCCGACCTCATCTAGTATTAAAAATGTGTTTGACGTGTAAAATTTTTTGTACAAACCTACTTACAGAAATAAATCATTTATCATTTATCCGAAACGGCTGGACCGATTTTGACAGGACTTTCTCTGGCAGATAGCTGATGTTATAAGGAGTAACTAAGGCTTATTTTTATTTTAGAAAATAATGAGGGCCCACGCGGGCGAGTTTTGTGTCTTCTTCGGTGGCAGTCAAAATCAAAATCAAAATATTGTATTTCACATAAACCTACATGGGCACTTATGAAACGTCAGACACTAGGTGCACGGTTCCAATTGGTCGTTTCCTATGGAGAAGAGCGGGTAGGAAACTCCACGGTTACTCTTTTAAAAATACTTATTGTTACCAGTGACATATTAAATCGTGTGTTTGCATACAATTAATTTTTTCTGAGTCATCATCTACTTAGCCTTTTCCCAACTATGATGGGGTCGGTTTCCAGTCTAACTTGAAGCAGTTACTGGGGGAAATTACATTAAAATACCTTCCGCCAGAGACAATTTTTCTAACTGATAATTTTGTTAAGCACATATGTAGGAGCTTGTGGCTAATTAATAACAGCCGCCGGGTCGATCCATCAGGTTAAGCTACGCTTGCCGGGGTTGGTCCGTGGATGGGTGACCATCTTTACATATCGAGACTCCTCCGGGCCTCGGAAAGCACGTTAAGCCATTGGTCCCGGCTGTCATTCGTAGATCTTTGACAGTCGTTACGGGTCGTCAGAAGCCTGAAAGTCTGACAAGTCTTACCAAGGGGTATCGTAATACCCAGTTACTGGGTTGTGGAGGTCAGACAGGCAGTCGCTCCATGTAAAATACTGGTATTCAGCTGCGTCCGGTTAGACTGGAAGCTGACCCCAATATAGTTGGGAAAAGGCTAGGCAGATTGATTGAATTGCTAAAACAAGAATTATTATTCACTCAACATACCTGGAACAAATAATCCTCCGTATTCTGATCAGGGTTGTCAGCCGCCTGCGCGATGTCGAAGGGCGAGCGTCCGGCCAGCATCTCGTAGGTGAGCACGCCGAGCGCCCACCAGTCCACAGAGAAGCCGTACTCCTCGCCGCGCAGGATCTCTGGAGCTATGTAGTTGGGCGTACCGCAGAATGTAGACGTCGTGTCGCCTGGTCGCACGCCCTCCTGGAATTTCAAAGGGTATAGATCCATATAGCGTATATTAGAGCCGTATAGATAGCATATTATATATTAAAATAAACACCGTTGTCACTCAAGCCATGGGTAGTTGACTTAAATGTTTAAATAAATGACCGAGTAACAACAAAAAAACACGTTATTTTCATTAAAAGATTTTAAAAAGTTTCTATCCGACACCGTGCTCGCTAGCAAAACAGCTAACTGACTGTGGGAGGGGTCGCGCTCGCGGCCGGTCAGGTCACGTCTCGCATCCCCCGCCCGTGTTGAGACGCAAGTTCGATGCCCTAGCGAATACGGTGAAAGGGTAAAATACTCTTGTGGAAAAAGTAGATTTTCTTTTTAAAATAAAGTTGTAATTTTCAATTGATTTTACGTTCTTTCAATGAAACCTAACCACTGGTTTCAAGGATAACGGTGTTTACCCTAACACCCTTTATAACATACGAGCCGTCTACCCATCCCATCGACCAAAATGTCAATTTTCCATAAAATATGAATCTTTTAAGTAGATTCTGCCTCATTGGTCAAGTGGTCGTAAGCGGCACTGCAGAGCATGAGATCCTGGGTAGATTTCCAGGTAGGCCAAAGTGTTATTGGGTTTTTTTATTAGGAATTTCTCTGTACCAGCCCGGAGTCTGGATTTGTGCTCAGTTGATGGCAATAGGCCTATTACATGAGACTTAAACATAACTGGCGAAATGCGGGTGCACTGTAGGTACACCTCTGTCTAACCCTTCGGGGTATACAGGCGTGATGTTATTTATGGATTAGAGAGTTAGAGCCTATAGTGGTCGTTGATAAATATGTTGAGAAAAGTAGGGCCCAGTAGTGTTCCTTGTGGAACTCTAATAGTTATCGCAAAGACGTCTGACCTAAACTCATGGACAATGAAGAAAAAAGGATTTATGACATAAATAGGACTTGATTCAGCTTAGCCAAATGCCTGATAAATGTAAATATATTTCATGCACGACCATTTCAATCAGTGTCATATGATGAACTCTGTCGAAGGTTCGCTGAAGTCAGTATAAAACAAAACTATATGTTCAGAACCATTATTAGCCTAGGAAAGTACAATGTTTTATCTTTATTAAAGTTTTTACATAGCTGTAACTATGGGACCACACTAGATATTATAACGACGAAGAATGATGAAAAATATCAAATTTCTCGGCGTATGTGTTGTGTTAGTTACCTTGCACATGCCATAGTCAGTGAGCTTGATGTGTCCTTCGTGGTCCAGCAGCACGTTGTCGAGCTTGAGGTCACGGTAGATGACGCCGCGTTCGTGCAGGAAGTGTAGCGCTAGCGATATCTCCGCCGCGTAGAACCGAGCGTGTTCCTCGGGCAACCGTCGTTGGCGTTGCATGTGGAACCTGGAATGAGAGAACAAGAATAATTAAAGAATGATAATTTATAAGTGGAAGGTTGTAAAGAGTTGCACCTGGGTAAACTTTTTTCCAAACAATATTTGCCATCGACATGCTAAAACGAAGAAGAAAAAGAGTGCCACCAGACTGTGGTCGATTGTGAACATCTGAAATAGATCGCAATAAAATTTAAGGAGGCCAATTTTGAGGTGAATTTAGACGTTGATCGATCGCGATTTTGTGTGACTATGGATTTTTTAACCCGTCGCTGGCGTCATAAAATTTCCAACCAAATCTGTTAAAAGAAGGGGCATTCGCAGGTTTAATTTAAATCTTACCTGCCTTATAATAAAGTAGATGTCTTAAACACATAAATTTTGTCCATGTCTTCATATCATAACTAAAAAGTTGCAAAAAGTTGGCAGTAAAGTACTCACATGAGATCCCCGCCCCTAACAAACTCGATGACAAAGAACAGTCTGCTCGGCGTTTGGAAGCAAGAGTGTAACCCAACAAGGAAGGGATGGTTGGAAGCGGTCTCGAACACATGCTTTTCGGTCTGCACCCAGTCGATATCTTCGTCGTCCGTCACCAGCGCCTTCTTGATCACCTTCATTGCGTACACGCGTTTTGTGCGCTTCAGTTCTACCATCAGGACCTGGAAGGAGACAGAAAACAATGAATAAAGAAGCGAAATGTTGAAGGGTTCGTAATTTGCAAGTCAGCTTTGATCAAATTACTCTGCTATATGGCAAAGGCCTGCCTTACTAGGCAGAATTCTGGCAAAACATTCATTAAAAAATACAATAGACGTTGATATATTTAGTAACCTATTCCGAGAGGTGAAACACGTGTCGATTTCTTACAGGGTTTTTCGGACTCTTGAAGAATAGTCAAGCGGAATAGGTTACTAAATATATCAACGTCTATTGTATTTTATAATGGATTTCCGCAAGGTCACGCCTGATCAATTAACTATCTTAAAACATTCATTATTATCCTGCTTATATCCTTTATTTGGGGTAGTGCAGCATGCTTTGCTCTTCTCGACATCTCTGTTGTAGCAGTCATCACAGTATTCACCTAATTCTTTGCCATGACATATTTCACACTTCGATCTATTATAGCCTTCCACATACACTTAATACTTTCCTCACGAAACGTATTTCTTCTAATACCAAAACACTGTCATTACTTTGAAAAGCATCGTTAATACGAACAATTTGTGCAGTAATATTAAAAGACATGTTTAGTAGTTGACAACTACGAGTTAGAATTTTATTTGGATAACACGTACCTTAGCATAAGATCCTCGTCCAATAACCCTGATGAGTTCAAAGTCGTCAAGCGAGTACTGTCTCTGGGAGCCCGGTTCGAGCTCATCCGGCCGAGGGAGCGCAGGCGCAGGTGCGGGCGGCGTCTCCGGTAGTGGGGGCTCCACTTCCGCGCGAGATCTACATGGTACCACACAGTTTGTGAAAAGCTTTTGAAGTTTGTTAATGTGTTTTTGTTTGAACACTCGGAGAAAACGGATTAGGTCTTTCATAATTGAACGCAGAGTCTTTAAGAGATGATACATTTCGAATCCATCAGCGTCTAATGAGACAGCACACAATTAATTACATCTACTTTTAAGCAGTTCCAGGATTTCTGTGTTACTTTTTGTATTAAATTCTTAGTCAAATATTCCGTTGGTAATCTAAGTAAACTGTATTCCCGAAGCGGTTCGGGTCGATACTGGGAATTGTGGATACAATGCTGTCAAAATTATAATGTTTATAAACGGATTGATTCGGTTGACGACGTTAGTCATGCCCATATCGCCCGGAAGGTTAAGGTGAGGTAAAAATACTGATAAGAGATGTCTAAATATATTTGTGCAAAATACCCAAGTGTTATAATATTGTTATGTTATTATATTTACTTTTAGATTACAACAGAAAAGAAAAAAAAACATGAAATTGTTATTAAATAGCAGATAATAATAATCGGGGATCTCAGTTTAAAGGCGTACCTCAGAGTGCTTTCTGATGGCATTGAAAAATATACTTTTTCACCAGTGTTATTAGGTGAAAAGTTGTACAAACAGCTTCTCGAGCTTCGAAGAGAAAAGGTATCAGAGCTTAACTAATGCAGGTATCCGAAGAATAAGAATAGGATAAGTACTAAGAATAGATATGATTATTTCTTTTTAAATGGTGCTAATCATAAAACTTAATCCCACAGTAGGCGCCAATGATATCGTCATTAAAAGTAGCAAAAATGATTTAATCTGTAAACCTTTATAATCTGAAAGATAAAAAAGGAAGTGAAGAAAATTATCGAGATAGCTTCATTAAATGCATATTGACCTAAATACTGATACAGTACTTGTATTACATAACATAAAATAGATTAGGGTGTGAAATAGATATTCCTGTGTTTATATCAAATCGAACGATGTATGGACGTGAACGAGGCAAAAGAAGTATTTAAGGATCGTAGCAGGTGGCGTTCTGTAGTTTCTACCCACCCCAGTGAGAATAACGCGTGAGTTTATGAATGTGTGTATGTTTGCTACGCTTTCACGCTAAAACGGCTGAAAGGATTTAGATGAAATTTGGCACATGGGTAGAACATGACCTGGAATAGAACACAGGATACTTTTTAACTCGATTTTCCCACGGGATCGAGACATACGCGCAACGAAACTTTGGGGCGCAGCTAGTTATTATTTAAAATGATTTAATAAACACCTATTTATAAGGACTCCCTCATCAATATTTTGATTTTAAGAATCTTCAAATGACCAACCAGAACTTTGAGACGATTTCATTATCTACTATCCGCGAAGCAAACACCCTAGAATTTACAAGACGTCGTAAATTGATAAAATATGAATGAACCTTAACCTTGTTGGGTATCTAGTTCTTCTCTCTAATATTATGAGACTAGTAGTGAAAATTAGTTATTGGCATTCCCGCACCAATGTTTTTACCATCTTGGCTGTTAGTTTTCAGAGGACCGCTGTTACCGTTCAGGATTAATTGATGTAACAATAGTAGATTATATGTAGGTTGATTAGAGGAGCTCGTGGCTAAGTAATAACAGCCGCTCGGGTCGATCCATCAGGTTAAGCTACGCTTGCCGGGGTTGGTCCGTGGATGGGTGACCATTTTCACATATCGAGACTCCTCCGTGCCTCGGAAAGCACGTTAAGCCGTTGGTCCCGGCTGCATTTGTGGATCTTTGACAGTCGTTACGAGTCGTCAGAAGCCCGAAAGCCTAACAACCAGTCTAACCAAGCGGTATCGTATTACCCAGTTACTGGGTGTGGAGCTAATCTCCACACCTAGTAACTGGGTAATACGTTTTTATTACTTTAATCACATATCGAGACTCCTCCGTGCCTCGGAAAGCACGTTAAGCCGTTGGTCCCGGCTGTCATTTGTGGTTCTTTGACCGTTACGGGTCGTCAGGAGTCCGAAAGTCTGACAACCAGTCTAACCAAGGGGTATCGTATTACCCAGTTGCTGGGTTGTGGAGGTCAGATAGGCAGTCGCTCCATGTAAAATACTGGTATTCAGCTGCATCCGGTTAGACTGGAAGCCGACCCCAACATAGTTGGGAAAAGGCTAGGCAGATTGAGCTGTTAGTTTTCAGTTGTTCAGTTTTGTAAATTATATAAATAAATCGTTACCTGACAGAAGACGCTCTTCCCAAGGTGCTCTCCCCGTTAGCATCGTCCTTGACTTCGATCGGGTCCACATGTTCGTTGGAGCAGGGCTTCTGCACGAGTTTGTGGCACTTCTTGTGCACCAGCAACTTGCACTGGATGCACTTGAAGCCTTGCCGACCCAGGCCCCAGATGCGGTCCTGGCAGAAGGCACAGAAGGCGCGCTGGAAGGGAGAGAGAGGTGGGTTAGTAACAGAAGTTGTGATACTTTGCCGTTACTCATATGACACAATGCTATTATCTCCTAACGGAGAAGCTCGTGGCTAATTAGAGGAGCTCGTGGCTAATTAATAACTGCCACACGGGTCGATCCATAAGGTTAAGCTACGCTTGCCGGGGTTGGTCTGTGGATGGGTGACCATCTTTACATATCGAGTCTCCTCCGTGCCTCGGAAAGCACGTTAAGCCGTTGGTCCCGGCTGTCATTCGTAGATCTTTGAAAGTTGTTACGGGTCGTCAGAAGCCCGATAGTCTGACAACCAGTCTTATCAAAGGGTATCGTATTACCCAATTACTGAGTTGAGGAGTTCAGATAGGCAGTCGCTCCATGTGAAATATTGGTATTCAGCTGCATCCGGTTAGAATGGAAGCCGACCCCAAAATAATTGGGAAAAGGCTAGGCAAATTGATTGCTATTATATCCTAACGATTAGGTGGTTAAACTGTATGCAATCAGTTAGCTATGCCTTTGCCTCGTAGATTTCAGTTACGAAATAGTGGTTTATCAGAATTCTTGATGATATAGAAGGAATCAGTTTTTCAGATACATAAGTAGCACAATTACAATATACTCGTTACTGGATTCTGTATCTATTTTGAAGGACCCAAGAAATTTATAATTAACTAAAGATGATGATGATGCCAAGAGTATAAGTACTAAGAATAATCCTTACTAATATTATAAATGCGAAAGTAACTGTCTGTCTGTCGCGCTTTCACGCCAAAATTACTGAACCGATTTAAATGAAATTTGGTACATAGATAGTCTAGAGCCTGAGAAAGGACATAGGCTACTTTTTATTGACAAACCACGCGGGTGAAGCCGCGCGCGGAAGCTAGTTGATGATAAAACTCACTCTATTAAATCTTTTAGCCTGGAAGATGTGTCCATTGACGCGGTATAGCTTCCGCCACCGCCGTGCGCCTCTTCTGTATATGCTTCCTGAAAAATAAAGAATATATAATGAGTACCTTAGAAATATAACAAGACGACGCATGAGGAAGAAAAGACGATGAAGCCTAGGAAATGGTTGGCAATAAAAAAGAGCGTAATAGTAGATAACAAAAATTACAAAAAATGGTTAACCCCGGATGCGCTAAGTTGGTTCAACGATGCGCCAAGTTCATGTAAGTGCATTGAATGACGATATCATGAAATAGTCATTCAATGCACTTACATGAACTCAAGGAGTTGTATTGCTAATTCTAATGATTATAATTCTGTAAATCCATATTTGTTACGGTCGCAAATAATATTTAGATCAACATACAACTGACCTGCAAATTGCAAAAAACTTAAGAAAACTCACTGACAGATAGCGCACAGCTAAACCGTCTGGTCTAGAAACATGAAATTTTGCGCGAGAGTTCCTCATATATCAAAAGTGAGCAGTAAGGAAGTATTTTTGAAAATTCATCCCCTAAAGGTGTTAAAATCCCATCGAGGACACGGCTTGTCGTTCAATAAAACACCACTGACATAAACGCCATGTGTAAACACCACATTTTTTCAAAGGTGTTTTAATAAAAAAAAAACGCTTATAAATCTATTCAAATTGATAGTGTAGTAAGTATCTGGTGGCATTCAGCATAAAATGGGCCAAACCTATGTCACTTCAGGAAACCATTAATCTTTCGGCACGCGATCTAATTGCAATTTAGGGGATGGCACTTAAACGAGCGTTTTTATAACCATTTGTACTTGTTTAACAATGGATAGAAGATAAATTGAGGCTGACAGCAAATTGACTGTTTATTGAGGGTGTCCGAGATTAGGACTACAAGACTACACTTTATAATGAAAGATCTTTGTGTCTTTTTATTACGAAAAGACACTGGCTCCTGCAACACAGTTATAACTAGAGCAGGAGTCAGAGAATTCTATCATCTAAAGTACTTCTTGTTTTATGTCAATAAATTGTTTTTGTATTTTGTTGTATTTGTATAGAGATTAACAACTAAAGCCCCATTTACACGAGGCAAAGTTTTTGCTTGAGGCATACAATCTAATTGAAGCAACAAATTAGATACTTGCATTGTCTAAACACTTTTTAGCCGATGAAACTTTTATTTCTGCTTCAATATGGTATGCCAGAGGCAATTCAATCGCACTGTGCAACTCAGGCTTAAGAGGCTAGGAGAGTGATCTAGTTTTTTTTGTCTCTGTCAAGGGTTTGAATTTGCACTTGTTATGTGGCGAGGATGTGGTGAGGAGCTCGTGGGTAAGTAATAACAGCCGCTCGGGTCGATCGATCAGGTTAAGCTACGCTTGCCGAGGTTGGTCCGTGGTTGGGTGACCATTTTCACATATCGAGACTCCACCGAGCCTCGGAAAGCACGTTAAGTCGTTACGAGTCGTCAGAAGCCCGAAAGTCTGACAACCAGTGTAACCAAGGGGTATCGTATTACCCAGTTGCTGGGTTGTGGAGGTCAGATAGGCAGTCGCTCCATGTGAAATACTGGTATTCAGCTGCATCCGGTTAGACTGGAAGCCGACCTCAACATAGTTGGGAAAAGGCTAGGCAGATTGATTGATGTGGCGAGGATATAATGCGTAAGGGAAGTATTTCAAGAGATTATAAACGCAGGGTACATGTTCATACATAATCATGTGCGTTTTTCTATTCTTCTACCCTTCCAGCAATTTATACAGACATGTCGTGTGTGTGTGTATGTGCATCGCGAACAGAATAAATCAACAAGATTGCCGAAAAGTAGCAGGTTATTGAACGGAATTCCCATTCAATATCATTCACAATTCACAGTTCATCACAAACCTCACTTCAACTGACACTTTTTCATTCACACTTTCCTTAAGGAAGAAATACGTTCTAAATTCAACATTTATGAATTAAAAATCGTATCTGCACTGCCATTATCGCGTCCGTTGATGTCATGGCCACACAACTACGGGGTAGATGACCCAATTATCGATCATTACCAAAATATTCTTGAATATACCTTTTAACAGGTGCTTAGCGATGTCGATAGTGCAGGACATTTATTTTGTGTGTCAGGACATAATGCCAAGTTTAGATACTGTTCCGAGTCGCGGTCGGTGCGATACTGCGGCTTATCACAAGTTATCTTATCGAGTAAAACGAAATTATTGAATCACACTACTAGTAAGCCGATTTCAATGAATTTTTGAGCAAATAACTGCAATTCTGATATTTCGAAATAGAATGTTGCTAATCGCGTAGATTACTGTTATCGCTAATGTTTTTATTTAACATAGGTCTGTTTTACAAGGAAAACGCAAGTATTCTATAGCGAAACCGGTTGCTAAAAGAGCACAGTAACCTCTGTATTATACTTGAGATCCATAACTAACCTCCACAATTCTAAGAAAAACCAACACGGCACATTGTTTATAAACTTTAATTTTTAACATAAGATAACATCACGCCTGTAATCTTCGGAAGGTAAGCAGAGGTGTAACTGTAGTACATCCACATTTCCCCAGTTATGTTTAAGGGACCCATGTGATAGGGGGCCAGCCTATTGTCATCAACCGGGCACAAATCCAGACACCGGGCTGTTACTGAAATAAAATACCTGATGGAAAAAACCCATTATCTCTCTATGCTTGACTTGGGACTCGAACTCAGAACCTCTTGGTCAGCAGTAGTGCTTGCGACCACTCGACCTCGTTGGCTTTAGACTATAAAAGACAATATTTACTGAACTGTATTTATGTGTGAGACATAATGGATACAACATACCTGGGGGCTTAAAACAGCCACTTTGGCAGAATCATATCAGGAAAATATTATGAATCATCATAAAATATCACAAACTGACAATTCATAATATGATCTGCGTGCAATTCATATTACGAAATAATTCATCTGTTTGACAGTTTTCTATGGAGATTCGTAAAATGGTCCACAAATTATGAATTGCTTTTGTGTCAAATTAGAGGAATTGCTAATGATAGCTTAGAATTCAGGAAATGAATTGCTTTTAGAGGTTTTGCTAATTTGGCCGTTTTAGGCCCGCTGGTGGTATCGTATAAGTTTAAAATACCCATCGTACCACCAGGGGTACGGCCAGGGGTACGATGGGTCTGCAGTGATGGTAACAAAGCATTTTGAGCTTAGTATTCATTGCAATATGTTGTCAACATAGTGAAGTGTCAATGTGTACATAATTACATTTTTGTTCCTAATTTATCATCAGGGTTCTATTCAATAATAAAAATATAAAGGAATGAAATTAATAATTTGCATTTTCCCATTAACAAAATGTTTAAAAACGTAACAAAATCCTCTCGTATTATTTGTGAAGAATAAACTAATTATCTTTTTTTCTCCTCTTTTTAAACACAAAATCCTATTTTAAAAGGACTGCAGTCCAATTTAAGCGTGCCATTCCTAATGCAACTCGGACATTGGTATGCAAATTTGAGAGCCTGTGGACACCGGACACCGGAGACCGGACAGTGTTCGCACCGAGATTTTAGCAAATATTACCTCACTACTGTACCTAGCCGACAATTCTACATAGTGGACATCTGCTGTTAATACAACTAGATGACTGAGGATTTGAATGTGTTTACATGTGGTTGCATGCATCTAAAAACTTGCTCTATATTTTCTCAAAGTTTGATGATCAACACGTGTCAAACCAAATCGAGTATGTATAAACAACAGACGATCGACATTTTATTTTTTCTCGATCGGTATTGTGGTTCGTTTTGACCAGAGCAGTGGTGACTCAGTGGTAACCGCTCCGACTTACGAGCGACTTCTGATCGTGGGTTCGAACCCAGCCAGGCGCTTTACTTTGTGTAACTAAATTCATCACCACTGCTCTCAAAACGGTGAAGGAAAACATCGTGAGGAAACCGGCATGTCCTAGAACCATGTCGAAGGCCACTGACATCTACCAACCTGCACAGGGCCCGCGCCCCCTTTATTATAGCTTTCTAGCTATCTTTATTCTACTCCCGCTCGAAGAGAGGAGACCCGTAGACTGATTATGACGGTAGATTTTTTTTTGCCGATTGATAAATCAACCAGTAATATCTACGTCTGTCTCGATTTTAACCATTTACAGATATTGTAATACGCCTGTACTTAAGAAGCTGACAATTTTTATTGATCGTCAAAATACCCGGAGCGACACTGACTGTCGTCAAAAATCGAGCAAAGGTGGCTACAGAGCACTTTTAGAGAAAAAGTATTTTCTGGACGATGAGGAAAATGGATAAAAATGGACAGAGATTTATAGAAATGAATTCATTTGGACTTAGGATTATTCAGTAGGATAGTACGGGGGTTTTAAAACTTGGATAGCATAATCAGCCTATAATGTTCCCACTGCTGGGACACAGGCCTCCTCTCTGTGAGAGGGAGCGGGCCATAATCTACCACGCGGGCCCAGTGTGGGTTGGTAGATGTCACATGTCTTCGAATTTTTGGTTCTAGGACATGCCGGTTTCCTCACGATGTTTTCCTTCACTGTTTTTGAGAGCAGTGGCGATAAAATAATTTACACAAAGTAAAGCGCCTGTCAGGGTTCGAACCTACGACCTACGACTCGTAAGTCGTGGCCGTTACCACTGAGCCACCACTGCTCTACTAAACTTGGATATGCATGATACAAATGAGGATTCGACCACATTTTCAGTCTCATCAGAAAAAGGTTACAGAGATGGTAAAAAGTGAAGTGAATTTCGTTAGTTCTAGGCAAGAATCTGTACGAGATGGAATCAATCAATCAATCTGCCTAGCCTTTTCCCAACTATGTTGGGGTTGGCTTCCAGTCTAACCGGATGCAGCTGAATACCAGTATTTTACATGGAGCGACTGCCTATCTGACCTCCACAACCCAGCGACTGGGTAATACGATACCCCTTGGTTAGACTGGTTGTCAGACTTTCGGACTCCTGACGACCCGTAACGGTCACAGATCCACAAATGACAGCCGGGACCAACGGCTTAACGTGCTTTCCGAGGCACGGAGGAGTCTCGATATGTGAAAATGGACGGACGGAACGGAACGAAAACGGACGGACTGTACGGGATGGAATGAGAGCTTAAATTCATTCAATCACGTTTTTATTCGTGACAGATTGCTATAACTTACGGCCCCCATAATGGTGTAGAGTCGCTAATACCAATTTGGTCATCAAGCCCGGAATACACGAATGTACCGGCACAAAATAAACAAAGAATTCGGAAATCGTTGCATCGGACGCATATCCGACCCTCAAAGCGTCTCATGATTCGACAGTAAATATGGTTCGCGCATCTTTGTTTACACGAAATTGAGCGGCGAAATTACAGAAATCTGCTGTCGGTAAACTGTAAATTTGCTGGAGGCTCAGCAACCCCTGATGACACTGTTGACATACTTCATCAGCGTTGGAGACTTCGGCAAATACCGTGTGAAGTCGGTACTTATTTGTGGAAGCATCAGCCATTCGGTGGGTTTACCGTTTTCTACAGTTAATGTATTCCGTTATTACTTGCTTCAAAAACGGTGAAGGAAAACATTGTAAGGAAACCGGCACGCATGAAAGATATTTCTCGACGGCATGTGAAGCCAAGTCAGACGCTATCCATGGGCAGCTTTAAAACTCTGACACCAGTAACTAATCACTCAATAAAGAAAGAAAGATGTATTCCATACCCAGTTGATGGCAATAGGCTCGTCCCCTATTACATATGGGACTTAAAAATAACTAGAGAAATGAGGGTGTAGGTGCATCTCTGCCAAAACCTACAGGGATTCGAAGCGTCATGTTATGTTATGTGTAGATGTCTCAAAATCTGAAAATACCAGCTATTTAATATGTTTGAGGAGTTGCGCTTACGCATCTTCATTCATACCGTGGTTATCAAGAAGTCTGTCATTACTATTTGATACAAAAATATTGTCAGATATAGTCTGTTCAAAAAGAATGTGACGGAAATGTAACAGAGAACAGATACAGAATGACAACAAGACAGCCATCTTACTTTCATAACTCCAATATTATAGTTGGATTTTCCGGTATCCAAATATTAGACTTTCAATCTTCAAAGCTCTGAAAGCCGCTAAAGGCGCCCGTGCCATACGTACAAATATTATGATGATGGGTACGAAACATGACTGAATAGTATACCAGCCGTCGGCACTTCGTCCGCATCCGTAATGTGCATCATTTCGACGTATTCACATGCTAATGCCGACGCGCTGTGGCGCTGTAGCGCTGTGGCCGCTGACAAATATCTCTTCCTCACTTTTATGTACGATTTGCGAGTTGTGACTATAGTGAATGTTTGTTGTGAACCCACCACAGTTTGAGAGTAAAATATTTTTTCTGTACTTATTTACAAAATTCGTTTTTGTTTATGCTAAACCCGAAAAGGGGTCATTGTATATCCTATGACACTCTGCATTTACTGTAGCTTTACTTTCGTGAGAGGTTTTCGGAATTGGATCAATAATTTACCCAAGTGAAGAATACCCATACATACAAACTCACAAATAGCTCTAAGTATATAATAATATACAACATTCGTTTTTGTTTATGCTAAACCCGAAAAGGGGTCATTGTACACTTCATTTTGAACAACTTTTTCTAAAGGATAAACATTGAAATTGCAACAAAAAAAAATTGCTGTTCCATACATTTTGTCGATTTAAGTGTTTTTTCGCGATTTCAAGGTTGGTCCCATAGAAAAAGTTGTTCAAAATGATGAGTATAATGACCCCTTTTAGGGTTTAGCATAAACAAAAACGAATGTTGTATATTATTATATACTTAGAGCTATTTGTGAGTTTGTATGTATGGGTATTCTTCACTTTGGTAAATTATTGATCCAATTCCGAAAATCCTCTCACGAAAGTAAAGCTACAGTAAATGCAGAGTGTCATAGGATATACATCATGTTAACATAAGAAATTCAACGCGGATGAAGTCGCAGCAGAAGCTAGTTTTATTTAAATAAGATTGTTGTAAGATGAGTTAACGAAGGCTGCCATTGTTAAATAGGTTGTAAATTATCACAGTAATATGTGGTTCAGTTACTAATTAATCTCTACCCATTCAAGTGTAAAAATCAATTAATCCGAATCACTGGTTGGCATTCCGAATACATACGAACATAATTTACGAAGTGAGATTTGCATTAGTCTCATGTGTAATAGGACTGTAGGTATTATATACAAGAGCACAATAAATTTTAATTAGGCATATAAAACGCACATTTGAATGTCAACAATTTACAAAAAAATACAATTGGTTCTAGTCCTAGTAATTATTATTCTTTCTATGTATAAATTCTAATTTCAATAAGATATAAATATGTTAAGTAAGTCGATTTTTTGTGAATGTGATGTTAACCTGTAATTAATTGTTGCACTTGAATATGTTAGTTACTCTAGTTATTAAATCAGAGATGTATATAGTGTAAACAATTGTTGGTTAACGTAAATAAATAAATAGTCGACATTAACAAATAAAAGCCGTATTACTAGTAATGCGGGCATTGACGTTCAAGTAATTTAATCAAACAGGCTTTTGTATCAAATTGGCATGAATGTGTGTGGGAAAAGATAAAAAATGAGTCGTCAAATTGCATGAAGAAATATGAATTTTCGTATTTCTATTTGATCAAACTTTTTGAATCAGCCTGTTTGATCAAATTACTTGACGTCTAAGGCATAATGTAATAATTATTCAAATCAAAAAATCTTTCGAGTTTTTGTCACTCGATATCAATTCTTATCTATCTTCTAAATATGAAAATATTTTTTTATCAAAAATTTCAATCGGGTTTTGTCTCATTATATTCTGCCATTCTTTGGTTTTTATCTCATAATATTATGCCATCAAGTTTCAAATAAACAACAACCAAAATATTCATGAAAGTCGGTTGACAGAAGCAACCGGACAAAACCTCTACAGTACCTACATACTTCAACCTTCGTACCTCTTTTAAACCAACACACGCTCACGTAACAACTCACCAGACTAAACTAGAGGCAAGTAATGAGCTAGCCAGTGAACGGGCAAGTAGTATAGCTAGTAGTTACAGTAAGTACTCACTGTCTTCGCCGGCGCACGGCATGCCAGGCGCGGCGGGCACATTCGGGAAAACTGAAACAAACAACAATATCATTAGGACACACAACGAAATTACACAAAAAAAAAAAAAGTCTATTTCTCGTTTCTCTTTTTCATTTATTTGTTGAAAACGAAATTGCATTGCTTTACGGAGAAATAAGCTATGGCGGACGTCGGTTACACTCATTGTTGTCGACAGCGACAGTGCGACAACGCGACATTGCGACAACGGTGCGACATTGTGATTGTCCGCAGCCTCAACTGCGCCTAACTACATTATTTGCTGAATTCCCTAGAGTCTACAGGTTTCTTCATTTACTATTTGTTTGTACTTAGATTTTGAACATGGAGTCAGTCGTGTTGAAGATGAGTTGTTTTGTTTTGTATTTCATTGAAGATTTCATTCGAAAAATATCAATCAGTAAAAAAAATATGCAGTATTCCCGTTTGAGCACCTATTTTTTGAGCATCTATGCATTGAGTACCAAATGGGAATACTCAATGCATAGGGGCTCAAATGGGAATCTCCAAAAATAAGTAGGTTTTATATCATGAGTATTTTTATGTTTCTTGTAAGTAATATTTACTTCACCGTAAACTGAAAGAATTATTATTTACTAGCTTCCGCCCGCGGCTACGCTCGCGTGGTATGTCGATAAAAAGTAGCCTATGTCCTTTCTCAGGCTCTAGATTATCTGTGTACCAAATTTCATTTAAATCGGTTCAGTAGTTTTGGCGTGAAAGCGCGACAGACAGACAGAGTTAGTTTCGCATTTATGATATTAGTAAGGAAGTAAGGATTGATTAACAATGAAAAAACCCTCTTAGGGTCAGACTCTGCTTCAAGCTTTTATTTAGCAACAGATCTTACATACACTAACCAAATAAACAAGCCAGCCCACAGGTAATTTCCTAAGTTAGTATACTTGGCAATTGTCTGACCGTCGAGATAGACCTTAGATTTATTACAACATAAAGTGACTTGTTGTCTAGCAGTTACATTTTATCGCACACACGAGGCGGCGCAATGTGACTTGCTACAATAAAATAGAATATTAACACAAGCTGAGATATTGTAAGGAGTTTTACTAGTACTCCTGTTGTGAGGAATTGCTTTGTGTAATGTAAAAAAACCGGCCAAGTGCATGTCGTACCATGCACAATGAAGGGTTCCGTAGTTGGGATGACTTTATAAAACAAACTTAACATTGTAGTTGTAAAACTTGTTCTCCAATACAGAATTTATGGGAGAACATGTTTTTGCAACTGCAAATTTAAGTTGGTCGATTACTCGGTAACTTGTGGAGCTTACGTAGCGGTGATAGTTTTCCTTTTAATTTCGTTATATATACTACTGCCGTGAATTTTTTCACATATCTAAACCCAACCATTTAGCTGGCAGGGGGGGGGGGGATACTTGGCTCAAACAAAATTAGCACTTTAAAGCTTAATATTCCGCAAACGGATCCCTGAATCCAAAAATGAAAAATATGAAAAATCAAAAAAACATTATTTTAAAAC
Organism: Lithophane ornitopus; assembly: GCA_948473465.1. Taxonomy (NCBI): domain Eukaryota; kingdom Metazoa; phylum Arthropoda; class Insecta; order Lepidoptera; family Noctuidae; genus Lithophane; species Lithophane ornitopus. The sequence goes on along the minus strand of OX419632.1, from coordinate 13,125,027 downwards.
GACCTTTCCAACGATACCCCACACCATGGGATTGACGAGAAAAAAATAAACCATCCCCACTTTAGGTGTAGGGGAGGTATCCCAAAAAAATATATTTTTTACGTTTTTTTATTACCACTTTGTCGGCGTCGCTTATTTGTATATCCATACCAAATTACAGCTTTCTACCAAAGGTCTCTGAGCTAAGCCGCGGACAGACGGACATGTCGAAACTATAAGGGAAGAAAATATATGTTGACTACGGAACCCTAAAAAGAGTGAAATGACTATAGTGTGTTCACTAAAGCTTGGGATACAATGTAAACAAACACTACCCGCATTTCAGTAAATCACGCCAGTATAGGTTATTTAGGAAATTATCTATAACGTTGCATTTTGTATTATGCTTAAAATGATTAAAATACATTCATACTGCTATCAGATCTTTCATATCTGCAAACGTCCCAAACCATTATCGATGAAGTTCCAATTTTGTCGTCATATAAAAGGGAAGCTGCCGGACGATCCGACAATAGGCCCCTTTGTTTTCATGCAAATAAAGAGCGGGAAAAAGCCGATGGCCCCAAACAAGTTCGGTTTTATTCAAACTCCGTGCTCGATACGCGAAAAACTTGCAAGCGGGTATTTGGAAATTCGGACACCTCGTTCGGATATTCTAGGCCTAATGTTTGTGGAATTCGAAATTCGAAGTGTGGCATGAAAGCCGAAGAGCCGTGTTCGCTTGTTTTTGTGTTTGGAGGGTCGTCAAAACATCAAGGACATACCTACGAGCTACAAATTGGGACACGTGTGACGTTCGATTGGAATCTATGGCTGTTTTTCACCGGTTTAACAAAAAGGGTGTTTCATTTGTTGCATGTTTCTAATGGCAATATTACATGGTTTACTATTGGTTTCAATTTAGATGATGCTATAATACCAAATTGAAACAAGTTGTTGGTAGGTCGTACGTTTCTAAGCCATTCAATCAAAATGAATCCATTTGGTTGAACCGTCTAAACAGCCACATATATGCTGTTACTAGCTGCGCCCCGCGGTTTAACCCGCGTAAGGCACGATCCCGTGGGAATATCGAGATAAAAAGTATCCTATGTGTTCATCCAGGTTATAATCTATCTGTGTGCCAAATTTCATCCAAATCCGTTCAGTCGTTTTTGCGTGAAAGAGTAACAAACATCCATCCATCCATACTAACAAACTTTCGCGTTTATAATATTAGTTAGATAGTTAGATTAGATAAGTAGTTCTAGATTTTTTCAAAAACATGAGGGTTTGCATCATATCCATAATACACAACATAAACTGAATTCCACGCAAGTATTCCCTGAAGGGTAAAGCAGAGGTGTGTACCTATAGCACTCCCAGCATCATGTCCAGTTATATTTATATGATACTAGCTGCGCCCCGCGGTTTCACCCGCGTAAGTCTCGATCCCGTGAGAATATCGGGATAAAAATGTATCCTATGTCCTATTCCAGGTCATGGTCTACCCCTGGGCCAAATTTCATCTAAATCCGTTCAGCGGTTTTAGCGTGAAAGCGTCACAAACAAATAAACAAACAAACTCACTTTCGCATTTATAATATTAGTTAGGATTAGGATGCACCAAGTGATTATAAGGGCATTATAAAAAATGCCCGGGCAGTTTGAAAAATGCCCAATATGAGAGGGCAGTATGATAACAACTATTGAAATAATGAAATCGACCGGGCATTTTTTATTATGCTAGTCACCTATGGGGGAGCACAATTAAAACTAGGTTTTATTACTATTATTTTGATTTCAAACGTAGAATCAATATTTAAAATCAAATAAAATCTTTCCATTCATAGACACTCTGCTGACCTATGATGACTTTACCATAATTAATTAGGTACCTGTATATTATCAGATTGCCCAAAGACCACACAGCAATATTTATAATGACGAGGCAATGTGATAAATAAGGAAGTTCAAATTATTATTAATTATTTTGCCCTAAGTAGCTTGTCATTATTCATAATGCGCGGGCATTATGAAAAATGCCCCTATTTATTACTTGGTCCCTAACATTTATATGATATAACAGTAGTATTGTATGATAGTATCCGGATATGGGTTGTGTATCCGCAGCGGACATGTCACTGAGAGCAAAGTTTGTGACAGCCGCGCGGACACACCGGACGTTACGTCACGTGGACATCCGGTCATAGTGTGGACTACTTACAAGAGATAGAATTTAATGTGATATTCTAATGGCCTACATAATAGATGTTTGTTTTTTTTTTTTTAATTGAAAATGTATAATTGTGTTCTTAAGTTTTTTATATTTTTTATATGGTATTATAATTAAAATGTTTATATTAAGGATCAAATTTTCGCACCTGATTATTAAGCAATAAAATTCAGTAACTTTGATGTTTTTTGAATTGTCTGTTCGAAATCAATGAAAAGTTAGATACTAACATGTAACCTTAAACGGAAAAAAATTAAAGTAATAAAAACTAAAACCCAACTACGACAAAAAAGTCAATCAACTTAAAAGTTATCCGGATAAAATCCGGAGTCACACGTAATCTGTTCGATTTATTTATTTATTTACTAACACGTGTGACTCCGGATTTTTAATTTGTCTGTCTGTGGTGTCTTGTTTAGCCTATAACCAGCGGACGGTCATGACGCTTCCAAAAATACCTCATTTGTTAAATTGTGATGAGTCGTTTAGAAGATATGAGGGAACAGATGAACATGCATACATACCAGTCAAAATCATAACCCTCCTTTTTTCTTCGACGTAGTCGGGTAAAAAGCGGTTATATGAGTAGTAGATCAGAAATACTCTGATACTCAAGATAACAAAAGATAAGATTATAATGTTCCTTGTATTGACATTGTGTTCCGATGATTCAATGTTTATTAAGATTGCTTTACTTGGCCGATGGCCGTTTCACGTTAGAGTCAAAGCGGTTATCTTTTCATGGCAGCATGAGATCATGCAAGCATGGCACATAAGCATGTTCGTATAGTTCTTGTCGAAACGTCATAGAAAAAAAGACTATAATGTTCCCACTGCTGGGACACAGGCCTTCTCTCTGTGAGAGGAGGTGGGCAGTAATCTACTACGCGAACTCAATGCAGGTTGGTAGTGCCGCATGTCTCCGGATTTTTGGTCCTAGGACACGCCGGTTTCCTCTCAATGTTTCCCTTCACCGTTTAAAAAGCAGTGGTGATGAAATAATTTATTTACACAAAGTAAAGCGCCTGGCTGGTTTCGAACCAACGACCTACAACTCGTAAGTCGCGGCTGCTACCACTGGGCCACTACTGCTCTTTGAAAAACTATTCATTCTTGTTAATTTCAAAATCAAAAGTTTCAATCAATTACGCACTACGTAGGATTCCTATGGAAAAGAAAATCCATACTTAGTTAATAATACTTTTTAATCATGAGATTACATCGAATTATTATAACACATACGAGATGGCGCGCCTTACAACCCACACGAGCGTCCCTACATCTGAATATTCAACTACGGCCACATTTCATAAATCACTACCGAAACTTCGGACACAAGTAATACTACTTTATTATTAAACTTCGTATCGTACACACACTTAAACTCTGCAACACTGCACCAAGTTTCAGCAAGCAAGTACGCAGGGACTTTAAATTTAACCATTTTACAGACGGGAGAAAAAAAAGGGGGGTGAAAGTTATTAAATAATAACAGCCGCACTGGTCGATCGCAGGTTAAGCTACACTTGCCGCGGTCGATTCGTGGATGGGTGACCAAGACCATACATTACATAAAAAGACTTGAGACCCCGACGTCTCCCTTAAAGCACGTTAGGCCGCTAGCCCCGGGTGTCAGAAGCCCGAAAGTCTGTCAACCAGTCTTGCTAAGGGGTATACTTACCTGTACTTATACAAAATATTAATAGAATAAGTAAACTAATGAAAATATAAATACACAAATACATAGATAATAGGATACCGAAAAATGTAAAACGGATAAATTCAATTCAATAATAATTACGCATAATTATATATTTTAATATATTTTAATGATATATTTTAATGAGTAAAATAATAAAAATAAACTATACCATAATACTTAAAATTATACTACATTAATTATAATAATAAACAATTTTTAAGCATGTAAAGAAGTAAGCAATATTAAACATACCTAATTAAATAAATAAATAAATGGATAGACTTGTATATAAAATATTAATAGAATAAGTGAATGAATGGAAATATAAATACATAGGTAATAGGATATAAATAATTCTTAACTTAATATCAAGAAAAAATTGTAAAGAGCTCCTCTCTCTACCTATTTAAAAATTTGCTGTGCCCGACAGGGTCCATAATTGTTTCTATATTTTTTTTATTTACCACCTATATTTTGTACATTATGGATTGCAATTAACGATTTGATTTGATTTGATTTATCGTGTTACCTAGTAACTGGGTTGTGGAGGTCAGACAGACAGTCGTTCTATGTAAAATACTGGAAATCAGCTATGTCCGGTTATACTGGAGCCGACCCCAACATAGTTGGGAAAAGGCTAGGTAGATTCACGTTTGTCTAGACTCATTTGGATGAATCAACTAAATTGAATCGCAGTAACGTAAAATTGAATGAAGCTGGTTGAAAATTGGCACTTTTTTTTTCAATGGGGAATTTTTCCGGCATACCGGGTTATTTATTAGATGCGGCGCGGGCGAACGTCGCGTCGTTTAGTGGGTGTCTACAAGCCATAACTTATGACCCCTTAATGAATTTGGGGTATTAAAATTTGTGAATTTTAAATAGCAATATCTTTTTATTTTCTATAATAATAATATATTTTGTCATGTTATTGCAGTACCTATGTGCTCCTTTCGGATCGGAGAGGATTTTATTATATTTTTTTTTATTATCCTCTTAAGGGGATGGGTGCACGGTTTGTACAATAATAATATTGCTATAGCATGTGTCAAAATTATGAAATAAACAGTGTTTAGACACTCTTATGTGAAGTCAAAGCGTAATAGATTTTATTACTTTGATAAGTTTAACCGTTTAACTTGAATCTCGGAACAAACTAACTCTCTAACACTGCAGTAAGTTTATGTCAACAACTGCACAGAGACTTAAAGTTTAAATTACTATAATGCATTTTCTAGACAGGGGAAAAACAAGAGAAGAGACCGAAGTCTAGTCTTTAAATATTATATTTAAACATTTAGTTTTATTGTATATATGTATTTTTATTTCTTGTTTTTTATTGTTAATTTATTATATGCTGCACCGGTTGACGTTATTACGTCAACGCCGGGTGTCACTGAAACCAGCGCTGGGGGTCTGTCTTGCATAGGGTAGCAGAATTAAGCTGAGCGATTGCCGTTTTCGTGCATGTTTTCGTCGTGAATGTGACGCATATTTTCCCCCAATTTGTTATTTTTCGTGTATTTGTCCTTTTTGTACCGTCATGTTTGCGGCAAATAAACGTATTTTCTTTCTTTCTTTCAATTACGTTGAAATACAGACTTGTTAGGTAATGATGTCTTTGTGACTGTCTGTCAAGTAGTCTGTGAAGTAAAAGAGTATATTTTGTCTAAGTTTTAATAAGTGTTGCTGTTATTATTGGCAGGCAAGACTCAGTTTTTTTGTTAAAATAAGTTCAGTGTGTGTTGCTGATTCTAATGATTATAATTCTGTAACGCCATATTTGTTACGGTCGAGAATCATATTTTCCTTATACTGAGCAAAAATTGCAAAAAACGTAGGAAAATTTGAATTTCGCGTGCTGCCTTGGCGCATGCCTCTTAAGGGGGAGTTCATGTAAGTGCATTGAATGACTTTATCATGAAATCATGACATTTGGCACTTTTATGAACTTAAGGAGTTGTATTGCTGATTCTAATGATTATAATTCTGTAATTTGTTACAGCCGCAAATCATATTTAGATCAACATAAAACCTGATACTGACCTGCAAATTGCAAAAAAACGTAAGAAAATTTGAATTTCGTGGGCTGCCTTAGCGCATGCCCCTTAACGATGATGATTCATTATTCAATAGTTTTATGTCACGTATCAGCCACTCGACTCTCGCATATTTTATCCATTACTCCATTTAATAATACTTTAGATAACACTTATTTTTAGAAGGTAATGTTTACTTACCACTAAGTAATAAAATATAAAATCAAAAATAATTTACTCGAATTTTGCTTTTAAAGTTCGCATGTAACTCAATTCTGGTTACAATAATATTAATTATGGTTAATATTATTATCGTACTAGCGATAGCGGTTTTTACGACTTGAAAAACATCGAGATATCTTAGTTATATGTAACTTTAATTATAACGATTCTATAATAAATAAATAAATATAGATAAATAAAATAAATAAATAGATATAGATAGAATACTCTTTATCATGTACACCATAAAAATTACAGCCTACCTATGTATAAATGTAGAAATTTTACATAGGGTGACACAATGGAATGGGCGGTTTTATTTATCTCTAATAGCGATCTAACATACATAATTTATCTAATATACTATATATATATTTACCTTATATAACTCAAACTCAAAGCATGTATTTCAATTAAACCATTTACAGGCACTTTTAAATTGTCAAGGAGTCAGTCAGTCAGAAATATGCAGCTAGTTGCCCATTCCAAAGCGTAGTAGGTACCTATGGAGAAGAACGGGCAAGAAACTCCATGGACACTCTTTTATATACTATTTCTACTACTCTTTTATATACTATTTCTACTACTCTTTTATATTATACGTAATTTATCCAAAAATGCAACTAAAATAAGTGTTTTAACTAAGACAGAAATAAAGAGGTAAGGTATTGGATCGTTCAATACTGTTGTGTGTACCTGCTTTAGTGGTCTTCACTTGTTTAAGCTATTATTGAAACAACTTTATCTAAATATATATAACTTTTAAATAATATTCTGTTTTAAGGTAGCGCTATTATAAAATTAAAAATTCACAGAAGAATTTCATTAAAAAAACAATTTATCGCTGTTTTAATTAGGTAAGTATTTGAAGATATTGTCTGTTATACTTTACTGTAACTTCCTCTTAATTAACATATTTAAGACACTTTGTTCCGCTCAAGTTCGAAACTTACACTCACCAAACTTATTTAAAAAGAAATCTAATTAAATACACTGCCTTATGAAAGCAAAAAATAAAAACCTATTGTTTTAAATTAATTCAATGCCTTGCTTAGCTTTATTACTTCAAAACCCAGCACAAAGCTTTGAAAACAATCTCGGCTGCACTTAATAAGCTGACGCCACTAATTTCCACGTCAAAAACTCGACAAACAAAGTGTAATGCAATTTAATTTAGTAAATAACTTAGCTGGTGACGTGAAAATAAAGAGAGTAAATAAAATAACAGAAACAAAGGACAGGCTGGCGGTCAAAACCAATCTAGTTGGTCGTGGGTAGAAAGAAAAGCAGCCAAGTGCGAGTCAGACTCGTACACGAAGGGTTCATTACAACCGTACAATATTTAACATTACATAATTTAAAAAAAAAGTTATTTGAAAAAAAAAAATGCCCATGGCAAAATAATGTTTCTTGTTTTTGGTGGTTTTAATTTTTAATTGTATTTTATTTTTATTATTTTACTAGCTGATGCCCGCGACTTCGCATGCGTGGATGTCGGTTAGTACATACTAAAACCTTACTCGAGAACCACTCTATCCATTGGTGAAAACAGCATGAAAATCGGTGCAATAGTTTTTGAGTTTATCGAGTACAGGACGACAGACAGACGTGGCGGAGGACTTTGTTTTATAATATGTAGGAATAGCGACCATAGTAGTACACACTGTGTAAAAATTTCACGTGTCTACCTATTAGGGTTTATAAGTTTGCCTGTGATAGGCGGAAGGATAGACGGACAGCGGAGCCTTAGTAATGTGGCCCTGTGGCAACCATTGGGTACGGAACCCTAACAAACACAGGACCCGCTTGACGGAGCCCGTCCTGTAGTGGTGTTTTCACTTCAATTCGATTTCTTTGTTCAAGACAATTACTCGTGGCGTTCAATTGTTTTTCTCGGACAATAGGAGCGAAATTGTCGTGTTTAAAGGGACTGACATATTGCCTTGAATGGACGTGAAGCTAAGAGTTTGTCATTGCAATACAAATAAGAGATTATTAACACTTCTCACTAGAAAACATACTATAAAATGTTGAACATTTTAGGAAAGGAAATGCGGCAGTTTTCGAAGAATAACGTGGTTTTCCGTCGTATTTTTTTTCTGAAGCAGGTTTTTTGGCAGAAATCGTTGATTATGATAAAAAAGCCGAAAATAATAAAATAAATATCTTAGACCATTTTATCAGTGGAATTGACCGATGGTTCTATATTCCGTGTCAGCCAATCAGGAGTGCGAGTCAGGCGAAGCGACTAAGCCTAGTTTTCGAAAGATATTTCCGTTGAGTAGTTACTTAGTTTTCCGGGCCGAGTTTAAGCCGTGTTTCTAACTTAAGTAAAGAGTAGGGGCTTATAGTTATTTTAGTTTTAACATGAAAGGGAACGTAATTCTCTTTAGGGTAAACTTTGATAATGTTAAAAGGAGGGATAAACTAAAAAAAAAAAAATACTTTACATTTTTATTGTTATTGTGGCTTTTAGGTTATTCGAAGTTAGATCGTAGCAGGTGGCGTTTTGTAGTTTCTGCCTAGGGAATGCGAAGAAGGCATGAGTTTATGGAGGGATGTATGTAAAAATAAAAAAATAAAATCATCAATATTTTCGTAAAATTTTCGTTTTCAGGAAGGTTTATGGAAAACTGATTGCCTGCGCGGTATGTCGATAAAAAGTAGCCTATGTCCTTCCCCAGGGTGCCATCTATCTCCTTGACAAATTTTGTCGAAATCCGTTCAGTGGTTTAAGCGTGAAAAGGTAACATACAGACATACAGACAGAGTTACTTTCGAATTTATAATTATAGTATGGATAATATAATATTCTAGTATATAGTATAATATATTATGGATACAGGACTGCGATAATCTAAACTATTTGCTAAAATGCACTTATCAGTTTTTTTGGTCCTTATATTATTTTCCTTTTGAGAGGAGCTCGTGGCTAAACAATAACAGCCGCACGGGTCGATCCATCAGGTTAAGCTGCGCTTGCCGGGATTGATCCGTGGATGGTTAGTCAACTTTACATACCGAGACTCCTTCGTGGCTCGGAAAGCACGTTATGCCGTTGGTCCCGGCTGACATTCTGCCGACAGTCTGACAACCAGAGGCCCTAGACAAAGTGAAATTCTATCAGCGATAACGATGATGGAAAAGGCAAAAATGTATAGGACTGACATAAGCTATCGAAAAGGTTCTGTCAATCCAGTTGAAAGTCGTTTTTGAAGCGATTGTCACTTGTCTCCCTCAGTTTTTTTTTAGTTTCGCTCCATGTAAAACACTGGTATTCAGCTGCATCCGGTTAGACTGGAAGGCGACTCCAACATAGTTGGGAAAAGGCTAGGCAGATTGATTGATTGATGATATTTTCCTTTTCGTTCCAATCTCTCTAAAAAAACATTTCTCAATTTTATAACTACAAAGGTTACAAATATGGCTTCGCTTATTTCAACAGCCCAAGTTCACAAAACTGTCCGGTGTGGTATATACAGGATGAATAAATGAGAGCAAGCCAGCCACAAGACGAGGCTATCAAATATTCAGGCTATTGCTCCTGCAACTTACATACGTATGCACGGTTGTATTACAGGCCATTTTCAGGCGTACTCAGTCAAGGTCGAGCCAAGGATGGGCGGATGAGGATTTTATTCTGTTGAACTCCAAAATGCTGAGTACCTATTTCTGTATGCCATTTGTCGAAATCCGTTCAGTGGTTTAAGCGTGAAAAGGTAACATACGCCTTTTTTATGTAAATTAATGTTAGACTAGTCATGTTTGCAATTATTTTGTTAACCGACTTCTTCAAAAAGGAGGAGGTTCTCAATTCGTATGTATGTTTTTTTTTTTTTTTTTTTTTGTATGTTTGTTACGCGTTTACTCCGCCAATTATGAATCGATTTTGATGATTCTTTTTTTGTTTGGTAGGTCATGCTTCCGAGGTGGACCCATATAAATTTTATTAACTTTGCTTGCGTAATTTTTGAGTTAGCTTCTATATTACGTATTTTTCCCACTTAGTTTATCTAGACGATATCCTGTTTGTCTCCTTCACTGTTATTTACATAGCAGGTAGTGGTATTCGGATTTGTGTGGGGTAGGTACCACAACTAAAAAGTGAAAAATAAAAACTTTTTACAAAAAAAAAACAACCGACTTCCAAAAAAAACACTAAAAAAGTGAAAAATTACTTTAATATCGGAAGTCGGTGTCTTTGCTTTTCAATTTCCGTTTTACCACCGACTTCCGAAATTAAAGTTATTTTTCACTTTTTTAGTGTTTTTTTTGGAAGTCGGTTGTTTTTTTTTTTGTAAAAAGTTTTTTTGTTAGTAAAAACGCGAACCAAATTCCTTACAATAACAAAACGTTTACCAATGTTTTCAATTACTTAGCTTATAATTGAAAGACTGAACTAACTCATATTAGTAAATTCAGTACCTGGGTGACCGAGCTCTGCTCTAGTAAAAATAGAGAATCCTCATTTAATATTATGGGATAGTCCATACAAATTCCATGTATAGTAAGTATATAATATTTCCATGCTGCCATGTCATTATTCTAAGGTAGCCATCTTGTTCTAAACTCTAAAGTTTAGAACAAGATGGCTCTGGCAAGATGGTCACCTAAGTGACCAACCTCTGCTCAGGTGAAAATAGAGAAAACGAATTTTCCCAGATATGAGACCTAGCTAGATCGATTTTTCGCCCTATTTTGCAACTTTCATTGAAATCGTTAGAGCCATTTACGAGAACGTGATTTCAAATTATGAATATAATATAATTATAATCCTTACATATTATAGAACAAAGTCCGCCGCGTCTGTCTGTCGTCCTGTTCGCGATAAACTAAAAACTACTGCATCGATTTCACGCTGTTTTCACCAATGGATAGAAATGAATGAATGGGTTCTCGAGGAAGGTTTTAGCATATAATAACCAACTACCACGCGGGCGAAGCCGCGAGCATCAGCTAGTATAATATAAATAATAATTATACACAAGTTGAATTCTTGGGCAACCTCCCTAAAGGTTGTGTGTGTAATTGTGTCTGAAAAAAAATCAAATCAAAAAAAATCTCGGGCCATCGCAGACCTCGAAATAAACACGAGCATGCGAATTGATGCGATGTACCAAGCAAACATTTAAAGGTTGGATACGTTGCCTGTGAACATAGTAAGTGGATCCTCTCCACCTATCTATTCTATGGCCAGGCGAGCGTAGGACGCTTCCGAGCCATTTCCGCTACACACCTCGTTACGCTAACTTTACCGTACACTGTCATTGCATAAGTTTGTTACTTTAAACTTGCGAACACGTTAACATAATTATTATTATAAAGTACCCACATTTTGCGCTGAAAGGTATTTTGGATGAAAATACCTACATAGTTAATAATATAAATGCGAAAGTGAGTTTGTTTGTTACGATTTCACGCTAAAACGGCTGAACGGATTTCGATGAAATTTGGCACATGGGTAGACCATGACCTGGATTAGGACATAGGATACTTCTTATTCCGATATTCCCACAGGATCGACACTTACGCGGGTAAAACCGTGGGCGCAGTATTATGGTCATAATATGCAATTAATGAGCGAGGATAGATTTATAGCTGTGTATCAAACCAACGTTTTTATAATTACATAACATCACGCCGGTAATTCCCGAAGGGTGAGACAGAGGTGTACCTTTTTACCAGAGTTATGTTTAAGTACAGCGGGCGAGCCTATTGCCATCAACCAGGCACAAATCCAGACTCAGGGCGGCCACTGAGAAATTCCTGATGAAAAAACCCAATAACACTTTGCCAGACCTGGGAATCGAGCCCAGGACATCATGTTCGGCAGTAGCGCTTACGACAACTAGACCAACGAGGCAGCCTATAATATAATATACGAGAAACATGGGTTTTCATCACTTCAAGCAAAAAGACACAGCCTAAAAAAAGATTTTAACAACAACGCTGCATTTACATATTAACTATTACAGTAACATCCAAACATAAAATTAAATGAAAGAACATCACTTCATATTTAAATAAAACAATAAACATAATGAATGTAAATAATATAAAAGTAGCACGCATAACGGAAGAGCGAGTTTAAGCCGGAATTAAAGCGTTCAGTGGCGGCCTGTCTGTTATTACGGTATTTGTTGTAGTTACTGTAAATATTTGCATACGGAAAAGGAAATAATAAAGTTTTTCAGGTTTTTAAAGGCTTATGGTGATTCGCACGAATTCACTCGCCCGAAAACGGGCGAATCGACACTTTTAAATCATATTATTTATTCTGAAGATTAAGTTGCTTTTTCACAAATAAATTATGGGATTCCCACAGACCCCACGCGATAAACAGTGCGATTATTTTGGCGCAACTAACTTATCTCTTATATCTTGCAAAAAATTGTGCTTTGTGCTCGCGAGATCTACTGTTCGCAGAACTACTAGTTTATTTATAAGAAAATCGACAACTCCAGAAATCGAAACTTACATTATTAGCAGCTTTTACAGTATTAGCAGTTATCGAAAATGAAAATATTTGGGTCTTTCAAAAATCATTTAAAAAAATCTATTATCTAAGGAATTGCACGATTACACAATTGTCTGTATTGCATCAATAGTTATAACGTTTTGGCAATCAAAAAAGCATCAAGTTTTATCTGATTAGTTGTAAGTAATTGATAACTTGGAATATCTAAAAATGTTCACATTGAATGAACTATACTGCATACGTTTGTGTTTCTGAGTGTACAGATTCGGTACTGTCTGAATATGTTTTGTCTGTATCCTTTGACAGACCACAATTTCTTCTGAGCTTGATATTACTAAGGGTTTTGTTGCAAAGGCAAGGTTCACCGGTTTTTATGTGTCACTAAATACTGTTAGCAGTATTCCTTTCTTTGCAGAAATTAATTAAGCTGGAGTTATTAACATCTTTCTTTGACACAAGTTTCCAAGAAATTATGTTCATTTTACATGCAGTCTTTTTCAGTGTTTATTTCAAAGGAGTGTCCTCCTTTCTTGGAAATAGAATAATTAGGTTGCTTTTATTCATCTTAGTTAAAACTAAAATGAAGTTATGTTTGTTAACTCTACATCACAGGAAATTCAATATGGCCGTCGTTAGACGTAATGACGTAATATTCAGAGGATTTAAGACTACGCTGTACTAATTCATTTATTTTATAGTCAAGATATTGATAACGGCAACAGGTAGATGCTTGAAATATTCACAGAATATTTAGTTATATATTCACTTTAAACATAAATAATTAAATTAAAATAAAACAAATATTTAAGGGGGGCTCCCATACAATAGACATGATTTTTTTGCCGTTTTTATAGATAATGATACGGAACCCTTCGTGTGCGAGTCCGACTAGCACTTATCCGGTTTTTAAATAACATGACAGATATATGATAAACTTCAAAACTTTATTTTTAATAAAGCCATTTCCTGAACCCTCAGAACACGTGAAGAACCAATAACATCAGATACGAGTTACCATAAAAAAAAACTTTTCAATAAAAACAAAACGATTCCGATTTCGTGTGTGGCAACACTTAGGGGACCGCCTAAATACTCTTTGGTTAATAGATTTACTTTTAACAAGTTTTGTTTGGGAGTTACCTCTTAGATGGCGGCCCAATTATTTTGTTTACTGAGTACCTGAGCTGCATGTGATGGGTTTGATGTTTGGGTTAGGTTAGGAGACAGTTAATTGATTCAGGCGTCACTTTCGGACATCCATTATAAAATACAATAGACGTAGACATATTTAGTAACCTATTCCGCTTACCTATTGATCAAGAGACATAAATAACCCTGTAAAAAACCAGTCTATAATATTATTTAGGACTAGTAACCCGCCCCGGCTTCGCACGGGTAACAGAGCATACGGGGTGTAAGGGTAAACACCGTTGTCACTCAAACTATGGGTAGTTGACTTACATATAAAAATGAATGACCGAAAACAACAAAAAAAAAACGTTATTTTCATTAAAAGATTTTTAAAAGTTTCTATCCGACACCGTGCTTGCTAGCGAAACAGCTGACTAACTGAGGGAGGGGTAGCGCTCGCGGCCGCTCAGGTCATGTCCCGCACCCCCCGCCCGTGTTGAGACGCAAGTTCGTTGCCCTAGCTCATAGGGCAACGAACTTGCGTCTCTTGTGGTCAAATGTAGAATCAAAAATAAAATAAAAATTGTGGTTATTTTCCATTGATTTTACGTTCTATAAATGAAACCAAACCACTGGTTGCAAGGATAACGGTGTTTACCCTAACACCCTGTATATGCCAACATTTTAAGCCGCAAAATACCGCATGAAAAAGAAAATAACGTAGAAGTATTTTGACGAACAAATCAAAGCACGTCACCACATGTCTCAACAAGTCGATAGTTAAGCACAAACATTTGCACAAACTTTCTTACTCAATAATGAAACAAGACTCAGTTTCTTTAGGGTTGACATCGGAGGGTTAACTCGTGATAACTTGAGACGATTCAAAGCGAAAGTTTCTGTTTACTTTTATGCCTGAATTTCACTTGAGATATTTGTTAGTAGAAATGGTATTTTTCTGTCAATTTATAAATAGAGAAAATACTTTGGGAAAATCTGGGAGATTTATAATTTAAGGAATTGTTTATTTACACAACATCACACCTGTTTATCCCGAAGGTTTGGGCAGAGGTGTATCTACCTATAGTATTTGGAAGATTTTTCAGGTATGTTTAAGTCCCATGTAATGGGGGCGAGCGTATTGCTACCTGGGCATAAATCCAGACACCAGGAGAAGAGCTCGTGGCTAAGTAATAACAGCCGCACGGGTCGAACCATGAGGTTAAGCTACGCTTGCCGTGGTTAGTCCTTGAAATGAAATGAAATGAAATGAAATGAAATGAAATTGTTTATTCTGTAAATAGGATATTGGAATCACTTTTACACGTCATATTAAAAAATATTAAAAATAAGCTAGATGAGGTCGGCGTTTCCTATCTGACTACTCTGAGAAGAAAGGCCGAAACAAACTCAGAGGTCACGGTCTCTTTTAAAGTCCAGACATAATCTTGGTCAAGCCATATGAGGACCATGTAAATTCGAGTCTGAAACGGTCTTTTGAGGAAAGAACCACACAGATTTGAGTGGACCTGTCCAGTCAGTGCAAGCATTTGTCAGTAATGGCGGAGCTCAACTCAGAACTTAAGGAGCTCAGCGACTCGACGAACAATACCAAAGAAAGGACATTTGGGTAGGCCGCATAAAATTCTCAAATTGCCAGACCAATGATAAAATTAACTGAGAACGAAAAAAAAAAAAATTAAAAAATTCACATAGTCCTCACATTCACAATAATAAAATACTTTACAAAGTAATCATGTCATTTTGTATAGAATATTCAATAATGTCAATTTGTAAATAAAACTGGTTGATATACTTTGATGATTTTCCATATTATTCAAAATGTTACAATGCTTAGCAGAGCGAGCAGCTCAATCGCATGCTTTTTTGTCTTCTAAATAATCTGAAATTTTATAGTACCCTTTTCCCTTGGATGGGAGACCATCTTTACACACCGAGACTCCTCCGTGCCTCGGAAAGCACGTTAAGCCGTTGGTCCCGGCTGTCATTCGTGGATCTTTGAAAGTCGTTATGGGTCGTCAGAAGCCCGAAAGTCTGACAACCAGTCTTACCAAGGGTTATCATATTACCCAGTTACTGGGTTGTGGAGGTCAGATAGGCAGTCGCTCTATGTGAAATACTGTTATTCAACTGCATCCGGTTAGACTGGAATCCGACCCCAACATAGTTGGGAAATGGCTAGGCAGATTGATTGCATAATCCAGACACCACGATGCTACTGAGAAATTTGCCTGAACCTCAATTACTGTTACCAGCTGCTCGTAGATCCCCAAAAAAAAAAATCGAATACCTATTCATGTAGCTACAATAAGGGCCCCCTTTTTTTGGGTGGGAAATGATCAAATAACACCACAACAGGGCATCGGCCCTAGCGGACCCCATCAGTTGTGCTGATCTCTTTGTGGTGCGCGTGGAACACAACGCGGCATAGAATCCTCTTTTATAGGTGCACTAATTACCGTCAGAGGACAAACTGATATTCGTTAAACAGAAGCCCTAGATAAAGTGACATTCTATCAGCGATAACGATGATGGAAAAGGCAAAAATGTATAGGACTGACATAACCTATCGAAAAGCTTGTGTCAATTCTGTTGAAAGTCGTTGTAGTAAAACGAAACGCTTTCGAAGCGATTGTCACTTGTCTAGGCCCTCTGATATTGTTATTACTGTTAGATACTCAAACGCCAAAGTTTAGCGTTGGGGCAACTGTGGTTGCCCCAACCATATAATTTTGGGCCAACCACGGTTGCCGGGCGCTTTAGTGCATTATGGTGTACTAAAGAGTATTCTATTCTTTTAGTGATAACGCTGGTGGAAAAGTAAAATAGTGAATTATATTGACAAAAGCTCCCAAAAAGCTTATCTTCTTTCAATTCGTTGTAGAAATACGAAAAGCTTTGAAAGCGATTGCTACTTGTCTATGCCCTCAGGTCCGGTCATACTGCTCTCAATCTTGCATCAAGCTCAAAAAGAAACAAAAAAACATCGTGAAATAAACAAGCTGTTCTCAAAATCACGTTATTAGCAAAGTTGTTGGTACGGCCGGCAATTTGGCAAGCTCCCCGCGCACCCGGCGTGATGTATGGCCGATACTTTGAATAGTTAGGATAAACGATACTGGAGGAAAGCCTCCGGGAGTTCAGTGAGTGTTTCTGTTTTTAGGTACGTAGGGTTTAATTAACAATTTTTGTTGGATGGACGACAGGAAGACCATTGTTTTTTAAATTGTAGCAGACACCTGAGAAGCCTAGATCGCCTCTAATTACATACTTTAATTTATTACGAGATAGTCTAGAATTTATGGAACGGTATGAAGGCGGTACGGTACGTATGCATTGGTACGAGTGACACAAAACTAAAAAAAAAGAGTTGTAATTAAATTAGATCGATTTAAAATATTCGACAAAAATAAACGATTTTTTTTAAATCCTCATCGGATTATTTCATGGCCTTCATCTCACATGATGGTAAGTGATGATCAGGCCGAAGGTGAAAGCGGGCTTTACCCGGAATCCTCAACCACAGAGCAACTGGCTATCTTACCTCTAACTGCCGAAACACAACAATACCGTTATTACAACAATATTGTTAAACTTAAACTGATGTTCAGTTTTTCTACACAATAACTAGGTTTAACTTAACATAGAATTAATTAAATATCTACTAGAAAGTCAGCTCAATAAAAAACACTAACAATATAACAGTACATAACTCACAAAATTAAACAGTGAACTATTTCGTAGCAACGGCTACGAACCGACGTAGCCGTAGCGTTCGTAGGCGTCTACGACAAGTGCTACGAGCTACGACTATTCTAACTATTCGGAATTCCTTGACTGTATTGTATTGTTGTAGTATCTATGTTTAGATGTAATTAGGTATTGTGATAAATTAGATAGAGGCGGAAGGACTACTTTATTAAAATGTGCGATAGCGGTATCAAACCAATTAGGCAATTCAGAGAAAGCCGAACTACAAAATCTGGAGCACTTTGTTTATATTTTCTAAATAAAATATAATATAACTTACAACTTATATTATATTTTACTTTTTTGAGGCAATTACAAAGAAAAACTGAAAATTAAAAGACACAAATTCTAACAAATATTTATAATGCAACAGTGGTTTGGTTTCATAGGTAGACCATGACCTGGGTTAGGAGGGGACATAGGATACTTTTTATCCCGGTAGTAATTTCCGAACATCACGCGAGCGAAACACCGCGCAAAAGCTAGTAAAATATATTAAAATGTGTTAAGTAGGTCTCGTACCAGTATGGCTTCTCTAGAACACTACAAAGCTATTCCGAGCGCCTTGTTAAATTTGAACCTTTGCATGCTCGTCGCAAACAGCAAGACTTAATAAATCTGCATAAGATCCTACATTCCACCCTGGACTCTTCAGCTCTGCTATCCCTCACAAACATCAATACTAGGTTTAACACCCGAACACCGAAAACTTTTGCACTTCTGGTCTTTACAAATAACACCTCATATTACAACCCATTTAATTGAAATTTCATTGTAAAGTCGACACATTCTAACGATAGAATGTGTCGACTTTACAATGAAATTTCAAAAGACAATAAGACTATTGAAATTTTCCATTCTCGTGCCGCTGCTTTCAAAAGACATGTATGTAGTCTTTCTTTTTAACCGACTTCTTCAAAAAGGAGGAGGTTCTCAATTCGTCTGCATGTTTTTTTTTTTTTTTTTTTTTGTGTGTATGTTACGCGATTATACCGTCAATTATGAATCGATTTTGATGATTCTTTTTTTGTTTGGTAGGTCATGCTTCAGAGGTGGTCCCATATAAATTTTATTAACTTTGCTTGCGTAGTTTTTGAGTTAGCTTCAATAATTACGTATTTTTCCCACTTAGTGTATGTAGACGATATATTGTTTGACTCCGTCACTGTTATTTACAGGCAGGCACGTACGAGTATTTGTGTTGGGTAGGTACCACAACTAAAAAGTGAAAAATAAAATACTTTTTACAAAAAAAGACAACCGACTTCCAAAAAAACACAAAAAAAGTGAAAAATAACTTTAATTTCGGAAGTCGGTGGCAAAAAACGTTAATTGTAAAGCAAAGACACCGACTTCCGAAATTAAAGTTATTTTTCACTTTTTTTGTGTTTTTTTGGAAGTCGGTTTGTCTTTTTTTGTAAAAAGTTTTTTAAATACTATTCTCTTTAAATGTTTTAACTTTATGTCAATTCTATTTACTTTACCTGGCGTGTTTGTTCTCCTACACTTTCCCTGCCTAAGTAGAAGAGTGTCGGAGGGCAGACGCACGGACCTGATGGCTGTAATCTTGTGAACTAAGCTTTTTACTGTAGTTGTCATCATTATTGTTTTGTTGCTAGTCATGTTGTGCGATTACGCTTTGGGTGATAATCAGATCGAAACCTATAATGTGAACCTCGTGATATAACGTGATTGTTACCTGTTGTAATTGCCTTGTGAATAAATAAATAAATAAATAAAGATCTTCCACAGGAACCTTTTCTCAACTATATTGGGATCGGGTTCCAGTCTGACCGGATGCAGCTGAATAAAATAATGAACCAGTATTTTTCATGGAGCGACTGCCTATCTGACCTCCACAACCCAGCAACTGGGTAATACGACACACGATACCCATTGGTTAGACTGATTGTCAGACTTTCGGGCATCTGACGACCCGTAACGACTGTCAAAGATCCACGAATGTCAGCCGGGATCAATGGCTTATCGTGCTGTCCGAGGCACGGAGGAGTCTCGGTATGTGAAAATGGTCACCCATCTACAGACCAATCCTGGCAAGCGTAGCTTAACCTGATCGACCCGAGCGGCTGTTATTACTTAGCGAACTCCATTCCTAATAATATATGATAATATCAATTAAGTTGGTAATGTTACGCTTCTGTGTAATATATAATAATCTTCTGAAGTTAAGCCATTTTGAGGGAAAGGAAATTGGTAGATTAAATAAGGATAAAACTCATCAAGAGCCGATCATCCTAATCCGTTTAAAAACCACGTTTTGACGCGAAACTTATTATTGGAAGGCCTAAAATTTAATGGAAGATGATTTGGTTTTATTAATTTTATTTTTCGGTTTATTAATTTTGTAAATTGGCTAACGATTTTGAGTTTTTAGACCTAAAGGTCGAGGAATAGTTTGCCTCGATATTATATTTCCATTATATGTATATAAGGTGTATCTATTCATACACGAAATCCCGGGGTCATTGTACTCATCATTATGAACAACTTTCACAATGGCACCAAACCTGAAATCGCGGAAAAAAAATCAGCTGTTCCCTACATTTTGACGAGCTATGCGAACATAAATGTCAAAAACTTTTTCCAAAAAAAACACAAAACAGTGAAAAATAACTTTAATTTCGGAAGTCGGTGGCATAAAACGAAAGTTGAAAAAGACACCGAATCCCGAAATTAAAGTTATTTTTCACTTTTTAGTTGTGATACCTACCCCACACAGATTCGAATACCACTACCTGCGATGTAAATAACAGTGACGGAGTCACTTAGAACATCGTCTTCATATACTAAGTGGGAAAAATACGTAATATTGAAGCTAACTCAAACACTACGCAAGCAAAGTAAATAAAATTTATATGAGACCACCTCTGAAGCATGCCCTACCAAACAAAAAAATAATCATCAAAATCGATTCATAATTGGCGGACAAATCAGTTAAAACACACAAAAAAAAAACTGCTGGAACAAGCCTCCTCTCTGTGAGAAGGAATTGGCCATAATCCACCACGCGGGCCCAGTGCGGGTAGATGCCACATGTCTTAGAATTTTTGGTCCAGGACATGCCAGTATCTTCACGATGTTTTCCTTCACCGTTATGAGAGCAGTGGTGATGAAATAATTTACACAAAGTAAAGCGCCTGTCAGGATTCGAACCTACGACCTACAACTCGTAAGTTGTGGCCGTTACCACTGGGCAACCACTGTTCTTAACTCTTAACAAAACTTTTATTATTGCAAAATAAGCAAAACTGAAGCCAAGCTAAGAACCCGAAAGGAATTAATTTATCGCACCTCCGCCTTATAATTACACTTGCAATTAACAGCAATTAACTTCCATAAAACTAAAATATATTTTAAACCAACAATCACTCCGTACAATTAAACAGTTAAATGTTAAACAGTTGACTTTTTAACCGGATAAAAAGCAGTTAACGGGACGTGTATTAAACAAATGAGGTAGAACGCGGTTGTGAAAACTAACGACGCGACAGATAATCGAAAACGTTGGTAATTTATATTAATTTCGAATGAGTTTAACTTGTTAATAATTGGTGATGATTGAGTTTTTATAACGTTTTTTGTTTGTAATTGAGTTATTTCAATGTTGTTTCTAGAGACCTAGAGACTGCTATTTCGAACTATTATTATAAAAAAATGGGAAAGTGAGTTTGTTTGTTTGTAACGCTTTCACGCTAAAACGGCTTAATGCATAAAACTTGGTACAGGGAGTAGACCTGAGGGTCTAGACAAGTGACAATCGCATTTCTACAACGACTTTCAACAGGATTGACATAAGCTTTTTGATAGCTTATATCAGTCCTATACATTTTTGCATTTTCCATCATCGTTATCGCTGATAGAATGTCATTTTGTCTAGGCCCTCAGGACATGTTTTAAAGTAGACATTTTGTTTTATAATCATTCAATCTCTTGTTTGCATTTTGATTTGTTATTGCTATAGAATAGAAAAATAAAGCAAAAAAAGCAACGCTATAAAAGTAACGTCAAATAACATAACGCCTGTATTCCCTGAAGGGTTAGGCAGAGGTGTACCTATAGTACACCCACATTACGCCATTTGTTAAGGTTAGGGTATAAAAGTAGTCGATTAAAAAAACAAATGAATACTGGCAACACAAAAAACCGATGCTTTATTTTTGCTGCCCATAATGGAGTGTAATGTTTTCAGGGTTCATGTATGCTGCGGGAAAGTCCGAAAGGGATACCGGGACCTTGGCAACAGGCAACTGAAGGAACACGGGTGGGTTCAGTGGTCAGTAAAAGTCTGACACGCCCTTCCGTTCCACCCAGAGCGGGAGAAGTCATATGATGAAATACCGGCATAAAAAAAAAAAAATGGATGTATGTATGTGAGTTTTTTTTATTCCACCATAACTTTTACATGCCTGAACGGATTTGTATGTATGGGGCGTCGTTAGAATCCTTACATCATCCTGAGTAGACATAGCATAGGGGGATCGGGGGACTTCTTAGATTAAAAAGTGTTCCACAGAACGGTCCCCCGACTGCAATGACAATTTTATCCATTTTCTTTTTTACTTTTTCGTGTTTGTTAATAATTTATTTTTATTTAAATTCGTGAAACCTCCAGCCATTAATCTTGCCAGTAGCGATGAGCGTCGCCAATTGAAACTTGAATGATAAAAGAATAAACTTTTGATAACATATATCCCTTGTTTACCTTCATTAAACGAATGTGGAGTTTTTGAATGAATCACTGAAGTTTGTGTGAACTTTCGCAATTGTTCGCACCCGGTGATATTCATAAGCACCTGGATTTGTTCTGATTATTTCACAGAAAAGCGACGTCGCTGAAATGTTAATAATATATGTTATCGCTTTTATTTGAACCCTTTGTAAAGCTTCTGAAGTAATAATTTTTAACATTTTGTCATCATCATCTGCCTAGCCTTTTCCCAACTATTTTGGGGTCGGCTTCAAGTCTAACCGGATGCAACTGAATACCAGTATATTGCATGGAGCGACTGCCTATCTGACCTCCACAACCCAGTAACTGGGTCATACGATACCCCTTGGTAAGACTGGTTGTCAGACTTTCGGGCTTCTGACGACCCGTAACGACTGTCAAAGATCCACAAATGACAGCCGGGACCAACAGCTTAACGTGCTTTCCGAGGCACGGAGGAGTCTCGGTATGTAAAGATGGTCACCCATCCACGGACCAACCCCAGCAAGCGTAGCTTAACCTGATGGATAGACCCGTGCGGCTGTTATTACGTAGCCACGAGCTCCTCGAATTTTAAACATTTTGTGAATTTTATAAATGGGGAAATTAATGTAATTTGTCGATTGGAGTTTTTAAAGCCAGACAGGCGATCGTGTTCAAACTTAATGGTGGCCGGCACATGAGGCGAGGCGCTGCGCAGTAACAATTTAATAAGTCCGCGGGGGTGAGGGGTGGGGTACTGCGCAGCGGGAAGCTAACTTCCGAGCCGCCATTAAGTTTGAATCGAACTGTGCAGATATAATAATAGATATGATAAGGGCATCACAAAACTAGAAAGCATTCACTTTTATAATTAGAACACAATAAAACCAGAATTGAAAATAATAAATCAAAAAGCACAATAGTGCTAATATCGCTCGGTTTTGGATAACGATATTTAATAATAAAACTATCTGTATTTCTGTTTTGTCAGCCGAGGCTGCGGTATAACACGACAATGCTGCACATTAATATTCACAATTTTGCGGTACGCGTCATTTGTTATAGTTACACAATACAGTTATGTAGATGAATCACACTGATATCGGGCTTTGTATCGAAATCATAATTGTATTAGAATTATCTGTGAAAAATATATTAAAAAGGCTAAATTGAATAAGTTTTATGTTACAATCTAAAAGGTACTAACGTTGTGCGGCATATGAAGGGGCTGAAATCACAACATCTAAACGCGGATACGGCTGAGATAGCAGGTTCTGAGCCACGGCGAACTTCTCACATACACTCAGGCCGCAATAAAACGTCTGCCACGCGCACTCACGCATACACTCTGCCGTCTGCGACCACGACACCGACGGCATCCTCATATCGACTAACTACACCACTAACACAATAATATCACAAAACCAGGTCAATTTACAAACACTCCACACTAAAACACAAAACATTTTCAAATTATTATTTACAAATTTAAATTCAACATTGGAACACGTTCGATTCGTACCGATATTATTGCTTTAACTACATTTAGATTAGATAAGGGACATCACTACCCAATAGAAAATGTTCATTGACGCGCGTGATTTCGCGGAGGTATCGATATTTCTTGTATCGATAAGATAAAGCAGATGGTGCGAGGCGAGAGTGCTCATCTACGTGGAAAACGGCACTGATAGATGGTGTTGCTCTTTGCGAAGATCAGGTGCGCGGCGTAGGCGTCATGGAGTCTATTATCTGGTATTCAAAGATAAAGGCAATCGAAGCGATAACGAACGCGATAACTCCTCGAGTTTGCGCAACGGTTTATTACCTATATGGAATGTAAAAAGGAATATATTTCAAGTGAAGGTTGCGTCTCTTTGTTACAGTAGGTAATGAAAAAAATGAAGGCACTAGTGCATGTCGATTTAATAATACATAGGGTGGGCCCTTTTGTATAAAAAATACAGATTAAATTAAGAAATTTCAAGGTTGAGCGATCAAAGCGATATTGACTGGGGGAATTCGGATAAACGATGTTTTTAGTTTGCAGCGCCTGTAAAAAGGTTTTGGAGACTAAATTTATTAGTTAGTTTTATTTATTGTATAAAAGGTACCATAACGCGAGTTATTAATTATAAATTGAAGTCAAAAGTTACCTTTAAGAGATATTTAAAAATAATAATTATTTAATGTGATTATTTTATTGTTCGATTCCATAAAATGAGATACAATTATTTTTTATTTATATCTTGCGCCACTTTGCAGTTCTATTTAACCTGGCACTCGCAATTCTACCATAATAAGCAGCATTCATTTAATTAAAAAACACAAATAACTTGGCAACATTATAGAACCGTCTGTGTCCGTAATTAGGGATGGGAAACATTCTTGTTGGGAACAACAGTTTGTTTAGGACAGTTGTTCACTGTTGTTCCCTGCTTCCTTTGGTCAGAGAACACACACGATCTTGGCAACTTACTGTACTTACTTGTACGAGTTTATCATTAATTTGGTTGGGTACTGCTTTAATTTAGAGTAAGTTTTGGATGAGAAGGCTCCTTTAGAGCAATTCAAACGTTACGTTTTCGATTCCAGGTTTTAAATGTGCTGTGTAGGGAGCATGTCTAGTTCCTACGAACTGATTCGAACTATGTAGATACTTTTCCAGACAACATGGAGTTTACGCTACGGCGGAAATTGAAGCATGCAAATTAGGATTTGGTGCCAATTTTATCGATGAACATTTTCTTAGATTAATTTAGTCTAATATTAGTTATGTCATTACACAATATGAAATATATTTGTAGGCACCTACAACAAAGAAAGCCAGTACAGTATTTGTTCAGTTTAATTGACCTCACACATTCGTTACTCTGTATATCGGACGCCAGATGAATTAAATTTGATAAACGCTACCATATTGATTGTGGAATTTATGTTTCACAAATTCAATTTGTAAATGGCTTTATATAAAATTGGTTGAGTGCTGCACTTTTGCAGCTACGCATGTCAATATGAAAATGTCGGTCGGTCTATCTCTGATTAATTTAAGGATGTCATTTGCCTAGCCTAGCCTAGCCAGTATTTTAGATGGAACGACTGCATATCTGACATCACAACCCAGTTATACGATACCAATTGTATAAAGCACGTAAATATTCATAATCTTTGCTTTATCATACTCAATAACAAAACACTTCAATAATTCTAGTAACTAATTGTACCCATTAGTCAGGTGAAAGATTACATCTTTATCGATACATATTTCTTTCTTTTATTTCCTGGCATCCGACTATTTCGTGTTATTCATTACCAATACTTTGCTTACGTTCAGTATTATTTATGATGATTATCCACACAAAACACGCCACTAGAAGATAAAAAAAACATACTTTTATTCTAAGTAAACAAAATTTTATCGATGTTTACTATAACTTTACCCGTCCCAGTGAACTAGGTTCGTAAGTTCCAAACAAAGTAGGTAACCGAATGGAACTGCACAAACAAATACTAAATTCTAATTTGGCAATGGCGGGAACATTTTAATTGGATTACACATGCATCTACGTGCACAAGTGAAATGTTTATTTGCACAACACTAGCGTAAGAGGATTTAGAACCGGTTAATTTATTCAACGAGGATTGATTCGGCTAAAGTTATTTTATTTGGGGATTATACTAATTTGAATTGTTTAAGCTCGATGGCGCCGCGAATTATGAAAGCTGTGATTGATTATTCTGTTTTGTGGTATTATGATGATTTTAAATAATGGTAATATTCAGCATAATCCTGATAAGGCCTGACCAAAATTATGTTTGGAATTGAAAACAAGAGACTGTGACCACTGAATTTGTTTCGCTCCTTCTTCTCAGAGTAGAAACACCGAACTTCTCAGATAGGAAACACCGAACTCGTCTAGTTTTAAAACATAATTTAATTTCGACGTGTAAAAGTGTTTTTTTCAGAAATATAATTTATCATTATCGTCATCATGTAAGGCATAAACATAATTATAGAAATAGTATGTGATATGCTAATTAATCTTCGAGTACGTTAATTACTTCGACATAAAAAATATGCGAGTGCATCTGTTTTATAAAAGCAAGAAGAAGCAAGCAATTAAATCAAGATACTATAATGTATGTTAACAACAAACGATTATATTAGATAATGCATTATTGAAAACACGTTTCGTCAAAGGATAGAAAGAGATAGTGGTAATACCGTGTATAAACAAGATTCGTCATGATTCAGTGCTTTTAGTGCAGCGGTCATGCAACTATTTGTACCTATTGTGAAAGTACACGAGCTTTATCAAACAAAGGCTTCTCACGTTATCGGGCAATGGACACAAAGTTAGAATAAAATGTATAAATACAAAATACTGACTATCTTCATTTGATTGTAGATCGAAAGGCGACAGCAAATCAATGGGCATTGACGGGAACGGGTGATTCGCGGCCGCGTTCAGAAACTCACTCCAAAACGTGTTCATTTTCATCGTTATGTCAATTCATCGATAGAATCAATTGATATCCTCACATCACTACCGTTGCGTTTAAATATTGTTCCAATTTCGAACGTTGTGTTGCCGTTTAGGCGCGTATTTGCCGTGCAAATATTATTTTACGATTTTACTTTGTTTTTTCTGAACCGGCGAGTAGATACACTCGGGGACGCGCGGCCGGCGACTGTTTAGCTGTTATCAACACAGCGTCGTCTCGCCTATCGCAGTGATAAGCCTCACCCACAACAATTAGGTGAAACAGCTGATAGTGCACCTGTTTGGTGGCATGTATTAAAAAAGTGATTATTTTCGCAACACTGTTATCTCCGATATTAACGGAAACCCTGTTTTGGTTAAATCTTAAATTAATAAAAGTTACTCATACG
This sequence comes from Lithophane ornitopus, assembly GCA_948473465.1. Classification (NCBI taxonomy): domain Eukaryota; kingdom Metazoa; phylum Arthropoda; class Insecta; order Lepidoptera; family Noctuidae; genus Lithophane; species Lithophane ornitopus. The sequence goes on along the minus strand of OX419632.1, from coordinate 13,097,864 downwards.
AAACCACCCAATTAAATACGATATCCAGTGAGGTGAAACAGTCGGAAATTACGGTAATTCTGAATATGTATGGAAAGTATTTTACCACTGGAAATTCCGTAATTTATTTAAATAAAGTGATTTCAGTTTTTTGTTTTAAAATATATCGGCTTTAGGCAATTAAAATAAATTAATACTAGTTGTGTGTTTCCGATCGATTTGACATCGTGCGTTTTTAGAGAAACTGCGATATTATACGTAAATACAACGTGATAAGCTGTTAGTATACCCACCAAAAGGAGGTCACACATGATATGATATATCGGTACTTATGTCGTATATTTTCTAATTTGTGTGCGCCTACACCTGACACTGAAAGATAACGATGTTGATTGGAAATTAACACGCACTGAGCATTAATATTAACTTAACACTTACACGTTAAGTCATCTTGATAGATAAACGACCTGTTATATGCGTTCGCACGATTCTTCATTGTAACATAAAAGCATATTGGCAACAATCGTACAATTTACGACGCGAAAAGTAGAATAAAGAAAGGGAATAAGAAAATCCTGCGTCCAATTTCGCCATGATGACATGAATCGTATGAAATATGTGATAATATCAGCAGCCGTCGAATCGGGGCGTGTCGAGCGGGACGGCACGTGCCCAATGCGTTGTCACTCCCAATTTGAATGTGACATGACATCTGAGACCAAGTGACACCAGCACGACTTCAATTAACCTGTGCGTCAAATTTCCAAATCTCATGTTGACATATCGAAACTCAGAACACCAAATGCCTTCTCCTAATGATTTAATGTCATATGCTCGATATCACATCTCACAACACTACGCTTGCATGCCCGGAAATTCGAACTATAAATTCAAAATAAGAACAACTTCCATAACAATAAATATGTTCGTGTAAGATCGTAAATTCGAAAGTTTCCGAAATAGAAATTTGAAAATGGAACCATCTTACCTTCTTTTATTTTCTTCCTCCTATTTTGCACTGGGCCTTTTTGGGCACATAATAAACTAAAGAGTTCTAATAAACAGTCTTGGTCCTTTTGGTGCACCATTTTTGTTATTATTTTAAAAAGTTTTTAACACATGATCACTGGTTTATAAACAAAATGTTCATCTCGAACACCTTATTATTTTCCGTTTGTAATTTTGTCAACTATTTCTAAATGGAAGGAGACATGAGGTTAGGCAATATGAAACAATGTAGGTTGTGTAACAGTACTAACAGAATTATGCGGATGGGACACCGTTCCGGTTGGAACCTCCTGCAGATAAGCACGTAAAGTCAGGTGTCCAAAATAGTAATAACGGCTTATCAGAGCATTTGTGGGACCCTAAAAAGGTCTACAGTTCAAATAAAGGAAAAGTCTTGATGAAGGTTTATTGGACATTACAAGAGGTAGACCCACATGGTCAAATGTTTAATTTAATTAAATAGAGGCCCCAATCGGAATGAGGCGAATTTTGGAGTTTTCGATTTGATTGATAAAGGTACGGCCATTATTATTTCGTTTCCTAATTAAATCTTGTTTACCAAACTTCAAACGGTATCAACATTGAAAACATAAAGACTTGCAAAGCCACAAATATAACATAGAAACAATAATTTTAGATCATGAAATGACGTCAATACTGGTGCCGATTCTGTTGTTCACAAACTAAACTAAAGTTAAGTTCAGTGCAACATATTCTTTCTATTTCATTAAGAAAAGGACAGAAGATAAATTTTAGTTTAGTCCTTTCAAATTAATCAGCGTCTGACGTAAATTGACGTAATGTTACTAGGCAAGTTTTTAATCTAAAATTTATATTCTGTCCTTTTCTTAATGAAATAGAAAGAAAAAGATGCACTGAACTTTATTTAGTTTAGTTTGTGAAAAACAGAATCTGCACCATTTTGAAAACTGTTTTGTTTAACTTTAAGTATAAGACTCTTTTAATTTTTTATAAATAAAGAACATACACACAAAAGTTGTGATCTATGACATCTTACAAAAATTCAAATACCGGTGCTCAAAAAAAGATATAGACCATACAAAACAAACAAACAAACGCTTTCTATTTCCGTCCAAACAAACCACTGACGCCATGCTGACTCCCATATCAAACATGCAACAAAAACGAGTAATAGAATTTTATTTAAAAGCAGAGGGTAGTATGTAAAAATAGCTCGGTTATACACGGTACGTCAGGCGGCGTGGCTGCGAGCAATCCGCTCGGTCACCTACACAAGTACACAGGCTATCTGATTTGTGAGTGTGCCAAACAGTGCTATACTACCCTCTATGCCTCTATGGTTAGTGTGTGCTCTAGTTTTAGTTTATAATACATAGAAATAGTAATTTTGCTGCCATTGGAAGTTATAGTTTGGGAAAAATAAAAAACATACAGACGTATTGAGAACCTCCTCCTTTTTGAAGAAGTCGGTTAAAAATTGAAAAAGAAATCATTACAAAATGAAAAGAAACACAACATACTGAAGAAACACAGAAAAAGGTAGCTAAATCCAAAGATTAACAATAACAAAACCCAACATAGTAATATGTAAGATTAAAATATACATTAAGATTACTAAGCTAATCTTACAAAACAAGCAAGAGATAAAATTACGACAATATTTGCTTTCACAAAAGACCGATGATAATAAAATATGAATAGCTCCCAAAAATATACCAATTTAAACTCCGAACGCCAACTATCGATACACATAAACGCGGACCTTGCCACTTCACTAGAGTCCACAATAAATTCAATTTCCGAACACAAACACCGGCCACAGAGCAGAAAAATAAACAAGAAAAAAATTTATCTCAAACTACTTGGCGGGACAGAAATAAAACAGCAAATGAACAGTGATCGCGAAATATTAGGACAGACGTATACATATGTGGGACGTATCAGTGGCCTAGTTTTGTCGATATCTGTCCAAGGCCACGGTGGTCGGGGCTTGTCTAGTGTTTATCAACGATCAGACACCTGCAATCTGATTTGTGGGGGATAGGAAGTGTCAGAATGCTCGGTGAGCTAGAATTGAGTTAGTTTGCGAGGGGTTGAAATGAAGTTGTGCGGGGTAAAAATTGAATCTATTCTGGTGGTAGCTTAGCGTGGTCCTATTTCAAATTATTGAATCGATTGAGTAGTATGATAGAAGAATTCAAATTCGGTAATACATTTGTTAAAATATTTTTTTTGTAAAAGTTTTTCTTTATGTTAGTCAATGGACATTTATGGTTGCGTCAACCACTTTTCATAATACTTAAAAAAAAAATATTATGATCAGAATAACACTTTAACATTGACAGTCGTTACGGGTCATCAAAAGCCCGAAAGTCTGACAACCAGTCATACCAAGGGCGTATTACCCAGTTACTGGGTTGTGAAGGTCATATAGGCAGTTGCTCCATGTAAAATACTGATATTTAGCTGCATCCAATTAGACTGGAAGCCGAGCCCAACATAGTCGGGAGAAGGCTAGGCAGATTGATTGAGTTTGATTCACATATTATTTTTGACACGGGCGATAATTCCCAAGCAATATTGCGTTTCACTCGTTTCCCATACAAAGATCACTGCAGCTCAATGGAGCATATAACGAGTGGCCTCCGCACTAGGTGTGGTGTTAAATGAGACGAGTAATCCCATTATTGAGCCACCGCTGTTCTATTGCACTGTTTTATTGTGCTACTGGTCCTGCCTTTCTATTTACTCTGTGGTAAATGTGCCAGTAGGATGAAGTTCAAAGGGTAGGTGTTTAGAATTCCAGGTTTGTTAACTGTGGGTATAGACTAGGCTTTTGAATGTCGAAAAAAAAAAATAGAAATCGAAACTGTTTCGTATTTCTACAATGACTTTCAACAGGATTGTCATAATCTTTTCGGTAGCATACGTCTGTCCTATACATTTTTGCTTTTTCCATCATCGTTATCGCTGATAGAATAATCGCTTCGAATCTGTTTCGTATTTCTACAACAACTTTCAACAGGATTGACATAAGCTTTTCGATACCTTATATCAGTCCTATACATTTTTGCCTTTTCCATCATCGTTATCGCTGATTGAACGTCACTTTCTCTAGGGCCTTTGGTCCGCCTTCTGGTTAGTCACTTTGGTACAGTATCGCTACCGAGCGCGACAGCGATATCGCTTATATCTGAATAGGCCTTTATGTTAAACCCCAGATCGTTTCCCATTACCCCCATTTACATAATACACCATGAGGGGGAAGTAAATTAAAACCATAAAGCTCGTAGTCAAATCACCATGGGGCTATGGTGATAGCTATAATCATTTATTGGTGTTGCCAATATTAACAGCCCCTGTTTGTTTATTGTTTGTTATATTAAAAGCTTTTATTGTTGATGGTGGCAATAATCGTTTAAGGCGGCGTGGGGATGTTGTGGAGTAATAACAGCCGCACGGGTCGATCCATCAGGTTAAGCTACGCTTGCCGGGGTTGGTCCGTGGATGGGTGACCATCTTTACGTATCGAAACTCCTCCGTGCCTCGGAAAGCACGTTAAGCCGTTGGTCCCGGCTGTCATTCGTGGTTCTTTGACAGTCGTTACGGGTCGTCAGAAGACCGAAAGTCTGACAACCAGTCTTACCAAAGGGTATCGCGTATTACCCAGTTACTGGGTTGTGGAGGTCAGATAGGCAGTCGCTCCATGTAAAATACTGGTATTAAGCTGCATCCGGTTAGACTGGAAGCCGACCCCAACATAGTTGGGAAACGGCTAGGCAAATGATGTGGGGATGTTGTGGAATTTCAACGTCGTGGAAATGGGGTCGTGCAAAATTAGGAGTATTGTTTCTGGTAATCTTTGGATTGAGGGTTGACGAGATCAAAGTACTACCAATTAATTTGTATGTGTTAACCTCTATGCCGACAAACAAGCAAAGTTCGATGGCACAACTCGCTGCATTGGCACAATAGCTGACTTATAGGATCAGTTACCAAGATGAAAAAAAAACCTTGTTCCATGATTCACAGATGTTAGATGATAGGTTAGAGAGTCGAAACTTCGTTTTTGCGTATCAAAAATAACTGCTTCATTTGTAAAATGTTGCCTCACCAACTTTTTTACTTTCTTTATTTGGATATTAGTAAAAACCAAGCAGAGCGGACACAGAGGAGAGTATTTTTAACCGACTTCTTCAAAAAGGAGGAGGTTCTCAATTCGTCTGTAAGTTTTTTTTTTTTTGTATGTATGTTACCCGATTACTCCGCTAATTTGTATGGTAGGTCATGCTTCCGAGGTGGTCACATATAAATTTTATTAACTTTGCTTGCGTAGTTTTTGAGTTAGCTTCAATATTACGAATTTTTCCCACTTAGTTTATTTAGACGATGTTTTCATTTACTCCTTCACTGTTATTTACATCAGCTAGTAGTATTTGAATTTGTGTGGGGTACCACAACTAAAAAGTGAAAAATAAAATTTTTTCAAAAAAAAAAAAAAAGACTTCCAAAAAAAAAACACTCAAAACTGAAAAATAACTTTAATTTCGTAAGTCGGTGGCAAAAAACAAAAAATTGGAAAGCAAAGACACCGACTTCCGAAATTAAAGTTATTTTTCAGTTTTGAGTGTTTTTTTTTGGAAGTCGGTTTTGAGATGTCATATTATATTACTTTTGTCTGTCTTTTCCAAATTCATCATTCACGATCTAAAAGTGCCAAAAAGCAATCCCCATACACCCGGAAATTTAATAAGAAAATCCAAAAAACCGCATTATAATACCTCAGCCCGATTCACGGGCAGCCATTCGTAGCAGACGCGGAGATACGGACGTCTAACAAATCGGCAAATAAAGAATCGGCAACTTCTATCCGGCGACGATAATCTGGGGCACGGTAGGGTTGCCACCTGCTACGGTTTGAATTGAGAGTGTCGCACTTGCACGCTAAGGGTTGTGGAACTCCAGGCCCGAGTAGATGGCGCGTCAGGCCCGAGTCGATGGCGCGTCGTGTTTCACGCGCGCCTCAAAGAGATGTCAGCACAATTGGCTGGGTCGCTAGGACCGATGCCTGCCAGGGTTGCGGGAAAGTCCGAAAGGATACCGGGACATTGGCAGCAGGCAACTGAAGGAACACGGGTGGGTTTTAGTGAGTAAAAAAATCTGACACGCCCTTCCGTTCCGCCCAGAGCGGGAGAAGTCAATGGATGATATCCCAACCTCAAAAAAAATATATATAGTATTGTGGAACTCAGTTGCGATTTGAAAGTGCATGAATGAAAATGTTATTAAAATATCACAGTATTACAGGATCAATAAATGTAATGATTATTATTAACTTGTCTACATAGCAACAACGACTTTCAATTATATTATACTAGCTGATTCCCGCGACTTCGCCCGCGTGGATGTCGGTTATTATATATTAAAACCTTACTTGAGAAACACTCTATCCATTGGTGGAAACAGCATGAAAATTGGTGCAGTAGTTTTTGAGTTTATCGCGTACAGGACGACAGACAGACGCGGCGGAGGACTTTGTTTTGTAATATGTAAGGAAGTCCTACCAGGATAATGACTCCTTTTCGGTAATTTCTGTCGCCGTTATTCTTCGTGAAATTAAACCACTAATGCATTACACTTAGGCATCTAAAGGTGAGTTCTAATATAAACGTTACTTAAGCACGTGATTTGACTTAGACATGTTTCCGTCTCTATCTTGCAAATTGAAGTTTGATAGTGTCAGGAATGTCGAGTTCGTGCTAAGTAACGTATATAGATAACGGCCTTAGATTTTACTGACTTGCATGCTATTAAGAAATACAATGTGTAAGAAAATATTTACGAAGAAAATATTAAACTATTTTAAAGGCGACAGCCCTAATCCCCTCCTGATTTCCGACTCCTCCCCACCCTACAGAGCTCAGGTGAGAGATAAAGCTATAGTTCAATAGAGCGACACTCTTAAACACTTTCTTATACCTAATAAATTACAGTTACGGCGTAGATAAGGGTCCTGAACTGAATCAGCAGGGTATAAAAAAATAAAGTAATAAAAACTAAAACCCAACTACGACTAAAAAGGTATAAACAAGACCCCACAGACAGACAAATTAAAAATCCGGAGTCACATGTAATCTGTTCGATTTATGCTCTAACACGTGTGACTCCGGATAACGTGGGACCCCTTTTAATTGTTAACTTAATTTAATTTGTATTATTGGTTGTTATAGCGGCAATAGAAATACACAATCTGTGAAAATGTCAACTGTCTAAGTGTCTACCTATTGCGGTTCATGAGATACAGCCCCCTGACAGACAGTCCGTCGGACGGACAGCGGAGGTTTAGTAATAGGGTACAGTTTGGCACAGCTGCATTGCACCTGGGACATAAGATTTAATTTAGAATTTCCTATCCTTTCTCAATCAACCAGGTAAATGAGCGAGTGATCCCTAGAGTAGCTATTTAATAACAACGTCCTGCGGGAGCGATGAGTTATTACTATTGCACTGGCAATACTGATCCATCCACATTCCACGTTTTATGGCGTGAAAAGGCTCACTACATTTAGTTTAAAATTACAATACTTAAAGTCTGTTTTTTAATCTCGTAGACTAATTTGACAGGTGCAAATGTCAAACTCCAAATTGAAGAAAAAAAAAACAACAAATTGAGGCGAGTCGCTGCACAGTAACAATTTCATGTGTCCGCGGAGGTGAAGAACCCCTCACCCCCGCTGATAAGGAAAGGAAGTTAGCTACTTGCTGCGCAGTACCACTGTACTGCGCAGCAAGTAGCTAACTTCCGAGCCGCCATTAAGTTTGTATCGAACTGTATTTTTTTTAAATCATATTCATGTAGTGTGTACATAAAGTTTTAAATTAACCTCATCATCTTCCTGCCCTTGTCCCATGTTACTTGGGGTCGACGCAACACGTTTTCTTTTTCCACTCTCCCCTGTCAACCGTCACGCTATGATTCACTCCCTCCTCTTTTAAATGAACCTGCATTACTATTGAATCAACACCTCTATTTATTTCATATTTCCTCTTCCCTATTCTCAATCAACAAGGTAAATGAGCGAGCGTCCCCCGAGAGCGATATGTTATTATTATTGCACTGGCAACACTGCAGCCGTCCGCGGCTCTGCGGCCTGAATTATGAAATGAGAAGCTTTGTTTATGTGGCATATTAGTTTTGAAAGTGAATTATAGCAACACCTGCGATGGAAAATTAAGTTTGATTAGGGAATAATGGTTTGTTATTTAATTGCAGATTGCGCTTATGAGAAAACTAGTTGCGCCCCACGGTTTCATCCGCTTAAGTCTTTCATCCGGGATCGCAGGCGAAGTCGCGGGCAATAGCTAGTATATCCGTACTAATATTATAAATTCGAAAGTAACTCTGTCTGTCCGTCCGTCTGTATGTAACTTTTTCAAGCCTAAACCACTGAACGGATTTCGAAAAAAATTGGCAAGGAGATAGATGGCACCGTGCACGCGTAGCATGACGCTTTCTATCTCTACGAAGAATAGACATAGCTTTTTCTATACAAAGTGACAATTCCTTTCTTCATTTTTGACATCGCACCGTAGAAATCCTTCTACAATCTGTCATTTTGTCTTTCATTTCTATCGATCTTTGTCTAGGTCTTTTTAGATGTAGACTATTTCGGAAGAAAGTTTTCTATCCTTACTGTCAAAATCACACTGACAACTGACATTTGCCTAAGATAGTGAAGACAATTTGATTTTGGAATCGCCAGTAGAAAACTTTCTACTCGACGGCCACAAAGTATAAACGGATATCTACAAAATCATGATTTTACAAGGGAGCGTTTTGAACGCAAAACTGTGATAATTAATAGAAGAACAAAGCTATCTTCTCCTATTTTACATCATTTAGTTAATAGGGCATAAGTACCAAGGAAATAGTTAAGGCCAATATTACTGTAAAATTGATTGATCCAAAATACGGTACTTCAACACTTTGAGAAAAATTGTTGTAGCTGACGTGAATTAAAATCAGTAAAAATTGAGAATCAAGCAGAAAAAATAACCTAAGACAAAACAAAGAATTCTGAGTCGAATTATGTAAATGAGTGAATTTCGTAAAAACTGCAGTTGACTCTTTCTACTTTGCTGCCGTCGTACTGTCTACACGAAACGTCATGCTTGTCTACTCTTCCGTCGACAAAACGGTGCTCATGCTACGCCTGCTGGGGAAGGACATAGGCTACTTTTTATCGACATACAGCCCGTCAGAAGCCGCGGGCGAAAGCTAGTAAGTATATTATAATAAAGAGAAAAGATTAGATTGTTTGTATGTTTGTTTCTCACGCTTTCATGCTAGAACGGCTCAACAGATTTGGATGAAATTTAACACATGGGTGGACCATGACCTGGCTTAGGACGTGAGGACTTTTTATCTCGACATTCCAAAGGTATCGAGACTTATGCGGCTGATATCGCGGGCGCAGCTAGTTATGTATATCTTAGAAATTATTAATGATCGTCAACCTATGCTCATGGAGGGTGAATAGTGATGAAAGCTACACATCTTTGTTTACATTTACGTAGCAACGCTTCATTAATCTTTATATGGACACAAGAGGTCCGGCGTCTTATCTTTTAGAAGCTTCGATCAATCTTATCAACGCAGTTGAGAGTTCTGGTCACTTCATAGTAAGCATAGATGGTCGTTTTTGGGTCTAAAATAGGTCTAAATAATTAGTTTTATTTCAACCTTTTTAGTTTTATTATTATATTTTGTATTAACTCATTACTAGCTCAGCATTTCGTTTAATTTGTGATTGTTTTCATTTGGTAATGTCGCAACACATTACGCAAGTAAATTGTCTTTGGTCTCTCATCCACAGATAACTGTATATTGCTCTCATCAAACAATAGACAAAAATTTACAAACTTTTATAATTTCTTGTTTTAAATATGAGGCTTTTGGCTAATTTGTACCTATAGTGAATATCATTCTTTATTTTGTATTGTCCGTTTAGTTTGTGCAGAATATATAATTTTTTTTTCTAGCTTTTATTTGATACCAATATTGTTGTATTTGTTTTTTAAACCCTTCGCTTCCTTTTATTTGTTTTCATCGCTCATGTGTCGCAGGTCGCGTCACGGCCAGGTAGCCTTAGCCTAAAACAGGGAGAAATTTATTCTCTCTCTGATTCTATCAAACATATATTCTCCCCATAATATTAAGATAGTCAAAAGCCAAATACAGCTGAGTTATGACTACAGTCTCGGATATAAGACATGTCCCCAATACATAAATCTATACACACGGGCGGTCAGAACCTCCAACGATACCGTCAAACTTGGTTCACGTCATACTAAGTTAACTCGCTAATCACATCTGCGGTACTTCGCTTTGACTTGAGCGATGGCCTTCTACATAGAGATACTGCTATCTGTGAGATAAAGTTTTTGATTAAATTACTGGTTCATAGCTGTCATAATGTCATTAGCTATCGATAAGTTTGAACGTTTTTATTCGGTGCATTCGGTTAACGTAGTGCAGGAAATGAGCACTCTGAGATACATTTTTGCTTCTATACATATTATTATAAATTAAAACCGCTTTTTTGTGTCTGTCTGTGTGTTGTTCTTCTAAACTACGCAACCGATTTTGATGCGGTTTTGGCCATCATTTAGAGAATTTATTCATTATTATTAAACCAACGAATACCAAAGAAATCTCAATGTTTTGTCAAATAGTAAAACCGTCTTTATGTCTATTTCAAGTGATAATTTTATTGTAGGTGGATCTTAATGTACCCTACTTTAAATGCGATGTTTTAACAGCCACCTGCTTGCTATCTAATTGCGTAACTTATTTTCGTAACCGATTAAGACTAATTAGTTTCATTTTGACAGTTCAACAATATTCATTGCGTTATTTAAGTTGGTGAACAGTTTTTTTTTCGAACGTATGAAGCAATAGATTTGACATTTGGTTCAAACCGATTCAGATTGCGATTGCTCGTGTAGTACGCAATTTGGGGTGCTGCACGCATAGCATGACAGATGGTGATTGTTTATCTGTCATTTTGTCTATTCTTCCGTCGACAAAACCCGTTTCTACATTGGTCATGCTAGGCGCGCTGATTACGATATAATATACATACGTTACTGCCACAGTACGCAGCATAGCTTATTAATTTTGCTTACCTGGAAAAAAAAGAAAAAAGAACTTAAGTAATGAATCATATAATAACATCACGCTTGTATTAAGGGATTAGGCGAATGTGTTAATTATAACAAAGTGTCAAGCACATAATAAAAAAAGAATGAAAGAAAATAAAGAAAAAGAAAGTAACCACAAGTATGTAACTCACAGTACGTACGTAGACTCATAAGTACATAGTTAATTTCCCAGATATTCTCCAAAAAAGTCCATCATTCTTTCCGTCAGTATGTCCAGTCCACATGCCTAAAGCAACTTTAGCTCACAAGTTAATGGATCGCCCGCGACGCGTTTAGCTACAGAAAGCTGTTCGAGCGTGACCACTTACCGTGTTTTATATTGTGATTGTTATTATGTATTATACATAGAGTATATGTTTGTATATGAATGGTGGAGGGCGAGGACTGAGATCGATTCAGAGGATAGGAGACATTTTGCAATACATTTGTGTCGGACCAAACCAATGTTTGTATGTACCAATAATTGTTGACTCTTAACACGAGTTGGTATTAACTGTTAGTGTAGTCCTGTCGAGAGATTACTGCCCCATTGTAGGGAAAATTCCTCTTCTCACACAAAGAAGGCATGAGTAATTAAAATAATTACTAATTAATTAATTAATAGGCTTCTAGAACTCTTATTTTTTGCTGCCATAAACGTCCAAGCAGAAAAATATGTATAGGATGACTTCCTTCGTGAGTTTGATTTCATCACCTTTGCGATTGTCGGAAAATAATTAAAACATCGTCAGTACACAATATCGATACAATAAAAAATGCATTAACACTCAATCTATCTGATACTGATCGAAAACAGAACAGAGAGCCTAGACAAGTGACAATCGCTTCCAAAGCGTTTCGTATTTCTACAACGACTTTCAACAGGATTGACATAAGATTTTCGATAGTTTATGTCAGTCCTATACATTTTTGTCTTTTCCATCATCGTTATCGCTCATAGAATGTCACTTTGTCTAGGCCCTCTGTATCGAAACAAACAACCTCCTTCCAAATCAAACATGGTAATTTGTAACCACCATGACATTTTCAGCTAATTTGCAATTCCAATTCCAACCAATAGGACCACTACGCTAATGCCGAAGCAAAGAGTCAAAGAAGCCGCATTTCCGGAAACTGCCGAACAGAGCCGATGGTGGCCGAATGTTTGGCCATACGGCTAATGAGCAAATAAAGGAGGCACGGTGATTAGCGCGCCTGATGGATGGCCAGCTATCGAAATTACCTTTAGATTGTGAAGACCTAATTCCGTGTTGGGTTTTTTATTGCTTGATTTGTGGTTTTAGAAGTTAGTCTATTGAGAAATGAGATTGAAAACCTATGACATATCTACACATACAACTCACGCTTCGTTTCCATGGGGGTAGGCAAAAAGCCACCTGCTTCGATCCTTACATACTCCTTTTGAAAGTTTTGAGTACGAATTTCGATGGCTATAAGAGCAGGGGAAGATCACAGAAACGATGGAAGGACTGTGTGAAAGATGGTATGGCTAGAAAGGGTGTGACCAAGATGTCGACTAATATAGAAGTGGGATTAGAATGATAAAGATGAACCAGCAGTGGACATCTTTCAGCTTAATGATGTTGATAATGAGGTGCATAACCTAATCTTAACTAATATTATAAACGCGAAAGTTTGTAAGTATGGATGGATGGATGGATGTTTGTTACTCTTTCACGCAAAAACTACTGAACGGATTTGGATGAAATTTGGCACACAGATAGTTTATAACCTGGATTAACACATAGGACTTTTTATCTCGCTATTTCCACGGGATCGTGAATTACGCGGGTGAAATCGCGGGGCGCAGCTAGTAAGATATAAAAGAGATATCTAGTAAAAAATGCATATAATAGATTGGCCTGTTTGGCGCAGCCGTGAGGCGCACAATACTATTTTTATGTTCTTTGTTTGTTTTTTGTATAAATAGTGTGCCTTCAATCAATCTGCCTAGCCTTATCCCATCTATGTTGGGGTCGGCTTCCAGTCTAACCGGATGCAGCTGAATACCAGTATTTTACATGAAGCGACTGCCTATCTGACCTCCACAACCCAGTAACTGGGTAATACGATACCCCTTGGTTAGACTGGTTGTCAGACTTTCGGGCTTCTGACGACTCGTAACGACTGTCAAAGATCCACATATGACAGCCGGGACCAACGGCTTAACGTGATTTCCGAGGCACGGAGGAGTCTCGTTATTTGAAAATGGTCACCCATCCACGGATCAACCAAGCGTAGCTTAACCTGATGGAGCGACCCGAGCGGCTGTTATTACTTAGCCACGAGCTCCTGAGCCTAACCTGGGTCAAATAAATTTATTTTCTTTCTTTTTTCTTTAGATTTATTGCTAAACTATAGGGCATTCACTAACCTAAGCAAAGCTTGTGCAATACCTATAGGGCACGTTCTAGTCGAACAGCTAAATGTTCAAGGAGCACACGCAACGCTCATCGATTAGTTGCGAATGGCGAACACGCAAGGCGACGTGTGATGACTAATATACTCGTATAATGCGCTGTCACAATTGCTGCTAACGAGCTGCTGGTCATTGATTTTAGATTGGGAAAGAGAAAACCAGGATCTTCATTAAATTAAACAAATTATTTAAAAAACAAAAAACTCGATTTTTTTATGTAGTGAAAAAGTCTTAAAACTATTAAATTTATACGTAAAAGAAACACTCTGTACATGCACACTTGTATTTCAACATAGAAAGACAAGTGTGCATGTACAGAGTGTTTCTTTTCCGTATCCATTTAATATTTTTTGTGAATATTTTACTATAAAAAAATTAAAAACTTATTTTTTTATGGTAATATTTTTTTTTGCATGTATAGACGCTATACAATTGTAGGGTAACGGGAACGCTTTGTTAGTTAACATACTGTATATTCAAAGTACCTTAAGACTTTGAAACTGATATAGGAAACGAATCGACCAGAAATATGTATAAGCACCAATCAAAGTAATAAAATCAACGTGTTTTATGGCTTACAAAGCAGTGCATTTACGTGACATTACCGACTATTCACGTTTGTCGCGTGCAAGCTAAACTATCGATGGTTTGACATTAATAATAAACTAATTAACGTGGGACATTCAACAGATGATACCACCTTTAATTAATGAGGTTCTACGAGATTATTATGTTTGACTAACTGTTACATTGCGTTTTAAAAATAAAGCATAATATTTTCCTGTTCAAAGTTCAATAATTGTTTCGAGAATTCGATTTTGTAATCTCTGCCTAGCCTATTACCAACAATGTTGGGGTCGGCTTCCAAGGTTTTTAATAGAATCCAATTTGTAAACTTACTAATGATAAAATTCATTGTGTGGTATTCAAATAAGAGACTCAGTATTTATACTTTAAACCAAAAATAAAGAATAATGTGTACCAGGGTTTTTCAAAAATCTACCCTCAACGGGGTGAAAAGGGTAAGTCTATATCACAGCTCTAACCAATGAACGGATTGGGCTGAAATTTGGCACACATATAGTTATTATGACGTAGGCATCCAATAAGAATGGGTTTTTGGAAATTCTTTTACCATAGAGGAATAACGGGGTGTCAAACTAAGCAAGTAAAAATGTTAACGCGCTGTCGGAATAACTCGAAACTCGTTACGGTACTAATATTTCTAACCGGGGTTTTAAAAAAAACAGCTCTTAACGGGGTGTAAAATGGTAATACAGTTTAAGGGGTAAAGATCGTAAATGAATGTTAGAGATCGTGTATATTGATTTTCGAAAACTATCTTTCAAAGGGGGTGGAGGGTTTGTTGAAGTTTTTAAACTACGAAATCTACGCGAACGAAGTCGCGGGCAAAGTGCTAGTTAGTCATAAATGTTAAGGAGGGAAAACGAAAAGGGTTTCCATGGTAATCATACTTCGGTAAGCATTCCACTATTACTAAATGCATTATTGAAATGTTATGTAAGGCCACGCGACTCAATAACTATTTAAACTAAGAGTTCTGTTTACTCATAAGAGGGAGAACTGGGATAGATAACATTATCATATTATATTAACTCATAAATGTTCATTGGTGAAGATAAAACCATACAGGAATATTGGGGGCTATTGTTGGAACGGACGTGTAAACCGAACAGTTTAAAGTGTCGTGCCAGTTTATAAATACACCATCCACAACGTACTTTCCGAGGCACGGAGGAGTCTCGGTATGTAAAGATGGTCGCCCATCCACGGACCAACCCCGGCAAGAGAAGCGATCGACTCGTGCGGCTGTTATTACTTAGCCACGAGCTCCTCCTAATTACAGTTATGAACTAATAAATGATAATGCAAAAATGTCGTGCCAAAGTGGCATCATGGTTTTTAAACTCGACCCTTAACAGTTGGGCTAATCTCCAAATATTACTACTTCATAAACGACTCTCCTTCATCAGTCAGCCTAGTTTCTATTTAATACGCACAAAACGAGTTAAAACAATGTTAAATGTTAGTGTTACTGTAAAACAGTGTGGCCATTTGTTTTCGTCTAAACAAATGTTTTGACAAAAGAGTAATGAATCTGTCAGGGGATGCTCAGTTTACTCGCTGTACACTGAATTACTTGATGCTGATATTTTGACAGTTTTTGAATTGTGTGTTATTTTCGAGGTAATTTTATGTCTAAACGATGAATGCTGACAAAAACTCGTCACTAACGAAATTCCTTATCAAGTAGGATTTAAAACAAAAACAAATTAACAGACGCCTCCGCAATCTTGAATTTACATTTTATTGTCACAATCGGCTTTAGCACCCTCGAAAACTATGAAAACGACACCAATGAAGAAAATATTGAAAATTTTCAGCAGCATCTTGGATTTACATTTTGGCCCCGGCATGCCTTACAATGTGTACAATTTTATCCCACGACACTTTCTTCTTTTGTTTTCTTCTGCCGGCGTTTTATCTCTCTCTTGCTTTCTCTTTGAATTAGAAGAAGACAGTCGGAAGTACTAACACTTTTACAATTTCTGTCAGTTTACAAGCCCCGTAAAATAACTTCGTTCCAAAAAAAGCTTCATGTGTATTTTGCAAGTTGCATAGAATGGTTCATTGTCACCAAAAGGTTGTCTATGGATATCAACAATAGAAAATAGGTTCGAAGCCAAGTTAGGTCTCACAATGTGTCCCACGAAAACTAACGACTGTACGTAAGGATTAAGAACTTATACGGTCGGTTCCTATAAACACAAAAACTTTTTACAAAAAAAAAACAACCGACTTCCAAAAAAAACACAAAAAAAGTGAAAAGTAACTTTAATTTCGGAAATCGGTGTCTTTGCTATTCAATTTCCGTTTTTTGCCACCGACTTCCGAAATGAAAGTTATTTTTCACTTTTTTTGTGTTTTTTTTGGAAGTCTGTTGTTTTTTTTTTGGAAAAAGTTTTTATTTTTCACTTTTTAGTTGTGGTACCTACCCCACACAAATCCGAATACCACTACCTGCTATGTAAATAACAGTGAAGGAGTCAAACAGGATTTCGTCTAGATAAACTAAGTCGGAAAAATACGTAATATTGAAGCTAACTCAAAAATTACGCAAGCAAAGTTAATAAAATTTATATGGAACCACCTCGGAAGCATGACCTACCAAACAAAAAAAGAATCATCAAAATCGATTCATAATTGGCGGAGTAATCGCGTAACAAACATACAAAAAAAAAAAAAAAACAGACGAATTGAGAACCTCCTCCTTTTTGAAGAAGTCGGTTATAAACTTTACTTACCAATGGTAATTTTTCTTATTGCCAAACTGGGCATATAAATAGATTCATAAGCTAATTTTACCAGTGATAGCTATTTTCATAAGGGAGAGTCTACTATGCATAGCTATGAGGTCTTTGCTTCATTGTTGGTAAAGTTACAAGAGTCTTAATGTTAACCAATAACGGTCCGTAAATTATAGGAATCAGCCAATAATCTGCAAGGATAAGAAACTCTGTGAACACTCGGTTTGTTAAGAAGAAATTCTTATTCTTATAGTGGTATACTACTTCTCAGAGACCTGTAAACTATAATCTCCAGTTTGCCCAAAAGCTCCAAAAAATACCAGCTCCCAAACTTTCCAGCTATTTATATACCACTGAAGTTTGAGTGATAGCCCGAACTTGGGCAAGCGCGATGATGGATGGCATCCTCCTCTTATTACATGATTATTTGTTAAAATTCGATATTTGACAGCCTTGATGGATACTATAAATCTTGGCTTTTTAGGGCAGTGACGTCAGGAAAAAAGATCGCGGGTGTATTAAAAGGGTAAATATGTTTTGCGATCATTACACTCATGTTAGCGTTGTGTCATTAAATATTTCCAGAAAGACATTGTTTATTCTATCCGTTACATTTATAGCTTTTAATGGTTATTAAATAGACACTGGCTTTTGTAATTCGGTGTAATTAAGTCTCTTACCGGTCAGTAATTATTTTTTCGGATCTCGTAATAGCTGTTTTGATTAACTCATCACGCTTCGCCCGCATGATATCTTTATTAATTATAGCCCTGTTACTAAGTCATATTATAGCATTCTACTGGTGAAAGAATTGTTACAATCGGTCCAGTAGTTTAACCCTCTTATTCATAAACGTTTCTTAAAGTTAAAGAGACGTATAAACGTCGAAAATGTATGGTTAAACAGTTGCTAATTCATAACTTAACTTTATGCAGCGTTTATGAATAAGGCGGTTAGAGTTTATTAATTACAAAAAAAATAAAATAAAAATAAAAAAAATCTGTTCTCTTTATTATTAGTTTAGAATTATGCTTTTTTATAGTAGATTTGTAATTCCGAGATTTGGAATGGTTGTTAGAAAATTGTGTTTAGCTAAGCATTCTTAACCACTGATTCGGGTCTAGCCCTTCAATGTTTTTCAGGCCAAACGGTGGAAAGTGTTTGTTTACCCGGTTCAAATCCTGTAACACAATTCACAATTACAACCCAGTAATTTTGATATATTTATACCTCCATCCTTTCCCAAAATAATAAACAAACAGAACGAATCAGTTTACCAGGATGGAGGCGTTCCCAGCAGGCATCATGGAATGATGGGGGAACATTTATCATGAGTAATATACGCGTAGGTGTAATATGGACCGGCTGACATATTGCCGCGTCTTTGCTACTTATTTATCTTTGTTATTAGAGTCGAGATGTGAGGGGTTTTATTTATTGTATGTAGGACCCTGTTCACGGTCTCGAGCGGAGCGATGTGCATCAAGAGACGCGCACATCAATTGTTTCTGTCTGTCGCGCCACAAGTTGCGTCGCGGTGACTCGTGGCATGTGAACAACTTCTTTCATTGTTACAATAATTGTTAAATGATTCATGATTTATTTCTGTAAGTAGGTTTGTACAAACACTTTTAAACGTCAAACACATTTTTAAAACTAGATGAGGTCGGCGTTTCCTGTCTGACTACTCTGAGAAGAAAGGCCGAAACAAACTCAGAGGTCACAGTCTCTTTTAAAGTCCAGACATAATCTTGGTCAGATCATGTGAAGACCATGTAGATTGGTGTCTGAAATGGTCTTTTAAGGAAAGAACCACACAGATTGAGTGGACCTGTCCAGTCACTGCACGCATTTGTCAGTGATCGTGCAGCTCAACTCAGAATTTAAGGAGCTCAACGATTTGACGAACAATACCAAAAACAGGACATTTGGGTAGGCCGCATAAATTACTCAAACTGCCAGACCATGATTAATTAAAACTAAGGAAAAATAAATAATAAAAAGAAAAGAATGATCCACATAGTCTTCACATTCACAATAATTAAAATAATATAATACTTTACAAAGTAAATAATTCATGTTTTATTTTTTCATTTATTCATGTTTTTTATGCACTCTGCAATCGGCATTTTGTTTTTATGTTGTGATTGTTTTGTTTGTTTTCATTTGTTAAATGAAAACAAATGCTAATGTCGCAACATATTACGCAACTAAATTGTCTTTGGCCTCTGGCCCTGACATCAAGCAATAGACATAAGTCAAACTTTTATAATTTTTTATGAATACGAGGCTTTTGGCTATTTAGTACTTAGTAATATAATGTGTTTTTTTTTGGAAGTTGCGTTTAGTTTGTGCAGAATAAACAATTTTTCTTTCTTTCTTTTCATATTTTTTTTTCCGCAGTCGCTCTCGCAAGTCGTTTGTCGCTTGAGCATGTGTACTAAATAAAACTTATTTAAACATAGAACTTTAATATTTTCTTAAAAGCTTGAGGCATAAATGTTCTTATTACGCTGAAAGATAAGCCTCAAGTATTTAAGAAAATATTGAAGTTCTATGTTTACGTAAGTTTTTTATATTACATTATTTAGTACATTACAGTTCACTAAAAGCTTGTTTTAAAAAAGATTTTTACATTTTTATTATTAGAGTAGCTTCAGGTGTTTTAATCATAACTTTTAGGAAAATGTTGCTAGACTTTTAATTAAGAAACCACTGAAAATCCTTGACAATTCAAAAGTGCCTGAAAATGGTTAAGGTAATTGAAATAAATGGTTTGACTTTGTCTGTAATGAGGTTAGAACAGTCAAGACATGTATGTATGTAATAAAATGTAATTAGCAGTTCTATTTATTAAAACAATTCACATAATGTGTTGATACTGTTTTTATTTTTACTTGTGGCGGATGTATTACGTCCCGAGTTATTCAGCACTTTTGCACACAAATTAATCGTAAACAAAATGATTTATTAACTTTTACCCCTATAATATTGTCACTTTTACGCAAAGATATAAATCGTTCCCCCTTACCAGACCTCAACCTAATTGTTTTTAACTTTTTAAACTCCACTGCGCTCCCGCATCCACTGTTCATCTCTAAAATTGATCCCGATCGGTTCATAAATAACGGAGTCAATTTACCGATACAAAGGCTCCACGAAATTGTTTTCATGTGGCCACGTCATCGCGTCAATTAAAAAAAGCTGGTTAAATTACTCTCGCGTGTTTATTTAGGGGACCCAGATATTGGTTATTTTGAACTTCAGGTATCAACATGTATGGGTGAACTGAATGAAGATTTTTTGATGGAAAATTACACAGTCATTCAAGCCTGTTGGTGGTTTAGCATCTCTTTGTGACGGTTAATTATGATTAGCCTGATGTAAGTAATCACTGTCACAATACCTAAAACAAACCGCAAAATATACGGTATAAATCCAAATGCGACATAATGTCCGCAACTCTTTCTGATCCCATATTTACCTGCACCATCGCAGAAAAATTCTTATAACCAAATCGTAGGTAACATAACCCACACTTATCACAAACCCATCTCAAGTGCAGTTGCAAGAGAATCCACAAGAAGTAGGCTTAGTCTGGAGCCGGTCTTTATCTGAAGGCAGTAAGTTTGAGAGCTCTAAGCTAGCACTAAGTTACAAGCCGGCTTCCGACACACACTAAAGCTGTGCTCACACACGGCCAATTATTGCCCGTCAACATTTTCCGAAGGTAAGTGGAGCTGTCTAACTTTATTCGACACACACTATAGTTGCAGTTACACGACCAATTATTGCCCGGGTTCAGTTGCTGGAGGTGGACGTTGGACAATTAAATAAAATTTCGAAAAATTGCATCAATTATTTCGGCAATATTGTCTATTACTGCTCCTTATTTACCTGAATTGTAAACGAAAGTATTGCCCAGTTAATTAAATATCATAAGTAGGCTTAGTCTGGAGTCGGTCTTTATCTTAAGGCAGAAAGTTTGAGAACTCACTTAGTTATAAGCCGGGCTTGCGGCTTCCGACACACACTAAAGTTGCGGTTACACGGGCAATTACTGCCCGAGTTCAGTTGCTGGACGTGGATGTTGGGCAATTTAACAACATTTAGAAAAATGTACACAATTGTTTCGGTAATATTGTCTATTATGGTTCCTTATTTACCTGTGTTGTTAATGAAATAAGAAGTACGCTTTGTCTGGAACCGGTATCTCTAACAGTCTAACTAATTGCCAACGTTGTCATTGCAGGAGGTAAATTGTTTGATTGTGTCGTGTTACTTGAAACCAGAATTGAGCAATTGGAGTTGCCCGTGTAAGGGTGCCTTTAGGTAATCCTAGTAGGTAACAAGTAGTGGCGTAGCAAGCGAACTATAGATAGTCAATTGGGTAACATAGAAAGCTTGGAAATAGGAATTGGAGGTAGTTCTATAATGAGCACTTGTGTGCTGCTTTTGTATAATAGAAGTGGAGAACTCTGAAAAAGTGTAGAGGATTATTTCTCTACACGTTTTCAGAGTTCTCCATACATTAATGATCATAAGAAGCCGAACACACTATGGGCATTCGCATCGGCAAAAATGAAGAACTTTCATCCCCTATTTAAACCAACTAAGGGATGAGTTTTTAAAATCCTGCCTTACTGCTTACTTTTCGTAATAAAAGGCTGTATATTACATGTCAGAGAGTGAATGGATGAATGATTAATTTAAAATTTTTACGAAGTAGATGGCAAAACCTCGAATGTTGATCATTGATGGCTATTTACCTTCACATCTCGCTACTGAAAACCTCAAATACTGGTGGTCAAATGGAAAGGGTCCCAAAATTAATTACGTTGAACATTATTGATTCCGTTTTCTCCCTTTTTCAACAATTCACGAGATAGACATTACCACAAACGCAGATTGAATCTAATGGGGAATACACCACACCACTCGGTCAGCATGATTCCGCATATCCGGGAGGCAGAATATATATTCGATTTTGCCGCCCAGCTGTGAAACTGAAATCAGTTTATGCAGGTCCGAAAAAGCGTTTAACAAACTTTTTTGTTTTTTGGGGAAATCCTCGTGGATTTTATGTCAGACTTCTACCGACTAAAACCCCACTGTTCCTACTTCTACCATGAGTCGGGGGCCCGGGAGGTACTTGTACATACCCCCGATAGCGGAACCCATCACAAAATGCGGCCGATCCCACGACCGTACGTCACACCACGTACGTCTATAAAGGCACGCATGATGTGCGGCGTGCCACCTCTTTGGACCTGACTGTTCGGGCGACGACACAGCCACCCCTAACTTTACACGAATACCGTACAACCCTAACTAAAAACCAACTAAGTATAAGTAATTAATATCTTTCAACTCATAAAATAGTTTCAAGAAGTTTCCTTTTCGTATTAAAGGCAAGGCAGTCCTCTAGATCCAAAGACTTACAGTGGGGTGATATTTAAAAAGTTGCCGGCTAAAGTTAGCGGCGAGAGCTCAAAGATGGACCAAAGTTATAGTGCATACTACGGACGGAATTAACTTTTGGTCTGTAATTATTAATTTAAAAGAGATAGCTGGAACGTAAATAGGTAAGGAATTAATAAAGAAGTAAGTCTTTCTTTTTCGTGTGGTAAGTGACTAACTGTCAGAGTTTTATGCCGCCCATGGGCCTCGGACTTGGCTTCACATGCCGCCGAGAAATATCTCTCAGGAATAGGGGTTTCCAGACGATGTTTTCCTTCAACGTTTTTGAAGCGAGTGATAATTATACAATACGTACATGAATCCGAAAAGCCAGAGGTGCCTTGGGTTCAATCTCGAGACGCCAAACACATAACAAAACAAAAATTCATATCATCATTCTGTTCATCTGTTCCAAGGAATTTCACAACTTAAAATATCCCAATAACCCTTTAATTTATAAAATCGGCTTCCAGTCTAACCGGATGCAGCTGAATACCAGTATTTTACATGAAGCGACTGCCTATCTGACCTCCACAACCCAGTAACTGGGTAATACGATACCCCTTGGTAAGACTGGTTGTCAGACTTTCGGGTTTCTGACGACCCGTTACGACTGTCAAAGATCCTCGAATGACAGCCGGGACCAACGGCTTAATGTGCTTTCCGAGGCACGGAAGAGTCTCGATATGTAAAGATGGTCACCCATCCACGGACCAACCCCGGCAAGCGTAGCTTAACGTGATGGATCGACCCGTGCGGCTTTTATTACTTAGCCACGAGCTAAATATAATCAAAACTAAATATAAATTTATAAGCAGCCAAAACTCCACAGACTGTACACGGGCGGTTATGCTTGTGCTACGAGTTTGAGCAAAGAATAATATTGATGTTCCAGGCTTGCTGTTAAGTTTGATAGACGAAAAAAAATTGAGGCAGATTTAGTTGGATTGGTTTTGATGGAGAAATTAATATTATTTCCAAATTCATTGACTGACTTAAATGATTTGGCATAATAATCAGCTTATAATGTTCCCACTGCTGGGACACAGGCCTTCTCTCTGTGAGAGGGAGCGGGCCGTAATCCACCACGCGGGCGCAGTGCGGGTTGGTAGATGTCACATGTCTTCGAATTTTTGGATCTAGGACATGCCGGTTTCCTCACGATGTTTTTCCTTCACTGTTTTGAGAGCAGTGGCGATGAAATAATTTACACAAAATAAAGCGCCTGTCAAGGTTCGAACTTACGACCTACAACTCGTAAGTCATGGCCGTTTCTGCACTCTGGAATGGTATTTGCAATGGATATAATTACTGGTTTAATCAACCCAGCCTATCGCAGTTCACCGCTGGACATAAGCCTCTCCCAGGCTGCGCCACAACACCCTGTCCTCAGCCTTCCGCATCCAGTCTGTTCCAGCCACCTTTTTAAGTTCGTCGTTCCATCTCACACTACACTTGCCGATACGCGGTCTCCACACCAGAGGGCCTAGACAATCGCTTCGAAACCATTTCGTATTTCTACAACGACTTTCAACCGGATTGACATAAGCTTTTCGGTAGCTTATGTCAGTCATTTTTGCCTTTTCCATCATCGTTATCGCTGATAGAGTGTCACTTTTGCTAGGGCCACAGGACTCGTCTGCTCAACCGGTCATCGGTCCTTCGACCTACATGGCCGGCCTACTGCCACTTTAGCTTGCTATATCGGTAACTCCGGTTCTTTTCCGAATAACTTAATTTCTGATCTTATCCTTCAAATAAATTATTACAGGTCGGTTATTGGTTAAAAAATTAATAAAATCATTTTAATTCGGACAACTAAGAGATCCATAAATTGTTATTAAAAGGCACTTAAAACACTATTGTTAGTAACTATGTGAGAAGATCAACCATTACTAGTCACCGACAAGTGGAAACTAGGGTATAAGACTTCTCACAAATTGCCTTATTATGGCGGAGGAATTATCTGCCGCTACAGCCTTCCGGAGAACGCCACAGCCTTCAGAAAATTATAAGTATATTTAAGTTTAGACATTCATAGTTGAATTTCGTCTGAAATAGAATGCACACATGCAAAATTAAAAATGCTTAACTTTTACAAAAGCTCATCTACGTTTTAATAAATAGAAATGCATGGTAAGTTTTGTTTATCAAGCAAAGTTTTAATTTTTACCTAATCTGTGTAAACCTTCACCTTTTAGCATGAAACCAAAACTCATCAGTTTGAAAGCACAAATATTATTATTTACTAACTGGGATTTTACAAACGTCGGAGTACACAGCGGTGCTTCAACGAGTTATTAATTTATGTTTCATTTCGCCAGATCAAGGCCTCCTGCGGGACAGCACAGCGAGACCCTTTGACCATAGAGTAGTATGTATAGAAGGATCAATCGTTATTGGTTGACATAAAATCTCGTTTTTTTTTCCACGAAGGGTTAGGCAGAGGTGTCCCCTCGTTTTACCATATTTCTAAGCTGTGTTGTTCAAATATCTCCAGTATTAGAAACTTTTTTGGGGATACGTGGTTTGCCAAACAAACGGCGCCGGAAAAGGCAATTGAAATGATTGTTTTATGAATTTGATTATTTTGTATGTATTTGATTATTTTGATGATTTCTGATATGGGTTGTACCTGAAATAAATAATTTAAATTTTTATTCAATTTTTTTTTATTTTATATTTGCCTGTTTTTTTTTTAAGTGTGTGCGGGGAATACGTTTGCGCCATACGTATGAATTATGGCAATAGTTCAATCAAAGATTGTATTATTTTAATATGATGTGAAGCACTTTGTCGTTATTGGGTACTAAAAACCAAAATAGTGCTGCCCACCCCCTTGCAAAAACCTCACATATCAGAAGTAGAGAGATAAAGATGCCATTTTATTTTTCAATCACATATTCGGAAGTTGGGTTGACTGGCCCTTCTGTAAATTCCTACTCCATGTCTCAACCCTCGGCAGCAGTAGCTTGCAATCGATACAGCGTTTTATTTAAATTGAATTACTTATTCTGCAAATAACATGGCGATGGCGGGTTGAGTTTGTTTACACAGGGGTGTTGTCAACGCAGGGTTGGAATGCTAAGACGTTCTGTCAGCGTTGCTTTATTTGATTTTTGGTACAGAAAGGGTCATTTTAATAATGGCAGAGACAATGGAATTGCTGTAATGAAATGGTGGGGTGATGTGAAATGAATCGAAGGTTTGGTTACAATGTAGAGATGGGTTGTAATAGGATAAACACGATATCTGTTGTCACTGATACTGTTACAAAAAAATAACAGATCCAAATATCTGTTATTAAATAACAGCCTGTTATTTTTGTACGGACGATAAATACGTATTTAAATCTCAATTGAATATCTTCTTTATTTCTTTTGGTTTAAAGTCGAAAATCGTATCTATCTGTTATTAAATAACAGCCTGTTATTTTTATACGGACGATATATACATAAGTAACAGCCGCGGTAACAGTCTTGAGCATCTGTTATTTTAAGTAACAGGTATGTTTTATTGTTAGGAACAATTGTTATTTTTTAATATCTGTTACGATAAATACGCCTCAACCCTAGGCTACATGAAAAATTCAATCAGTTTACATTGTGATCTTAGGAAACAGAAATAAGTTGTGATTTTTAACTGTCTTATAAAAGGAGGTGGTTCTCGACCAGGCCGTGTAAGTTTTCTTTTCATCAATTCCTTGTGTTTTTCCTTAACATAAATGTTCTATGTTAGGGATTTGGTTTCCGTCCTTAGTCCTTAAGGTGGACCATTGTGCGTGAACATAAAGGCTTAAATATACATGATTTTAAAAAGCATGCTTGTTTATAAGGAAGTGTAACCAAGTATAATCAGCCAATTATGCTCCCACTACTGGGAAAGAGGCCTCTTCGAGAAGGAGTGAGCTGTAATCTAGTACGGGACGCGTGCGGGTTTGTAGATGTCACATGTCTTCGAATTTTTGGTTCTAGTACATGCCGGTTTCCTCACTATGTTTTTCTTCACCGTTTCGAGAGCAGTGGTGATGAAATTAGTATGCTCTGTGTGTGTGTAAAATGATCATACTTTTTTCAGATACACATGCTAGTTGTGTGTTACTAGGCCGCATCTGCTCGAAATCAGCATGATTTTATGCAACTTTATTTGAATAAATCTAGAAAACAAATAATATATATTACTCAACTTCTCAACTGTCACGTGATACCCCATAGGTATCATGAACGAAAACGCCCCAACTGTCGATGGCACCTATGGGGTATCATGCGACAATTGTTGCCATTGGTCGATGATTTTTGTCGTTTATTTGCACTTGCAACACGATCTGGCTGTATCATTCGAATAATCGATTAATAGTTTACTGATTTTAGTAACAATTTCTTGGTAACACCACTAAAAACGGAACGAAAACTTAACAAACAAAATCTATCTGTGGTCGTGTGACGCGCGACGCCATATTGGCAAAATTCGTCAAGTGTCAAGTGTTGTTTACGTTTGTTCGCAACAGAATAAAAGAAGAAAACGGTGAGTAATCTTATAAGAATTTTATACAGAATTACTGAGAAATAAGTGTGGATTTCGTATTGAGTGTTAGTTTATCGGAAAGTGATAAATATTTCAGTGAACAAGTAACGAAACTTTTGTAGTAAACAATTTTGACGCTGTCGCCGCCGTGTTTAGTAATGTATTTACAATAAATATTCTTGTATACTGTTTGAAATACACATAAGTATCTAGCAAAATAATCTACGAACATAATTTGGCTAATAGCTACTGATATTATTGCGAATTGTTATCGTAATCGTATTTCCAATTCGGCGATTCCCCCGTACCATGACACAGCGCTCATAGTAGGCGGGGCCAGTAAAAAGTACTATCTGCAAAAAGAATCCAACTAGAATTTTTTGTTCCAATAAGAAAGAAAGAAAGAAAAAAAGAAAGATTACATTTTATTATTTCTTGCAGTTTACATAACTGACATGTGTAAGAAAAATAAATGTCGAAGTTATTGTTTTTTTTTTTTACCGACTTGAAAAAAGGTGAATGTCCTCAAAAAGTATGAATGTTTTTTTAGGATCATGGTATTTTCCTAGGCCATTAATTTGGTAAATGATTGTTTTATGATATTTTCAGCATGGCGAGGCTGTCCTCGACCTCAAGGTCACGAGTGTGACCCCCGCTCCGTGCAAAAGGGCCCCAGACAGCGCCGCCCGTCGCGCTATCATCATGGGGTTCCTTGACGCTACCCCGCGCTCCGATCTGTCCCCATCCCCACCGCGCACCACGGTAAGTATTTTCAGTATAGCATATTACTATATATATTTATTTAGTTTCAGTGGAATAATTTGTATTTCTTGTCTTTTCAGCCACCCTCATGCTGTCCCGGTTCTAGCGACCCGTCGATACGTGTGTACCTACTACTCTTTGGAATGGGCAACTAGCTTCATCTTTCTAAGTGAACGACTCCTTGACAGTTGAAAAGTGCCTGTAACTGGTTTATTTGAAATAAATGCTTTGAGTATGAGTTTTGTTTTATTTTGTTATAATATATTTCTTGAAAGCAAAATGTGTTTTATTTCAAACTTTTCCTAGCTTTCCGTAAGTAGGTATCCCACATACTTACGAAGAGCTAGGAAAAGTTGTACTAAAAACCGACTACCATTGATGGAGGAGTAAAAATAAACAATAATTACCTCCACTTATTTCGTTGTCTGTCTGTATGCCAGTCTCTAAAGACCCTTCCTCGACCGTAACAGTAGTTTTGCACGTATGCCGTGCATTAGATATTCTTTTTTACTATGCGTTTGCACTGGTGAAACATTCACAACAAAACATGTTGAAATCTCTAGTTGCTGTCAAAAATTGTATAGAACATTGAGAGAAAATAGAGATTTCAACATGTTTTGTTGTGAATTTTCCGCCAGTGCAAACGCAGTTATGCACCTATGCGGTGCATTAGACATTCCCTCTAGTCTTATGCACCTATGCGGTATCATGTGATATTCTCGTGACAGTAATGCAAATAAAAAACAAATACAACGCTATCAACAGTGACGTGAGGCCGGTTTCGTAAACATGCGTGCACTTACTGAGGTGTACTTTAATTGTAAGTGTGAGCGTGTGTGCACAGAGGGAAGTAGTTTTGGCTTGTTCGCAGCGAATGTCTTGCTTTTTTATTCGCATTACTGTTACGAGAATGTCATATGATACCGCATAGGTGCATAAGACTAGAGGGAATGTCTAATGCACCGCATAGGTGCATAACTGCGGTGCATTAGATATTCTAAAAACCGACTACCTACTATTGATACAAGAATTAAAAATTCAAAAAGGCAAACTTTCATGATGAATAAACACAATAATTACCTCCACATACTTCGTTATCGCAAAAAATGCGATTACAAACTTACATTTGCAGCTGGAGAATTGACCGTGACGTATGTCGATGTATGGGAGAACATATTTTTCAACTACAAAGTTAAGTTTGTTTTTGGGTTAATTTCATCCCTACTACGGAATCCTTCATTGTAGGTGGTCTGACACGCACTCGGCCGGTTTTTATTGTTTAGGCATAATCGGACTATAATGTTCCCACTGCTGGGACACAGGTCCTCCTGTCCGTGAGAGAGAATGGGTGGGGTGGTAAATGGATTTAGGTACCTACCTACATAATAAGGAAAGATAGAATAATCATTTATGTAATGCTTTGTCCATAATAATTGTTACACAGCTGTTAGTAAATAAGTGTACCTAGTTACAAATAATGATGAATCATTATTTTCAAAGAAATCGAAATAATAATAATAATTGGGATATCTCAAACCAAAAATTTTTTTCGTGTGTTTTTTTGAACAGGTCATTATTATTGTAATAGAACACAAATAGTGAGATAATAAAGAGTAATATTATGTCATCTAATAAAATTTAAAGTAACATAATAAACAGACTAAAGGAACAATAATTTATAATAAAATAATATCGTACTTGAAAATTATAACATACAAATATTCGCGGTCTTTTTACTCTGACGCGCTGACGGTACCCCACGGCTCCCGCGAACCAGTATAAACCAGTTTTCGGGCCGGCTCTGCGCGCGTCGCTGCGTAATGGCCGCGGAGTATTTACGTTGTGTAAACAAAAAGTTTCTTATCGCAAAGATCGTGTTACAAGTGGAATGAGGTGCTGTTATCGTGTTTATGATTAGGCCTGTACATTGTGCTAACGTTTTCAAGTGTTTGTGACGTGAGTGAATGTGTGTATTAGTGATATTGATAAATAGTTTCTAGATTAGGCGAGTGAAAATAAGAAAAAAGAAAAATTATCTCATCACAGCAAGTTCACGTAAGTACATACTGTTTATTTGGTAGTTTAGTTCTATGATATAACTCATAACGAAGTTAGGAAGGTATAATTTATGGTGTGCAAATTACTGCTTGGTGATGAAATCACCATTTTTAGGAAGGCCTACCCAAAAATAAAAAGAAACTTGAGACTAGGTCGACGGGATTTGCATTTTTAGGTAAACCTAGGCATGCGCACTAGGGGTTAATATCTAAACTCAAAATATTTAAATATTCAAGCTAACCCGTGCAGCAGTCGTTTCAATAATTACAACATCAAACCGGATTTCCGGGCAGCCATTATGAATTTAATATTAAATTTAGGACAAATGGAACAGCACAAATCGCCGTCAAAGCTAATTAGGAGTCGTTTATTAATGAGGAGTATTTAACATGGAACTCGAACATAATGACAACACATTTTGAGCCCCATTTTCGATTTTCGGCTAATGAGAGAAAATAGTGCTACAGATTTGAAATACGTTGTTCAGATCCAATACACGATATTGTAAGACTTTTTAATGGTAGGTATAGGTTTGAAATAAAGCGGCAAGGAGATTTTTAATGCCTTGCCAATCTTTCAACCATATAATATGTGGTTGAAAGATTGGCTAGGTTTTAGACCTTGACATCGAGAGCTTACTTCGGAAAACCAATAAAATCGCAAGCGAAATGTTGGCGCACTAGTCTTTCATATTTTCAGTATTATTTTATTTCATACATTTTATATGGGACCTGTAATGAACGCGAAAATCAAAGCAAATAGTCTTAAACTAACGGGAACTAAATTCCGGAATCAAAAACTGAAAATAAAATCGCTGAGCCGTCAGCAGAATAAATCTAAAATAAAATTTTGCAGACAATATAAAAGTATAGGTAATATTATAATCTATAAACCACTAATATTTTGTATGAGGAATTAAAATTGCTTAAAATTCGATGGACAAAACGGGAACTTTTTTTTTTTTTTTTTTTTTTTTTGGGTGGGAAATCATCGTATGACTTCACCCGCTCTGGGCGGAGCGGAAGGGCGTGTCAGACTCTTACTGACTAAAACCCACCCGTGTTCCTTCGGCTGCCTGTTGCCAGGGTCCCGGTATCCCTTTCGGACTATTCCGCAACCCTGGCAGAAAACGGGAACTTGAGAATACGTTTTCGTCATGTACGTGCAATCGATGGACAAAACGGGAACTAGAGAATAATTATAGCTATAGGCTTAAACAAAGACATCTTAATTCTGACATCGTTTAAATTATTTAAACTTATATTATAAACAGGTAAAATTGTTTGTTAAGATGTTTGTAAGAGGTAATCTCTGGAAATGTATGTGTAATCGGATAAGTACAACCGATTTCAAAAATTCTTTCACTGATAGAAAGAGTGTCTTATGTAGCGAGTGTGTTATATGTTAAAACTAGAAATTTCGGGCGGAAGCTACTGTTAGGTATAAAATACTTAAATAACAAGAGCAACATCACGGGCATTGTATAGATATGATATAAAAACAAACAGTGGAAAGCCAGAGGAAATTCAGTGAAGCGAGCCCGGGGCGCGGATTTATAAAAACCGGAGGTCCCGCAGAATAGGGTCCGGTAAACTTGACAGCGAATAAGGGAGTCTATAAAGAAATATGTGCCAGGCTGTGTTTGATTTAGAGTCTGCCGTTTGTTGTAGAATTTTTATTTACTTCTCTTTTTTTTGTTTCCTTGAGAAAATTGTGTAGAATTTCATATTTTTTAGGAGATTTTTTTTTACAGATTTAACAAATAGAACAATTTCATTAAATAATATAATCCAAACCCATCAACTACTCTCATGATAGACTGAAAGGCAAGAGCCAATCAGGAAAAGGTCTTAAAATTTCTTTCTTATTTCATGAATACTCCACTCGCTTCTACAGTGACTCCACCTAGTTTCTGAGACCGGCGCCGCGACGCCGGCAGTATACAGCGTCGCCGCATTTGCATAATAATGCAAGCTGCAGCTCCAGGCTATTTAATGAAATCGCTGTGCTCGCTAGTACCTACTGGCCACAATAAGCCACTGCATCGAAACATTGTAGCTCTCGTCGCTTCACAAAATAACATTAATACACCATGAAACCTTCAAATGCCGCAGCCGGATCTCGGAGACCCGGTCCCAATTTATGAGCTCATTAGCCAGGTTACCCCACACCTGGTCGCGGGTAATACCGCCCGGTTCGCCGGTAATACCGCCCCGGTAATTACCACCGCACATTCTCTGTTCTGCATTATTAATTATTAAAGGGTATTTCGTATCTAACTGCGTGTAAACAAAAAACATTAAGTTTAATTACGACATTAATGGTGGACCTCGATGAGATTATAATTTTTTCAGGATTAGCGCTGAGCCGCGCGAGATTGATGAGAGTTTTCTATTTTTTGTTGTTTAATTAAAATATCTGCTTAGTTTTTATATAATTTTTATTTTCATTAACCTAAACACAAAATACAATAAAATTCTGGCATGACTAATGAATAAATAATGAAAAATGCCCATTTATTTCGCTTCTAACAAAAGAGCTATAGGGTTGTTGACTCCAAGAAACCTATTAACCCTGAAATATAAGAAAAAAAAACTGTACCAGCTCTAGCATAAATATTCAAAGCAGCAATATTTATTGTTGTTTTCAACGCACAATCGTTAAAATCTATTTATTTCTTATTTCTTGTAGCAAACAACTCCGGTAATTCTTGATGATTTACAGTTAATTCCTCTGAAACTTGAAATAAACTTTCGAGTGGTATTAAATTACTTTTTGATTAGTCTCTCGAAGTGCCATTTGTTTATAGCTGGTAATTAGATTTTATCGCTAAATTAAATTTTGAATGCAGGAAAAGTCTGTACAGGAAAACTTGTAACTGACGGTTCGCAGGCGTGTCAGGGTAGAAGTAACAATAATAATATACCCAGGATTTTGTAATATCTTGATATAAAAGAGTGTCCTTGGAGTTTCTTTCCCGTTCTTCTCCATAGAGATCTAAGTTTTGGAATGGGAAACTAGCTTCAACTTTCTGACTAACTGACCGACTCTTTGACAATTCAAAAGTGCCTGTAATTGGTTTAATTGAAATAAATGCTTTCAGTTTCAGTTTGAAACTTATCTAAAGCATGCGATGATTGATACTCTATTGCTCAGTTCTGCTCACCCTGTAGGGAATTCAGCGTCGAAGTTCGAAAACCAAACTACGCCAGCAAGATCGCGTGCACCGAAACAATATCCTTAGATCGAATACGTAAACTACAAGTAATTTAGTTATTGAAATTCCTCGTGGGGCCTGATCGACCTAGCCTGATTCTTATCCATACTATCCATACTATCCATACTAATATTATAAATGTGAAAGTATCTCTATCTGTCTGTTAACTTTTCATGCCTTACCGGTGGAACGAATTTAGATCAAATTTGGCCTACGCATAGATATGACCTGGGTTAGGACATTGGATACTTTTTATCCCGGTATTACATTCCCTTGGGATAATTACCGACGTCATTTAAGCGGGTGAAGTTGCGGGCAGAAGCTATTAGGATCATAAACCACGAGCTATTGTTTTCTAGGCTAAATTAAACGGTCAAAATACATCAAAAGAGCGGAGGTACAAACAATTTTTATTAGAAAAATTCCATTTCCAATGTTTGAATATGAAAAGCGCCCCTGAAATAGCTTCGGCATGCTTCGTGTTCCATTACGAATATCGAGTAATATGTTGGGTCCATAGTTGGTAATACGTTTGGAGTGTACTTTTAGGGTTCCGTAACCAAAGGGTATCTACGGGACCCCATTACTAAAGCCTACGCCGTTAGTCCTTCTTTCTGGCTGTCCCAGGACTGTATTTTAGAATAATAGCTAGCCAGTTGATTACTACAAAATGTGTCCTTATGGCCACTGCCAAGGCAATAATAAATGAAAGTACACAAGAAGCCTCGAATATAATGAATTTCTTCATCATTTTTTTTATTATAAAAGCGATAATACCCATAATTAAATAAATAAAATGTTATTTTACAAACATGTCATTGTGTAGCAGTACGGGACCCTCATTCCACGTGTCCGATTTGCATTTAAAAAGTTTTTTACTTCGCCATCCGGTCTCGGTTCGTACGGGTGTGCAGTTCCGATGTACGTCGTTCTGCGATGATTTATTCGCAATGCTTTTAGTTGAAACTTCTGTTGTGTTATTTAATTTTCCTAATGTATTGTAGACTCGCTGCGAATTTGTGAAGTAATATTTTAGGAATGCTGTATGTACGGTCATGATTGGTCGTGTTTCAGTAAATTTTATTATCTTTATATGAATACCGACAAGCAAGTACATAACTTACGAGTAAAATAGTCAAGAAAAAGGTCATCGGGACAGAAATATTACAGCCATCAAATCCCTACATTAAATAAATTCCTATTAACCTACCCCAAAAAATAAAAAGAGACATTTCATAAACTACCCTGAATAATAATATAAGTCACCAGACGTCTGGTGTGTCCGGGTGTCCGGTTGTCCAGCTGTCCGGATCCGGACGCGTTTGATTCATGATGTTTGGTGTTTGACTAGCGGTCCGTTACTTAGCTTCCGAAAATACAAGCCAGTGTCGAACTCGATACAAAAGCTATACAGGGTATGTTTAGATTTCCTGTTTATAAAAGTGAATGTTGAGGATTGAGGCATTAATTAATTGATAGAGGTTAATTCATCGATCCCATCGAAGAATCATTATCGTTTTTATTCTATCGAAACTAGAAGGGATGATTTTGGAATTAGAATTAAAGTATTGCCTTGTACTGTATGATTTTGCGCTTAAACTTTTCGATGAACAAAGATGTCTTATTTATGATCGTGATTCGTGTAACATCGTTTTTATAACCAAAGCATATTTTTTTAAATCCTTTTAATTTTCTCCACGTTGTTGCTTTTAGTTTTGTTATACTTAGGATGTGATCAAATTAACCGTACTCAAATTGTAGGAGTGACTCTTTAGGTGACCTAACTTGACCTCAAGCACATTAAGTTAAATTAAAGACTCATTCAAGTAGAAAATGTAAGTAGATAATGTGGGACTATAATTAATAATTGCATGAGATTTATTTTCTATAACTAATAATTGCTTTAGATATGTATGCTTGTATTTCTTCCACATGTATCTCTATACCCACCCCGGAGCAGAGCGATGTTATCAGCGATGTATCTATCTCCTCGAGAGCTCTTCCGCATGGTCAGTGGCTACGTGTATTGTTTACTGATGGAAATGCCTGATAGTGGACCGACGTCATTCGGACGGCTAGGAAATGGTGGTGTGTGTTCTATGAGTTCATTATGTAGAGGCTTTTAAACAATTTCATAAGCCTAGCTATATCACGTTTTTGCTCTACAAGTTTTTGACCTAGTTCATCACATCCTATTCAGGGTGTACGGGATAGTCCTCCGCAAATTAACAGGGGGCATTCAGCTCCTTATTTGGAATCATATAACACCTACAGTATTATCTGTCCTTGTCGCTTTAATCCATCCAAAGGTTGTCTGTAAAAGATCACTTTTAGCGATAAGACCGCCCATTGTGTCACCCTATGTTAAATTTCTACATTTATATCTGTATTTTTTAAGGTGTACATAATAAAGAGTATTCTATCTATCTATCATATTCAACCGGAATTTTTTTCAGGAAACATCTCATTTTTTTAAACTTTTTTCAGTTATTATTCCTTTATTTAAATGTAAAATTACATTCTCTTTACGCAGCACTACATTTATGTAAATAAAACAGCTTAAATAAAAAAAATTGAAATGGGTGTTGAAATACTATAGCGAACGATGCGTGAAGCTGACCGCGCCCCCCCCTCCCGCCACGGAGAGTGCGACTACGTGCGTTTGCCACGGTAACGATACATTGCGTGTGAGGGAATAAAACAAATCAGGTTTATTGGATTCCCATAACGTTCCTGAAATAATTTCATGTACCAATCGTCTTAGTATGATATACTGAATTCATCCTATCAGTCTGCGGTGGGCTGTCCCTTACACCCTGTATATGTGGTCACCCACGAACAGAGCGATGTTATCCTTGACGTATCTCCTCGTGCACTCTTCCGCATGGTCAGAGGCTAGGTGAATTGTTTACTGATGGAGACGCTTGATAGCGGACGGAAGTCATTTGGACGGCCACAGAGTGGAGATTATGGTATCAATTGATCGTTAGGTTCAGACATTACATGCAGAATAGGCAATATTCCAGAATTAGCACGAAATACTAGTTGATTACAAAGTTAGGAAGGCCAAATTACGCGGAAGCCAATTAATGTACAGTATATAGAACGTATATTAGTTTGGCTCTTCCTTCTACAGATCGATTATATTGCAAGTAGAATACAGTTCGGAAGATCTTACATACAAAAGCTTCTAATCCATAATTTTAAAACACATCAACTTACTGTTAAAATTCCACTTAATTTAATTCCATTAGCACAAACAAATTCTTCAAACAAACCACTACGTTGGACAGTACCTCATACTACATTCAGTTATATTATGTAGGCCCACAATCTTCCTATAGGCATAGACATACAGCCTTTGTCTTGTCCGAGTCTTGCCAAATGTCTCGTGTCTCGTTTGTTTCCTAGAACCTGTGAAGATAATCTATTCTACCGCCCAGTCCGGCTTGACAAACAAAGTGTACACTGTACGGTGCATACGTTTTCCGAAAATCCATTTGGGAAATTGAAGGGTATGGTTGGATATGGCTATAGCTTTATTTATAAAATGTGTTGTGACAACAGTTTCTATTCTATTGATTAACTTTTGCGTGTTTTTGACTGTTTGTTCAATCTTACATCTATGTACAATTCTACGCTGTTGTATAAAATGGACAAATCGGAAACGTTCCCTAAAAATCCATGGTGCTCAATGGACAAATCTATTTTTAGAAGCTTTGTACCTATTAGTTTGCTGCGTTGGTATGTGTTTCCAGTTAATCGAATTGTCATCTTATTTTTCTCTCATCCTTATCGACTTGTTTTTCTTATTTACGTAATACCATGTAAACTAATACGTATCAA
This sequence comes from Lithophane ornitopus, assembly GCA_948473465.1. Classification (NCBI taxonomy): domain Eukaryota; kingdom Metazoa; phylum Arthropoda; class Insecta; order Lepidoptera; family Noctuidae; genus Lithophane; species Lithophane ornitopus. The sequence continues at coordinate 13,061,056 of OX419632.1, read as the reverse complement.
TACTAAAGCGCTCCCGCACAATAGTTCTGTAATGTGTTTCATCTGATTGATGAGTGCGCCCGCGCCAAGTCGCGAACTTCGAACGAATCAATCTTGTGAGAAAGGGTTCAACTGTACCGCTTATGACACTTTGTTATAACAAACATAATATCCTGTGTGTGACAACGAACGTGAGATAGATACACAGTTATTGTAGGGCGAATTGAAACAGTCTATGGAATAAACAAGGGCCTTACCACAAAAACTTAGACACTTGTTCAACACGTGTTTAATGTCAGTTTTATGTCAAACTCCATACAGAAATGTCATGTTTAAAAGGTCTTTAGGCTAATCAACTTATGAACACGGTTTTGTAGCAATAAGGTTAAAGTTGTCCGAATTTTGTGGTCCTTAGATTACTCGAGTTAGACTTATTCGATTCATATGTATGTTCTGAGTTTATCTTTGATATTACTGACATTGGTGAAGGAAAACATCGCGAGAAACCTGAGGGCCTAGGCAAGTGACAGTCGCTACGAAAGCGTTTCGTATTTCAACAACGACTTTAACAGTATTGACATAAGCTTTTCGATAGCTATGTCAGTCCTATACATTTTTGCCTTTTCCATCATCGTTATCGCTGGTAGAATGTCACTTTGTCTAGGGCCTCAGGACTTTAAGAGTTAATATAAGTCTAAAACCGCCAGCTCGTCTTGAGCGCTGCGACTTCGTTTGTGTGAAATTCCTTGTTTTATTTCAACATAAAATATATCCTTTGACATTCCGCATTATTGTAGCTTCCCATTAGTCAAAGATTTTTTGGAATCGGATCAGTAGTTCCGAAGGTTATGTACACATACCGTACCACTTTAGAATATTAGTAAACAAGTATAGAATATTAATTCGATTTTGCCGCCCGGGTGTGCCGAATTGTGCCGACCCGAACAATAGTGAAGCACTTCTTATTATCTCGATACAATGGAATATTCTGTCCGCCAATTAACGGTTTGATATTTTTAAACTAAATCCGAGCCGACCTACGTAAAAGCTTTTAGGCTTTTCCGTTACGTGTTTTTAGTTTGTCCAGTTATAGTTTTTGAACGGATGTTGTTTCAGTGGGATGCTTTTGTAGGTATTTTGAACAGTCTGTTGTAATATTTGTTGTAAATGGACACAGTTATTGTCATCATCTGCCTAGCCTTTTCCCAACTATGTTGGGGTCGGCTTACATTCTAACCGGATGCGGCTGAATACCAGTATTTTACATGGAGCGACTGCCTATCTGACCTCCACAACCCAGTAACTGGGTAATACGATACCCTTTGGTAAGACTGGTCGACAGACTTTCGAGCTTCTGACGACCCGTAACGACTGTCAAAGATCCACGAATGACAGCCGGGACCAACGTGCTTTCCAAGGCACGGAGGAGTCTCGGTATGTAAAGATGGTCACCCATCCACGGACCAACTCCGGCAAGCGTAGCGTTCATAGTTATTCTGCTATTCTGGGCGGAGACAAATCCAAAAAATTAAAGATCATCAAAATCGGTCCAGCTGTTCTCGAGTTATAAGTACTTGAACAAACCCGACTTTGTTTTATAAATATATCAAAAATATCAATAATTTTGTCATCCATGGGCGTATGTCGATATAAGTGGGGTAAATGATAGATGATAATCTGGCTAATCGACAGTTTCAGGGTTATCCATTATTTACGCCACACCCTGTATAAACTGTTTTAAGAAATTATGCTCAAACGTTGAACACAATTATTTCCACCGTGATCACCCAGGGTCCTGAGACGTCGGTCTGTATAATCTGGCAGTTCGAAAAGCTCCGTAAAATTATTATTCTATTAAGTATCCTCTACGAAATTACGATTAAGATTAAAGGCGCTACGTTTTATTACTGTTCACAACTTCTAAAAACACCTCAAGGGTTTAGCGAAATCACAGCAGGCGACGTTCACACGAAAACAACCAAAAAAACCTTAGGTTGGGTCCATAGTGCGAGCCGAGAGCAGTTGACACTATGGCCGCGAACGGCAGGTTACTTAAAGGTACAAAGTGTAATTGAAATAACTGAAAGCCTCTTAAGGGGTCATTGTACTCATCATTATGAACAACTAAACACCGAAATTGAGTAAAATCTGTTGTGCCCTACATGTTGTCGATTTATGTGAACATAAATATGGGGAACTTGTATTTTCGCGATTTTAGGGTTGTTCCTGAAGTAAATCTAGTAGTAGATCTTGTATTCGTAACTGTGTAATTATCTATAGTCTTCATTTATTTTTCGTTGCTCATATACTTATTTCGTATGTATGTATTTGTTATTTAGGATATGTATGTATATGTGTGTCTATTTTAGTACATTGTATACTTATTATTTGCACCTACGACAGCCCCAGCCAGCCTGGAAGAGATATCGAAAAGCGATAAGGCCGCCCATTGTATATTTTGAAGTGTTTGTTTTTTATTTTTTGTTATATATTTTTGTGGTGTACAATAAAGTATATATAAATAAATAAATGTTGTTCATAATGATGAGTACGATGGCCCCTGAAAAACTTTTCAGTTTGTAATTATCTATAGTCTTCATTTATTTTTCGTTGCTCATATACTTATTTCGTATGTATGTATTTGTTATTTAGGATATGTATGTATATGTATGTTTTTCAGTTATTTCGTTTACACTTTGTATATGATACTTCGCGCCCGTCGCCGCCAACTCACACTGGACCTGCGTGGTGCATTATGGCTCACTCCCTCTCACAAAGACGAAGCCTGTGTCCCAGCAGCGAGAAATTTCGGGCCACAACTCGCACTGTGGACCCAGCCTTAGTGGGGGGCCTCCTATGTCATATGGCTTCTTATCGGGTTCGATAAAACGTGGCATAATTTACGATTACATTCGGGAACAAAACTCTTATTTATCGCTCACATACGTTCTGTAGTCTCCCTAAAGACGAAGTATTATTGGCGTGTAAACTTTGCAAGTATCGATTCGAGAGAAAGGGGTATTTGCAGTGGCAGTGAAATATTTTATTTGAGTTTGTTATTTCGTTTTTTTTATGTTCGGTGAGGAGAAAAACAGAATGTTTTAGCAGCGGAATCGCAAGACAGGGCTTTATTGAAACAACTTATGCAATGGATATGATTTTTTTTATGTATTTCATACTTAAGTTTTACAACAATGTATCTGTATTTTTTGCGACTTTTGTGTATCTGTATTTATGTGAAAAACCTGTATAGCTTGATCCGACTCGAAGGACCAAAAGTACTTACAAAATCATTGCTGTATATTTATTGAACGTAATAAAAATGTATATATTAGGAAAATTATTTTAAAATAAAAAATATTTGCAAGTCCTTTATGATCTTCGGTTGAACGGTAACTGTTTGATCCATATCCTAAACGATAGCGACATTTTCTAAGTACACAGGAACCACTATTAAAATCTACATCCTTTCCATCACTGCATCAAACAAAAGCTTAATAAAACTGCAGTAATTTCTAAGAAAACCACTTTTGTTATCGTGTGTACATCTAGCGAAAGTGTTATTGTTTTTACTGCGAGGCTTTAGACATGGCGCACGCTATGCGACATGCGACTGTGAGAGCTCGGCGACTAGATGCAACGACATGCTGCGGCCGACAATTTTCATATACAGGCCGTGGCGTAAATACGGATATAATAACGGATAACCCTGAAACTGTCGATTGGCCAGATTATCATCTATCATTTACCCTACTTATATCGCCATATGCCCATGGATGACCAAATTATTGATATTTTCTATAAAAATCGTACTTACTCTTTCAAAATCAGCTGCCATGTCTACAATTGGTGATTTTTTCTCGTTTCGTTTTTTTTTATGTCACTCCTGAATATTTGTATTATCAGATCAGTATCAAGATTTTTTATTACATTCTAAGATAACATTGCAAAAAATACCTATTCTCAAATTTAAACATTTTTTTAAGGAATTATGCAATTTTGGGCCCCCATATAAGTTTGAGTTGCGGAGTCGCAACGACAGGCAAGCAAACTGAAGTGGTAGTGGGCTGGGCATATTTGTCAAAGGACCAATGGCCGGTGGAGCAAACGAGTCCTCTGGACACCACGTATCGGCAAGCGTAGTGTAGGATGCCTCCCAGCTAGATAAACCGACGACCTTAAGAAGGAGACTGAGACAGACTGGATGCGGAAGGTGGAGGACAGGGTGGAGAGGCCTATATCCAGCAGTGGACTGCGATAGGCTGAGTTAATTGTTTGACAGGCTAGTCGCTCGCTCTGGCTACTTGTCGCAGCGTTTAGCCGTACGGTGCACTCGTACACCCGATGACACTCACATGCGACGGGTCAGCGTTTTGTCGTCGAGCTGTCGAAGTCGCATGTCGCATAGTGTGCGAGGTAGTTTAATTCTTTTCCACCGAGCACATTCACGCACAGTGTGAAACAAAGCCTGGCTTTGAAACTAGGTCATACTATTACTAAGAGTTTATTACTAACGCGTACCGACAATCAATCTGCCTAGCCTTTTCCCAACTATGTTGGGGTCGGCTTCCAGTCTAACTGGATGCAGCTGAATACCAGTATTTTACATAGAGCGACTGCCTATCTGACCTCCACAACCCAGTAACTGGGTAATACGATACCCCTTGGTTAGACTGGTTGTCAGACTTTCGGGCTTCTGACGACTCGTAACGACTGTCAAAGATTTATAAATGACAGCCGGGACCAACAGCTTAACGTGCTTTCCGAGACGCGCAGGAGTCTCAATATGTGAAAATGGTCACCCATCCACGGACCAACCCCGGCAAGCGTAGCTTAACCTGATGGATCGACCCGCGCGGTTGTTATTACTTAGCCACGAGCTCCTCTTCTACCGTAATGCGTACCGACAATGCACACGTGATATTTATTTAATTGTAGATGGAAGTTCCGCGTCGGGTGACGAAAATGGCGGAACTACAACAGCAAGGAGAAACTTCAAATTAGACACATTTTTTGGTACATTATTAACTAAAAACGTGTTTATCAGTTGTTAATGGTTTAAAGGCTCGTGCAAACAGACGCAAAATCGCGGGCGCGACAGGCAGCGGTATCTTTGTCGAAAGGTACCGCTGCCTGTCGCGCCCGCGATTTCGCGTCTGTTTGCACGAGCCTTAACATGACATTTATGTTTGACGAAAGACTGATATAAGACACAAATCTAATAGCGACAGAGGTGTACCTAATAGTACACCCACATTTCACCAGTTATGTTTAAGTACCATGTAATAGATGGCGAGCCTTGCCATCAACCGAGCACAAATGCATACTCCGGACTGCTACTGCGAAATCCCTAATGGAAAAGGTGTCTAATTAATATGTAGGCATACATTTAGTTACAGCCTAGTGGTAATGAAAATGGGCATAAGTTTTAGAAAGACCCTCGTAATGAAAGCCTTTGAGCAAAACTAGCGTTTCTATTACCTACGTTGATAAATTGAAAATGAAAATGCAAGCAAGAAAATTAATATTCACTTTAAAGTTTGTATTTTATCTTCGCATTAATAAAACCATTAATTCTTGATAAATTACTGTTGCCTCTTGTTCCAACTTTAGTAAAGTTGTTGTGTTTATACCATTTGTCTGACTCAAGAAACACTTTTATCTAAGAAAATGCTTGCGATATTTTAATCTTTATAGAATTACTAGAGCACTTTGTTTGTAGTTATGAAATGTAATCAATTTCCATTTTGCACTATAATAAAAAAAAAATGACGTTTGCTTTTATAATAAGTAGTACTGTCATTTCAGAGGTTCGCAAGATGTCTTGTCCTAAACCAATGTCGAATTTAAGATTCGTACTTTAATTATCCTGCTATATTTGTGGCCCGTAAGAAAATGGGTCTCTTTAGCAAAGCGTACCACAGTTACCACAGTTCTCGTCATTACCAAAGGCAGAAACTTCAGGCAAGAGACAAAAATTACAGTAAACACAAAATTTCATTTTCCTGTCTTCCTAATTCTCGTGGCCCCTAAATGGAGCTCTTTTACACAGCGTGCGACAATTCCCACCCCGTCATTACGTGAAGGCTTTATCTATTTCTACACTGCAGTGTACACAACCGCCATATTAATTAACGCAAACACATTCGCGCGTAATGATATTAGCACTCGATATTTGGGAACTGGGTGTATAAATATGAAAGGACGTTTACACTTCGCTGGGATAAGTATTGATGCTAATTTGAGGGTAAGTGATATTTTTGGAACTCGTTTCAATTCCAGCTTTGATGTGAAGTTTTTGGGATATCGTCCGGATTTGGAGTTATGTGATTGATCTAAATATAGGATTTTATTTTGGATGGTTAAGTCTGATTTCTTTGATAGGGTTTTCGATAATTTATATCTTGATAATATAAGCTATGTTTCTGTTCAAACAATATTACATATAATACAGAAAAACAATATGAAATCATGTCATTTACGCTGTAAAAATGTGCGAAATTCAATTCGCTTCTTAACTAAACTTCATTTTAGGTAAGTTTTTTGGAAAAAAAAAAGCTATAGGAACCTAGATAAATACTGAATCCGAATATGAATATAATATGGTGGAAATATGCTCAAATTGCAAATGATTTAGGTATTACGTTTGGACAATTCATTGATCGCCGTATCCTTAATGCTAAAAGCCAATAACTGCATTCCCAAACAAAGTTCAACATCTGATAAGCACATAACAGGTGCATTTAACAGAAGTTCCAATGTCCTAGGACACGCCCATTGCATAGATTGCTATGTTCCAAACTTTGCCGTTGATAGTTCGAAGAAAACGATTTATGGGGGCAGTCTGAAACTCCGATAGGAAGCTATCGGTAATTGGTGACTCACAGACTCACACCAAGTTTACATGAACAGAACTTTAATGTACTTGGGCGATATGCTCTGGATTTTAATATGGTTTCAGGACTATGGCGGATATTACACTATCATAGATCTATGAACTTTATATAGACATTATGAATCATTTGCTTCAGTATAATCTATTCACTATAATCTAGAGCGGAAGAGATTTCCCATAATTAGCAGTTTTTGGTGGAGAGGTAGATTTCTAAAAAAAAAACTATAAATTGAAAACAACCCAATTTGGACCCTAAGTTAATTATAAGATTCAAAAAATGAATCAAATTAGCTCAGTGTCAAGGAATGCACCCAATGACCTATAAGTCTGTATATTTTTAAATAGGAAAAAACCTATGAAGTGTAAATCCCTTTAAGTACAATGACGAGGAATATAAAAAAAAAAAAACACTAACTTATCTGGGGACACGGGAGTGCCCCCGCCAAGACGAGGTAAGCAAAGTGCAAGGGCACTACCTACCTTTTCTTGATGCGCTTCGTCGTTTTTTTGAACCCTCATAACTTGGGTTTAGGCTCTTATACTTTAGATTTTATTGTATTTATCATTTATACGCTACCCTCACATGGGCGGAAGGAGAAAAATGTATTCACTGTTCATTACTTTTCTGTTATACCATAGTTAATTATTTCTCATGTAGATGAGGTCGGGCCGGAAACGGCCAAGCCACATATTTTGACTAAGGTGTAGAGTTTGTGAAGTTAGGGCTTGTAGAGTTAGTGCGGGTAGAGTTAGAAGCTTGGCTCTACATGAGATCTGATAACATTTTTACAGAGTGAGCCATATGGTCTCGTCTTGGCAATAGGTATTTTACATGAAAATGTTTTTGGTGGGATCATGAAATATTTACGAAACCACGCAAGATAGCTTCTTGAGGTAAAAAGCAACATTCAAGTGTATTTAATAGCACATAAAAAACACCTATAAAACCGTTTTACAAGTTTTTTTTACTTCATGTAGCTCACTTGTGTGGTTTAGGAGATATTTAGATTTTTTTGGCACTTTGCATATGGCTTTTTTATATTGCTCGTCAGTGTATCACTTACTTGTGTTGTATGATTTAGTTCGGTGTGTGAATAGAATGTAGCCTTACCTGTAAAAGAAGAACTTTTATTAATACAAAATAGTACATTGTGATACAAGTGTGCAGTATTGGACATTACGCTTGAGGCGGTATTATTAATTAGGCGATGAGGTAGCCGAGAGTGTTATGATAATGCACACGCGTTTCATACGACGTTTTTCAATACACTTGCGAGGAAAAACAGACTTATTGTAAGAACATAAGCTACAATAACGTAATTAGACATAGAGATAATACATTTCGATTTTTATAGTTCAACTGAACTTTGTCGTCGTTTTTCGTATTTAAGATAATAATTAATCACACAACGAAAACGTTAACAAATATTTATGGAAAATGGCGCGCTGGTTTTGTTTGTCCGCAGGTGTAAATAAAGGCACTTGCAAAACTGCTAAACAGCCTATGTAATAAACACAAAATATCGCAGAAAGCGATAAGGCCGCCCATTGTATGTTTTGTAGTGTTCAATTTATTTATTTTCGCTATGTATTTTCTGGTGTACAATAAAGTATATATAAATAAATAAAATAATGTTCTGAATACTTGCGTATTCAAAACATTATTTAGGTAAATATGTAGTGAAAAATATATAAGTAGTTTAATGAAATATTATGTTCATTAATTTATAATATATATTTATTTATACAGAAGGCATAAAAAGGCATGAAGTCTCTTTGATGAGATTTAAAAAAAGCACAAATATCTGCTCTTTTAATAATAGTGAATGCTCAATTAATAATAAAGGATAGTTCATACTAATTCCATGTATAGTATACCACTGACCTGCACGTATGTTTTTTTTTTCATAACTTTACGCCCTTTCGTTTGCCTATGACATTAAAAAGACTCACCAAAGTCAATTTTTATTAATTATGTATGGTAGGTATGGAGTTAGTATATATTATTAGTAGTATGGCAACATGGTATTTGATGTTCCATAATAGTACTTACTAATTCCATACCTACTGCCATGTCATTACTCCAACTACCAACGCACTAGTGCGGTAATATAAGGTAGAAAGCACACGTTCTTAATACACTGCATTATTAACCTAAAAGCGGTTCAATAAGAGCGATTTTATGAGCAAGTGTGTTGAAAAATTAATTAAGAAAACTAAGCGAAGTTTTTTGTTATATATTCGTAACAAAAAACTTCGCTAGCATATTTAAGCAATAACATATTTTAAAAAAGCAACCCGCTCCTATTATGCACTGTTTTTAAGACATGACAAAACATTGAGATTTCTTGGTTATATTTAACTTTAATATTAACTATAACAAGTTACACATAAACCTTCCGGAATAAATATTCTAAACGATGGTGAAAACCTCATCAAAATCTGTTGCGTGGTTTAGAAGAATAACGCGGACATACAGACAAACACGAAAAGTGACTTTAATTTATAATATGTATAGATATAGATTAGTTTAGACTTAAGACAAGTTCTATTAGCTTTTATCGTTAGTTAATTTCCACTAGTCAATTTGCGATACCAAGTCGAAGATCTTTTTGTCGTTGCTAAGCAGAAAACATCGTAAAACATGACTTCAGAATTTATTCCCACTCGGATAACGAATTAGGGTACTCCATTAATATTTACTTAACCAAACAAAACACAAAAAAACCCATTTCTCCCGAATGCTGTTATTTAATAACATCTCTTAGACTACCTACTAACAGCCCATAACTTGGCTAATAGCCGGTAGTAATATCCTGTACGCAAAGATTTTCCCTCACCGTACTTAGTCACGCGAAAAGGTGTCCATACTAAGAAGAGTGAGCTCACACATGATTAAATAGCGTTTCCATGACAATCAAGTCAAGGAATAACGCAGTGAGCGTTGTGTGTTGTGTGCCAGGGGGCCTAGACCAAATCCCTTTTTTGTAAGCGTTAACGCCAACAGAAAGATCAAATTGTATGAACTTGACATTAGCTTTAGAAATGTCACGTGATTGCTGCTGTCAACTCCATACAATTAGACAAAATCCCTTTTCTGTAAGCGTTAACGCCAACGGAAAGATTAAATTTCCCTTTTCTGTGAGCGTTAACGCCAACGCAAAGATTAAATTTCCCTTTTCTGTAAGCGTTAACGCCAACGGAAAGATCAAATTGTATGGAATTGACATTAGCTTTAGAGGTGTCACTTGACTGCTGCTGTCAACTCCATACAACTTGACCTTTCCGTTGGCGTTAACGCTTACAGAAAAGGGATTTTGTCTAGGCCCCCAGAGGTGTCAAAGCAAAACAAAAACGCGACTATTTTTTGACGTGGAAGGGCGAATCTTATGATTTAAATCTTTGCTCGTAAGTCCATAATGCGGCTATGAACAATATTTTTATTCCCCCCATTGTAGCGGAATTTTAGTCCCCCCTTTCTAGATGAACGGTAGGGGTTATTAAATGAAAACATGACGGATTTAAACCATAATTACGTGGTTGTAAACGGGGTGTTCATGCTACATAATTAGGGCAGTGTCATCAATCAGTTGCTACCTACGTTCGTGATTTAATGTTATGCATATTTACGTGTTAATTTTATGTATAAACGGCCTTTTTAAATGAAAAATGTGTTTAAACCTAGCTGAAATGTCAACATGGGAAATATTCCTTAGCGTGGATTTATATGACGTAGATTAGTGGTGCAAATAAAATGGCTAATTGAAACGTACGTTCACTGAATTCCCAATATCGCAAGTCATTTAATTAAAATAATCACATGTTTAGCATCTCAAATATTAAGTAGGGTTTTGTGCGATATCGCGAAATTTTGTGGCAAAATCTGATTCAAATCAGTTCGAATTGAGACCAAATTGAGTTATTAAACTCCTGTTTTACGCATATTTTGTAAAAAAAAGTTCATTAATGATTGCCACCATTTGATTTGAATATAAAGTTGAAAAACTTTATAACTTCTGTTATAAAGTTTTTCTAAAAAGCTAAAAAGAAAATCTACATAAGTAGCATTTATATTCCTCTGTAGTTTGTTAATGTATCGAAAAGGACAGTTATAAAAACACATCCACCATAACTATAACTTAAAATAGAGTATTAAAAGGTTCTTAGTTTAAGAGGAAAATAGAGTCGGTCATTTTCCATACAAAAGTCATAATTCGAGGTTCGGCTCTCGTCTATTTCCTCCTGCAATATTGGACCAATTTGAAAGATATTTTATAAATTGAATCAGAAGGATATTTACTGTGCACCTATGTTTTTTTTTTGTTTTTTGTAAAAAAATTACAATAGGCCTCTGATGACAGCGGTATAAACAGGTTTTAATTTATTAATTATGAGCATTTTCTGAGGGTTCTAGTGCTTCAACAGATAATGTTTCATCAAAACAGAAAACATAAGGGTATAAACTATGTGGTTGATATTTATTTTACTGTAGAAAATCGATGCTACCAGAGAGAAAACAGGCGAGAGCGTTTGTTTGGAGAGGGGGACCAACCCTATTTCCTCTTCTGTAGTTTGATTTCTTCTTCTTAGCGTAGCGCTGGCAAACGGCCACGTGTTTGGAGCCATCACTAGCGTTCATCAGTTCCTGTAACGTGCCGCTGACAGGACACGCAGCACACGACATTCAGTGTCCCATGTAGTTTTAATATATCGAAAAGGACAGTTATAAAAGTGATATCCATAACTTTAACTTAAAACAGCGTGTTAAATGTCCTTGGCTTAAAACTTCTCCCCTTTACTGCATGCTAAATCGCGGAGATTTTTAAAACGGAGCAAAATGGAAAAGTTTCAGTTTTTTCGCGCTACATTTCCGAACATAAAACCGTGGGCGATTGGAGTTTTTACGAGTGGGGGCTGTAACTCTTTGCTTTACGATTTGAAGCGAACAGGGTCACTAGAATATTGGGACACTGTGTTATGTTATCGAAATGTTAGGAATGACACTTGCTGTAGCTACAAAATAAATATTACCGTAGTTAATTGATTCAGGCGTGACTTTGCGGAAATCCATTATAAAATACAATAGACGTAGATATATTTAGTAACATATTCCGCTTGACTATTCTTCAAGAGTCATAAAAACCCCTGTAAGAAATCGATACGTATTTCACCTCTCAACGAGGCATCATCAGGATGAAGATTGACCAATTGCAAACCAGAACGCGACGTGTTACCACACCGAGCGCTGGACGCAAAGTCAAGAAAAATAAAGTTCTTTGCGTCCAGCGCTCGGTGTGGTTTTATTTTAAAACCATTGAGGGTATATAGTGAGTGGAACACTTGGGACCCTAATTCTAGTCTCCAATAAAACTAGGCCGAATTTTGTCTATTTTCCGTTTAGGGCTAAATTATAACCAGGGTTGCGGGAAAGTCCGAAAGGGATACCGGGACCTTGGCAACAGGCAACTGAAGGAACACGGGAGGGTTTTAGCCAGTAAAAGTCAGACTCGCCCTTGCGCTCCGCCCAGAGCGGGAGAAGTCATTTGACGGTTTCCCACCCTCAAAAAAAAAAGGGCTAAATTATAAAAGGTCGGTGTTTAGCGTCATATTACTCATATTGTAGTAGTTTGGTTACCCAGGGTACGAAGTTAGCGTGCAAGATTGCGTCAGTCATAATAATATGTGTAGGTACACACAGACGCAGAATTTACTCGTAAAATGCGCTCGTATGGTCTCGTGTACCGTCTCGAGTCCTCGCGTTATTAAGGTGCACCTCATATGTGACGGAGATATTGAATTTACATTTATTTCGGGTGTGGAAAGATATATATATAATATTTTGTTTTGTTTTGGTTGTTTTTTTATTATTTGTTTTATTGTTTTGGATTCGTCCACATTCAACCCCTAGAATCTCAACCCCTGTCCACGTTCAACCCCTAAATGTTGTCCACGTTCAACCCCTTGGGGGTTTGTTAGTTTTAATATTTGTTTTTTTAATTATTGTATTTCCTGTGCGTGTCCCAAATAGAATATATTTATTTCTTTCTTTCTTTCAGTCTTCCGAAACAGTCAGTCTTTTTAGAAAAACTTTTAAGGCAGAGCTTGGGGCTTGTAGTAGTATTTACCTTATTAATTTGGTCTTAAGATAAACACACAGCTTAAACTTGAAATATAACAAAAATTAAAACACAGCAGTCATTGCCAAAAGATTTGAAAAGGAATCCTTGAAGTTTCCAGTCTCTCAAAACCCCCACAAAAACAAACACGATCCCTGCAATAGAATCAGTTCCCCACTGCGTACCACGCACACATCGGGCGAGCGAGCAAATAGCTAATTTACGGCCGCATCGCCGCCCCAGCATGTAAGTGGCATCGGCAATGGCTGACTGCGCCACCAATGTAATGCGCAGTGCGGATACCGATGCAAAACACTGCATTATCGTTCGTCGCGTATATTGCGGGCAATGTAGGTCGGCGTTTGACAATTATTGTGATTTTGTTATTTTGATTGCTTTGCGGGAACTTTGTTGGTGTTTGGTTTAGTAAGCGTGTGCGCAGGTTTGGAGTGGATGTAATGCGATTGACTGTAGGCACGCGCGGTGTTCTGTCAAGTTAACATAACAAACCTACAGGTATGGTCTGTTCGAAAAGTCATCATCTGCCTAGCCTTTTCCCAACTATGTTGGGGTCGGCTTCCAGTCTAACCGGATGCAGCTAAATACCAGTATTTTACATGGAGCGACTGCCTATGTGACCTCCACAACCCAGTAACTGGGTAATACGATATGCCTTGGTAAGACTAGTTGTCAGACTTTCGGGCTTCTGACGACCTGTAACGACTGTCAAAGATCCACAAATGACAGCCGAGACTAACGGCTTAACGTGCTTTCCGAGGCACGGAGGAGTCTCGGTATGTAAAGATGGTCATCCATCCACGAACCAACCCCGGCAAGCGTAGCTTAACCTGATGGATCGACCCGTGTGGCTATTATTACTTAGCCACTTATTCCTCTCAGCTATGGTCTGTTCGAAAAGTATCAAATGAAAATGTAAACAAATGGATCAGAAAATGTACCTGATTTCAATTTTTTGTGCCACTGCGCCTTTTTTTATTATTTGCATACTTAAACCCAATATTTTTATTTTAAATCACATCAAACATGTTTATCATTTGACAATTGAGGTTAACTTTGTAACTTCAATTTCGTCGACTATTATTCAATAAAAAATTAATCATGTTGTTCAAACAATCATTGTTAGAAAAAGTGGTAAGATATACAGCTGGAACTGGAGTTTATTGCATTTTATAGAAAGGACATTTATAGGTACGGAAACTTTAGTTTTGTTCTTATTTTGGGATATAACCGAACACAGTTATCTCACCATCAATCTTAACTAGTGCATATAATAGGATACCCAACTTTGCAGAAGACAGATAAAACAGAAAATTTTCAAGGGAAAACAAATGAAACAAAATCCGGGATCGCACAAAGTCGCGAGAGGTCGCAAGTCAAGGGAACTAGTTGAATGAGTACAGCGAGTACCGCGCACACAATAGCGCAGTATTGTGATCTAAAGTGTCGCTCGTTATCGGGTACGTGACGTCTGCTTCCGATGCACCCTGCTACGATAGGGACAATACAACTAGTTTTGTAAGGAATTGGTATGGAGAATTGAGGGATTTAGATTTTTGTACTGGTAGAGGAGTTTAAGAGAAAACTTCTCAAATCATTTCTGCATCTACTTATTAATGAAAAACATATATTTTGCTAAGCTTCCGACCGCAGCTTCGCCCGCGTAGTGTGTCGAAAAAAAGTAGCCTATGTAAGGACATAGGCTCCCCAGGATGCCATCGATCTCCAAGCCAAATTTTGTCGAAATCCGTTCAGTCGTTTAGGCGACAAAAGGTAATGTACAGACAGACAGAGTTACTTTCGAATTTATAATATTAAGTATGGATTAAAACTCAAAATCAAATTTGATTTTTGCATGAACTAGCAGAAATCGTAACGCTAAAAGTGTTAATACTTGCGACTGTCTTCTTTTAATTCAAAGAGAAGGAACTTTGTTGCTGACTGGGGTCCCCCGACCCCACATGATTTTTTATTACATAAATGCTTTACCAGCACGCGTAGCATGACGCTTTCTATCTCTACGAAGAATAGACATAGCTTTTTCTATACAAAATGACATTTCGTTTCTTCATTTTTGACATCGCACCGTAGAAATCCTTCTACAATCTGTCATTTTGTCTTTCGTTTCTAACGATCTTTGTCTAGGTCTTTTTAGATGTAGACTATTTCGGAAGAAAGTTTTCTACTCAAACTGTCAAAATCACACTGACAACTGATATTTGTCTATGGTAGTGAAGACAGTTTGATTTTGGAATCGCCGGTAGAAAACTTTCTACTCGACGGCCACAAAGTAAAAACGGTTATCTACAAAATCATGATTTTACAAGGGAGCGTTTTGAACGCAAAACTGTGATAATTAATAGAAGAACAAAGCTATCTTCTCCTATTTTACATCATTTAGTTAATACCAAGTAAATAGTTAAGGCCAATATTACAGTAAACTTGTTTGATCCAAAATACGGTACTTGAGAAAAATTGTTGTAGTTGACGTGACTTAAAATCAGTAAAAATTAAGAATCAAACAGAAAAAAATCCTATGAAAAAACGAGGAATTCGGAGTCGAATTATGTTAAAGAGTGAATTTCGTAAAAAGTGTAGTTGACTCTTTCTACTTTGCTGCCGTCGTACTGTCTACACGAAACGTAATTTTTGTCTACTCTTCCGTCGACAAAACGGTGCTCATGCTACGCCTGCAGAGTTGAAACATACATTTTAATATCATTGTTTTTTAATGTATAATCTCTATCATTTTGTTCTTAAATCGAGATCAATATTTGAACTTCGTTTTAGTAATCCTTAGAGCCAGAAGAGTAAAGTAAAAACGAACAAATGACTATATGACATTCTTATAATCCGTACCAATTTATTGAATGCGAAAGTAACTATGTCTCCGTCTGTAACCTTTACATGTCTAAACTATTGAACTAATCGTTATGAAAGTTGACAGATAAGTAGCTTGGGACCTAGAGAAGGCCATAGGCTACTCATCCTTAAATACGACGCGACGATAAAACGTAGGCGAAGGTGCGGGCAACAGCTGGTACCGAATGAAAGTCTACTGTCCTTGACCACAGCCACCTAACAATAAACGAAGCAACAATTAAACGCGACTATACTTTACTACCTTTAAAAGTTAATATTTTGAACGGTACTTGTGAGCTGTTTGAGAGACACTCTTGGTTAAGGGGCGACTTACGCGACTCTACTGAGTACCACTTAAATTAAGAAGTCGTTGTAAATTTTGCTCTTGGTAAGAAATCTTTTATTTGTTTTTACAATTTTTATGCTGTCATTACTTGGGTATCGGCTGTCATTCGTGTATCTTTGACAGTCGTAGCGGGTCGTCAGAAGCCTGAAAGCCTGATAACCAGTCTTACCAAGGGGTATCGTATTACCCAGTTACTGGGTTTTGGAGGTCAGATAGGCAGTCGCTCCATGTAAAATACTGGTCCACTGCATCTGGTTAGACTGGAAGCCGACCCCAACATACTTGAGAAAAGGCTAGGTAGATGATGAGGTCTAACAAAACAATAAACAATCACAGAATAACACAAAATACAAGAATTCTACATAACATAACATCACGCCTGTATTCCCCGAAGAGATAGGCAGAGGTGTACCTGTACCCACATTTCGCACATTTTCAATTCTAGTCACGACAAAAAGCCGAAACACTTTCCAAACAAACTTCATCTTTAGACACAGATTCACATGAACCAGGCTACCAGCTATCTCCTTAGTTCACATAATGCTTATAGATTTCGCATCAAGTACATGAAAAAGCTCAACAAAAACCTTGGAGGATTCGACAGACGGGAAATCCAAAGTTTTTGCGTGCGGACAGCGAAGAGGCGTGGCTGCCTTATAGCTGATGGCCAAAGGATCGATGGATCAATACATCTAAATAGGGTTGGAGGATACCAAAAGGATTATTTTAAAAAGGTTTTGAGGCTGTCGATTCGTTTGATGTATGAATTATAGAGTGAATAATATGTCGGTGGATTTGAGGGTCCTTTTCAATCGTGAGGTCGGATTATGGAAATCGGAGATAAATTGTTTACACACGAGCTGACGGGTCCACCGCATAAAGCAAAAGTTTGAGTAGGAAATTATGTATCCATACTAATATTATAAATTCGAAAGTAATAACGCTAATAACTCTGCCCGTCTTTCTGTCTGTCTGTATGTTACCTTTATACCACTGAACGGATTTCGATAAAATTTGGCAAAGAGATAGATGACATCCCGGGGAAGGACATAGGCTACTTTTTATCGACACCACGCGGGCGAAGCCGTAGCCGGAAGCTAGTTTTCAATAAAGCATTTCTTTTCTGCAGTTTGTAGTACTTTTTACGGTACGGTTATGTAGTATTTCGTAGATAATAAATGAGTAAAAATCACAAATATTTAAATATGATGCGTTTTGGAATGGACAACTGGCTTCATCTTTCTGACTGACCGACCTTGACAATTTAAAAGTACCTGTAATTGGTTTACTTGAAATAAATGATAACCCTCTTATAAACGTTTCTTAAAGTTAAAGAGATGTATAAACGTCGAAAATTTGATTTAAAAAAAACACATGCAATCTGTTGATGAGGCTTTGTTTAATATTCCCATCTCAACTTGCAAAGAAATGTAATACTACACAACTCAACTGTACTAAATAATATCTAGCTACACAAGAAGCTACTAAATAACGTTGCACTTGGCCCCAGCTTTTAGCAGATGTCGCTACAGAACAATACGGCGAAGTACAAAACTTGTCTACTATTGGAACCGCGAAGTAAAGACCCCTGCCCATCAACCCGACTACAGCAATCTCGTGATTATCAAGTTCTATGTTTAAGGGCGCACCCTACCTCAAATTGCTTAGCATGATCCTCCGTTATGCCGAAAATACTGCAACATTAGTTTTGAAATAAATATATGTTAAAGTTGAGGATTGAAGCTAGGTCCTATGTTTGGCGAAAACACGACTACATAAAATTTTCTCTATAGAAAAAAAAATCCAAACTATTCAAATTAGATCATGAAACTTTGCATAATAACTGAACTATCTATAAAGCAGGCCTAATGTATTTTTTTTTTAATTACCTTTATTTTCACTGTAAAAAGCAATTACCTAACTTTTCGAGGCTTGAGAGTCGCTAGCGCCCCAGTCCGTTTCGCTCTCATTCAGGTCGCGAGTAGTATGGTGTGAGCGAGATAAAATCTGAGGTAGGGTACAGCCTATTATATTGTACTATTTGGTTCTCGGCTTGCCGAAAATGTCATTTGTCAAAAAGCACAAAAAAAAAACTGAAAAAAAAAACGCTAAAAGTTTTCTGCCTAAAAATAAAACTAACTAGTACCTACTACAACCTAAAGCATTTTTACAGATGTAGGTACTTTTGGTAAAATGCTTTGTAAAATCCTGATGCACAATTCACGGCATAAGATGTACAAACCATTAACCATGCCAGAAAAAACTCGAATAAGGTTTTAATTTAAATGAGTACAGACTGTATATGGCAGCTTTACACAGATTTATCGAAAGCGAAATACGAAATACATGGGTTTCTGTACGTGAAATGTGTAAAAGCAACTTCGACCACAAGTCGCTTAAACTAAGAGCATAATAATTATTGTGAATAACGTTAAAATATTTACATTGTATGTAAACATGAAATTCAGTTATTCAGGAAATGTTTATTTTATTTAAATATAGACTGATATAATCGGATAAAATTATCCCATCATCACAACTGCCACTTTAAAAATAAACTCATTAACGCTTAATGAAAGCTACAGTAATTTTATGAAACAAAATGAATTTTCAATGTTACGTAACTTTACGTTGTCAAAAACGAATAAAATGCATATGAAGTACAATCTTCAACGCAACGTGGAATTTACGATTCATAATGTTCTATTACACATCGTAAAACTGGAGAATACAATGCAAAATTTACATTCATGTAACATTATATTTACATATTTTCGCAGCTTATAAACAGTCGTACATGAGTGGTGTAAAAGCTTCTAGAATGCTCAGACTGCTCTAATGCTCAAACAAAGCGTGTTCGTAATCTCAGCACAGACAGTTGATGAATGGAGTCTAGTGGGAGTAAGCCCTAATGTAAAATGAAACTTTATATTGTGGGAGGAGCGCGGAATCATCCCGTGGTATATAGAGTACAGAGCTGCTAATATTGCCAGATATTTGGGTAATTAAGAGTTACTACGTGAAAATGTGGGTAGATAAAAAACGTCTTGATTTTATTTCCCAAATTCCTATCGGAAGCTTGACCAGCTTAAGGAGAAACAGTAGAAACACAAATAGAATATAACCAAATATTCAAATGTAGGTTGATGCCAGACAAGCGTAATTTTTTGAGTTGTAAGTCGCATAATATCGTTCACGTAATTTCTGCTCGGCAGAAATTCTGTTGGGCCGCCAGACGAGCGTAATTTATTCAGTTGCTTTTCAACGCTTGTATTGGGTGTTTGTGTAGTGCCATGGATGGTTCCTCGCCCCCATCTCGCCGCGAACTCAATTCAGCCGGGATTGTGCGCGTGATTCGGCAGACAACTCATTTTGCGTCGCCGTGTGAACGAAACAGGATTTTTGTATGAAACCGAATGTAGCAGAAATTACGCTCATCTGGCTTCACCCGTAATATTAGGTTCGCGAATACAAAAATAATATCAAAATAAAACAAAAAAAATGTCCCACACAACTTTCTACCAGACAAACAATAGAAAATGAAACGAGTAACTACAAGAAACATTTACCAAACCATACGCGTACAAAATGTTATGATTAGGAGACATAAACAACAAAACTTAGACAGGAATAAAAGCTAGGAGTATTTGCTGAACTTCCAAAGGAGTTTCATCTTTCTACGGAGCGTTTGGGGAAAATTAAAAAACTTGTATCCAACTCACATTTAAGATAGAACAAACGGATAGATAAAGTTGTAAAGAAAATAAACGTGTTCGGACAGTAGATAAAGACAATCTTTGAAATTGTTTACAGAAAACTCGTATTGGTACGAATGGGATTAAAAAAGTTATTTGTTGGGATCGCAATATGGCGGATTTATTTATATCGTTCGAATTACGAGTCTACTGAAAGAAATATAAGTTTTAACATAAAGAAACTGAATAAGAACCAGCTATGATAGTAGACAGGGCAAAATAAGAGCAAAGACAGACATACTTCAATAATGTCGAACAACCTTACTTAATCATAACAAAGATAAATGACATTACACAAAACTCTGTGGCAACAACTAAACTGCCGTCCAAATGATTGATTACAAGATATCGACAACCAGGACAGACGAACAACTATAGTATCATTACACCATCGAACCATTCCCGGATTTTGACGGAACCCCGGGATTACGTCATTTCCTCTTACAAATACGCACCGTGTTGTCTATTTGGGTCAACCTTGTATCTCTATAGAATGTCAATGTCTTAAAAGGTTTTCCCTCAAAAAGTTCTTCACAGGGGCCCCTTGGTGAATAGGGAATAGATGCCATAAATGCTTTTGGTAAGTAAGAAGCATCTGAGCGGATTACATAATTTGGAAATGAATAGATGACAGGTTTGGGTTAAATTATCTTTTGTCAGAAGATATTTCATAACGTTGATTATTCATTCTAGATTGCTTTCAGTAAGCTTTTTTTCCAAACGATCTCATACAAAATTAACTATAGTGCTCCAGAAATTAATAATTAACACTTGTAGGTCTTGGAGGAGCTCGTGGCTAAGTAATAACAGCCGCTCGGGTCGATCCATCAGGTTTCCGTTCCAGGATTCCATTTTCACATATCGAGACTCCTCCGTGCATCGGAAAGCACGTTAAGCCGTTGGTCCCGGCTATCATTTGCGGATCTTTGACAGTCGTTACGACTCGTTAGAAGCCCGAAAATCTGACAGCAAGTCTAACCAAGGGGTATCGTATTACCCAGTTACTGGGTTGTAGGAGTCAGATAGGCAGTCGCTTCATGTAAAATACTGGTATTCAGCTGCATCCGGTTAGACTGGAAGCCGACCCATACATAGTTGGGAAAAGGCTAGGCAGATTTGACTTGTAGGTCTTGAAACTTATCAATATTTTCCATCAGTTTATCGGCGATGAACGTGAAAAACACAGCCATTAGAGGACGGGCCGCTGAAGAGCTATAACCACTTGATGGGTGGCGGTCGAGGGCTATCGAGCACCAGTTTTTGCCAAAGGGTAGTGCCGGCCGGTTACTACGCGTTAACGCACTACGCTGCACCCAGTTTTTAATTACAACATGAACGATGCAGTTTTTAACACGGATTAAAAAAAGAACAAACTTTTTTTGTGTAATAAAAAAGATTGATATACTACAGTTTTTTTTTTGTTTACCACCTAACATTTACTGAGTAAACAATTCCGCTGAGCAAATTCGGGCCGTTTAATCTATTGGACAATACACATTTTAATTACGTTCGCAACAGCGTCGTTTATGTCGGCAATATTTAAATTTAACAGCTAACAAGGTGCTCTTTAGGTCCTTACCATTACGGTAGTACGGTCTGAACCCTTTGCCGGTGGTAATTGCGACGTTTATCGTCCACTAATTAGGTATCCCATTCCCTTCCAATAGGGGTCAGATTTACCTCACACTCCCCTTAGATGCTGTAGGAATCCTCCTCATTAATCCTTCAGTCAGTTTCTTCAATTTCAGATAGCATTTTACGATTCTCGGGTTCTCCAATTTACGTGCCAGCGTTTTAGAATTTTTTTGCGAATTGCAATTGTTCCCATAAAGTATTACAAACTTGTTAGTATTCCTTACCCGAAGAGTGCCAAACGGAACCTTATTACAAAGTGTTCGCTTTCCGTCTGTCTGTCAGCGGCCTGTATCTCAGGAACCGTAATAGGTAGAAAGTTGCATTTTTCACAGATTTTATTGCTGCTATAACATGACATAGACACCAATTCTAAGTTGGAATTTGGTTTAATTTGACCGATACCGCTGTATACGGCCTTATGCGCGGTGCCGTAGGTATGTGCGAGACGGGAGGGGGCAGTGCAGGCCGCTCATTCGTCAACGCTCACGGCATCTCGGCGCTCATCCGTCAACGCTCACGGCTCCCGCCCCCCGCCACGCCACGCATTCCTAAGGCGCGGTATAGCGGTATCGTTGATGAACTATGATCGGGTATTCTTTCAGTTTTCGCAAACCTTTCATTACACGGATAAAGCAGGTTTGACAAACATTCAAAAACACAAACACTTTTGAAAACCACAACGCTTATGGCTTAGAAATGATTTCACATCTTAAAATACTTTTTATAAAAATGTTGCAGGTATTTCCTTTAGTTTTTAAAACAGTATTTTCGTGTTATTTTCGCTGGAAATCAAGGTTCAAATGTGGCATGTATTATACTCACGAACCGTCGGTTCCCACCCTCAGCGGGAAGTAACAGTTTAAAATTTAATCACATTTCTGCTCCTAAATTTATTTTCGCTGTGAAGAGTATAGCCATGTTATATAGAAATTAAAATGGGATTTGGACGCTAGGGTAAATGAATACTTTTGTGGTAGTTGTAAGTTAGGAAATTAAGGATTAATGTGCGATCTTATTAGATTGGACATCAGGGCTTTTCCACAAGTTTTGATACTTATCAGTTTAGGCATTGCATAGGCAGGAAACTAGCCTTGAATCTTCATTTGTGACTGTCATTAAATCCTAGCAACTCAACAAACATACGCACCAATTGCGAAGGGAATTCCTAATTAATTGCTTCATTTGTTTAAAAAGTCTGCTCGATAACGAAAATAACGCCATGAATGTTTTTAAATTGTCAAAATGGAAGGCATTGCAATCGTTAATGAGTTACGCTGTCGCTGGTAAGTATAGTAAGAAATATAAAATAAAAAAAATACAAAGTGCATTTACATACATGATTTGGGATCGCCTTTTAAGCAAGAATTGCTTAGGACTCGTATACGTAAGCAGGACAGTCCCATCAAATCCATCTCTCATGGTCACATTACTCGTGACGTAGAGGTGTAGTCCCCTCGCGAAAGCGGTTCTATAATGTTTTAAAAATATTACACAACGTGGACATTTTTTAGTATGAAAGTAAGGTCAGGCACATGTCGACTGCTGCCAGGGTTGCGGGAATGTCCGAAAGGGATACCGGGACCTTGGCAACAGGCAACTGAAGGAACTAGAACTATGGCATAATTATTGAGCCTATGTTTAGTAAATGATGTTCATGGAAAAGAGTGAAAAAAAATAGATAAGCTATCGTTGCGAGAAAAAATATTAAATTCATATTTATGAAACGCAAACATATTTTCATTCCATTTTATTATCTCCTTAAGCAAATACGCAAATATCAACAGCCAAAACGCGTTAATGATTCAGAACAAAACACCAAAGGTCAAATGAAAATAATTGATTCAGCTATAAATAAGTATCGAAATAATAATAATTTGAAACTCACCCTTTATTGGGAGCCGCTCGAAACGGTCGGCAGACCGTTTAGCGCATTTATAATATGAATTTATTGTCTATAATAGAGCTATAAATTGCCACCGTCCTCGCGCCTCTCTATTATTAATTTCAGCGGCGAGCGGCCGGCGAAAATTTATATTCTTTTACCAAATAATGAAGAGCTATCTTGGTGCAAAAAAAAGGAATTAACGAGAACGGTGGTAGACAAAGGAGAGGCCGGAGGCTCGACAATTAGACCCACCGCGGATGGATACGGGCAATTTGCAAAGTCATTTGCGCTATTAATAACTCGCGTCTGAAGAGTTGTGGTGTCAACTGAGACAGGACTGGCCCATGTGGACTTTGACTGATAAAATTTGTATATTTTTCTTATGAAAAATATCTTAGAAATTAAAAATTTAAGTAATAAAAACTAAAACCTAATTACGACTACAATAATTTTTAGTCATAATTGGGTTTTAGTTTTTATTCCTTCAATTTTTTTTTAATTCTTTTGGGTTTATGATATATATATTTTTGAAATGTACTCATTAAGCCCTTTCATTTGATACCCAACATGGTACGATTAAACAATTTTTTTGTTTTAGTTCCTGACTTTATGTTCTCTAAAGGGCGCCATCTTTAATTTAATGTGACGTCACATAGCCTATAACCAGCGGTCGATCATTGTCAAATTGTGATGAGTGGTTTAGAAGATATGAGGGAACAGATGAACATACATACATACCGGTCAAAATCATAACCCTCCTTTTTTCTTCGACGTAGTCGGGTAATAAAAAGGACCAATTTTCAAAAAAAGTAAACATATTCGAAGCTCGGTTTCCTCTTTTAGGGTACATCATTTTTAAAATCGGTTTCTACATTTAAGACATTTGTGTGTTTTCAACTGCATATGGGTTATTGCACTAATTGCCAATGGAATAAAAAAAAAAAACTTTCAATAAAACTTTAATTTGGGTAATAAGTTGCGTCCAAACCCAGATTTACGCTGTCTGATTTAATTGCTTGTGGCATAACATAAGTTGAAGCAACAATGAACGTTGCACCGTCATTTGTTGCAAAATTTGACTGTATGCCACAGACAAGAAACTTGGATCGTGTAAATGACGCTTTAGAGCTGTTTGGACATCACAGACAACCTCCTGTCATGATTCATTTCAAATCAAGTGACAGGTCTTTATTTTTTATTTAAGGCTTCTCATTCCTCAGTCTGTGAGCTGAAAAGATTTTCTCCAAAGAGAAAAAAGAGTAGAACTTTGCAGTGTTGATAAAAAGTGTTTCATTCAGAATCCTGGGGTCCAGACAAAGAGGCAAAATTTTAGAAACGAGGTATGCACCTAGTGATGTTCCTTAGTAGAAGTTATTCTTGTTATCCTAACTAATGCTATAAATGCGAAAGTGGGTTTGTTACGCTTTCACACTAAAACGGCTGAACAGATTTGGATGAATTTTGGCACATGTGTAGACCATAGCCTGGGGTAGGACATAGGATACTTTTTATCTCAATCTTCCTACAGGATCGAGACTTATGCTGGTGAAACTGCGGGGCGCAGCTAGTCTATTATACATTGTAACAGCGAATCAATTTTCACGCCTGCCCCTTAAGATATAGGCCAAATATTTTTGGATATTCGGATAACTCATGACCTAAAGAAATGCCATAAAGAAAATGAATTTAAAAAAAATCTTAAAATAACAATATTAATCCGTGAAATTACAAGACTTGTTCCATGTGATAAAAATTGTCTTTGCTTTTAGTCACATAATTTATTTCGTAGAAAATTATCTTCCTACCATTGAGTGCCATTAGTTTCTGCCAAATATTATTTTAACTTATATTTACAAATCATCATACACAAGTAAACAGTGAAGTCAAAAAGCCAATTACTAAAGGCTCTTTAGAAGTCAAGTGGGCCCACATAGCCGGGACAAGAGGCTCGGGCCTCGACGTCCCTCGTTTACGTTATCAGACTTTTAAGTGGAGTTCACAACAGCGTTACTGCCTCAATGCTCCCAGATAAGGCTGTGTATACACCGTCAACAGGTGTCGCAGTCTGATAAACGTTTGAATAGTTTAGGTATCGAGGTACCACAATGGTACCAAAGATAAAACCTCAGTCGTCAACTTCCTTTCATTCTTACAATTCTTAACGCAAACAACGAGAGCCTCTTTAGAAGCTTTTCCGTGTAATGTCCTTAATATTTCGTAAATGATCCCATTGTTCGGGAGGCTGCCGGGTGAATAATGTCGGCAGTCGGACTTGAATGCTGCCTACCTTTTGTAAATGGAGACGTTTTGGTTGTTATGTAAGTTGATATCAAGGTCTCAAGTCTCATTAATATTTTCGAGGAAATTCTTGATTGCGCACTCAGCTTTTATTTTTTAAATGTAGGCATAACCACAATGTGAAAAACTTTCAGTAAATCCCATTTCAAAAGCACAAATATAGGTACTACCTACGACAAAGTGCCGCGCAAGTCGCTACGACTGCACGTAGCGCTACGCTATCACGTAGCAGCGTAGCCAGTATAAAGTTCCGTAGACAGTCATTTATATCGAATAATTTTTATGGAATTATTTATGCGAAAATTTTATGCGTATTTTATTCTTTTCTTCTTAACTGGGGTCACTTTAGTAAGTCAATTTTGACGCTAGAGATATTATGGTTCTTTTATGATTTTAGAATTGAATCAAATTTTAGCTAGAATTGGAATGAATTTGTGTCACATGGTGATAAGTAAATCGTATTGTTTCATATTATGTTTTTAATTTTAGTCAATCTGCCTAGCCTTTTCCCAACTATGTTGGGGTCGGCTTCCAATCTAACCGGATGCAGCTGAATACCAGTATTTTACATGGAGCGACTGCCTATCAGACCTCCACAACCCAGCAACTGGGTAATACGATACCCCTTGGTTAGACTGGTTGTCAGACTTTCGGGCTTCTGACGACTCCTAACGACTGTCAAAGATCCACAAATGACAGCCGGGACCAACGGCTTAACGTACTTTCCGAGGCACGGAGGAGTCTCGATATGTGAAAATGGTCACCCATCCACGGACCAACCCCGGAAAGCGTAGCTTAACCTGAAGGTTCGACCCGAGCGGCTGTTATTACTTAGCCACGAGCTCCTTAGCCTCCTTAGTTTTTAATTTTAGTATTTGGCAAGAATTATTTTTATACAAAATACTATCTTGGAATACATTTTGTGGCATCAAGCGCATCGCATTTGTATTCAGGCCAGCGGCCATAGAAGGTCATTTCAAACGCATTTTAAATAATAAAATATAAAAAACCTTTCACAAAATGTTATCTCTATTTCTTTAGAAGTTAAATTCAAATATTCCACGACACAAGCATTGAAGGGCTTTGCAAACAAAAGTGCTTTCTATCCGAGAGCGCTTGCTGCATTGAAAGTGAAATAAGTAACATGATTTCAAGTAGTTCCTTTTCCGTGCAAAAGTTGAAAAAGAGAGGAAGAAAAAGCGACGTTTTCATAATTGCCGGCAAACCGAGAGTATCTATTCGAGATCTAACAGAATTTTATGAATGTCCCCTGCAAACTCAACTTTGATTGAATAATTTTGTATTAAGAATACAAGAAAATTAAAAGTTGCAATACACAACCATAAAGTATTGGGCAAATAGAGCATTTAAAAGAAGGGTATGCGGTTCCCAGAAAGTATTCCGCTATCGTATAAAAAGTTGCTCCAAGTCGGTAAACACGAAACCACAACTTACCAGTTCGCAATTTTACTCTGAATTTGTTACTTTGAGGTTTTTTGTACTGGTTTTTAATGAACCTTTAAAGGTATACACTTTAAAAACCATCGGTTACATAGTATTTATTTTAATACTTCCTGCGTCCCGCTGTTTCATCCGCGTAAGTCTCGATCCCGTGGGAATATGGGGATAAAAAGTTTCCTATCTCCCAGGTCATGGTCTACCCAAGGGCCAATTTCATCTAAATCCATGCAGGCGTTTTAGCGTGAAAGCGTAGCAAACAAACAAACTCACATTTATAATATTAGTTAGGATTTTTGGGGTATTCCACGTCAGTGGAAGTGGTCAAGTGCGTTTCGGACAAGTGCTGTTCAAAACAATGCTAAGAGTGGAATACCTCGGATTTTTGTAGCTGTATTTATGAGGAAAGAGTTTTTTGTTTTATTCCAATACCTGCATAATCAGCCTATGATCCCATTGCCGGGACACAGGCCTCCGCTCTTCGAGAGGGAGTGGACTGTATCTAACCCACTACACAGGGCCAGTGCGGGTTGGTAGACGACACATGTCTTCGACTTGTTTGGTTCTAGGGCATGCCGGTTTCCTCTCGATGTTTTCCTTCACCATTTTGAGAGCACTGGTGATGAAATTTAACACAAACTAAAGCGGCTGGCTGGCTTCGAACCCAGTATCTAACCTACCCCGTTGCCTATAAAAGTTAAATGCAAGAACGCACAAGAAGATGATAATCTGTGGGGTAATTTCGTAACACAGTTACTGTTTCAACGCCTTACATTTTGACACTTCAACATCATTCATTGCGTTATTGACGGTCGTGAGCAGACGATTTTTCAAACATATGAAACAATGGATGGCGGAACCAGACGAGCTCGTGGCTAAGTAATAATAGCCGCACGGGTCAATCCATCAGGTTAAGCTACGCTTGCCGGGGTTGGTCCGTGGATGGGTGACCATCTTTACATACCCGGACTCCTCCGTGCCTCGGAAAGCACATTATGCCGTCAGTCCCGCCTGTCATTCGTAGATCTTTGACAGTCGTTACAGGTCGTCAGAAGCCTGAAAGTCTGACAACCAGTCTTACCAAGGGGTATCGTATTACACAGTTACTGGGTTGTGGAGGACAGATAGGCGGTCGCTTCATGTACAATACTGGTTTTCAGCTGCATCCGTTTAGACTGGAAGCCGACCCCAACATAGCAGAATAGGCTAGGCAGATTGATTGAAGCAATGGATTACCAATTGTCTTCAAAATCTTTCGGATTGTGATTGAAAGTAAGAGAGGCATTTAGGGTGCAAAAAAGCACTATCATAACTCTTTAGTTGCCTTAAAGACCAAACTTCTCATCTCCATAGTTTACAGAAGACCAGACTGCATTCTGTTGCCCTACTTTTACTGATATCACAACACAAAACATACAAAACAAGGTTATGTAACTCGAAAAGTAGTGAAACTAGTTCGCTGCAACGTTGCTCCACTTTATTTCCGATCTATTGAGCGAACTTCGCTCCGATCGCTCGCAACTTAAACGTCACGACTCACGAACGATTGCAGGTAGCAAACGAAATGGTCGAAAACTGATGGCTTGAAAGCTTTATTTTTGGTTTGAACAGTTAACTTTTTACATTACATGGAGAGATCTGACCAAATTCGCTTTTACACATTCTCCTCTCATTTCTACCATCTCTTGCATGAATTACATGGTATATCTCATCTCATCTCAAGTTATACCATTTCTTGCATGAATTACATGGTTGCTTCTGCAATCTCTGTTAGTTCAATTTTTTTTTTTAAAACAAACCAAATTCCTTTTTGAATGCTGTAGCATAATGTGAATTAAAAAAATTAATATTAGATTCATTGATTCTTTGTTAGGCTAAGTAAAAAGGTTGTTTTTAAATGTGTCACTTAAACCATTATTAATAGAGTTTAAATTGGCGTCACAGGCTGATATTACTTGAAAGGTGTTCACCCTATTACATGGGAATTAAACATAACTGGTGGTATATGGGCGTACTATAGGTACACCATGACGTGACATCTACCAACCCACAATGGGCCCGCGTGGTAGATTGCAGCCCACTCCCTCGAACAGAGGAGGCCTGTGTCCCAGCATTGGGCACATTATAGGTTGATTATGCTATAGGTACACCACTGCCTTACCAGTCGGGGAAAAACGTCGCGATGGTGTGGTATTTGTTAAAAGCTTATTTTTAAACACAAAAAAATGCCAGCATGAATTAAAACGCTTTTACTTTCTATATAACAAACTGAAACACTGTTTCAGTATCTGGGTGCTTGTAACAACCTCACCGCTTTAAGGCTCGTGCAGACTAGCGCGACTTGTCGCACGACGCGGCACCGGCAATTGTTCTACCGTGAAGTTTTCTCAGAAATTGTTTTGTTAAAGTCACGTCGCGCTGTCGCGTCGCGCCTGTTTGCGGGAGGCTTTATTTCCGCCCTATTGTGCGAGTTTCACACATAACCGTTTTTAACTTACACGATCGAATAGTATGTAGGCCAGTGGAATTGTTACCGTTTGGCGACGCGAGTCTTGTTTAAGATTGTATTGTAAGATATCGAGTTATTTCTAATGAACATAACCTATTATTTTGTTACGGAAGTTTTGATTCTCAGTAAAACTAGGAATCGTAGTCAATAACCTTCAGAGTATCGATATTTAAATGTCTATGTTCGGTGCATCCTTAAATATGGTTAAAGCCGGCGACAGACACAGCAACAATAATTTGAACACATGTTTGAACACTTGTGAGCCACGGGTATTTGAGTATAATTGTTCAAATTTTGATCACATAATTATAACCGTACCTCACAAGTGTTAAAATATGTGACTGTGTCTGGCGCCGGCTTAACGCGAAGGAAAAATATGAGGCACTACCACTGTCTATCTGATAAACGTACAAGCTAAAACGTAAAGCAATAAGAATGGTATGAAATCCATACTTCCATTCTAATCCTTACTAATATTATAAATTCAAAAGTAACTCTGTCTGTCTGTATGTTACCTTTCACGCCTCAACCACTGAACGGATTTCGATAAAATTTAGCAAGGAGATAGATGGCATACCGGGGAAGGACATACTTTTTATCCACATACCACGCGGGCGAAGCCGTGGGCGGAAGCTAGTACTAAATAATGAAGTAGGTATACCTTTTACAGGAGGAAACGTACATAAACTGTTTATTACACAATGCAGGTCGACTTAGGAAAGTTTAATGATCAACACTGACCCAATGACCCTCCGACACCCGTACATAATGCAACATTATCGATTTTTAATTCAATAAGTCTTTACAAACGACTTGATGTTGTAGCACGACTTGAATGATGCCAACACCGCTCACGCCTGTATTATAACCGTTAGGCAGAGGTGTACCTTATAGTAAACTCAACGTTTCGCCAGTTATGTTAGTCCCATGTTATAGGGACAAGCCATCAGTCATCAACCGGGCATAAATTCAGCATCCGGGCTGCTACTGAGAAATTGCAGATAGAAAAAACCTTTTACAAAAAATACACCGACTCCCAAAAAAACACACAAAAACTATTTCGAAAGTCGGTGGCAAAAAACGAAAATTGACAATCAAAGACACCGCTCACTTCCGGAATTTAAAGTTATTTTTCACTTTTTTTTGTGTTTTTTTTGGAAGTCGGATTTCGGAGAAGTCGTTTTTTTTTTGTAAAAAGTTTTTTTTCTCTTTGTAGTTGTGGTACAACATACCCCACACAAATTTGAATACCACTACCTGCTATGTAAATAACAGTGACGGAGTCAAACAATATAATATCGTCTACACACACTAAGTGGGAAAAAATATGTAATATTGAAGCTAACTCAAAAACTACGAAAGCAAAGTTAATAAAATTTATATGGGACCACCTCTGAAGCATGACCTACCAAACGAAAAAAAGAATTATCAAAATCGATTCATAATTGGCGGAGCAATCGAGTAACATACCTACATACAGAAACACACAAATTGAGAACCTCCTCCCTTTTTGAAGAAGTCGGTTAAAAACCCAATAACACTTTGCCTGACCCGGGAATCAAACCCACGACCTCATGTTCAGCACTAGCGCTTGCGACCACTAGACCATCGAGGCAGAGAGAATGTCCTACAATAAGTGAGATACGAGAGGCTTCGACTTATATTATGTATCTCTCTTTCTACCATCTACCATCAGGTTAAGCTACGCTTGCCGGGGTTGGTCCGTGGATGGGTGACCATCTATACATACCGAGACTCCTCCGTGCTTATACCGTGCGTGGTACCGGTACAGTAATAAAATTTTAACACAGCGAAAATTGCAGAATAGTTTTAGAAAATTCGAAACTATTTCCCGGAGTCACGTTTCTTTAATAGCCCGTTCTTTATATTATAAGGTCTTAGGTCTTTTAATTAACAAAATGGCACGGTTACTTTAAATCAACTTTATGATAGAAATTTTATCTCGTCCCGAAACTACGGAAGTTTCATAATTAAAAGGAGAAGCTCCCTTAAGTTTGGGCTAATTAGCGTATTTTTGGCTGAATCGTTGAGGGAGGAAAAAGGTCTTGTTGGCTTAAAGTTAGAAAGTATGAAAGTTAGCGTATTATTTTGAGTACAGACTATACTGAGTTTAGCTCACTACAGCGACACTTATTGAGTAGGTACTTTATATCAGAAATATTTTATCAAACTCTAGCGACCCGCCCTTGGTTTGCACGGTTTTTACATCGAAATTTTTAGAAATAGAAATGAGTTAAAGGGTCGGACCTCTCTCCATACAAACGCTCGCGCCTGTTTTATCTCTGGTTTATGACCTTAGAGCAATGTTTTTTTACTGAACTAGTTCTATGCCCCTATGTTTTCCGTTTTGATGATACATTATCTGTAGAAGCACTAGAACCCTCAGAAAATGCTCAAAATTGCCTGTTTAGACCGCTGTCACCAGAGGCCTATTGTAAAAATTTGACAACTATTCATGAAAAAAGAAAAACATAGGGGCACATTAAATATCCTTATTATTCCATTTACAAAATATCTTTCAAATTGGTCCAATATTGGAGGAGGAAATAGACGAGAGCCGAACCTCGAGTTATGACTTTTTGTATGGAGAAAAGACCGACCCTATTTCCTCTTAAAATTGAACCAGAGTGTCGCGGCAACACGTCGCCTGCTACTGCTTGCAGTCGGCTACGGACTTGTACTTTTAGTCACATTATATGAAACAATGATTCCAGTCCTGCCAAAAAAACAGCGCAAAAACAGGCACGCGACAAATGGCTCATGGTAAATTCACCTCGTTGCCAACCCAGCCTGCGTTTACTAAATGAAAACCTCCATTTTATGCCTACCTCCTTTTCTTTTTGTTTCGTGTTCTTATAATTTGGAATACTCGCGGCAATAAAAAGGAATTTATTGGATTTTATTCTTTTTTTCTTATTAAGAATTGGGGAAAAGCGTTAGGTGAAATCGGGGTGTAGGCTTTGTGGATATTACTGCTTTCATTATATGCTGAGTTAAGAAAAGTATAATATAGAAGTTGTAGGATACTGACAAGATCCTTATCATTAATAGCATTGTTATCACCATATTTTATTTTTTAGATTTCACAGGTTTCTGACAAAACAATCCAAAATACTGCTAAGTACACAACACTGAACTAAACAAGTTATCACTTAGCAAAGTCTAAACAACTAACTTAGCCAACACTTCTGTGAATACCAAATGCTTTGGAAACTTCTCAAGAGTTTTACGAGCAATTCATTTGTACCACTCAGGTATAGTAAAACCGTATTATCGGTATTTCTGATGGATTGGTTGGTGTGTCGTAAATAGGTTTATGAGAGGCCGCCTTTATGTTATGGATATGAGGCAATATGTTAATGGGTTGTGTTGGTTATTCATAATGTTATTGGGCTAAGTAATCCGGTATATTGATATCAGATAAAAGTTGAAGGGCAGTTTGCATTATCGCAAAAAGCTACAGAATATGTCGTGGTTATTGTAGTTATACACCTATACCCCATTTGAAATAAGATTAGACATTAAAACAAACCCTTTTACAGTCCGTTCAACCGATTTTGACTTCTATACCGTAGGCATAAGGATAGCATTAAAAGCAAAAAAAGTTACACAATACCAACTATCTACTGCGGCTGCCATTTGTCATGCCACCAACGCAATAGAATTCAAAATCGGTTGAACGGAATGTAAAAAAGGCTTATCTATACGTCTAATCTTATTTCAAATGGAGTATACATTAACTGACACCGTCTTCCCATGGGGGTAGGCAGATACTAGAGAACGCCATCTGCTACGATCCCTACATACTTCTTTTTGGCTCGTTTACGTTCATAAATCTGGTCATGCACGCACACCGGCTGCGTTCCTCTAAGCTCTATTACCTTCTTAAAAATCAAAATCCAGAAAATTTGACTTAGAACAAAATGATGTATGGCACAACAAAACTTATAGGGCCTTACCACAAAAACTTTGACACTTGTTCAACCTTTGTCTAATGCAGTAATGTCAGTTTTATGTCAAACTACATACAGAAATGTCGTGTTTAAAAGGTGTTTAGGATAAACATCTGATAACACGGTTTTGTGGTAATAAGGATAATCGTAGGTTCATAAAAGAAAATAAGCTGTTATATTTAATAAATAAAGCAAGAGAAAATAATTTGCAACGTTCTATATTTGAGAGATTACCACAGACTACAGAGTTTAAAAAACCATTATTAGTGAAGTACATTTAGTAATACTCTATAGTAGTGCTGTGGAAGAAAGGTCTTTAATTTATACCTACAACAAG
Organism: Lithophane ornitopus; assembly: GCA_948473465.1. Lineage (NCBI taxonomy): Eukaryota > Metazoa > Arthropoda > Insecta > Lepidoptera > Noctuidae > Lithophane > Lithophane ornitopus. The sequence goes on along the minus strand of OX419632.1, from coordinate 13,026,989 downwards.
AACAACTATTCATGAAATCATATCACCATCACAAACACAAAATCACATAAATTTTATTAAGAAAGCTACATCAAAATACAATTTAATGCAACCAAAGGTAAAACAGACATTTAAGCTTTAAAAACATCAGTGTAACGATGAATAAATAATGTAAAACCATAAAACTCTCCATAAACCCGAAACTAATTATTAATTCAACTCTTTCATCAGCCAAGGAAAAATTAAACCGTCAAATTGAGTGTAAAATAATATTAAATTAACCGGAAAGATACCCGAACGGAAATAATGCAGAATATTGGAAAATAGGATAACTTAAGCATTTTTATGAAAACCTTTTTTTTTAAGGTGGAAATGGACGTTGACTAAGGAGTAGAGGAAATGTGTTTTATCGGGTACAGATTTGTAAAACGTAACATGATACGCAATGCCGGGTACAGATTAGTGCAATGTAACATGAATGTTATGTAACACAAAATGCAACGCAACATGAAATGTTACACTAAACTTAGGCAAATTAGTTTCAACGTGTGTTACGTTTCACCAATCTATACCCAGCATTAAATGGGTTAGAAAAGTTTTCTCAAACGGGGTGCATACGAGAACAGAATGAATATCTATCAGCTGATAATCATCTAAACACTCTAAGCTTGATTAAAGGGTATAGCACAATCCAACAAGAGAAAGAGTCTTTGTATTACATTTCATGTTGCATTACATAAACAAGGACGGCTCATTTGTGTAACATTTCATATTACATTTCACCAATCTGTACCCGGCATAAAAAATCATAACTTTCAAAATCTAATTGCCATAACGGGTTAAGTAGATCAGATAACAGCAGTCCCATAAAAAAACTAGCGAGCGCCTTTATTCATTCAGTTTAATGTCCTTTTTCGCTAGATAAAAACTCGCGTAGTTTTCCAACTGTCCGCTAACTAATGGTCAATGAAAACTTCATTTGCATTAAAATCCACTCGTTCATGATAATAAAATCATAATAATTATCATAAACTAGCTGCGCCCCGCGGTTTCACCCGCGTAGATGTCCATCCCGTGGGAATATAGGGATAAAACGTATCCTATGTCCTATTCCAGGTCATGTCTACCCGTGTGCTCATCCTCTCCTCTCTAAAGTAGGGAAAGTCGCGGAGGCGCGGCGCCCGGCGTCGAACGGTTCGCGTATTGCATTTTTATATCGTGATATCTTCGAAATTAAATGTCCGATTCGAATGAATTAAAAAGTATTTTACTGCTACATAAATACCCTTGATGTTAAGACTATTTATTTGAATAAGAATTAATATTATGTCGATAAAACTCGTTCGCAAATAATGCATTAACTTCGAAAAAAATTGATTACCATAAAAAAGGTTATAGTGAGTCAATCTTAAAAGATAGACGTGCTGTCGCGGACATTTTTTGAGAACTTTTAAAGAGGAACAATTCCATCATACATGATATTTGCGTAACTTAAACCGTTTACGCAGCGCACGCAACGGAAGCTCTCAAAAAGGAATAATTTTTCCCGTTTTTGCATCATTTTTCATTTATGCTCCGCTCCTATTGGTCGTAGCGTGATGTTATATAGCCTATAGCCTTCCTCGATAAATGGACTATCCAACACAAAAGGAATTTTTCAATTCAAACCAGTAGTTCCTGAGATTAGCGCGATCAAACAAACAAACAAACAAACTCTTCAGCTTTATAATATTAGTATAGATACATATGCACGAGTTTACATCATAAAGATTTTTTTTTTTTTTTGGTAATCTATGCAGAAAATTCGGAAAATGGAATTTTATAGAGCTTCCGGTAATTATGCCTTACTTTTGTGAAAATTATGAAAAAAAAAATGATTTAAAAAAACACGACAATCCTGGATTGTGTTGTGCACAGCACATAAGAGAAAGATATTAGCAACATCGACAACTACATAAGAAGACATGCCTAAACTTTAGTAGTCTTAAAAATTGGTACAATTTTTCACGAAAGATATAAAGCTATACAAATCTAGGAACATTCTAGAAAGAGTTTTCCCGACACGTACAGGTAAATAAGTAGGTGTGAGCTCGGGACTCGGTGTCGAGCACGGTCTCTCCTTCAGGTAAGTGTATCGATTTACGAGAATTGGCACCGCTCTCGCCTCCAGACGATTGTATTTACTTTAAATTGAACGAAGGATTAACGTGGGGAAAAGGAGTTTCATAATTATAGAAACGTGATTATTTTTCACATAGGGAGGGGATAAGGCTAATATTACGAGTATGACTAGTCGCTATAAATGGGTCTGGAGTTTATGATATTATCAGAATTTGATTGGCCTCATTTGGAGTAGAGTTTGCGCCACGATCTTATTTAAAACGAAATATCGGCACTCACTATGAAGGTTGTTAAAATCGCGAATCATATTTTAATCAACTGATACCTCAGTAGCACACCTCCGCCGCGAATCCATAGCAGCGAAACCGCAGTAGTTCAATTATTGTCGACTCGCGACTTCCGTTACTCGAATCGGATTACTCGTAGCGGAACCCGAGTCAGTAAAATTGACCTACTGCGGTTTCGCGGCGGAGGTGTGCTACCGGCGACAACTTGCAAATCTGCAAATTGCAAAAAACTTGAGAAATTTTGAATTTGAAGGCTACCCTGGCGCTTTCGCCTTAACATAACGTTCGAATTAATTAAATATAGATATACACACTTTGATCCTTTGATTCAATTAAAAGCTGACGTCAATAACTACGTCATAAGCAGGTGTTACACTGACGTAATAAACAAGTATCCATGCTATCCATACTAATATTTTAAATACGAAAGTAACTCTGTCTGTATGTCGGTCTGTCTGATTGTCTGTTACTTTTTCACGCATTAACGGCTGAACGGATGTGGATGAAATTTGGCACCTGGATAGATCATGACGGGGTAGGATATATAGAATACTTTTACCCCGGTACTAAGTTGCCGTGGGATGATTTCCTAACGCCACGCGGGCGAAGCCGCAGGCAAAAGATAGTGTATGTATGTTACTCATCATTCTCCTGCCCTTATCCCAATTTATTTGTGGTCGGCGCAACATGTCCCTTTCTTCCACACTTCTCTATTAGCCGTCATCTAGGTAGTCACCCCCTTTCTAGCCATATACTCTTTCACACAGTCCATCCATCGTTTCTTTGGTCTTCCCCTACTCTTATAGCCATCGACATTCATACCCAAAACTTTCCTCACAACATTTTCCTCATTCCTTCGCATCACGTGCCCATACCATGACAACCGATTTCCGCACAACTGTATGTGTGTACCCATACTATTAGCGTTGAAGAATTTCTAGTATCAAAGTATTTGATAACCGCCAAGGATATTATAATTGCTTACACCTGCGACTTAGTAATGTCTCAGCGAGATTGTATTGAATACCGCGAATTCGTTGAGTCATCTCACCCATTACTAGAGCCTAGAATTCTAGAGTATATTCTTCATCATTAATGCAATTGCCATATTAATTTACATTTAATTTAATAAAATATATAATCTCAATCAATCTGCCTAGCCTTTTCCCAACTATGTTGGGGTCGGCTTCCAGTCTAACCGGATGCAGCTGAATACCAGTATTTTACATGGAGCCTATCTGACCTCCACAACCCAGTAACTGGGTAATACGATACCACTTGGTTAGACTGGTTGTCAGACTTTCGTGCTTCTGACGACTCGTAACGACTGTCAAAGATCCACAAATGACAGCCGGGACCAACGGCTTAACGTGCTTTCCGAGGCACGGAGGAGTCTCGATATGTGAAAATGGTCATCCATCCACGGACCAACCCCGGCAAGCGTAGCTTAACCTGATGGATTGACCCGAGCGGCTGTTATTACATAGCCACGAGCTCCTAAAAAAAAAAAAATTAATCTAACACTAACAAAACGAACTATAACTTAACTAATGGAATCCTAACTAATATTAATTAAAACTAACTATACAAATAAACAATTAATAACTAAAATATGGCGTCGAAACAATCCTCCGCATCGCTGTCGGCTGGTAATGTATCCAAGAAACTGCATTGCCACGTTGAATGGCAATGCTTAGCCTCTGACCAAGGTAAAAGCCAGCATCCGCAGGAAAAGAGTAAGCCTGGAACTACGAAACTCTGTATTCGATTGACTTTTTCCGGTTCCTTTTCGTTTTCGCGTTTAATCTCAACAATTTGATACTAAATTAACACGTCGTAATGCTTCGTGTTTCAGTACCTACTGCAGGATCGCGGTTTAGAGTGAATTGCCATATTAGTTTGTGCTTGGAAGCTATTTTTATTTATGTTACTTTTAGTATAAATATTTTATTTCAAAAGTTGTCTCACGTAAGTTTGAAAGCAGTTAAAGTCGTGTCTGGTTTATCCACATGAACTGTCACCACATCACGATAGTATTTTATTTAAATTGGTTACGTCCCAAATTAGGCAATTTTTTTTTTTTTTTTTGCAAAATCTTTAATTTGTGGGCTGTTTTTTTTGTGTGTGTTTTCTACCAATGGCTGTTTGGTTAACAAACACAATACCAAAAAAATAATACAACTAACTAAAACAGATTCAACTCAACTAAAATTGGTATAAAAGTTATTCCATACACAAAATATCGGCTCGTAAACGTTAACTATCGAACCCGATTGTCATTTGTTTTGTCCATGGGGCTTGTCCAATACATCGTTGCAACAAACGACCGTCATTGGCGGAATGGCTATGTTAGGCAAATTGGTGATGTCAATATTTTGTACGCCTTTGGGCAGTTAAAATATTAACCATCCCCTCCACTACTAGCTTGTCTACCGGTAAATATGTTTACCACAGCGAAGAAGAAGATATCCCAGAGATATTTAAAGTGAGAGACTTTTTTTCAGCAGCTACTGAATCTGATTAAAAAGGAACTTTGAAAAGTCTTTGTTACCATGACGGCCAAAACGCACATTGAATCATTCCATACTAATTTAGGGGTATGATAAACACGGTGTAAAGTTCACTCATCCTCTATTGAAAAGGGAGGATCCTCCGACGAGACGGGTGTTGTTTGCGGGCAATTGCCCGACGATTGATGTCGGAATCTTGTATATATGTCCATCGTGCGGTAAACTCTAATTGCGCGATGCAGGATTTATGTGACGTCAGTATTTTTGTGTGAGTCTTTGATGCGTAGTTCGCATGTGGTGATGTAGATGCCGCCACACTAATATTATTATTCAGAAAGTGACTATCTGTTACCTATTCACGCCTCAACGGCTGAACGGAATTTGGCGCACATATACCATGACCTGGGTTAGGATATAGAATTTTTATCTCAGTATCGTTCCCATGGGACCATCAACACATTTCAGACCTACACACGGGCGAAGCCGAGGGCAAACGCAAGTCTAAAATAAATTAAGTCATGTTTGGCTTTCCCAAAAAAATTAACATTATATTGCACATAATGATGCCCTTGTGGAGGCCGCAAGAATCCGCTGGATGCGGGAAGCACAGAACCGGTCGAAGTGTCGGTGCTTGGGGGAGGCCCATGTCCAGCAGTGGACGTCTTTCTGCTGAAATAATGATGATGTTGTTACACATGTTCATTATTAGTCTCTTTTTAACCCTCGACGGAAAAAGGTGTTATAAGTTCAACGTGTGTATCTGTGTGTCTGTTTGCGCCATCGTAGCTGCCAAACGACTGAATCGATTTTGATTTTGTTTGAAAGGTGACTTGATCGAGAGTGTTCTTAGCTATAAAAAAAATTGTTTATTAGATGTTTTTTTTGTCACTTGTTGTTGCTTGTTCACATTTTATTTTAACAGTCGCTTTTATTTCAAGAGGAAGATTTGCGCCAGGCGTTCATATTACCAAGTGGCACTGGATCCAAGGCTGTAGCTGCAATTTGGCAAGGGCACCGTCCACTTGTCCAAAGTCTTGTAAACGAGGCTTGGCATGCGGTGGGTACTTCTTTTTAGTTGTTTTTGGTGTTGGGATGAGTTTGAAAGTTATGATAGATATATTTTGAGAAAAATATTGAATTCATAAGACATTTGTAACGTTTCTAGAGCATATTTATCTAATAAAAAAAATAGAAAATCTAGCTATATTTTTAATCTAGAAAATCTAGCTAACTTCTTAATCTAGCTTTATCAAGAAATAGAGCTTGAATAGTTGGTTAACCGCCAAAATGATCACTTAAGTTTTAAATTCCATTAATAAATAATAATAATAATAAAAGTTTATTCTGGTGAAAAGGTAAACACTAAATACAAATTTGCTTAAATCTACGAAAAATCCAACAGTTTTATGTGCCTGAACTAGGTCATCCTGTGTTTCAGGCGAGAATCAAACGAATTTCATTGAATCAAACGTAAAAAAATATGTTAATTATTTAATTATACAAATGTGTATTATTCCGAAAAGCAGTAAAACAGCTATCATAAAATCATCATAGTACTCATTTACCTAACAAAATCCAGTTGGCAACACAACTAAATAGATAGACCAACGAATACTATGCGGAACCACAAATATGGTCCGGCCGATCATTTAGCGAGATTGACCGATAAACAGTCGGGAATATCGCCCATTCACATTATCAGACTGACAGTAGCTACGTTCCATAGTTTATGGTCGAATATCATTCACAACATCCAACAGTCAAGTGTTATATTCGAGAAATGAAATCGAATCCCCTTCGAATGTAATCAGAGACTCTTCCCGGGCAAACTGCCAGGGACGGATACTCGGATACTGGCCAGATCCAAAGACTTACTGGCACCGAACACAAACTAAACAAAAAAAAAAGATAAAACCGAAACAACGGAACGAATGCTCGCCAGTGCAGTAAATGGGATTTAAATATAGAACAGAATTACGAGGATTCATATTATTTTAGTGAAGGAAAGGAATTTGTTTGTTAGGAAATTGAGCTAATCCTAACTTTATAGCAATTGTGCTTTTAATTTCGATTATAATTGGAATGAAACAGGTTAACTTAGAATAGTGATGTACCTATTAACGATGTAAATTCAGTACATGGTATCATGTCTGTTTTAAGAAATCTGCTGTATGTAATAGCATCATAATAATATACAGTATGTTATCTAATGAAGGGCTTCCCCGTTTACCTGCAATAGAAAAGCGTCTATAAATGCTAAAAATATATTACCGTTATTTTTTTATTTATTTATAGTAAAATATTTATTTTATTTTTATTTTATTTTTTATTTTGAGAGCAGTGGTGGCCCAGTGGTAACGGCCGCGACTTACAAGTTGTAGGTTCGAACCCTGACAGGCGCTTTACTTTGTGTAAATTATTTCATCACCACTGTTCTCAAAACGGTGAAGAAAAAAATCGTGAGGAAACCGGCATGTCCTAGAACCAAAAAAATTCGAAGATATGTGACATCTACCAACCCGCACTGGGCCCGTATGGTGGATTACGGCCCACTCCCTATCACAGAGAGGAGGCCTGTGTCCAAGCAGTGGGAACATTATAGGCTGATTATGCTTATGCTAGTAAAATATTTACAAAAACATTTTTTTTTTTTTTAAACTTTGCCCCACACTAGGAATTTCTTCCTGTATCGTGGGTGCGTTTACAAACATAGAAACTCACATACACTAACACCCAGACCCGGAACAACTACTTGCAGATCATACAAATATTTGTTCCGTGCGGGGATCGAACCCGCGACACGTTGCGCAGCCGTCCATCGCTCAGCCACTGCGCCAACCGTGTCGTCGATATTAAATTGATACGGAAAAGAAACACTCTGTACACGCACACACGTCACACTTGTGTTTCTACGTTGAAATACAAGTGTTCACTTCTTATTTTTTTTGTTTTGTAATATTTTTTTTGCATGTATGGAGGCTATTCTATTGCGGGTTAGCGGGAACGCCCATTGTAAGTTAACATATTGTATACTTAATTCATGGTAACAGTTTGCGCTCAATATCACTTACACCCAGTATTCGGCGCATCTGCAGTAAAGAGTACAGAAAGGACTCGATTATGCAGATCCTCGGAAGTCGGAACTGCCTCGCTATGATGGATGAACCACGTTAAAGGTTGTGTATTGAAAAAAAAAAGGGTACGCATTTTCATTCTTTCGAGAGCATTTTTAGATGATAAACGACTTACCTTTTCTTGCTGTCTATCTATTTTGGGTTCCGCACGAATTTTTTCCGAAACTAATTTCTTTGTAGACTTACCTAGAACAAAGATTTTTTATGGTTAGAAAAGAATTGTATTATTACCTACAAGAAATACAAAAATACATAAATGTTGTTTATTTTGTAATTCATTTTCTGAAAATCAAAAAAATCTAGTGTTTATACGACTGTGTCAAGCCATTATTTCTGTGCAGAGTTGGGTTCATAACTTTTGTGTAATACTTGGAGGACACTTTATTTTAAGTTTTATATCATCTGTTGTTGGGGTCAGTTTCCAGTATTCACATGGAGCGACTACCTATGTAACCTCTTCAACCCCGATACCCCTTGGTAAGACTGATTGTCAGACCTTCGGGCTTCTGACGACCCGTAACGATTGTCAAAGATCTACGACTGACAGCTGGGACCAACGGCTTAACGTGCTTTCCGAGGCACGGAGGAGTCTCGATATGTAAAGATGGTCACCCATCCACGGCCCAACCTCGGCAAGCGTAGCTTAACCTGACGGATCAACCCGTGCGAGGCAAAACAAAAACACTACCTTAAAAAAAGCAAAAATGAAACACTATCTTCTTAATAAAAGTTTTAGTTTTAAGGGTCCAAATTACAAACAGGTTTCGTTGGACTAGTGGTCAAAGCCACTGCTGAGCATGTGTTCGATTCCCAGGTCCAGCAAAGTGTTATTGGGTTTATCCATTACGAATTTCTTAGTAGCAGCCCGGTGTCTGTATTTGTCCCCGGTTGGTGGCAATAGGCTCGTCCCCCATATCATGGGACTTGAAAGAAAAGAAAGAAAAGAAAGAAAAGAAAGAAAAGAAAAAAAAAGAAAGAAAAGAAAGAAAAGAAAGAAAAGAAAGAAAAGAAAGAAAAGAAAGAAAAGAAAGAAAAGAAAGAAAAGAAAGAAAAGAAAGAAAAGAAAGAAAAGAAAGAAAAGAAAGAAAAGAAAGAAAAGAAAGAAAAGAAAGAAAAGAATTACGTTTATTTGGACACAGTTCATGAAACAAAATACAAATAACAAGATAAAGAATAAAAACAATTTTTTTACAACAATAAATTGCGTGCCTCACGTTTGCGAAATGCGAAATGTGGGCACACCTCTGCTTAACCCTGCGGAGATTACAGGCGTGATGTTATGGTGTGATTACAAAATGCAAGATAAGGACAGCAGAGGACACACTAATATACGCAAAAAAATTAACTGTTTCACATTTCTTTTTCTTGTCCACGACAAAAAGGTCCCAGTCGAATATGAAATAAATAAAACGACTCTTCTGGGTTATCTCTTAGGGTTCCAAGTTGTAAAAACATTGACGTAGTAGAATTGCATATTTTTATGTGGGGTAACGTTTTTAGTGCCCGGTATAAGATAATCCGGTTTTCGGTTTAGGAACAGTGTTGGAACGTTGGATATTTCTTGTAGTTATCATGGTTATATTACGCACGCTTATTAGCACGTTAAGCCGTTGGTCCCGGCTGTCATTCGTGGATCTTTGACAGTAGTTACGGGTCGTCAGAAGCCGGAAAGTTTGACAACCAGTCTTACCAAGGGGTATCGTATTACCTAGTTACTGGTTTGTGGAGGTCAGATGGGTAGTCGCTCCATGTAAAATACTGGTAATCAGCCAATATTGTTGGGAAAAAGGCTAGGCAGATTGATTGTTTTACATTTTTTGTCGGCGCCCTATATCCTACTAACACTCTATTCGCTTCATGAAAATGTCATTTTAAAATAAACTTCCCCTAAGCATGACAAAGTTCACCAAAAGGTCATCTATGGGCGATAGAATTACCTCTGACACACATTTACAATATAATTTTAGTAAAACCTAGGGTTACGGAGTCCTTCGATTCCCAGGTTGGGCAAAGTGTTATTGGGTTTTCATATCTGGATTTGTACCCAGTTAATGGCAATAGGTTCGCCCCCCATCACATGGGACTTACCTAACCCTTCGGGGCAAAAAGGCGTGATGTCATGCATGTTATGTTTCAGTAGAAGTCCTAAAATCTAATCCAATTTAAAGTCCAATTTGCAGCACATCTAACAGGCACTATTAAAACCCATACAATTTCGCGAATGCACCGAGCGCCAACTACAAAGTGTGTTACAACAAAATTTGTTATACTTTACCCGACAATTACCGTTAAAACTAGTACTTGGGGAAGGTAGCGTGTGGCCACTTCTACGAAACTCCGACCTGCTCAAATTATCCGCTATCGTATGCAGTTTCGCGACTTTCCACCATAATGCGATATCATCTTTTTTTTTTTACTTTCTGTAGTATTGAGGATTCCGTACCGAAAGGTGCCAATGGGACCTTGTTACTAAGACTCCGCTATCCGTCCGTCTGTCACAGGGCTTGGCGGGCGTCTGTCACGTAATTAGTAGACACTTGAAATTTTCACAGTGTGTACTACCATAGCCGCTACAAAAACAAATCAAAAAAAATAAAAAAGTTAAATATTAAGCATACCAGAAACGTGGTTTTGTTTTACAAAATTATTTTTAAAAAAGCGTAGTGTTAAATATTGTACGGTTGTACGGAACCCTTCGTGAGCGAATCCGACTCGCGATTGGCCGCTTTTTTCTAACAACGTTCGTGGAATCGTGCTTACTACGGTGGTGTTCCAAATTTTTCCTCTTTTACAGCGATCGCGGATTTCGTACAACTTTGAAGAGTTTTTCGGTTTATTTGTCAAAGCATACTTGGAATTCGGTTGTTTTGCGTGTAAATGTTTCGAATATACTGTCGAGGGGTTGCGGTACGGCCGTACGGGAATGTTGAAGTATTTCCGTACTTTATGCTATCTGATACTTAAACCTCCTGGAATGACGTGGAGAAAATTTTAGTGTATTTTGAGGCAGAATAAACGCACGACTGTGTCTTTTTGGATAAGGGCGGGCCAAGTAACTGGGGTAAATTCACCCCGGTTAACAGAGTAGAATGCAAAAAGACGTGTTTTCTGATGGCATGTTTTTGGTTAAAAATGTTAAGACTTTAAAATAACAACAAACAAATCATCCAAATACTAAAATTGAAGAGCATTTGAGAAAACGCCTTCAAAGAATCCAGTGGCAGTCAAATGGAAGCGACTTATTTCTTTATTTCACAAAGCATTCAGACGATGCCAGGACATTCCGTTGGCAAACCATTCGAGCTCCAGCACTCGCGCTATTAAAGATTTTACTTTTTTTAAACGTCTCAAAGTGTTAGCGGGTGTAAAATTCAACTCTTGTAGCGAAGTGTCTACTACCATTCCGACCAAGTCTTGGATTTAAATTCAAGTTAAGCGCTGTCTTCGGGAGATAAATTGGTTTAAGACACGGATTTCGATTCCTTTTTTTTGGAAGTGGAAGAATGGATGTTTATCTCTTAGGTAGTTTTAGAGTTTTGGGATTAGAGGAATGTTTGTCTATTACCTTTTTGGAAATTAAAAAGTTGACAGGTTTACATCACTGACGTCATCACGTCAACGCCGAAAACCAGCGCTGTGGCTCTGAATTACATACGGTCACAGCATTATGCTGAGCCATGCCCGTTTTGCGTGGATGTGACGAAAAATTTACTCCAACTTTAAATTTTTTGTGTTTTTCTTTGCGTCATGTTTACCGCAAATAAACTTGTTTTCTTTCTTATCTAAGTATCACAAATAACCTCTCTAAAAAGTCAATGCATGTAAGTGTCTAACAGTCTACCGCTGGTAGTTCAACCCAGTATTTCGCAGGACAAAATCAATATTCTACTGTATGGTGTCATTACTTTGCCGCCAGCCGTCAGTCGATAATGGTGTTAAACAGTTTTCACCTGAAATACGTTCCGTATTTTGTCTAGTAAAAATAAATCAAGCATGACCAACCATAATTTTAATTTGAGAAAACATTATATCCCGAAATTAGACTTTACAGAGTCTTATAATTGAGCAGCAAGATATTGATATTAAGAATAACAGCTGTGAAGATAATAAAAATAAAAAGCTTCTGTGTCCTGCATAATTTTTCCTTATTATGTCAAAATTGATTCAGGTGGAGGCGCCGACAGATGACGAAAACCCAAAAATGGTGGAAGCTCCGAACGCAAAATTATTTTAATACCTCCCTTGAGATTAAATTCAGCTCTCCATTTTTTACATTACCATGAGAAGCCCTACAAGTTCTTAGTTAAAAATTAAATTATACTTGTCTTCTTCAGAATTATTAGCCCACTCAACCGCCGAGGGTAGATTGTATTAAGGGAGCTGAATGAATTTGCATGTTAAAAACCTGGGTAATAGCACTACAATCTTAAGCCGGCGAAGTTGACTGAAGTTAAGGGTACAATAGATTTGGTTTAATTCCTATGTAAGTTGGTGTTAACAGTTGGAAGAGTTATATTTCAATTATTTGCTAATGACTGCTCGGGATACTGAAGTTTTCTTATGTTTTTTTAGAACATTGTGAAGATGGTAATTCTCGTGGAGGAGCTCGTGGCTAAGTAATAACAGCCGCTCGGGTCGATCCATCAGGTTAAGCTACGCTTGCCGGGGTTGGTCCGTGGATGGGTGACCTTTTTTATATCGAGACTCCTCCGTGCCTCGAAAAGCACGTTAAGCCGTTGGTCCCGGCTGTCATTTGTGGATCTTTGTCAGTCGTTACGAGTCGTCAGAAGCCCGAAAGTCTGACAACCAGTCTAACCAAGGGGTATCGTATTACCCAGTTACTGGGTTGTGGAGGACAGATAAGCAGTCGCTTCATGTAAAATACTGGTATTCAGCTGCATCCGGTTAGACTGGAAGCCGACCCCAACATAGTTGGGAAAAGGCTAGGCAGTTATTTTTTTTTTTTTTGTGAAGGTGGTAATTCGTTGAGATGAATTTATTAACGTTTTTTATTTCTCAGTTGCGTTCTGGTGTCTGGAGTTGTACCCGGGTGATGGCAATAGGCTCGCCCCCTATTACATGGGACTTATCCATAACTGGCGAAATGTGGGTGTACTACAGGTTCATCTACATAATCCTTAGGTGAAATACAGACGTGATGTTATGTTAGTTTTATAAAATGTTCACATTTAACGATAATGCAATCCTCAGGGATTAAGTTCAATTAACGAGTTCAAAAGCCTTCACTAATAAAATCATAGGTTTGATTACACATTCCACTGAAATTAATAAAATATTATTTGGGCTCGATGTTTTAACAACTTAATAGTATCCTCATTTCCTCTCTAAAAGCTAGCTAAAACGCTTTTAATTCATATTAAAGTACTAGAGCCGTACGTATACGATTTTAAAATCTAATTAACTAATATAGAATTCCTTTTACATTTGACAGTATTGATCCGCACTCTCGGTATATATTTTCATTACTTGTTAAGTAAACCACTAAAATCAGAATGATTTATGCATTAAATGCTGTTTTAAAAGTTATAATTAAAAATATACGCTGTCTATCTAGTCTTGATAAATGAAACATAACATAAAATATAAGAAATAATAAGAATAAAATAAAAGAAAAGAAACAAAAATGCGTTACAATGTTTCAAGTTAAGCCATCTGAACTTTATGTGTGGGTTTTAAAGATGTTTTTTCAAAAACACATATTTGTTTCCATGTTTGGAAATTAAATCGCAAACAGTACCTTCAAAGCCTCGCATTTTGTCCGAATTATTAAATTTTATTTTTAGTTAGCATTTATAATGAGGCTTTTAATTTTTACAGATAGTATCATCTTGAGGAGCTCGTGGCTACCTAATAAACAGCCGCACGGGTCGATCCATAAGGTTAAGCTACGCTTGCCGGGGTTGCCGGTTGGTCCGTGGATGGGTGACCATCTTTACATACCGAGACTCCTCGGTGCCTCAGAAAGTACGTTAAGCTGTTGGTCCCGGCTGTCATTTGTGGATCTTTGACAGTCGTTACGGGTAAGTTCAAAACCCACATAAAACGCGTCCTTATCAAAAGAGCATATTATAAGATTAAAGACTACGTTGAAGACAAGGAAGTTTGGCAATAATTCCTTCTGCACATGTGGCTTCCCTGGTACCTCATTAACGGCATAACTATGTACGAGTCTATTAACTGCTCCCAAATTACCATGTTTTTTTTTTTACATTCACCTTGACATTATTATCTTATTATTTGACATTGTATACCTACAATTTGGTTTCAAGTCTATAATAGTGGCTTTTGTGAACATGATAATTGTTTAGATTTGTTAAAGTTGTAATAGCAATCATGTCATTTGGTTTGAATAGGTCTTTTTTTTTATTATCTTACTTATCTCTTGTATAGACTCTTTTTCATCTTGTGAATGTGAAGTGTGAATTTTGTTAAGTTCTTATCTGGTACCTTTTGAAAGGCCTACACTGTCCTCCCATACCTAATAACACTGTAATTCGAAAATATTGTAACAGCCAATTATTTTTAAAAGAGTAACCGTGGAGTTTCTTGCCGGCTCTTCTCCATAGGAAACGACCAATTGGAACCGTGCACCTAGCTTCTGACGTTTCATAAGTGCCCATGTAGGTATATGTGAAATAAAATATTTTGATTTTTTTATGTCGTCAGCAGCCCGAAAGTCTGACAACCAGTCTTACCAAGGGGTATCGTATTACACAGTTACTGGGTTGTGGAAGTCAGATGGGCAGTCGCTCCATGTAAAATACTGGTGTTCAGCTGCATCCGGTTAGATTGCCGACCCCAATAGAGTTGGGAAAAAGGTTAGGCAGATGCGTATCATCTAGAGATGTGAATGTGGGGTAGGATGGGATAAAAAGTATCAATACTTTTCCTCATTATCTTCTTTTTTATTGGAACTAGCTGCGTCGTGCCAGATATAAAAAACGATAGGATCTCCTTAATCCATCAGACCAAATACTGTGATAAATATCGTACATCACTTTGTATTAGGTTCTGATATGTAGAAAACAGTAGTGGCTCAGTAATACCGGTACCCACTTAACAGTTATACAGGGTGTTAGGGTAGACAACGTTATCCTTGAAACTAGTGGTTTGGTGTCATCTATAATATACTTTTTCTATGGGAACAACCTTGAAATCGCGAAAAAAAAATCAGCTGTTCCATACATTTGTGTTCACTTAAATCGACAAAATGTATGGAACAGCCGATTTTTTTCTTGAGATCATCACCAAACTCCTAGTTTCAAGGATAACGGTGTCTACCCTAACACCCTGTATATCGGGGCACACACACTTTACTTTGTGCAGTTTACTTTATCCCTCCTGCCGTATAAATGTTCAATACTCAATACTTAATTTGCATTCCACAATATCTACTTAGTTGGAAATAAATAAATGAGATATATGTGATCAACGTAGATCCTGTCGGTCACAGCAAAATAGGAGAGAGAGAGAGCAATAGGGTTTTTTGTTAAACGATAACATCGTGAACTACAATGCTAAATTACCTGAGGGCCTAGACAAGTGACAATCGCTTCGAAAGCGTTTCGTATTTCTTCAACGACTTTCAACAGGATGGACATAAGCTTTTCGATAGCTTATGTCAGTCCTATACATTTTTGCCTTTTCCATCATCGTTATCGCTGATAGAATGTCACTTTGTCTAGGCCCTCTTGATATTCCTAACTAATATAAATGCGAAAGTGAGTTTGTGCGTTTGTTTGTTATGCTTTCACGCTAAAACGGCTGAACGGATTTGGATGAAATTTGGCACAGGGGTAGACCATCACCATGACCTATGAATAAGACATAGGATACTTTTTATATCGATATTCCCACGGGATCGAGAATTACGCGGGTGAAACCGCGGGGCGCAGCCAGTATAAAAATAAATACAGAATTTTGTAGCAAAACCCAAAGTTACACACTTAATAAAATCTAACACAGTATCAATACGCCATGTTTGCAAATCCTTATGCGAGTTTCAAATTGTATTAACTTGCTGAGTTTGCGAACATTTTTCTTGAGATGCGACAGTTTGAAGATATTAGGCTGAGTCCTGAGTGACGGCGCACCACATATGTGGAATGAATGGCGGATAAAACAAATTTTCGAGATGTTCGAACTTGTCCGGAATGCGAGCGGGCGCATTTCACGGCGCAGTTGACGTTTGTCATTTTAGATGCCGCGATAACTTTGTATGAACGTATACGTAAGAGATCGAAAAATCAAATTCATAATCCTCATTAATTACTATGTTATCCATACACTATAACAATGAGTATCATTCGAAAGCACCAAGTTTCACTTTATATTGGAAAAATGCAATTATAAACACGAATTAATCGTTGATTAATATTCTGACAGGACGTTATTACAATTTCATGTCTTTCAGTTCGTTGCTATGGCAACGGTAGTGTCATAGCAGCAAACAACGGCGGCGTACCACGCGCCGTCACTCAGGACGCCCTGTCTGATAAATCCGCTTGCGCGGTGCGCCGTCACTCAGGACTCAGCCTTAGGGAACATTTGAGAACACTTTCTGCCTCTCTGTAAAATCAAAGGAATATGAGATTGATGTTTTGTATTGAGTTGTTTCTTTCAAGTCAATTGTCATTTGTTTTGTTATTGATGTTTTTGAAGTTAAAATGTGCCGAGAACTTATTAACAGGTAGCAATTTAATTTTAATGGTTTGTTAAAGAATTTGAGATGTTGGTTTGTTATTTTAGGCGGTGTCCCACGGTGCGTGATATTGCTTATTATATTGAGTAAAGTCCGTGTTTTTGCATGGGGCAGATTTTCATGCACCACTGCACTAAGGTATCCCTACACAAATATCAAAACTGTATCGTGGCTAGTAATTACAACCACGCCGGGTCGATCCATCAGGTTAAGCTACGTTTGCCGGGGTTGGTCGGTGGATGGTGACCATCTTAACATACCGCCTCGGAAAGCACGTTAAGCCGTTGGTCCCGGCTGTCATTCGTGGATCTTTGACAGTCGTTACGGGTCGTCAGAAGCCCGAAAGTCTGACAACCAGTCTTAACAAGGGGTATCGTATTACCCAGATACTGGGTTGTGGAGGTTAGATAGGCGGTCGCCCCATGTAAAATACTGGTATTCAGCTGCATCCGGTTAGACTGGAAGCCGACCCCAACATAGTTGGGAAAAGGCTAGGCAGATTGATTGTATCGCTATTAGTGCATAGAACACTTTTGTCCAGTCTCCTTTTGGAGAGCATGGGAATTACCCTTTTGTTCAACGATTAACCTTAACAAGATTTACTCCTGGCCATCAACTCTTATATGTATGTGTCTATCTGCCTATACCACCAGTTAACGGGGCTAAGTGGTGAGCGACGCAGACCGATCGACTCCGGTATCTCTAGTGTTGGGACACAACAAATTACCCGCCTATTAACTGTGGGCCTTGTCCGCTATATGTAAACAGGACTGGTCCAATTGTTTGATTTGAATACGGGAGCTGGCGTACGGGGAAAGGCTTAGTGGAATTGAGTTGTTGGAAAATAAAAACTTTTTATTTAAAAAAAAACAACCGACTTCCACTTTTTTTTGTTTTTTTGAACTACCATTTTTTTTTTTGTAAAAAGTTTTTATTTTAACTAACTCAAAAACTACGCAAGCAAAGTTAATAGAATTTATATGGGACCACCTCGGGAGCATACCCTTTCGAACCAAAAAATATTTTTTGAAATCAGTTCACAATTGATTTAAAAAAAACGAAATACTTACAGACGAACATAGAACCTTCTCCTTTTTGGATGTCGGTTAAAAACATACCGAGTTGGGGACTATAGTGCAACTTGGCCTGATGACTTCATTCTCATTCAGTAAATGATGGCCTAAATAAAAGCGCACTGTTATATTTTCAACGCTCTGATCAGCCTGAGAGATGAACATCCAACACAATCAAATTGCCCAGCCTTTTCCCAACTATGTTGAATTCGGCGTCTGGTTTTGTCAGACTTTTGGGCTGCTGAATACCCGTAACGACTGTCAAAGATCTACGAATGGCAGCCGGGACTAGCGGCTTACCGAGATTTCGATATTTAATGGATGGTCACCCATCCACGAACCGACAGCGGCAAGCGTAGCTTAACCATTGATCGACCCGTGCGGGTGTTATTGTTTAGCCATGAGTGCATATAAAACTCCCTCCCTCCTCAAGCAATACGACAAAAAATAAAACTCCGAATATCTAATGACTTTCTCGGTCTACATACAAAAATATAATCAAATATATCCAATAGTTTAGTTACGATAGCTAGTCAAAGATCGGCAAACCCCATTCGGCCCATCACTACTATTTAGTTTGTTGGAAAAAAATACTTTTTTAATTTCCATGTTAGGATTTATTTGATAGTTCCAAAATACTCATAAGCATTATATTGCCAGTTTCATTTACTGTTGTATTGTCGTATCCACATTGTATATGGCATAAGTTTTCAAGTCACGACTATATATTTTTAGGCCAAGTTATGCGTAAAACATCGGCGACAGTATCACCGTTTAAAATCAAGTAATAATTTTAATTAAACGCAAACCTATGATAAAAATATTTGAACGACAAGATTTTCCAACGCTACCTTTCACAAGTCGGTCCCCAAATATATCTCAGCTACGTCATTAATGATTGACGGATATGACGTCAGGTGCTGAACAAGGGTACAGTAATCTACGGTGTTATCGCGATGTATGAGGGACAGTGGGATTACACAGGTAATTCGCGCCAGCCAACAAGCTAATATGACAAGCTGATGGATGGAATCCCTAATGAGATTGGGATATGATTTGTAGTTGCCTGCTTAATGGATGGGTTGGTCGTTGAAGTTAATTTGGGAAACTATTTTGTGTCGATGAAATTGTCTGTGTAGTGTGAAAATGGGAATATAGGATTGTTTTATTGTCTACAATAGTTTACACCTATAAGCCTTCATTACTTATTTAATACAAAATAAATAAATATTACTTCTACCTAATATTAATTTTATTTCAAATACCTTCTAGTAAATTATTTCTTTATTTCTGTTAATGGGGTATAAATCTAAACACTAACTCTAACAAAACTAACTGTTACTAATATTAATATAGAATGGTTTGGATACACAACAAGAATTGTTCAATGATAAGTTTACGTCCATTTTAATAGGAAACCTATTTCTAGCTGGCCGTTCTTTCAAACTTCAAGCGGAGCCGAGAATCGAGTTGAATGGCGTGCAATTGGAGAATTCTATGTCCAGCAGGGGACTCCTGTAGGCTGATGATGAATAACACTTTAATTAACATTCCAATTTTCAGTGACTGTAAGTAAAACCCATTTTCAAAATGAAACTTCTTTAAATATTTTCCAACGGTTAACACAATTTTCAGTGCTGTATAATGCACTTCATGATACGAAATAAAGTTCGCGTTAATTTCGAAACTACTTTAGAATGAAGCCTTAATGTGCCTGTCAGGTGAAAAGGAGTAAGCTCGAAGTAATTTACTTAAAACAAACTTTGCTAATGATAAGTTTAAATAAAATTCTACCCGCAATAAACTTGGTCACGTTACGGGAGTCTGGCACAGAACGGTAACTTAAATATTGTAGCTGTAGCACTTGAGTTAGCAATTTTAATTTTTAAAACCAATTTGTTACTGGTTCACCTACTTTAGTGGTTTTGAAACCTTTGGATTTATTGAGACTGAACGATCATTGAGCGAATAAAATATGAATTTCTTGCTGATATTCAATCTTCGACCTGGAGACTATATACGGTATATATAAATTTCTTTTCTGGTTGTTTATCTACGATTGAATGAGGAATTGAATTGTTTTTTTATTTGGTCTGAGTTTGTAGGTATTAGAGAAATTATACCGTCCATACTGACTATTCTTTTATTACTTGAGCGCGCAATCGTGAAGACTCGAAAACGTCCTAATTGGGACGTATTGACTTTAGTCTGCGACACGCATGGCTTAGTTGAAGCAGCTGCACTAGCAAACTCTTTTTTTCTTGTTGTTGTTAGTATGCCATCTCTTTTCTATCATTATTACTTATAGTGAAATGTAAAATGAATGATAAGTGGGTATGTGTGCTGCCGCTGCTGCGCGGAACAATTTATTCGGTTGTTTTGTGAGTGTATAACATATCTGTTAATATAATATAATTGTTCTGTTCTTCCAACTACGTAGTAATGTTATCATTAATCACTACAAAACCGATCACAAAGGTCGTAATTTTTGGTTAGAACCAAAACAGTGCAGAAAAGTTGTATGAAATTTCATTATTGCACTGTTTTTTTTCATTAATGCACTGTTTTTATTGTTCCATACCCAAAGGGTAAAACGGGACCCTGTTACTAAGGCTCGTCTCTCCGGCTCTGTCTGAGTTGACTTGACCTGACTTGGCCTGACCTGACCTGACTTGGCCTGACCTGACCTGACTTGACCTGACTTGGCCTGACCTGACCTGACCTGACTTGACCTGACTTGAACTGACTTGACCTGACTTCTCCGAGTTTGATCTGAGTGAGCGAGTGAGTGAGTGAGTGAGTGAGTAGAGGCTTGGCTTGGCTTGAGTTAAGTTGAGTTAATAACCTTTTGCCGCAAAAGTCGCGGGATAGCTTTGTTTGTTTTCATTAACTTGAGTAGTTATATCATCTATTTTTTTTTTTATCACGTTAGGTACATTGGTAGTTGAACGAAAAGTAGATTGCTCACCTCGTGAAAGTGAGTTATTAATGCACGAGGTTTATGTTGGTCACAAAATTAACACGAGTGCATTAATTCTTGATGTAATAATCTACTATAATATTCTAAATTTTTTTCGTTCTTTCTTTCCTCACCGTCCTCGAACATTAGCTTAACTATTGCAGCGCTCGGAATCGCTTCCAGCCCCATTGTCCCTGACTATCTCAGACCCGCTTAAAAATAAATGTCAATGTTTACAGGAAATTGGACACGAACTGCTTTCTGAGCTCGATGTTATAATGCTATCGTTGTCCTGAGTGCTTTTATATGGACTTCAGCTTTATCAAAGTATGTTGAGTTTTTCTATTTATTTAATAAATAAGTTTGTCGTTCGATAGATAGAGGGAAGTGAACGTACTATGGAATTCTGGATAGGTGGTGCCGTCAACCGCAAATTAGTGGTTGCACTACGAAAATCGTCCTTACTGCAACGATATAAAGGCGATATCAGTTTCAAATTGTTACCACTGATCTGAGGCCGTGGCCAGCAGAGGAGCTCGTGGCTAAGTAATAACAGCTGCACGGGTCGATACATCAGGTTAAGCTACGCTTGCCGGGGTCCCATCCACTGACCGGATGGGTTCCCATCTTTACATACTCCGAGACTCCTCCGTACTTCGGAAAGCACGTTAAGCCGTTGGTCCCGGCTGTCATTCGTGGATCTTTGACAATCGTTACGGGTCGTCGGAAGCCCAAAGACAGACAACCAGTCTTACCAACGGGTATAGTATCACCCAAGTTGTGGAGGTCAGATAGACAGTCGCTCCATGTAAAATACTGGTATTCAGCTGCATCCGGTTAGACTGGAAGCAAACCCCAACATGGTTGGGAAAAGGCTAGGAAGATTGATTTTGATCTGCGGCCTAATGTAGGTACATCTAGTTGCCTTATTGCATCTTGTAAATCTTGAGTAACCACTTCAATGGTATGTTGATAATCAATGTGATCACTCACTTTGTGTTGCCATCTGACAGTATTCTGAGCTGAGGCCCTTTTGGCATTTTATTGATTGTTTCTGTTTTTATAGTTTTAAGGTGTATTTTTCTGTTACAATGCCAATAAATGCATTTTTCTTTCTTTCTATCTTTCAATGGCAATCTCGTTAGTGCTCATGTCTTTCAAATTCAAATTACATACATAACATCACGCCTGTAATCCCCGAAGGGTTAGACAGAGGTGTACCTACAGTACACCCACATTTCACTAGTTATGTTTAAGTCCCTTGTAGTAGAAGACGAGCCTATTGCTATCAACCAGGCACAAATCCAGACTTCGGGCTGCTACTCATAAATTCCATATACAACATTACCTAGTTTTTGTACTCAGAGGTCATTGTACTCATCATTTTGAACAACTTTTTCTATGGGACCAACCTTGAAATCGCGAAAAAAAAATCAGCTGTTCCATACATTTGTGTTCACTTAAATCGACAAAATTAACAAAAAAAAACAGCAGTTTTTTTTTTTCGCGATTTCATGGTTCGTCCCATAGAAAAAGTTGTTCAAAATGATGAGTACAATGACCCCTTTTCGGGTTTAGCATAAACAAAAACGAATGTTGTATAAAAACTCAATAACACTGCCGTACCTGGAAATTAAACCCAGGAACTCATGCTCAGCCCAACGAAACAGTCGAATTACAATATTAGTATTCATTGCCACATCGTGTTTATTCATATCTAGGTGTTGAGAAAAGGCCGTCATTCAAATTCCATCCAAGCCAGCGTCGAGTGACATATTAGGGACTACTCACACTTATTCAGCTCTATTCAGCTTATACCCATATAAAACAACGATTTATTTATATATTTGCATAATGTACACTCAGTTACAGGCTAGGCTAAAACTTGAGTAGGTACATGGCCCTGTTAGGGCGCAGCGAGTATTGATTGTTTTTGTATGGAGACGCATACGCATCCGTTCAGCTTTCTGCGTCTATTCAGCTTTTGTGGCGAACAAGTATAAAATGAGGACGAATGTGTTATTATCATGCGAGTGTTATAGTAGAGTACAGCTCTGTTCCGCCGCGTTCAGCGCTGTTCCGCTGCATTAACCGTCGAACGCGGCGGAACAGCGGTGTACTACACGGATGGTTCTCGACTCCTTGTCGACAAGTTGCGACGTTATCATGCGAGTGCTATAGATGGAGTTCAGCGCTGTTCTGCCGCGTTCAGCACTGTCCCGCGGCATTCAGCGTCGAATGCGGCGGAACAGCGCTGTACACGGATGGTTCTCGACTCCTTGTCGACAAGGTGCAAACGTTTCAGCGGAGATAACACGCTATGACGGCTTTTCTCATTCTTACGACGCTGTACGCGGCAGATAGAAGCAGAACTGTATAAGTGTGACCAAAATCGTTCAGCAAAACGCAAATGGAGCTGAATAAGTGTGAGTAGTCCCTTATGCAAACTTATGTCGAGATCAATGGTGGCCCAGTTTCCCTTTTATGCGAATAATAACATAGGGAAAACCGAAGTAAACAGATATACGCCAATCTCTATTATTTTAGGAAAATACTTCAAAGGGCTTTCGTTTGTTTACTGAACCTTTTGTAGAATAAAGACATAGAGTATGTTCAAGGAAAAATGTATTACAAACATGGTCACTGCCTTCTTCGCATAGACGTCATATTTTTGCGTATTTGGGTGTGAATCTATAGGTACATCTATACTAATATTATAAAGAGGAAAGATTTTTTTGTATCTTTGTTTGTACCGAATAGGCTCCGAAACTAGTGGACCGGATCGAACCATTTTTTCACCAATAAAAAGCTAAATTATCAGGAAGTAACATAGTCATAATTTTTTTTTTTTTAAATAGAGATCCTCATGGAAATCGCAATAATGTAACCCAAATTCATTATTTGGCGTGCGCTGAGAAAACTATTGACGATACATAAAAAATATGTACCCCACATTTATCTTCGTTTAACTCGTCAAAATGTAGGGAACAGCTGATTTTTTTTGCAATTTCAGGTTTTCTGCCATAGTGAAAGTTGTTCATAATGATGAGTACAATAACACCTTAAGAGGATTTTAACGCCAAAAATTTCACTCTGTATAATAAAGAAAAAACTCTCTCTCGATGTTTTTTCAAGTCGTAAAACCCGTGCAAAACAGGGGCGGGTCGCTAGTCCTCCACAAACGCAAGCGCTGTCTGTTATGGTAATATTTGATATTATTCAACAAATTGGATATCTGTCGTATTATCCAAATATCCCGGATTAATTAAAACCCGATTGGGAACATAATTTGCATGTAGTTTCGCTGTTCGATTCCCAGAACTCTGTATTGCACAATAAGCCCCTAGGATTCACAAAATAGGTTGTAAATCCTCTACATTTAAGGTGGCTGAGTAAAAACCGATTACCACGATCCCATTTAATTATTCAGGGAGATAAGTTGAGTTTGTATCGAGCTGGAAATGTGTTTGAACTTCGGGGACCGTTACTGCTTCAATCAATCTGCCTAGCCTTTTCCCAACTATGTTGTAATACCAGTATTTTACATGGAGCGACTGTCTATCTGACCTCCACAACCCAGTAACTGGGTAATACGATACCCCTTGGTTAGACTGGTTGTCAGACTTTCGGGCTTCTGACGACTCGTAACGACTGTCAAAGATCCACAAATGACAGCCGGGACCAACGGCTTAAAGTGCTTTCCGAGGCACGGAGGAGTCTCGATATGTGAAAATGGTCACCCATCCACGGACCAACCCCGGCAAGCGTAGCTTAACCTGATGGATCGACCCGAGCGGCTGTTATTACTTAGCCACGAGCTCCTCCGGGGACCGTTACTACTTACATGTTTTATTTACCGTCTGGAGGGGACTGGAACGGAATATAATGTGAGGTTCTTCAGGAATGCCAGGTGCCTGCCAGGGTTGCGGGAATGACCGAAAGGGATACTGGGACCTTGGCAACAGGCAACTGAAGGAACACGGGTGGGTTTTAGTCAGTAAAAGTCTGACACGCCCTTCCGCTCCGCCCAGAGCGGGAAATGACTTCTTCATTTGATGATTTCCCACCCTCAAAAAAAGTAGTAGTTACTCGCAACCAGCGTGCGTATATGACCAGATGTATGAACGTAAACGAAGTAAAAGCAGTATGTAAGGATCGTAGCAGGTGGCGGTTTGTAGTTCCTGCCTACCCCCATGGAAATAAGGTGCGAGTTTATAAATGTACGTGTATGTATGTTTATTATATAAATAATTATAATGCACTGAGAGTGCTGCTACCGCTGCCGTGGCGTAGTAGTGCGTCGGGGATGTTTGCAGATAATAATATTGATGGTTTTGCCGCCATTATTAGGAACAGATGTGCATCCCTGATGACTCGTGTTCGCGGCGGCACCAACAGTAGTCTCAGTGTAATCGCAGATCGGTGGGATTATCGATCTATAATTGTATATTTTTATTTTGTGTATGTAACCTACTAACACTAGAAACTAAGTAAAATTGTTACTAACCCTATGGACTCCGGTCTGAAATAAAATATTTCTATTCTATTCTATAAAGTGAAGGGAAGTATCCTCGGACCCCTCCTTTTTCTTATATATATTAATGATTTACCTGACATTCTTACTAAAAAATGTATATTATTTGCAGATGACATCTCAATAATATTAGCATATGACAGTATAATTAATAATAACTTTGACATTGATATAAACAATACAATTGATTTAGTTATAGAGTGGTTAGTAAGGAACAATTTACAAGTAAATATCAATAAGACGACTTTTGTACAATTCCAAACCCGTGGATCAAAAATTGTTCCAAGGCATATTTCATATGACGGTATAAAAATAAATGAATCTACCAGTGTAAGATTTCTAGGGTTCACCATGGACAAATACCTAGACTGGAAAGGACACGTTGACGGAGTCTGCAAGAGAGTTAACACTTTCGTATATGTCCTAAACAGACTAAGAACTACGTCTAACCAAAGTACGGTATTGTTAGCATACCATGGCCATGTAGCTTCCGTGCTACGATACGGGTTAATACTATGGGGAAACTCAACAGACTCCCAGCGGGCGTTTCTCTCCCAAAAACGATGCATAAGAGCAATTGTTGGTACTCCTCCTTATGAGTCATGTAAACCTCACTTTAATAAACTCAAGATATTACCCCTGCCGAGTATGTACATTTTTGAAGTTTGTGTGTTCGTAAAGTCCAATCCTAATCTATTTGTAAGAGCTCGTGATATTTATACACGGGATAATGTCTACCCTCGTAACTCCAGATTTTGCACCAAAGACTGCTGTGTTCAAAAAAAATTGCTCAGCTATGTGCGTTAAAATTTATAATAGGTTACAAACAGACATTCAAAATCTCCCCCTACCAAAATTTAAGAAAAAGCTTAAAGAGCTACTGCTTAAAAAAATGATTTACTCGGTAAATGAATGGCTACAGGAATAAGGAAAATATTCTATATATAAATATTTTAAATAATGTGTGTTGTGTATTATTAATTCAACGTAGAAATGACTGAGTTTTATTGGCATTTGACAATGTATTTTACCAGGCTCATAATTATTTTATTGACATTATATAAGACTATGAATTTCGGAGACACGTATTGGCTAAGACCACGGGCTAAGACTAACCATTATTTATATTTCTTTATTCCTTTTTACTTTTAAGAAAACGATTCACATGCCATACCACAGGCTAAATAGAATTATAAGACCAAATAATGTAACATGGAAACCACCGATTGTATTTACTCTATTTATACGTGAATAAATGAATTTGAATTTGAATTTAAAGCCTATAAAACTAATTTTGACGTCAATATGGCTGGTTGAATGAATATTCTAAAAGGAAAAAACAAAGCATACGTATGTATTGATGGCTTCCGGCATGCGGTAGCAATACAATTACAACGTTGGTTTTGGAAGAAAAGATGGCTATATGTCAAAGGATTTACATTTGAATTCAGATCAAATATATCGATAGGTCGGCAAAAACATCGTGAGGAAACTGGCTTGTCCTAGAACAAAGAATTCAAAGAAATGCGACATCTACCAACCCGCACCGGCCCCGGGTGAATTACGGCCCACTCCCTCTCACCAAGAGGAGGCCTGTGTCCCAACAGTGGGAACATTATAGGCTAATATCGATATGAATTGTCGAGTTATAAAAAACATCAATGTAGATGCTAGGAACATTAAAATTGTATTCTCAGAAGTAAATGATGGTACATTTGTATTGCCTTATCTATTCGACTTTACAATCACAGTTAAAATAAAACTTGACAATTATACCATTACATTCGTCGACAATTCACTTGTATTTGCAAATCAAATTAATGAAACAACAAACACTACCTACCTTAACACAACACGATGTACAAACCAAAGAAACAGACATCGGAATCGTACTTCAAGTCGATTTCAATTACTTGCCGAGACTTGAGCCTGGGATATTCATAGCTAGCAATCACCACAGCTAATGAATACCCGACACGTAAACAATTGTGCTGTTGGCAAGGCATGGATCGACCAACGTTTTTGTTTGCTGTTCAAAATCAATGGCCCACGAGAAGGCACGATTAATGCCGAAGCGAGCCTATAGAAATGTCAGCTGCAATATTGGTAAGGACTCGCGGGTGTTAATTCGGTCGTTTATCATCAATTGGAGGACAAAGCTAAACGGTGTTTGGGTGTTTTGTTATTTATTCGTCTTAATTTTTGTTCATTGTCGCGACTAATTCTTCTTTTCGGCTTAGTTCGATTTGTTTGGCGACGAATTTCGCTTATTTGCTGTAGCTTTTCTCCAGATCTTCATTTATGCTTTAACCACATTGACATCACAGACAGACCAAGATATATAATGGATATATTTATATATATCATCTATATCTAGATGCTCGTTCTTTGACTTAGACGTGTTCCATTCTCTATTTTGCAAGTGAAAGGAATAACGCTTAGCCAAAGTACGTGTTTAGTAACGTTTATACAGGGTGTTAGGGTAAACATCGTTATACTTGAAACCAGTGGTTGGGTTTCATTTATAGGACGTAAAATCAATGGAAAAAGAAAAAAAAACTTATTTTATAGAAAATCCATTTTTTACCACAACAGTATTGCATCTCAACACGGGTGACTGGCGCGGGACGTGACCTGACCGGCCGCGAGCTCGACCCCTCCCTCAGTCAGTCAGCTCTTTCGCTAGCGAGCACGGCGTCGGACAGAAACTTTTTAAAACTTTTGATGAAAATAATGTTTCTTTATTGTTATTCGGTCATTTATTTTTATATTCAAGTCAACTACCCATGGTTTGAGTAACAGCGGCACTAAAACCGAGATATACAGGGTGTAAGGGTTTACCCATATCTCGGTTTTAGTGCAAATATTTTCATTTCTGCTACTTGGTCGTTTTCATCCTTATGTAAAAGTAATCTACGTACTGTAATGTCGGTCAAATTCAGTAAATTGGATCACACTTTAGAAGCTTGCGACCAATTTAAAACGTGCGGGTTTAACAAGTTTCTAATTACATCAATTGGCCTGAACTCTTCAGGACTCATATCTTTTAAAAGATTTTATTTTCTTTCTAAGATTCGAGTGTGAGTTCTTCCTAAGCTTTTGAAGGTAATAAATCTGTTACTTGTGTTACCGGTTCCGTATGCGATTTATAGCTTCTAGAACCATCTAACGTCTTTTCTTAGTCCTCCAGGGTGTAGTTAACTGTCAATATAAAGAGAATATGTAAGGAAAAGTACATTGAAATCCCGAAGGCTTTCTTAATGGAAATAAGTTCTTCGAATTTCGCTATCTAGGCATTGTGAACGACTTTTCCGTCTTTTTGAGATTATTTTAGATTAAGATTCGAAAGCGTTTCAGCGTTATGTTTTAGAGAAAACAAAAATCTGCTGTTCCCTACATTTATGTTTGCATAGCTCCGTTCGTCCCACCAGTGGGACGAAAGGGAATACACGCTCGTAAAATGTAGGGAAGCGCTACGTTTTTATTTCGCGATTTGACCCTTGGCAACAGACAACTGAAGGAACACGGGTGGGTTTTAGTCACTAAAACTCTATCACGCCCTCCCGCTCCGCCCAGAGCGGGAGAAGTCATTTGACGATTTCCCAAAAAAAAAAAAAGGGTTGGTCCCATAGTGAAAGTTATTCATAATGATGAGTACAATAACCCCTTAAGACATTTCGTGTATAAATAGAAAATTGAACCCCAAAAACATTTTTTTATCATCATCATCGTCATGGGGTATTCGAATCACCCCCATGTATGTTACGCGATTTTTCATAGTTTTCGAACATAAATTGAAAAATGTATATTCGGTGAATGATTTAAATTTTCAACTTCAAATTAAAAATCTAAATAGGTTACTTCATGGTTCCTAAGAAGGCTTAAAGAATGCGCCAGACTCTCAGTTTTCATAATCAAATAAAAAAGTAGTAGGTACTTAATGTGGCTAAGTTGGCTAAAATCGGCCTTCAAAGACAGCGAGATGGACCATTCTCAAATGTAGGCAACAGACAAAAAAATTTTTTTTTACCATTTATCGTTCCTAAGTGTAAAATTCTCATAAATTCCGAAAAAAATCATAACTCGAAAACTATGAAAAATCGCGGAACATACATGGGTAATTCGGATACCCCACGGTACGAGGGACCGAATTTTTTTTTTTGGACTTCAATTTTCCGGCTACCCTGTATATAGTAAGCGATGATGTGGTCGATTATGAAGCATGCTTGCTTAGAAATAACCTATTCAGTCTCATATTTCAAAAATGCCCTATTAACTCCCTAAACCTTGCCTTGCCTTTAATTTCCCTTATGTCTTAGCTACAGGTTCTCTGCCTCTTAATCTTACCTGTCATAACCAGTTATGTCTAGTTTGGAAGCCAGCCAGGCATTCGTTAATATAGCCGGAATGTCCTGCACAGTGCGCCAAACAATAGTCATCGACATGTACATTAGTGCGTTTAATATCCCACCGGCCATTTCGCATCGTAATCACAGCCCTGAATTATTGTTCCAGTGGATTGTTCGTGTGTGCTTGTGTGTGGGTTGTATTAGATTGTTCCAGTGAATAATTAGGGTTGCCCTAATTGCACGTGCTCAAGGACTTATATAATGTCGTTTTAAGTGTTTGAATGGATTAGTATTTTTCAGTTTATGTGAGATTTGCATCTTTTGGTAGTGGTTTTATCATTAGTATCATTTGACTTGTCCATGATACCATCAGTCATTTATGTTATTTCTATGCAAATAAAACTAGTATCGTCTGTGTGTTTGTGAGCAGCGTCTGCAATGAGGTCAACCTATATTTGACACAATTATACATTAGCTTATGATATCGCACCTCCGGTCAAATAGTGTCACAACTCAAAAAATTGAAAAACCTTTTTTATTGTACCATTCGTTTCAGAAAACATCAAAATCTTATCTCAGATAGTGTCATACTTATGGTTTAAATATTTATCCCTAGATGACACCATTGTCATTATAATGTTCAATGAAAGTTTCTTTGGGAAGTTAAATTTCAAACACCTTTTTCTCTAAAAATTGATTTTTTGACTTACGACACTATTTGAGCGGAGTCGCGATATGTGATATCCCGTATCTCTTTAGTTTCGATGTGGTTTCAACTCTAAAACGTGCAACAAATGTTGGAAACGACTAAATTTTCAACCGCATGAAATTCCCCATATATGTAGTATACATTTGAAACGAAACTGGACGAATTAGCGCCAAATTAGGTTAGTTTACGTAGTTTTCGGTCCGCGGTAACGATGAACATTCGTTATCGTGTGTACCTGCACAGATGTTTGGTTTATAGGTATTTGTCGTGTTGTTAAATAAGGGATTAAAACTATGATCAATTGATTCACTGTTTTAATAGTCTGTAATTTTGTAAACTGGTTTAAAACTGATAAACAAGGGATTGAAAGAGTTATGAAAAATAAACTTTTTGTTTAATAATAGTAATATTAAGTTCGCCTCTGTACATTTGTTTACTTGAAGTATTCAATAAATAATACTAGTGTTTATAGGGGTCAGAGGCTCGTAAACACCAACGTACCTACAGAATTTAAAATAATGCCATGTGCTTTACCACTGAACGAGTTTGTTGAAAGAATTCATGATCAATGCCCATTGCTTCTTGATGAATCCAAAAATCAAAATTTTCATGTGCCTTCCTCAAACCAAATAAAAAACCAAGACATAGCGCTGCGAACAATACAGCGAAGCATGCCAAAACTACACCTCCGCTCTATGCATACACGCTCACACGCATACATTTACAACCATTAACAGGAAATAGGGTCGGTCCCTCTCCATACAAACGCTCTCGCCTGTTTTCTTTCTGGTTTATGACCTTAGAGCAATTATTTTTTACAGTGAAATAAATATCAACCAGTTCTATGGCCCTATGTTTTCCGTGTTGATGATACATTATCTGTAGAAGCACTAGAACAATCAGAAAATGCTCAAAATTGCCTGTTTAGACCGCTGTCATCAGAAACCTATTGTACAAATTTTACAACTATTAATGAAATAGGATAAACATAGGGGGGCACAGTAAATATCCTTCTTATTGAATTTATAAAATATCTTTCAAATTGGTACAATATTGGAGGAGGAAATAGACGAGAGCAGAACCTCGAATTTTTGTATGTAGAAAAGACCGACCCTATGTCCTCTTAACAATCAAACTACACCTCACTAAGTGCACACAGGTCACTGTTGACAGCGCTCTGTCTTGGTTCTTATTTGGTCTAAGGAGCCTTTAATAACATCATTCAAGTGGTATATATACCAATCAAATCAAACCCGTACATAACAATATACATTAGCACAGTGTACTTAGCGATTGAATGTAATTTATACGATTGGTTTACTCGTTTCTCAGAGTACATAATTTTCGAACCCATCTCTGTAATTATACCCATATATTATGTATAGCTAAATCAATTTAGCTATCAACCTAATGTAAACCAGTCTAGTGTAATCAATTAGATAGATATGTAGTGATTTGATGGACGCTAATAGATAGGTATAGAAATAGGTCGACTCCACACAATTAGCGAAAACGCACGCATACAAATAAGCGTCTACATAGAGCAAGCAGATAGAGCAAGCAGAGTCGCGACTTGGATTGATTCGAAATCTTTTGAGATTGCCGCACATATGCGTCGACGTGGGATCAATAGTTCTCGGGGAAGACCTGAGGGCCTAGACAAAAGTGACATTCTATCAGCGATAACGATGATGGAAAAGGCAAAAATCTATAGGACTGACATAAGCTATCAAAAAGCTTATGTCAATCCTGTTGAAAGTCGTTGTAGAAATACGAAACGCTTTCGAAGCGATTGTCACTTGCCCTCCGCACAGACCAGGGAAGCATCGCAATAATAATCGGTGGAATAATGCTGCCAATAATGATGATGGTGACGAGTCGCTCGCTGACTAAAGCCAGCCTTCTGTACCAATTTATTTGGTTCCTATACGGTCCGGGTTTCGTTACTAATGACCAATGCATCGGTTCACCAATCTCGTGGATCGCTGAACTTTAATTTGGTAATTAGCCAGTAATCTGATGTATGGGGCTTGTTAGCGGGATAGGTTCGGCTATGATTGGTGGGTATTTAACAGGTATCGGGTTTCTAATTTTAAATTTTAGGTAGAAATTTTTGAAGGGGTACTTTGAGAAGTGAAATTATTCAACATGACGATGCAAGTCATCGTTATTGAAATTGACAGCAATTGCAACGACATTTCAGTTAAAAGTGTCAACTAATAGTTAGGTAGGGGTTCGAGTTAGGGCTTCGAATTGATTTCTGCAAAAAACTATAGTGAAAAAATATGCCGTGACACGTTGCGTCATCGTAACGTGTTTATGTGTTTGAGCCCATATTCGTAATTCTAAATCTTCATCAAAACTTACTTTTGGTCACTAAATATTCTACTTCCCGTTTTTAATTGTTCTATAGACAACTAATTGTAACCGTGCCAGAAATTACTTTCATAGAGCGTGGCACCAATCAAGTTTAATTGGCGTTCTTAACAATATAAAGTTATTAAACAAGGAATATATTCATGTATATACATTATTGATGACATTTAATCACCCTGAGAACAGTGCCGTAGAGTCTCACCTGACAAATTGGATATGAATTTCCAGTGTGTTTCACGTAACGAGGATACGACAAGACATATACCGCAATTGTTTTTAGAGGCTCGGCTTACAAGTGAAGCATATCATGTCGTACTGAAACTGTCCTTGGTATACGTAGTTGTTTTTCTAGACTGATATATAACTGAGGACCATAAAAACGAAAACGATGATGGAAAGTAAACAAAAAATAAACAACCGAATCTAAAAAAAAACACAAAAAAAGTGAAAATTAACTTTAATTTCGGAAGTCGGTGTCTTTGATTTTCAATTTTCAGTTTTTGCCACCGAATTCCGAAATTAAAGTTATTTTTCACATTTTTATTGTGTTTTTTGGAAGTCGGTTGTTTTTTTTTGTAAAAAGTTTTTATTTTTCACTTTCTAGTTGTGGTACCTACCCCACGCAAATTCGAATACCACTATTTTCAGTTTTTGCCACCGAATTCCGAAATTAAAGTTATTTTTCACATTTTTATTGTGTTTTTTGGAAGTCGGTTGTTTTTTTTTGTAAAAAGTTTTTATTTTTCACTTTCTAGTTGTGGTACCTACCCTACACAAATTCGAATACCACTACCTGCTAGGTATATAAATAACAGTGACGGAGTCAACTAAAATATCGTCTACATAGACTAAGTGGGAAAAATACGTAATTATTTAAGCTAACTGAAAAACTACGCAAGCAAAGTTAATGAAATTTATATGAGACCTCTGAAGCATGACCTACCAAACAAAAAAAGAATCATCAAAATCGATTCATAATTAGCGGAGTAATCGAGTAACATACACAAAAAAAAAACATACAGACGAATTGAGAACCTCCTCGTTTTTGAAGAAGTCAGTAAAAATGTTTTGGATTAACATAAGCTACCGATGATACGATATTAGGTACATGGAGGCTGTTGTCATCAATCAGGAACAAGACAACGGTACATCGAAAGACTTTGACTGTATACCTGTATACTGAATTCTCCATGAAACATAATACCATATTGATAATCGGTTGTCATCCATCACTTAGTTTCTATGTGCTACCGAAGCGGGGAACAAACATAGGTGTTGTTTGTGAGTCAATATCGGAGCGGGGAAGTTCGGCGTTCGCTACAAGTGTATAGTTTGCATTGAATTTACTGTTTCATGTTTGTGTTTATGTAACTGAGTGGTTCTAAGAAAAATATCTCTATTATTACGTAGGTAATGTAGAGGTTTTAACTGAGATAGCTTCCTCATTAAACCTCAATGGTATTTTAAGAAGTTAATGTGGAGATAAACACTATTTTGCGACGCGACGATACCTACCTTTTTTGTCGGGGGTTTTAAAAATTTTAATTTAACTTTTGTGTATTTAGAAAAATAGGAAAACGTTCGACAGTGTGGTCGGAGAGCTGACTGCTGACAGCTCCGTCTTGATGAAATTAAAGTTTTAGCTAAGTATAGAAGTAATAATCCAAAGTTATTTAACAACACGTCTTTTATTAACCCGATATCGCAAGATCCTAAGACCTTGCAGTACCTATGTCTTAAATAATTAAGTCCCGACATACCTACCCGTATCATAGTTACATTAGGTTAATCTTATGATAATTTTCGGTTTTTTAAACTTTTTTTTAAGGTATTTTATTTTTATTTTGTACGGGTTTCTTTATCGCACGCCATTTCTTTATCACCCTGTATAATACCAAACCAAGTTGATATTTGTTATTGCTAAATTTAAATAAAATTGTCAATTGGCAAAAAAATTGGTGTTGACGACACCAAATTTTTTGCTTCACTATTTATTTGCCATAATATATACAATTTTATGCCAGGAAAAAAACTGAAATACTTGACTACGAACAGGAAAATTCAATCTACAAGTAAAAATAACAAAAATCACATTACAGCTCCTTCATCAATCCGAATTATAACATGGACAGCTAAACCATCAATCTTTAATACACATTTCCTTTTCGATTTGACGTCACCGTAATGACGTTTCATTTCTCAAGTCACACCGAAAAAAAACCTCGTGTAAATCTTATTCCCTCGACATCTTTTCAACGATGTCGACATAAAAATTCGCCAACACGGAGGCACCCTCGCATCGAGAGGGTTTGAATATGCAAATTGTAAGGTGGCACTCTTATAGCCCTCCGACAGAAATGGCGGACTTCCATCTCCAGAGGAAATATTATCATTGGAAATTCTTCTAAAGCAAGTTATTTGCTGAAAGAAGATTATCGGTGAAAGGTAGAAATTCCGATGTTAATGTGAAAACGTTTTCGAAGGACGATCAAAGGCAAATAGGCGGTTAATCGTAATTGTTAAGACGTATGCCTTTGAAGAATTCAGTAAACCAGAATATTTGGGAGATATTTTCTAGGTTTTCATACTACGTGCATGTCTTGTATAAACATATGCTCACAATTATGTGACATACAAAATTGGGCAACCTTCTATAAAAACACAAAATTATAACAAAGGCAAAGAAAGAAGAAATATAAACATCAAACCGGGCCTGTTGAATATCCCAAAACGTTTCAGAATCCGCATTCCACCCGTCTTCGCACTTTAGTACCCACAAAAGTAAAAATATTTCACCTTTTAACCCCGCGGTTATTTAAAAGGAAAAAATGTTAAAGGTACAGGTAGGTATTGGGTACGTTTGCTTGAATTCAGTGCACGTACACCCTGAGGAATGGGGCGGAGAGATTGGCTCGTAAAGACACGACGTGGCCACCCCTCCCTAATTATAATCCGTTAATTGTGAAAAATCACAACCCGACCCACTCAGGAGTTAAAGGGGAGGAACTCAGTAAAAGTTGTATAAAGGTTAGGGATTCGCAATTATGATGTTCTGTTTTAAACTCTTTCGTTTCGGACTTTTTCTTACTTAATATTTCGTATAAAAATGTCTCCACTGAGCATTTTTACTGCTGTCATCAAGAAACGGTTGCCAAAAAAGTAATGGAATTTGAAATTAATCTCGACACGTTGTATTATATTTCATATTTTCTTAATTTCTTTTTCCTCGTCGCCAAGACGTTAATCTTGTATTTTGTGCCAAGTATTCTGTGCTCTAAATTAAATGAAGAAACATATCATGTAGCCACGAGACAATACCATTCGTCATTAACTAAACCCCAACTACAACAAGAAAGTCAATCAACTAAAATGGTATAAACAAGACACCACAGACAGACAAATTAAAAATCCGTAGGCACACGTAATCTGTTCGATTTATGCCCTAACACGTGTGACTCCGGATTTTTAATTTGTCTGTCATTATTGTGTTTTTTTTTTCTTCGCCTTAGTCGGGTAAACTAAAAACTAATCACAAAAGTGTACCTAACCAAACAACCGTTTAAATCTAGGTTCATGAACGTTACGTAACCATAATTGTAATGCGTTTTATGGTCATACCCGCTATATTGAACGTTCAGAATCCTTCGTATAATATCTATGGCAACGACGGTAATGATTCGATCGCTAGGCTTAACGTATTATCGGAAAAGATATAAACTTTTATTATACCTAACCGTTGCAAAACTATAACTCTCAATGTTATTATAGAAATAAAACTCATCTTAAATAACATATGAGATGGAGTGTAGTAGTCGGATGGATGTAGAAATTGCTGAGTGAATTGGAGAAGACATTTCAGAACCAAAACATAATCATGTTGACAGACCTATTTTTTAACCGACTTCTTCAAAAAGGAAGAGGTTCTCAATTCGTCTGTTTCTGTTTTTTTGTATGTTTGTTACGCGATTACTCCGCCAATTATGAAACGATTTTGATGATTCTTTTTTGTTATAAGGTCATGCTTCCAAGGTGGTCCCATATAAATTTTATTAACTTTGCTTGCTAGTTTTTGAGTTATCTTCAATATTACGTATTTTTCCCACCTAGTCTATGTAGACGATATATTATTTGACGTCGTCACTGTTATTTACATAGCAGGTAGTGGTATTCGAATTTGTGTGGGGTAGGTACCACAACTAAAAAGTGAAAAATAATTTTAATTTCGGAAGTCGGTGGTAAAAACGAAAATTGAAAAGCAAAAACACCGACTTCCGAAATTAAAGTTTTTTTTTTTGAAGTCGTTTTTTTTCCAGTTACTTATATGTATGTATTGTATAATTCACTCAGTGTCTGCTAAAAATAACCTACCATACTGTATATATATTACATAAAATCTATACAATACGCCTACATTTTAGGCAAGGTACTTGTAAAAAACATGTCACAATTTACGTTCCCTAAAGTCGAGTAAATGTCAATGGATGTCTATAAAAACAGGTAAGTATAGCCCCATGCGAGTTAGAACACCGACTTTTAAAGGTCACGGTGAAGCATTCAAGGTCAAACCTAACGAATTGGAGACTACCCTCGGAATACGAAATATCAAGTTTTAGAGAGAGATTATTCTCCCGGTTACCGGGTTCCGAGCTCGTTCAAAGTAATAGCCAGCTTCGGGGATTAAATTAAAGACTTTTAGATGACCTAATATTCTGAGGCTTTATATTTTAAGTCTAATGGCTTTTCTATAGTTTCTAGTTTAATTTCTTTTCTAAACAATGAAAGTCACGTAACAATTTCATTTAACAATTTTTTAATAAAATACAGTAGACGTAGATATATGCGACGTGTTACCACACCGAGCGCTGGACTTCGACGTCGCGTTCTGGTTTGCAATTGGTCAATCGTCATCCTGAGGATGCCTCGTTGAGAGGTGAAACACGAGACGATTTCTGTAAGAAATCGTCTCGGGTTGTTTTTTTATGACTCTTGAAGAATAGTCAAGCGGAATAGGTTACTAAATATATCTAAGTCTATATTGTAATTTATAATGGATTTCCGCAAAGTCGCGCCTGAATCAATTAACTATCTTAAATTTTTAATATTAAAAAAATAAATGCATTAAATCTATCTAAAATTGTTTTTTTTTTAACCACATCTTGGATGCTCTTTGCCTCCATCTCACCTAAGTTTAAATGATGTTCAGGCCGAAGATGGAAGCGAGCTTCACCAGGAATCCTCAACCACAGAGGAACTGGCTATCTAACCCGATAACTGCCGAAACACAACAATGCTGTTAACATTGTTGTTATGGCGGCAGACTTAGATAAGATGGTAGTAGCTAGCCAGGCGGACTTAGAACAAGCCCTACCACCCACCAAACCGAGAAGAAAATTTTACCTCAGCTGGGAATCGAACTCGGGACCTCTGGGTCTGAGACAGGTGGTCTTACTACAAGACCACAGAGGCGGTCGAAATCGAAATTCGGATCTTATTAAGAGGAAATAGGGTCGGTCTTTTCTCCATACAAAAAGTCATAATTCGAGGTTCGAATCACGTCTATTTCCTCCTCCAATATTGGACCCATTTAAAAGATATTTTATAAATTGAATAAGAAGGATATTTAATGTGCCCTATGTTTTTCTTTTTTCATTAATAGTTCAAATTTGTACAATAGGCCTCTGATGTCAGCGGTCTAAACAGGCAATTTTGAGAATTTTCTGAGGGTTCTAGTGCTTCTATAGATAATGTATCATTAAAACAGAAACTTATAGGGCCATAGAACTGGTTGATATTTATTTCACTGTAAAAAATAATTGCTCTAAGGTCATATATCAGAAAGAAAACAGGCGAGAGCGTTTGTATGGAGAGGGACCGACCCTATTTCCTGTTAATGGTTGTGCACATATTTTGGTGTAGTTCGATTGTAAATGGTTGTAAATGTGTGCGTTTGAGCGTGTATGCACAGAGTTTGGTGATGTAGTTTTGGCATGCTTCGCTGTATTGTTCGCAGCGCTATGTCTTGGTTATATGGGCATAGAACTAGTAGATATTTATTTTACTGTAAAAAATCATTGCTCTTTATTCAAAAATCATTGCGGTTTATTGTCATAAACCAGAGGGAAAACAGTCGAGAGCGTGTGTATGGGGACCGACCCTATTTCCTCTTAACCAACAAGAAAAAACTTAGTAACAGGGTCAAGTAGCTAACTAAGTTTGGAACAGAACTAATTTTCCAAAGCAAAATATTATTTCCTGGAGCTTGTTTCAGAACCCGCTCAAATTCCAAGTCCGCTCTCTAATTCTACTCTCCAATTCCGCTCTAAATACTAAACAAGTTTAAAAGTTACAAAACCCAATGTAAAATGCAGTTCACAAACCAACCCATAAGTTCCAAATTAGATTTTACAAAGTTAGCCTTTTACATAGAGTTTACAATTAAATTCCAACCCTAAGTAAAAGTCGGAAGGTTGGAAATTGCATGAGAAAGTTCCGTTGGGGTCAATCATTTGGCTATTTTATGGTCGGAAATAATAATTAGATACTTGTAAATTCAGCAATTTTGTTACAAAAACGGGAAGTTTTTTCCGACATCAATGCTTCAATAATGTCGAATTGTTGTGAGAATCTTTGGGGGACTTGGCAGCTTATTGGTAGCCAAATTGAGCCAATTGTCATTCGCTAAATTGCCTTTATATTATCCTCATTGGCTTCAATCGACCTCAATAACTACAAATTAGCAATAGAAGCTTATGATCCATGGTATTTTTACCCGACTACGGCGAAGAAAAAAGGAGGGTTATGATTTTGACCGGTATATATTCGGTCACACATTCACATTCATATCACATTTGACAAATGAGATATCGTTGGAAGCGCCTTGATCGTCCGCTGGTTAAATCGGCGGAAACTATTATAATAATATTCTTTGACTTTGGTAAATAATTTTCTACAATTACAGACTGTCAGGTACTGTCGCGAGAAAAATCGTTAAACACTAATAATATACAATAAAAATGTCCTTGTAAACGTGTCACGATCACGATACACAAAGCCAATGGGAAACTATTAACCATAGTTCATTACAGTACAACACTGAACGATAAATGTTTATGTTAATTAAAAACATAAAGATCGCCCATGGGGAATAGCCGCGAACACGCCATAGGCATTGTTATTACTCCGTACATTTTTTTGTTCGTAACAACCGTCTCTTTATAAAAATAACTATTTTTTATTCTAATGGGAAGGCACAAAAGGCTTTTCAGTTTTCAGTTCAAGGTTGAGCGCGTGTGTTGAAGGCACTTTAGTGAAATAGTAAACAAGGTGTGCTCGACTGTACTGTATACAGGGTGTATATTATTTGGAACCAGGCAAGCGTGAACGAGGTTATTGTGTAACTGATTCTGAACCTGAAACAATAAAAAGCCTCTCGACCTTGACCGGTTTCTTCGTGCGATATGTGGAGGGTTAAGAAGTGGGGTTAGGCTCGAGTAAGAGACAGGCTCGTCGATTGATGGGGCGCATACGGCTAACGTAACCAAGAGGCTTGATTAAGGGGGGTGCGATAAAGAAGTCCCCGAAATTCAAATTTTCGTACGTTTTTTTTTTGCAATTTGCAGGTCAGTGTCAGGATGTATGTTGATTAAAATATGATTCGCGACCGTATCAAATATGGCTTTACAGAATTAATAATCATAAGAATCAGCAATGCAACTCCTTAAGTTAGAATAATCCTTAAATGTCATGATATCCTGAAATAGTCATTCAATTAGGATTATATGAACTTACAGAGTTGTATTGCTGATTCTAATGTTTATAATTCTGTAAATCATATTTTAATCGGCATTCAACCTGATATTGACCTGCAAATTGCAAAAAAACTTAAGAAAATTTGAATTTCGTGGGTTACCCTGAAGCTTTCACCTTAATAAATTTTGGAAAAATGACGATTTGTACCAAGTATAAGACTGGCGAGCTACAATTTTAAAGTCTTTCATGCAGTCTTGTGTTTCTGTCATAAAAGTCTTAGTTTAAACACAGCGTCATAGAAGAGAAAAAAAACCTTCAGTTCTCTTCAGACTTGAAAAAAATAATGCATGCATTCCGCTTAAGTACGCACACACTTTATATTCTCGTAATTTGTGCGTAGTTGAACGAATGAATGGACTCAGGAGTGAATGTAGGTCGTACTAGTCGTTTGTTGAGTTACATTCGTCGCCAGGTGAATGGGACGTTTAATTACATTCGCTGTAAAGCATTCTCGACGTTTTCATTCACTCAGTTCCTCTTCTGTTCATATCTGGGCTTGCGAATGCATCAGGCCCTGTTTTTTATATACGATTGTGAATATATTTCTGCTTGATGTATGAGAGCCATTATTTTTAGTTTTATGTGACGTTTACAGCCGATGATGCACGTCGTTGATAAGAGCTCTTGAAAAACATTGATATTTATGTTCGCGATATTTGGCATTAAACTGAGTAACTCGTTTTTGCTATCGCAGGGTTAAATCTCAAAGTAGCTTTTGTAGAGAGCTTTGTAGTAGACACGATGGAAAGGGTTAGGTTTTTATCGAAAGGACGAAGAAGCGTAGGTATTTTATCAAAAAACACGAATTAGTGCAACTTATACGTACCAACTACGTAAAGTTCTCTTCTATTTACAAAATAGATACTTTTTACTACATATTCACAATCTATCAATCTGCCTGGCCTTTTCCCAGCTATGTTGAGGTCGGTTTACAGTCTTACCAGATGCAAAAATACCAGTATTTTACATGAAGCGACTGCCTATCTGACCTCTACAACCCAGTTACTGGGTAATACGATACTCCTTTCTAAGACTGGTTGTCAGACTTTCGGGCTTCTGACGACCCGCAACGATTGTCAAAGATCTATGAATGGCAGCCGGGACCAACAGCTTAACGTGCTTTTCGAGGTACGGAGGGCTCTTGGTATGTAAAGATGATCACCCATCCACGGACCAACCGTGGCAAGCTTAGCTTTACCTGATCGATCGACCCGTGCTGTTATTGTTACAATAAATTTATTATGTAAGGTTTGTTTCGTTGATGCGAATCAATGATTTTTTTTTATAATTTTGATTGTTGAGAAGTTCTCTAAATAATCACGCTGTAATGTGGCAAATGAATTGTTCTGGGTAGAAGTTTTAAAAGATACAAAATGTTTTCTTGATCAGAACTTATAGTCAGCCTCAAACAGTTGACATAGGATGTACCTACATAGAAAGGTTGTACTCAGAATTCGATAAAATTTTAATTTATGACAAGCCGTTGAAATAAAAAAATCATCATACCTACTCGCACTTGGCCGGTTTTTATCACCATACATAATAAAAACCGGCCAAGTGCGAGTCGGACTCGCGCACGAAGGGTTCCGTACCATTATCTATAAAACGGCAAAAAAATCATGTCTGTTGTATGGAAGCCCCCTTAAATATTTATTTTATTCTGTGTTTTAGTATTTGTTGTTATAGCAGCAACAGAAATACATCATCTGTGAAAATGTCAACTGTCTAACTATCACGGTGCATGAGATACAGCCTGGTGACAGACGGACAGACAGACAGATAGCGGAGCCTTAGTAATAGGGCCCCGTTTTACCCTTTGGGTACGGAACCCTAAAAATATAAAGTTTTAAAAACAGAACATCGATTCACAACAAACAACAAACATCTTTGAAAAAAACATTACCCTACGTTTGGGCTCCGCCGTAGTCGGGTAGTACAATAAACTCCAACCAAACCGCTTATCCGAAATACATTCACTCAAGAATGCTTTAATGTAAAACACTCACTCAGAATGTACACGCTTAATCTACCACATGGTGCTGATTAGCATCAGTAAGAGCTTGCGAGTCAAAGTTAAGGGAATCGAGCGCGCGACGAATGCTCGCTACATTAGGCGGTAAATGAAAGTGCAAAGATGAATTTTCGAGACAGTGTTAATAAATGCAAGGGTTTTGGTTGATTTTAGTTTTTTGTCTTAAGAAAAAGGCTGGAGAACTCGCCAAACTCTACTTTAGCATTTAATAATGTGTTTTTTGAAGTGAAAACTTCTTTAGGCGCGTTGAGCACTTTTTGGGTGAAACAAAATCATGGAACTCGCGTCATCGTCACGTTCGGTGACGATGACGCTTGAAGAAATGAATGAATGTTACTTAGTTTTCGCTTCTATCGGCAGTTCCCAAAGACAGCCTCGCATGTTTTTTTATAATTCAATGTAGCCCGCGAAATTCAAAATACCTTTAATTTTTTGCAAAAAAATACTAATTTCGCGGGTCACCTCGAATGTCATAGTTACAATTGTTACAAGATATTCGATCGTCTGACAACTATTGAAAATATGACACCAAATGACAGTGCTACCTAGGACCAATCTCCCTAAGTAAAAACAATACATCAAAGAAACTAGTAACGTTATAATTTAAATGTCAATCCCTTACTGGTAGGTTGTAACTTTATAAATAGCTATTGTGAGTGTACAATGCACAGTGGTAAAATCCAATTCTTCCTTAAAGAACCCAATGTTGCATATAACTTTACCAGTTTTTCAACCCAATTCAGTTTTAGCAACATATAGTTGGATATCCCTCCCCAACTGAAAACGTGTAAGTAATGTTACGAAGTTGGCAACACTGACCGGCCGCGATGAATGCTCACAGAAAAGTAGGTCACCACGAGAGCTACAAATACATTAACGAAATAAGACGGAAAACTTTTATAATTAATGTAATACAATGCCAGAGCTGCGGGGAATTAATGACTAACTCCCTCCCAGATAATATTTCGTATTTTGATTGCTAGCAACACAATATCGGCAAGCAGTAAAAGTTTGAACAGATGAAGTCGGCTATCGATTTAATTGAGTCTATAGAAGATGAAAAATAAACTAAACGGCTTACGGTCTTTTATATTCTCATTCCACTGGAGGCGAATAAAATATTGAAGGCTATAAAACTGTCAGTGTTGCCAGACGTAGCTTCGTAGATACCGTTTTACGATTATGACTAGTTGATCGGTTGCAGCATGGGAAGTAAAACGAATATAAGAACATAGAAGAGTTACCGTCACCTAAAATAGAACAAAAAGGGTTCACAGTTTCCCACATCAAGTCTCGACGGTATTATAAGTAAAGCCAAGCGGTCTCGAACCACATTGCAGTGACATAGAGAATG
The DNA here is from genome assembly GCA_948473465.1 of Lithophane ornitopus. Lineage (NCBI taxonomy): Eukaryota > Metazoa > Arthropoda > Insecta > Lepidoptera > Noctuidae > Lithophane > Lithophane ornitopus. The sequence continues at coordinate 12,983,041 of OX419632.1, read as the reverse complement.
TGATTTAGGAATGAGTGGCGACAGTAGTGCCATTAAAAATCTGCACACATTTTCCTAGTCACATTGCGTTTATTGTTTGAATTTGTACTGGCTTGGATTGTGCAGTGCAGTCCTTCATTAAAGCAGTTTATTCTTTTAATGTTATTAGCGGTAACACTACACTACTTCTATATCTATTACATACCTGTAGCATAGGCCGGTTCAAGGTCGTCTTCGTCGTCTGTGTGGTGTCTGCTGGAGGCGTGCGAGTGCGAGTGGTGTGCCACGCCGACGTGCACCGGCTGTATGGGCTGCTCGTAGTGCTTGTGATGGTCGACGTACACGCGGTGGTGGTGCGGACACGGCGTAGGAGGAAGATAGTCCGCCAACGTACCACCGCGAGTCAACGTCGACCCCGCACTTAATGTCCCACCACCCGAACATGACGCTAACGCACTCCGCACTGATCCAAGATCTAAAGACGGTCGTCTAGAAAGTTCGCCGTAACTCTCGCCGAAAAGCGCACTGGCTGGTACCGCGTGGCGCACTTCGTGTTGGTGGTGGGAGTGGCCGCCGTTCGACGACGAGTGCGGAGACGCGGAGTGGTCGCGACTGTCGCGTGACGTGGACGCCGTGTGGATGATACTCTCGTCGTGCGTCTCCATGACCTCTCTCGCGGTCGGCGGGTTCGGGTGCACGTGCACCGCGGACGTGCCCGCGCGGCGCGGACTCCGCCCGCGGTCCGGCAGCACCGATGAAGCCGACCAGTAACCCCACGCCATGATCGTTCACTGTTTTTACACTGTTATTAATCAAGCGCTAGCCATATACACGGAGAAAGGAAGAGCCTACGGAAGGTGTACGTTTACAGTATGAGTGTCCACGTCTGCACACGAAGGTTTTAGAGTCGGGGTCGTGTAATCCGAGCGTGTGGCGAGCGAGGTCGCGCGGTGAGCTGGTCGCCGACGCCCGGTCGAGGGGACGCGACAATTGTGTCAACGAACCTAATCTCCTTTGACGTCGCCGCCCCGGGCCCACCGAGACAAAGCTACGTGACCGCATACAACCGCGCATGTGATACGTCCCAAAATATTTTGACAAGTGACTCGCTCCACTGACAGTCACGTCAGCGTCAACGTTGGATAGGTAATCGTATAATCCTGTTTATATTGTAGTCAGTGAGTTTCATTTCATATCTCATTGCGCCGATAGGATCGGGCGCGGTGACGAGGCTCGGTGGGCTCTACTAATTCGGGTTGATTCAACTCGGGCCAGTTTCGGGGCCTACTAAATGAGATGGAAACTCCGCTGATATATAACGATAAACAACGGACGCCTGAACCGGTGAACTTGCATTGGTGGCTGCGAATTTATAGGCAAATATGTCTGGCGAATGATTTATGTTTGTTTGATTTGTGTTTAAAGGACGGAGTCGGTAATTAGCGTTTGTAGGTAACATTCCGATAGTCCGTAAAAGAGCAAGTCATTTTGGAACATTAAAAGCTTCGCTAGTGAAAAATAGCTTTGAATTATTTCTTTACTTGCGAGCTGGCCTTTAGCACGCCTCATTAAACGCTAACCTATTTAAAGTGCAGTAGTGACGTCAGAACAGCCACGCGCTGGTGTCGACGTCTATTGCTCCATGGGTCGGAAACCGCCGCGATACAACCTGACAGTGTAAGCCCCTTCAGACGAGGGGTGCGTCGCTGCGGTCCGCTGCGCCACTTTTAACCAACTCACTATAAATTAAGTAGAAGCCAGATCAATGGGTAACATAATAAACAGAGTATACAATAAATTCGCTCCTTGTTATCTTCGCACATAAAACACTGTCACATTGTTTGTGCTGACATTTATAACTCGAAAACGGTTGATGTAATTCTGATATGCTTATTTCGTTACACAAAAGTTTAATGCCGCTGCGTTTGTGTGGATGTAATGTTGAAAGGGCTTGTATTTTTGGGAACATAGTTAGCATTTTGAGCTAGAATTTAATTTGTTAGCAGGGAGTTAGATGCAAATGTATGCATTATCTTAGTTTAGTTAACATATAGTTGTAATGCTACATTGTATTTACTCAGATGCATGGTGGAGCTTCTGGCACCGTAAGCTGCATATACTAGCTGTGCTTATGTATGGAAATGTTGACGTAAGTCGGCATTATATTATGTGAGGTAAGGTGCTTGGGACATGTATTAGCATTAGACCAGACATGTTACCCATAAAGCTTAACATATTCGGAGTACTAGACATTCAGGTTTTGAGGATGAAAGAAAATTACATCTGAAACTAAGGTGCCTCTGGGGTAATTAGCAGCCAACTGAGATTATTACCGTAAGCGTTTTTAGCGAATGCTACCACAAGAGCGGTAATACTTTTTATTTAGCAACGTAGTTACCCATCTGAATTGCTAATGTCCCCACATAATAATTCGCTTTTATTTTCAAACATAAGGATTTTATCTGGCTTAAAATCTGAAAGCGAATAAGAAATAACATTTGCTAACGTAAATATGCAAAACCTACAACAAGACGATAAAGAAATACGGCATAAAGAACCACGCCACACAATCAGACAGTCTGTAAAGGAATCTCTGCACAAGTTCGCGCGAAAAACGGACCGCGAAACTGGTGAGAAATTACGCGTTACGAGCGAAGTGAACTTATTTCATTATGAGCTCTTTGACGTCGGCTCAGATTCAAAGTACATACTTTTACGCCTCGGGATATATTGAAGATACATATCTTACGTGTTCGGTAATTAAATGCTGAGTCTTGACTTAGTAAGCCGCTTTTAGAAGATTAAACTTTCTGTACGCGTATATTTTCGCAGGAAAACTCAGATTACTTGTATTTTTACTTCGTTAATATCCTCACTTTTCAACTTTTTCATCGGATCTGTACTTTAATTAAATAATTTTCCAAGAATGTGTTCTGAAGATGATTAATTAATGAAGAGGAATATACAGGGTGTTAGGGTAGACACCGTTATCCTTGAAACTAGTGGTTTGGTGTCATCTATAATATACTTTTTCTATGGGAACAACATTGAAATCGCGAAAATAAAAGCTGTTCCATACTGATGATGTTCACTTAAATCGACAAAATGTATGGAACAGCTGATTTTTTTTTGCGTTATCATGTTTGGTCCCATAGAAAAAGTATATTATAGATGACACCAAACCACTAGTTTCAAGGATAACGGTGTCTACCCTAACACCCAGTATATGTACCGAATCGTTTACATAAAATATAAGCCTTAAGACATTAGAATCAGCAATACAACTCTCTAAGTTCATGTAAGTGCATTGAATGAAAATTTCATGAAATCGTCAGTCAATGCACTTACATGAACTTAGAGAGTTGTATTGCTCATTCTAATGTTTATAATTCTGTAAATCCATATTTTTTACTGCCGTAAATAATATTTAGATCAACATACAACCTGATACTGACCTGCAAATTGCAAAAAGCGCATCCACTTTAAGGAATTCTGAACTTACACCAGAAATACGATTTACGTGTCGATGGTATCACATGCAAGGCTATTAAAATTAAAAAATACGTCAGTAAACCCGAGTCCTAACTCAAACTACACACTTGAACCAGGCCGAGTAACGAATCGTTTCCGTAAATTTGTCGCGATGCCGTGCAGATCAGAAAGTTTATGTGTATGCAGTCCCTAAGGAGACATACGGCGTTTCTCCAATTTTATTTCTGGTAACTGACAGTCACGAAAATAATACTAGTATTTCATATTATTGTGGAAATCAAATTTATTCTTTTGTAATATCCCGCAGGTATTTCATCTTATCATTTGGACATGAATAAAAAGAGGTTTCTTTTGCGCTTCAATTCCACTATAATGTGAGTGCTTTTAGCATTTATTCATGACTAGTTGCTCGCCCCGGCTTCGCACGGGTAGCACTAAGTACTTATCTAAGGCTATTTTAGGTATTTTTTTTACACTTCGGGTTACATTATTGGAGTTTTAATAAGGAGCCCTAATTTTTTTGAAAATATTATATAGCCTATGTCAGCCGGGGACACAGTAGCTTTCCAATAGTGAAAGAATTTTTCAAATCGGTTCGGTAGTTTCGGAGCCTATTTAATGCAAACATACAATCAAATATTTCCTCTTTATAATATTAGTATAGACAAATGATTAGCCCGGTGCTTTTTGTATTTTGCACCGCGCTCAGTCATTGGCAATAATGACGTCCAAGGCGTTTTAGAGGCTTGCAACGTGAAGAACGACATTACACGGCTAACTGACGTTATATAAAGCTTCATGGCTACCTAAAACCTGTTAATATATAAGTTATTGACACGGACACAACACAAGACAGTGTAAGGCAATTTGTGAGACACGTAGCAATCATTTTTGGCTCGCAAACTAACACAACTACTTCAGTTATTGCTAAATTAAATTCAACTACGAATAGGTATCTGAGTACCAGAGCGAAAGATTCCCAAATAAAAAAAATTAAAAGTTTGTTATGATCATCTACCTAGCCTTATCACAACTATGTATGTTGGGGTCGGCTTCCAGTCTAGTTAGACTGGACGCCGACCCCAACTTACTGCACCTGGTGATGAAAAGATGCAGTTGACTCTGACCTCCAGAACCCAGTCCCAGAAACTGGGTTTTAGCAACTAATACGATACACCTTGGTAAGACTGGTTGTCAGACTTTCGGGCTTCTGACTGCCCGTAACGACGTCGGTGATCTATGAATGACAGCCGGGGCCAACGGTTTTACGTACTTTCCAAGGTGCGGAGGGGTCTTGGTATATAAAGATGGTCACCTATCCTCAAACCAACCGCGGAAAGCATAGCTTAGCGGTAGTATGTAACGTTAGTAATAAAACTAAAAATGAAAAACTGAATTCACAATAATACCGGACTTACTATCAGAAAAAAAAAACGATGACACGCGGGCCTCCGGATCGAGTGATCCCAATACAATCACATTTGCATTCCCAAACGCGGATAGTAGTCCATGCAGAGAGCAAAGCAATTTAATTTATTTAAAATTTATTTTGGTCATAGTCTGTATGGAGAACGAAAATATTTTTGTAAAAAGTATAAATTTTAACAACTCACATTGGTATTGGATAACGAACATGCTAGTAATAAAATGGCGAAGATATTTTATTACCAACAAAATGGATGCTTTTCACATGTTTTTCACAAACATGCATTCAGTGCTTTTTGATATAAAAATTGTGACTCGTAACTTGTTTATTAGTTATATTTGAACCTGATGAATGCTTGCGTTGTTTATTTGTGCTACAAAATCCAGTAAATATTTTGAAATAAATAGTTTTTTTTTTGCATAGAATACCGTTGAAAGGTTATTTTAACTAATGAATCAATGCAAAACTTGTATGTCATTCTTTAATGTACCTATGTGGACAAACAACTTGTTATGTAGATATATCTAGACGTAGATAGTTAAATCTAGACGTATTTATATTTATCTATGGTATGTCTAAATAAATGACACTGTCCATCTTAATAGTGACGTAGTATAAGGAACCGAGGGCTTATAAATGTTGACTTATTTTCTTTTGCTAGATATGATTTATCCTGGATTATGACAAGGTTCACCTTTTACCTCAATCTTACCGCCTTTGCCTAATCCTCAAAATCCTTAGTAGACAAGTCTATTGGCACCCATACTACTTACATACATACATAAAGGAATACAACCTCAATTTATATGATTAAAACGCACACCAACAAACATAAAACCTCTGTAAAGTCGACTCTACTCGTAAAGCCGTAGAAATAAAGTGACGGAAGCTTTTAGAGTAGTTTACGATCCGAATTGTGCCATAAAACTGTTGAATTAGTTGCCCCCCCCGATCCTGACGCACGGTTCCACTATATGACAGTTATATTTCCTAAGGATTTGTTGTCCCCCTGTATTTATTAAGCCAAGCGGCTTGCGACGTAATCTGTATGGGACGGCTACGTAATTCTATTTGTATTGAGTTTATGTTGGTCCTTGTTTGTCCATTCAGGGATTGTTTTGCTGAAGTTGTAGTGGTGGTTAACTTTTCTTATATTGCTGCAAGTTCTTGGAACATGTTGAACAATTTGCGTAGAAATTGAATAATCTTTTTAGAATCTTTGTCGCGCAAAAGCTTTTATGTCCAATTATTTACTATATTCTGCACTGCATTGGTTTAAAACAAAATTGGTACCTACATACTTCTTAACGTATCCTAGACCAGTGTACAACTTTTCCAAAATACAGAATTTAACCCTAAACGTTAACGCTGCGTTGGCACCGCTTAAAGGCAATATAAGTAATTAATTGCAGAGTTAAACGGCTGCAATGGTACATAAATAATGTCAAGCAAGCCTACCCCCTGCTGCCACCATAAGTAACGGAACGCGTTACGCTCAGTTGATTCTTTATGACTTGTGCGCGAGTTGCTTTCCTTTCACGGTTTTGGGGAGATAAAAGAAAGATATTATGTTTATCTTTAAAAAAGTGATGTTGGGAAGATTGGAAAAAGGATGCTCGATTAATATTGTTTTTTTTTTTTAATGTTTAAGTACGGCTGACGCTTCTAGTTAGACTTTATACATTATCCGTGTCAATACGTGCACTGTTGCAGATTGATTCATGTGAAAACGGATGTTTAAAATTGCCATGTCAGTTGATTTAATCAATTATGATGATGTATATTAATGGCGCCCAACCTGCCCCAACTGGGCGCCATTAGGAACAAAAGATCGAATTGTTATTACCTAATGAAAACTTTATTATGAAGAAAGTGACCGGGATACGAACAATTTTCAACAAATGTTTCTCCAAAAGTTATCACAAAATAAGACAGTTCCATGATACGGCACTCAATCTTTGTCGTTATTTAGGAAAACAAAATGTCTGTCACCGTCTATCTTTTGATTTGAGGAAAAACACCGAAAACGAAAATAATTACTGTCCCGGTTCAACCGTTTTACAAGTGGTCACCCGAGGAGACGTTTAAGGGTTGTTTTTCAAAATGTTTAATAATACCTAGTCTTTTTTTAGAAATGAACAGCCTGATGAAAAGTTTTTTTTTACACACCTCACTTGTACATAAAAAACACAGGTTGGTACTTATAAAATAATGTAAACACAAATTACCCCAAACGTAATATGTTTGAGTGGACTACAATTTACTGTTACTTTGACTACGGTTAGTTCGGGTAATTTTGGAGAAATAATCATTATTATAAAACGAGTGGAGGTGAAATAGCCCCAACAAATTACGAATAGGTAAGTACTAAAGCACCCGAAAAAAGAGATTTGTGCTCATAATTCACAGTAACGTTTCAAATATTTTATTTAAAAAAATTGCGAATACAAACACGGTTTATACGAGACTGAAAAAAATACAAAAGATCGAGTTAAATAAATTTTGCATAACATAATAGACTGAAGACAAGCAGTGTGCAAGATTTATGACCAGACCCTTACTTTATATACGAATATTATGAATCCTGAAGTACTTTTACAACCACTACCTTTGAAAATAACAAAGATAGTACAAATCGAAATTGTAATAGGTACTTAATTACATATTCAGCCAAGTAATGTACATAATAATCATTAAATATAAACGATGTTTAAAAACGATAAAAACATAGTAAATTAAAACATTCACAGGCAATTAGCTATTAATTAGAAACGTTTCTAAATAAAAACCTTCGTACAAAACTCTAAGCAGCACGTTAAAGGACATTTGAAGTCCTGATGAAAAACCAACACAACTTTTAATGTGTAAGGTCACTTACAATTAAGGGACGTCGAAACTCGGCAATGTTGGGAACTATTAAGTCTCGTTTGGACTTTGTCCAAAGGCTAACACCGACACTTTCAGGGTACTTTTGGACCAAAAGTCAACATAAAGGTGGAGAGTAGTTCGGGGTTTAAAATAAATAATAAAAGTTTAAAGGTCCTCTTTAATCAAGTTGAAATTGTACACCAATGCGCAGTCTAACTTACAGTTTTTATAAACTAAATGCATTTAAGGATGAAGCATAAAAAATAGTTTTGTTGTTCTTTAAAAAAGAGCCATGTTTTTGCTATCTGATTTTAATTACTTTGATGCTTTTACTCCGAATACGTGTACAACCATGGCAACAAAAATGGTCTTTTGAGCTGCAAGTTTTAATTTTTCATGACATAAAAATCTTTTCACTGTCTTAATTAAATACCAGCGTTTCTCGTGCAATTTATTCTATTTTTACTGAGAGCCTTTGGCAGGCTTAATTTTGTTTGGGGCTAAATCCATTCGCTTCAATAGGCAACGAGTTGGCACACATCAACAACTGAACGCCTCTTGCGGTTAACGTAATCTTACCGCTTTTGTTTAATCCACTTCAAGATTTAAATGCGACAATTTTCGACGAAAACCATTTATCTATTAAATCATTAAAGTAGGACATAGTTGTGTTGGCTAATAAATAACAGTGGAGCCTACTCCAAGATTACTTTTAAGTGATTAAAGTAGTAATCTTAAGTGCCTATCTGCGTTATTCCGTTATTAAAAGTTGTCGTGACTACAGCTCATATTAACGGAACCGTTTTACTTCCTATTCCTCAGTGTACAGTCGCCCTACTTAAGAAATATTAAAATGATAAGGTATTACTTGGTAAACGACCTGCTTACTAAAAAACGGTGGATAAAAAGACTGAAAGGTTATAGAAGCAAAGTTAAATAATGTTACGCTTTTCATAGCACAAATTATTATTTATCGTCAGCTATAAAACTGGACTGGTCTAGATTATGTGTTAAAATAAAACGGTGCTAGACTCTGTTAAAATTAAGTTACAAGAACATAACATTTTTCAACGAGTCACAGTTACTTACTGCGAATATATGACTGGCTGTTTGCACTTTTATGGGAACTCTGAATAACACGACTTTTAATGGACCCAAATAAATTACCTACTTCAGCTACAAAAACATTGGGTATAGTTTGTGCAAACTAAAAGAGGACGAAACTAACTCTAATGACCCTATGTAAATTTCAGCTTACGTCCCATATGTTTTACCTCGGCGAATGTAGCAAGTTATCTAAGTTTCAGTTTTCTAGGCCATCACCGGGACTTTTGTAGGCGTGGAAGGATGGACGTTTAAAGTTTTAAGTTAATTTGGTACATTAATATTGTAGCAGCAAGAAAATAGAAGGAGTTTGACTCTAGGAAGTTTTGGTTAGAATTCTCGAAACTTCGGTAAGTTAAGAAGTGTTCTGATCGATGGGATCGCTGGCTGAGGGATTACAAATATATTTGGGATGACCTTATGTTGTGTTGTGGTTTCTAGGAATGGCTGCACGAAACTTTATTCAAGAGTTGTTCAGTATACATAAGATAATTCGACTCCGGGGGAAGGACTACGATGGTGAGTGGATATCAAAAAAGGGAAAATTTGATCAAAAAGCAACTATAATAAATCTGAAAGGAAAAGTGGGCTGATACCCTAACAAAACTAACTAACCCTTCAAAGAGGGTAACACCACTGACGAATGTGGTCCTTTTTACCCTAACTTTTATCGTTAATCTATTTGTGCAACATTCGTTCCTTCTAACCAATAAATAGAAAACATGAGTACGCGAGAAGATCCGTTTTTGGTGAGATTATAAAGATTAAAAATATATTCTGTTGAGAGTGTTCTGTGAGATATGGAAGAGGGAGAACATAATAGTTGAAACTTATATTATGGAACTTGTAGTGCTTGAGGGCTAAATAATTATAAGACAACGCCCACATAATCAGTTTGCTATAGACATTCAAAAGTTTCCTCGATTCCTTTAATCTACATAATAATAGAAATAAAAATGAAATGCTGTTCGTTGGTAAGCGTATCACATCAGAAAGGCTGGATCGATTTGGCAAATTTTTGCTTTAAAATGTTCGTAATACCTAGTCTGAATCAGGTTTTTACGGAATGAAAAATTTGAAAAGTTGCATTATTCAGGAAAACGAAAAGTGTATTTTCTATGGGAATTTTGTATGAATTATTGAAATTTGGACAGTACAACGTCTGTCAGCTAGTTCTGTATAATTATGGTACTTCTAGTTTTAACTAAAATGTTAGTTTTCATTGAAATATCCGTTGTGGCGTGATTGACCTTTACTGACCATGAATTTATTTTATGGTTCGTGACTTTACATTTTCGTTATAATTTTAATATTTTAGTACGGATACATTATGTGTTACTTGTTCTTTTGGGCATTTTACTTTTTAAAGTAAAATATCCCTTTAAATACAAATGATAAATGCCTATTCGAAAATTCAAAAAGCTAGCACGAAATTTTCCGGAAAATTCTAATTTGTGAACTGTCAAGGGTCATTAATTAGGGGAAGAAGTCATTAGAGGCGATTAAAAAAAGTTGAGAGCCAGCCTCGAATATAAATTGGGCAAAACGAAGCAACAGCGCAAATACTACGTTAGCCTGGGAATAAAAAATAAGTATTAGGGCACAGCGTTTGAAATATTTACGCGGTGTTACCACGATTGAAAGCGAAATAAATGATGTGGTATGTTACTGTGGAACAAAATTGATCGCCATTTGAATATTGTTGCAAAAGCTACACATGAGCGATCTGACAGAATATGAAGACGTGTCTTAACAAACTAAGGTCATGGTTCAGAGGGCAATCCTAGAGTTATGTGATCTTTATCAAAGAAACATTAATACAGCAGTTTTATGGCTTCATAAACAAACAAGCTATCACATTGAAACGTTCGTCCCCGAGCCGCGGTTTTAAGGTCAACCAGCACTTGCGTACTATAGGGTTAAAAGACCGCGGGCGCGGTCCGGATTACCCCATTAAAAAAGAAAGCCACTTCTAACCTCGCCGACACATCCAATACGATACACTATTTACTTCGGGCGCGGTATAAACACACATGGAGTGCTCCCCGTATTCGCACGCCATGGCAATGATAAACACGGTGTGATCGATATTCAAGTACGTTTGTTTTTCTCGCGTGTCAATAGGAGAAGAGGTTCGTTTTCGGCGAGTTTTCGCTTTCCCGACTTACGCAACGGGATGGGCACGTGGACGACCTTCGCGGCTCGACAGTGGACACTCGGCGGGGTCGATTCAGCGTCGGCGGCGGTGATAACTGGGAGGCGTACAACACTCGTATTTGTAGGGGTCGTAGAACAGGCAGCGGGCGAGTCGCCGCCGGGTCGAGCGCCCGCGAGAGCGAAGTGCGGCGGGCAGCGCGGCCGGAGCGGGACTGGGCCGACGGCGGCCGCGCCTGCGTGCTTCGCGCCCGCTCCTCCCCCGATTGATGTAATATTTATCTTGGATTAAGAACTAGATAAGGAGCCGTGGCGAGACACGCGCCAAAAGCGCTGCTCGCTCCATGTTTTGCCTTACAGAAAAATATGTTTTTGGGAGGATATGGGAGTTTTTTCTTAAACAAGTTTTTGGTGGGTTCGGGTAGTCTAAGTCAGCGTATTTTCGTACAAACAGCGATTGGCTCATTTGATTAGCGGCTCGCGGAGGCTCGCTCGGATCAATCCGTTGCGGTCCGCGGGTCGGCCGCGTTCGTGCGAGCCCGGTGGCGCTCGGGCGGGATCGGCACGCGTGACGTCACCGCGGGACGCACGCGCGGCGACAGGTGGGCGCAATGCGCCGCACCTATCATATGATTATGACGTTTCCTATTGGATTTGATGCCGGGACGTTTGGCTGGAAATTGGTTGCGGCAAGTTTGCACACAGCGATCGCCGACTGGGGGTTGGGTGTCTATGCAATTGAGCCGGGAGAAGTTTTCAATTATGAGACAATTTTACTTCCAAATCTGATGTTAAGTAGAGCGATGTTGTTATTTTCGATCATACTTGTATTGGCACGATGATTGTTTTATAAAAGTTGATTAAAGTTGTTCGTCAACTTTAATTAGAAGAACGAATTCATTTAAATATTTTATGACGAGTTTGTTCGATACTAGAGTTTCAACTAAAACGAATGGAATTCACGCTCAATTCGCAATCTTGTAGGAGCTATGGCAGTCATCTAAATACTTGCCCATAAAGGTTTATTGCTACGACACAAAAGCACGCTACAAGACGTATTTGTTTTTAAAACTGCTATTTCGAAGAACTGGTTATACTATAGGACTCCGTTTAGGTATACAAGCACTGAATTCCTAACCTAATATTATAAATGCGAAAGTGAGTTTGTTTGTTTGCTACGCTTTTACGTTAAAACGGCTGAACTGATTTAGATGAAATTTGGGTAAAACTTTTTATAGGATACTTTTTTATCCCAGTAGTACGTTTTCTTGGGATAATTTCAGAGTTAGTTTCACATACAGATGATGCTAATGAAACTCAAGATATTTTAACAACAAGGTTTTTGGGTTTATATCATGACTACGCAACAACGTAGGTATGCATAATGATATCATAAAAACTTTATCCCCAAAAATTGCTTCCACTACGCAAACATCCCATGTTTACAACAATAATTATACTTATACAGGGTGTTAGGGTAAACGCCGGTATCCTTGAAACCAGTGGTTTGGTTTCATTTATAGAACTTAAAATCAATGGAAAATTACAACTTTTATTTTTTAGCGAAAATCTACGTTTTCCCACAAGAGTATTCACCCTAGGGCGTTAGGGCAATGAACTTGCGTCTCAACACGGGTGGGTGGCGTGGGACGTGACCTGACGGGCCGCGAGCGTGACCCCTCCCTCAGTCAGTCAGCTGTTTCGTTAGCGAGCACGGTGTCGGATAGAAACATTAAAAAAAAAATGAAAATAATGTTTTTGTTTATTGTTACTCGTTCATTTATTTTTATATTTAAGTCAACAACCCATGGTTTGAGTGACAACGGTGTTTACCCTTACACCCTGTATACACATTATATAAACTGCTCATTTAAAATTAAAACAACATCATTTTGGATCACTCGTAAAAGTTGTCCCACCATAGATCGTAGCTGTACTGATAGCCAACCCTCATTGACAACATCCGGGTTCCTGACGGGGGTAATCAAAAAGTTCAAATTAAAACCGTAGTTTTAATATAAATTGTAGATTTAATTTTAAATTGTCACGCATTTGATTCCATGATGAATTGACAAAAGTAGAGGAACAGTTAAATTCTGTATTAATGCAAAGGAATAGTAATTTGGCAACTAATTTACCAAGTATGAATACAGGGTGTTAGGTTAAATGTGAGACATACTATAAGGGAGTGTAAGTAGTGCTCATGAAAATGAATATTATTGTACCTAAATTTTAACCGCGTATGTATTGCAATTTGTAGGGAAACGCTGTTCTTTTTTATATTTCAGGTTTGGTCCCATAGTAAAAGGTGTTCACTTTCATGAGTACTACACTCACTTAAAGAACCTATGTCCCGCGTTTATCGCACTATCACACTGTATAATTAAAAATCATACCTACGTACTCACAGGTCACAGTACACTATATTAACTATAGTTAGTGAACGACAATGATGTGAAAGAGCGGATTGTTTGCTTGAAAGGAGGCTCCAAACAGGTTTAAATGTAATGTAAACGGGATAATGTTTATTCAACTAGTTTTATTATTGTAAAATATAATTGTAATGTATCTCGTTGGTAATCCTTAAATAAATAATTTTCTAGGTGTCACAATAAACTATTTTGTATTTATTTATTTAGACAACTCGCACACAATAAGTTGCAAAGGCATATTTAGGGGTTCTCTCTCAGTCAACCAAGGGTGGTGGAGAGATAAGATGGCAGTTGCTCTGATCGCATTTTTAAACCGAATACACAAAAAAAAACTACGCATAAGGAAAATCTTCGTTCGTTCGGGACACGTGCGTACCGAAAGAACAATGTAGCCAAAAACGAAACAAACATTTCGTAACTGCGAGGAATTCTAAATTAAAAATAGACGTAGTAAAAATAAAAATTACCGTATTAAAATAACGCAGACTACGTCACAGACAGGACGTATTTACTCGCATTGATTCAAACACAGTGGTGGAAAATAGCAAGGTACGCTTGCTATTTTCAGAAAGGTATTTTTTTCCTCGAGTTTTTAAACGCATTTCTGTTTGCAAACTTTATTTTCGTGGGTGTTTGTTAGAAAATACAATAGACGTAGATATATTTAGTAACCTATTCCGCTTGACTATTCTTCAAGAGTCATAAAAAACCCTGTAAGAAATCGACACGTGTTTCACCTCGCAACGAGGCATCCACAGGATGACGATTGACCAATTGCAACCAGAACGCGACGTGTTACCGCACCGAGCGCTGGACACAAAGTGACAGTGAAGTTCCGAAGTATTCCGAAAAGTCACGCCTGAATCAATTAACTATGTTTGTTAGAAAACATTTTTCATGTCCAACATCTTTCCTCTCGCTTTCTGTGGGAGTGATTTCGTGTAAAGGGACGGAAGTGTGTAACAGGAAGCCGGGGAAGCGTACGATATTTGATTTGACAAATGAGCGCGCGCGGTGCTAGAATTGACCGAGAGGTGAGATGTTTGATGTTTCATATAATATGCAACAATTGTAAGGCTCGTTCGTTTTTTTTAAATATAAATTTTAACTTTTAATGGCACTGGCGTGGCGACGGTGTGACGCGGGCGTTGCGCCGCTCCTTTTATATTTCATACAAGCGACGAGGCGCGGAACATACACTACACAAGCGGCAGGGCGCAAGTGCGGCGCAGGCGAAATATGAAAGGAGCCGCGCTGCACCGTCACCTCGCCTCGTCCGCGCCTCGCTTCTTGTGTACCTATATCCCGCGCCTTACGTACGTTCTTTGAAAGCTTATGTCAAAGTCGTTGTAGAAATACGAAACGCTTTCGAAGCGATCGTCATTTGTCCAGGCCCTCTGATACTTTATATTGGTGCTTACGCAAGATGCGTTTTAAGTTATACAAGCTGAATAGCTTCCATTATCTTCTATTGTACTTACATACACGAAAATGTATTTTATATCAAAATACTCACATTATCATCTTAACAAAACTCTCTCAACAAAATAAATCTTCATGTCCCTAGTGCTGTTAGTTATTAAAAACACTTACAGTATTAGCATATAAAATGCAAGCACTGGCAACGTTAATCTACCGTCTAACTGAAGCGCAGTGTAAATCTTGTTACCTATATTACCCTGGAGGCTTCATTCACACAGATGCCTTTAACAATATACTCTGTGCAATTGCACATTTTAAAGGTAAGTAGTTTGTGTGAATTAATTAACAATGTGTACGTAATTAAGTTATAACTTTTGGGAAGAGATCGTTTTTATCTGACGAAGGATTAAGTTTTATTATTTCAGATTTCTGTTTGTATTCAACACATAAAAATACTTAGTTTTTTTATTAACATTTACACTTTAAACAATTGTGTGCTTCTATGTATAGTTTATCTCACCATTACCCATTAGAGTGTGCGCAGGACCCTACATAATTATGTAAAATGTATCTGGCAACCTATACATTACTACAGGTTTGCGCTTACGCATTTTTACCCGACTACGGCGAAGAAAAAAGGAGGGTTATGATTTTGACCGGTGTGTATGTATGTATGTATGTTCATCTGTTCCCTCATATTATCTTCTAAACGACTCATCACAATTTCACAAATGAGGTATCGTTGGAAGGGTCTTGATCATCTGCTGGTTATAGGCTATGTGACGTCACACTAAATTAAAAATGGCGCCCTCTAGAGGACATAAAGTCAGAAACTAGAAAAAAAAAATTGTTTAATCGTACCATGTTGGGTACCAAATGAAAGGACTTCATGAGCACATTTCAAAAATATATATATTATATCACCAAAAGAATTAAAAAAAAATTTAAGTAATAAAAACTAAAACCCAACTACGACTAAAAAGGTATAAACAAGACACCACAGACAGACAAATTAAAAATCCGGAGTCACACGTAATCTGTTTGATTTATGCCTTTATTAACACGTGTGACTCCGGATTATTAAATTGTCTGTCTGTGGTGTCTTGTTTATACCTTTTTAGTCGTAGTTGGGTTTTAGTTTTTATTACTTTAATCTCAATTTAAGTTAATCATACGTTTTATTTACAGACATGACAATGCTCACAAATTCCTGACTACCCACAAAACTACTCTTATTAAGGCCCTACCCTACCTCAGATTTTATCTCGCTCGCATACTACTCGCGGCCTGAGTGAGAGCGAGACAGAGTGGGATGATGGCGGCTCTCAAACCTCGAAAGTTTAGGTAATTGCTTTTTACGGTGAAAATAATGGTAATTTAAAAATAAAACATAAGACCTGCTTTATGCCTAGTTAGTTCAGTTATTATGCAAAGTTTCATGATCTAATTTGAAGTTTTTTTTTAATACCAGCGGCAGCGGTTTACAGTTCGGTTTAGTTACTTACGATTTTTTTTCACTAAACATAGAACCTAGCATCAATCCTCAACTTTAAGACATTATATTTATTTCAAAATGATTGCGGCAATATTTTCGGCATAACGGAGAATCATGCTAAGTAATTTGAGGTAGGGTACAGCCTTAATAAATCCACTGACAAACTCATCGGCATCAGCATTCCTATCAAACTCAATTAACTATCCAAACATCCAAACAAGCGGCATTTAATAAAAAAGCGTAGGTATTAAGCGCTTTTAATAATGGCAAGCGATGAAGGCAAGCGATGTAGGCAAGCGTTCGCGAATTTGTTTTTTGTTTGCTCCAGTTTCAGATGGCATCGTGATTAAACACCGCCTGTTGCTCGATTTAAATGTGTGCCGTTTGATTTATCGCGTAAAGGATTTGGCGATAATGTGACTGTGTTTACGAGTCGAAGATTTGAGAGATATCTTTGACCTAGGCTGTGTAATTGGCGACATTTTTCGTTCATTCTTTCCTTCATTATTGTGTGGAAGTAAAAGTTGGCAGTGGATATAAAAAACTCAAACTCTTAACTTTCCATTAAACTCGGCCTCAATCCTAACTAATATTATAAATGCGAAAGTGAGTTTGTTTGTTTGTTACGCTTTCAAGCTAAAATGGATGAACGGATTTGGATGAAATTTGGCACATGGGTAGACCATGACCTGGAATAGGACATAGGATACTTTTTATCCCGATATTCCCACGGGATCGAGACTTACGCGGGTGAAACCGCGGGGCGCAGCTAGTACTCTATATATTTATTTGCATTCCACAATGTTAACATAGGTGGTAGGTACATTATAAAATATATATAATTTTCGATCATTGTGGACACAGCAAGATAGGATAGAGGAAGAGGGCTAATATTATGTTATTATTAAAGTAAAAAGTTTTTATTTTTCACTTTTTAGTTGTGGTATCTACCCCACACAAATTCGAATACCACTACTTGCTATGTAAATAACAGTGAAGGAGTAAATAAGGATATCGTCTAGATAAACTAAGTGGAAAAAATACGTAATATTGAAGCTAACTCAAAAACTACGCAAGCAAAGTTAATTTAATTTATATGGGACTACCTCGGAAGCATGACCTACTAAACAAAAAAAGAATCATAAAAATCGATTCATAATTGGCGGAGTAATCGCGTAAAAAACATACAAAAATAAAAAATAAAACATACAGACGAATTGAGAACCTCCTCCTTTTGGTTTATGACCTTATGGCAATGATTTTTTACAGTAAAATAAATATCAACTAGTTCTATGCCCCTATGTTTTCCGTTGATGATACATTATCTGTAGAAAGAAGCACTAGAACCCTCAGAAAATGCTCAAATTGCTATTTAGACCGCTGTCATCAGAGGGCTATTGTACACATTTGACAACTTTTTTTTTTTTGTTAGCCTTCACTGTCCCACTGCTGAGCAAAGGCCCCCCCCAAATCTTTCCAAACATCCTTTTCCAGGGCCACCTCGATCCAACCCTTGCGGTACGCGTCTAGATCGTCTTACTATAACTATCGTCTAGAATTCTAGATCGTCTTAACTTGACAACTATTAATGAAAAAAGAAAAACATAGGGCACAGTAAATATCCTTCTTATTCAATTTATAAAATATTTCAAATTGGTCCAATATTGGAGGAGGAAATAAACGAGAGCAGAAACTCGAATTATGAGTTTTTGTATGGAGAAAAGACCGACCCTATTTTCTCTTAACTACACCTAACACCTAATATCTGCGTAGTAGTAGTACTATAACAGGTGCGTAGTACTCGCAACTGTGTGTAGGACCGTAAACGAAGCAAAAAGAGTATGTGAAGATCGTAGTAGGTAGCGTTCTGTATTTTTGCCTAATCGTGAAGAAAGAAGAAAGAAGGCGTGAGTTTATGTATGTATGTACTCTATAAAAAATATATGCAACAAAATCTAGCCGAACCATTTAATAAAAATAAAATATACAAACGTAAATAAAATATTTAACGTAATCTATTCCAAGTGAATTCTGTAACGATTGGCCGGTCTAAGCGGCCGTAGACGTGCTACGAATGCTACGCGGCTACGAGTGCTACGCGCTACGTGCTACGGTCGCTACAAGTGTGCTGTTTACTCCTACATTTTATTTCAAGGACTGTTTTCTTGAGCTGCGAAGCGTAGTGATGTGTTTTAGAGTACTTGTTAGTGAGTCGAAAGTATTGCTACTCGATATATTGCAAAGCTGGTGCTGATATTATTGTATGTGTTTTCAGATATTGGACCGTTGATATTGCTTTTACTGGAGATATTGGGAGTCGTTTTACGGAAGAAATGTTTTTCATTTTACCTTGTCATTTAAAGAGTCGACTTCTACATCAATTTAGCCTTTCTATTGATTGAAAACCGAGCTAATGAAGGGTTTCATAAGATCGTAGGTCCCTTACCTAACCTATGCACATTGGTGAAATTGAAGAAATAGAATATTGAATTTATCTTAGTGCCGGCGCGAGCTTACGGCAACTATCTGTTGGCCGCGACTCCGTCAGCGATCCAGGATGAAAAGTAGCCTATGTATTTCTCCAGGTCATGGTCTACCCATGTGTCAAATCAAATAAACAATCAAACAAACTCACTTTCGCATTTATAATATTAAAATTAAGATTATCTCAAAATATTTTCATATTATAGTAAAATTACTGTCAAGGATTACTGAGGTTAGGTTAGGTTAGGTTAGAAGTGGAGACCAGCAAGCAATGGGTGCGCACGTCTCCACCAGTGTCGGACGGGAATGGCCAGGTGTTCCCGGCCATTCCCGTAGCCCCCCAACTTGGGAGGCATGCGGGGCCCGCCAGCTAGGCGGGCATGCGCCGGGAGGGTTGTGGATGTAAAGGCTGAGCCGGTTTCCCATGGCCCTCCCATCACGGCGATGTGGAAACACCGCTGTTTTTTAGTGGGTATACTGTCGCTAGCGACAGGAGTCCCACATACCCCACTCGTCCCCCACGAGCGGGGATGCGTAATGCATTTCTAAGCGTTAAAAAAAAAAAAAAAAAAGTTTAGGTTTGAAGACAGTAAGCAATCTGACTTGACATAGACAATACAACACAAATAATTCCTACCAGAACCATCCAAAACCTACCACACAACATTAAATAATCCCCGTATATCTCGGTCTGATAATATAATTACAGAACAATAGCGTTCTCAAAGCGCAGTAGCAGCATTTGAGCGGCACTTTCGCTCAACGTACTCATTTGCCGGGTTGAGCATAAAAGCGATATGCTCAAACAGTTGAGTGGAGAATGACGCTCGACCCGGCCACTGGCCATTGTGATGGGATTATGAATGTCATAATGATATTTGTGTGCCGTTTTCGGTTGGATTGTGAGCAGCCATGCTTGTAATGTGGGTAGTGTGAATTTGATTTGGTGGAATTATATTTTTTGTTTTTGGTTGGGAGTATGGGGATTTTATTTTGTATTGCTTTGCTTCAGTGGTGAGCACTGTTACTAGTTGCTAATTGGACAAAATGAGTGTCAAACAATTTGTCAGTATTTTGGAAAATGGCCATTTCCCAAAATACTGACAAATTTGGCGTCGGCTTCCAGTCTAACCGAATAGTCCGGCTGAATACTAGTATTTTACATGGAACGACTGCCTATCTGAGCTCCACAACCCAGTTACTGGGTAACAGCATACTCCTTTGTAAGACTGGTTGTCAGACTTGCGGGCTTCTGATGACCCATAACAAATGTCAGATGCAAGGATGGACGGGACATTTAATTAATATTTTGTAATAAAAATAAAAAAAATTTAGGTTAAATTATCTTTTTTTTTTTTTTCGATAGGTATTGTTGGCCTGAATAGAGAAGTATCATAGTTAGAACACGTGGTTAAAACTCAGACCTAATAAAAAACCAACACAGAGCGCTGTCAACAGTGACGTGAGGCCGGTTTCGTTTGGTGTAGTTTGATTTTGAATGGGTATAAATGTGTGCGTGTGAGCGTGTATGCATAGAGCGGTGGTGTAGTTTTGGCATGCTTCACTGTATTGTTCGCAGCGTTCTGTCTTGGTTTATTTGGTCTGGTTGGTTAAAATATTGGGAATGCCCCCGCTGCCGGCGCCGGCTCCCAAAAATAACGCCATTGGGAACCGGTAATGACATTACTGCCTATTATACATTAATGCTTATGGGAGCCGGCGGTGCCGGCAGCCGATGTTTATAATCTCGGCTGCCGGCACCGCCGGCTCCCATAATGGACACCGGCGGCGCGGCGTTTATAGAAACCCTTCCAGTATTCAGAACCCCAACTAACTAACCGTTACTAAAATATGTTTTTCTGCATATTCTAGTAGTTTTTGGGTCATAGTCGTAGGGTGCCACAGTTCTAACCTAACCTTTTTTACGATTAATATTATTAAACCTAATCTTACCAGTTCGGTTCCGGGTAGTACTTAATGACTTTATTACTGGAATATGGAAAGAAAAATGCTCTATTACATGTTTTTTTTAATTAAGGCATAATTAAAAAAAAACATGTAATAGACCCTGCCTATCTATTCCATACGCCAAACTGACAACCAAAGTCAGCGCCGGCAGCCAATTCACCAACCGGCGCCGGCAGCGGAGGCACTTCCTAAAATATTGCCAATGAATTAAATGTCAGCCTGTATAAAAGGACTCAAAATATCAAAACGTGAAACATGAGAATTGTCTACTCTTCGAATCCTAACCCTCATAAAGTAGACAAGATGAATGTGAATAGTTGAAAAGTTAAAGATAGTTAGTGTGACGCTCGGCGGCTGGTCACTCGCAGCTCATTTAACTTGCCCCGCGGCGTAATGGACGGTGTGCTACTGAATGAGGTGCTTGTTGGTTTTGGTAACATTTAAGATATTCGTGTAAGACCATAACAGGTGCGCAAGGTTTTAATCTTTTAAAGGTAAAAAAAAATAACCCTGCAAAAACGCATAACTTAAAAGGTTTGTTCCCTGCCTGTAATACCAAAATTCTACATATTATAATGCTTGTTTTTCTCTTTTAAGTTATGCGTTTTTGCAAGCGGGTTTTTTGTTTTTAAATATTTTGTTTTATTTCAAGCAATTTAGTTTTATTAATTTATATATTTGGAATTAACTCATTAATAGCTTTTATTTGATACCAATATTGTAATTTATTTTTAAATAAGTTCCCTTCCCTTTTCTTTTTGTTTGCAGATGAAATATAAAAAAAAAGATAGCCTATGTCACTCCCACAATTAAGACGAACCTAACGACACCGTATGTTAAAATCCATCAAACCGTTTAGGCTACAGAGCGTGTCAAAAAACATTACCCTCCTTCTGGGGCAGTCGGGTAAATAGGGGATCAATTGTTACAAAGAAAATTCGAGGCCTTGTAGGATCTTGTCAATATTTGTATCAGGAACAGTTCAATTATAACCATCAAAGATCATAGCCTCGTTATTATTATAATTTAGTTTGACTACGTCCAATTGCAGGAAAAAGGCTTCCATTCCCTCCTTTCACTTGTTTCTGTCTGTTGCCATTTAGAAGACCTTTAAATATGAGTTCAACTTCCTGACATCGCCTGAAGTCTCCACGGAGACATTCGCTGAATAAAAGTACTATGAAAAGAGTATGCCGAATGAGTTTTCATGAAAATTCACGCCCGCAGTTGGCGCCACTTTGACAAGAGGTCTTCCATTTCAACAATGAATGTTCGCTTCGCCCGCGTGGTATGTCGATAAAAAGTAGCCTATGTCCTCGGGATGCCATCTATCTCCTTGAAATTTTATCGAAATCCGTTCAGTGGTTTAGGCGTGAAAAGGTAACATACATACAGACTGACAGACAGACAGAGTTACTTTCGAATTCATAATATGGATGGTACGGAACCCTTCGTGCGCGCTTCCGACTCGCACATGGCTGGTTTTTTTTTTTTAATTTAACAGTGGAGCCAACATTACCGCTGAGCACCTATTTGATGAAACGCACTCAAAGAAAATACAGGCGCTTTGACCCTAACGTTTCAGTGCTGCCACGTCTGCTTGTATTTGAAAGAAAGAAAATAAATTTATTTGACCGAGGTAAGGCACTCAATATTTATACAAAAAACAAACAAAGAACATAAAAATAGTATTGTGCGCCTCACGGCTGCGCCAAACAGGCCCAGTTCAAACACACTCTTACATGCCGAATAGCACTTTTACCTTCGTTATCCTAAACTAAGTACATTCACAAACACACTATATTCGGCGACTATCTTAGCGTTAGGTGTGAACCCCGTAATTATGAAGACCTAGACTTTCATTAAAGCCGTTCATTAGGACCTCCTAGAGGCGTGAGGCAAATCTGATATACACATAAACTCTGATATACTATACACATACCCTGATATACACTTAAATGTCTCGCTGATGGTGGCACGTGTGTTGGATCATTCGGTTCCCTACAAAATGGTTGAGCTGGATGGTGCTCATCCACGTGTCATGTTCGTGAACGGGCGCCGTCAGTTGAGACTGGTCATCTCTTATTTGCCAGAGCTTATTTTTAATCTCATATTTTGAATTGTTTTTGATTATTTTTTGTTTTACATCGTTCTCATATAATAAGCAACAATAATACTGTACCCAGGATTTTTGTAATATCTATATCCATTTTTAAAAAGAGTGTCCTTGGGCAACTTGCTTCAACTTTCTGACTAACTGACCGAATCTTTGACGATTGAAAAGTGCCTGTAAATGGTTTAATTGAAATAAATGCTTTGAGTTTGAGTTTGACATAGCCAATAGGTATATCGTATTGGTGTAGACATCTAATAAATTTTTGGGTACTGAGAGTGGCGGGATTAGATTTAAAATGATTTTAGTTTAGATCTGCGGGCAATTCCCTCAATTTACCAACTTTTTTGATAAGTTTGAAAGATTGCGACTTAAATGTGATATTTTTTTAAGTAAGAGAATTAGCCCTCTGGGTTTTCTGATTTATAGAGTTATAAGCTTATTTGTAGCAACATATATTTGTTGTTATGTATGTATCTGGAGAAATGTGCACTTCTGCATTACCTTTCGATGTTATGTTATACATTTTGACTATGCCACAACACTCCTATATGTTGTGGCATAGTGCGTTCCTGTGATTATTATCAATCAAACAACTGAGCCTAGGTTTTGGCTGGTCATTAATTGGTACTGGCTTTAAATTACTCTAACGTATCACATTATTCTCCCAATTTCCTGCATCTTCCCAAAATTCATTAAAATTACTTATGTTATAAATGTAGAATTTTAATGAATTCAGGCGTGACTTTGCGGAAATCCATTATAAGTTACAATAGACGTAGATATATTTAGTAACCTGTTCTGCGTCCGGCGCTCGGCGTGGCAACACGTCGTGTTCGGGTTCGCGACTGTCAAAGTCAAAGTCAAATCATTTATTTCAAATAGGCACATTAAAGGCACTTTTGAACGACAAAAACACTAAGAAATAGAACTGATTCTAGTTGCCCCTTCCAAAAGGTAGTTTTCGTATGGAGAAGAATGGGCAAGAAACTCAACCGTTACTCTTTAAAAAAAAATGGTTTACAATATTTTGTATACATCAATTATAATTACATGTGAATACGATGCACCTAGAATACGATTTCTTTACCACAAATTGTAAAAAGAATTAAAAATGTAGCAACGACAAATAAATTGATTAATAAAATTATGTGATAGATACATGGTGCTCACACATTTACAAAAATTGTAAAAGTAGGTACCAATACAATATCACAATATTCCTAACATTTTTACATTACAAATTATACTAATAAGACAGTGTGTGAGTTTAAGTAATCACAAAATGTGTAAAAATCTATGATATACAAATAAAGTAAATTATACAACTAGATTAGCAACCAGTTTGATTTGACTGGTAAATCGTCATCCTGAGGATGCCTCGTTGAGAAGTGAAACACGTGTCGATTTTATTCAGGACTTTTTATGACTCTTGAGGAATAGTTAAGCGGAATAGATTACTAAATATATCTAAGACTATTGTATTTTAGAAACAATAAACACATTGTTAATTATCAAATTTTCGTAATCCATACATTTTGCCGTACACTGTGGAGCAAGTTAAATGGGCTGCAAGTGACCGGTTCCCAAGTGTCGGCACAACTATTGTGAACTTTGTATCCAACGCACAGTTTGTGACACGCATATATTTTAGCGAAACTAGTGTTGTGTTTAAACTAAAGAGCGGGGTATTTACAACAGTGAATTATGATAGGCTAACTATATACTTAAATTAAATAGATAGATAATAATAAACTCGACCTCCTCGTTGGTTCAGTGGCGCTACTGCTGAGGCCGTGGGTTCGATACCCAGGTCGCGCTAAGTATTACGTATTGGGTTTTTCTAAGTACTAGCCCGGAGTCTGGATTTGTGCCCGGTTGACGTTAAAAGGCTCGGCGGCTCGCCTATTACATGGGACTTAAACGTAACTGATGACATGTGGTACTATAGTTACACCTCTGCTTAAACCCTCGCGGATTATAGAAATGACGTGACGTATGTTTTATGAATAGGTAAATGAGGACGGTACTACTAAAATATATCAGAATCATGACTTTTTGAGTCCTCATCATAAATAATAGTGTTTATTATTTTCCCAATTTTATTGGGGTAATTTCTAGCTCAATCTAACCAGAGTGGTACTATTGACCACACATTGTAAAAAAATAAACAACCGACTTACAAAAAAAAACACAAAAAAATGAAACATAACTTTAATTTCGGAAGTCGGTGTCTTTGCTTTTCAATTTCCGTTTTTTGCCACCTGTTTTTTAGTTGTTTTTTTTGTTGTAAAATGTTTGTATTTTTCACTTTTTAGTTGTGGTACCTACCCCGCACAAATCCGAATACCACTACCTGCTATGTAAATAACAGTGAAGGAGTCAAACAGGATATCGTCTAGATAAACTAAGTGGGAAAAATACGTAATATTGAAGCTAACTCAAAAATTACGCAAGCAAAGTTAATAAAATTTATATGGGACCACCTCGGAAGCAAGACCTACCAAACAAAAAAAGAATCATCAAAATCGATTCATAATTGGCGGAGTAATCGCGTAACAAACATACAAAAAAAAAAAAACATACAGACGAATTGAGAACCTCCTCCTTTTTGAAGAAGTCGGTTAAAAACGCTTGTGATCTTTATTTTAAGAAAAAAATTAAAGTAATAAAAACTAAAACCCAACTACCACGTAATCTGTTCGATTTATGCCCTAACACGAGTGACTCCGGATTTTTTATTTGTCTGTCTGCGGTGTCTTGTTTAATACCTTTTAGTCATATTATTTTATTACTTTAATTTTTTAAATATTCTTGTGCGGTTATAATATATATTTTATGGAAAGGTGCTCATTAAGCCCTTTCATTTGATACCCAACATGGTACGATTAAACAATTTTTTGTTAGTTCCTGACTTTACGTCCTTTAGAAGGCGCCATTTTTAATTTAATGTGACGTCACATAAATCTATAACCAGCGGACGATCAAAAAGCTTCCAACGATACGTCATTTGTCAAATTGTGATGAGTGGTTTAGAAGATAGGAGGCAATAGATGAACATACATATACATATACATACCGGTCAAAATCATAACACTCCTTTTTTCTTCGCCGTAGTCGGGTAAAAAAACAAGTTAATACTTATTTCTGAGCATGCATAAAAAAACTTTTCATAATACAAAAATTTTAACAACTTGTTGAAACTAAACAAAAATATACTCCTACTCAAATCTCAAGCCGTAAAAGCATTTTAAAATCTCCTCATATAGTGCACTGCCCGTATTTCTCATCTCACAGCCCTGGATATGAACTGGCAACGTTTCACCCGTAAAACTGAGTTTAAAGCCGCCGTGCTTGGCTATAGTAAGTATGCAGTGAAGTTATTACAGGCATAATATAGATGGGTACAGAATGCCGGCTCCATACAACAACCGAAGAACTAAAACCCGTGTGCATTAACATGGCACCTGGCTCAAAGACGTTTGTACCTCCCCCGCTTCCCCGCATGGCGATAGCGGGGCGCGGCCCGGGTAGAGGGGAGGGTATTGAGTTCCGAGCCAGGCGCCATGTTAATGCGCACGGGTTGTACACGCTCAAGCGACATGCGTCTTGCGACAGCGTCTGCGGAGAAAACAAATGAAAGAAGTTGTTTAAAGGATGTCACGAGTCATCGCGACGCGACTTGCGGAGCGACAGACGAAAACAGGTGACGCGCGCGCGTTTCGCTTGACGCAGGCCCTATCGCCCGAGGCCATGAGCGGGGCCTAAGCCCGCGTCCTATTTAAAAGTGATAGTCACGTGAATACGCGATCGTCACCTTTTGTTCAGAAAACCGGAAAACGCCTTCAGTCGGCGCGTTCAGGTTCACCGAACAAAAAGTGAATTATTCGCGCGACGATTGCTTTTAAATAGGAGGCGGGGTAAGACGCGTTCGTATGGAGATCTCAAACAAATGCCGGTCGCAAGTGCACTTGCACTCGCTGTACGTGAAGAGTATCTATGTGTGGGTGATTTTTCGCTCGTAGTATGGCGCCGGCCTTCTGTAGACTATCTACTCTGTGGCAGAGGTTTCAGTTGCAATTAGCGGTGCGAGGCGCAGAGCAGGTCTCATTAAAACTTGTTCATTGGGCAGGATTGTGTTCGTGTTTTAATTTTTAATGATACGGTACATTTTATGTGGGTATGTTATGAGATGTTTCGTGTCTTAAATTTTAAGTAGTTATTGTTAACTAAGGGATATAAAGTGAGGACGTTATCATATAGTAGTATAGAAAATTAAATAAGCTGTTGGGTATAATTGCGGCTCAAGACGCATTCAAGTAAATTGGTAATCAGCAGTAGTCCAACAAAACCCAAACTTATCAAAAAAAATACAAAAGAAAAATATGGATATAGTTGTTTACAAATAGTAAACCACTAAGATATTGTAAAGATATATCATGTCGGCAATATTCGGCCTCCGTTAAATGTGTTTATCTGTGATTTATTGTTAGCTATTTATTTCTGAGATGATATATTTTAGTTAATTTTGATCACAACTGCGAAAAATATATTTTGATAATACAAAGAGGTTGTAATTTATCACACATACAACTTGAAACTATTTACTTAATATTTTGTAATTATATTAAACATTGCATTTTGGGTAGACAGACGAGGGGGGAGTGGTTGCTACAAGTACCAAGTTAAAGGCGACTGTCGACTGTGATCGACCACAATTTGGATGCACCCTAAAAACTGACTTCTTTTTAAATCTTTAAAAACCACCCCAGCTCAAACAATTGTCAGGATTTAAAACCCAAAGTTTGTCCATTACAGACTTAAAAGAGTTTATCTCCAAATAAGCCAGCGAAGAATATTTCTAAAAAAAACCGGCCAAGTGCGAGTCGGACTCGCGCACGAAGGGTTCCGTACCATTATCTATAAAAACGGCAAAAAAATCACGTTTGTTGTATGGGAGCCCCCTTAAATATTTGTTTTATTCTGTTTTTTAGTATTTGTTGTTATAGCGGCAGCATCATCGGTGAAAATTTCAACTGTCTAACTTTCACGGTTCATGAGATACAGCTTGGTGATAGACGGACAGACAGACAGACAGCGGAGCCTTAGTAAAACGGTCCCGTTTTACCCTTTGGGTTCGGAACCCTAAAAATAATCCCAATTGGTAAAAACTGAAGAGTTGAAAAGTCTGCAGGGAATATGAAATTAAAGAAAATAAAAGCGAACGGCTCATCTCCAAAGTTCGTGGAGTTGAAGTTTCGGAACTTTGCTTTCCGAAATGGATTTAGAAGACCCGGGAGGGCTTTAAAGTGTCGGAGATGACTCCGCGCTGGAAGGAATTGACGACACGGTTGGCGCAGGGGGTCCGGGTCTGGGTGTTAGTGTATGTGAGTTTCTATGTTTGTAAACGCACCCACGATACAGGAAGAAATCCCTAGTATGGGGCAACGTTTAAAAAAAATATATATATATATATATTTGCCTTCTATCTGTAGTTTTATGTAGTAAAGCTGTACATGTGTTAGGTTTTTATTAAGTTGCTTGCATACTGAAAAGATTCGTACCACAACAGTAGGTAATTTACCTACACAGTGTGTCTCTGTAATCTTTCTTTTCAGTGACTGAATATGGGTTCGTGACAGATGTCATAAGTTAGCAGCCTTTGTTAGTCTTTGACTATCTACAGAACCCAAACTTTAGTTCCGTTTATTTCAGTATGTTCTTGTATCTACATCGCCACATGCGCACTACGCATCAAAGACCTGACACGTCACACAAAAATCCTGACGTCACATAAATCCTGCATCGCGCAATTAAAGTTTACCGTGCAATGGACATATATGTATACAAGAACCCAACATCAACCGTTGGGCAGTTGCCCGCCAGACACAACACCCGTCTGGACGGAGGATCCCCCCTTTTCTATGGTGGATGAGTGAACTTTACACCCTGTTCATGCTTACGCCCTAAATTCTCTACATTTTAATAATTTTATTTAACAATAGTAAACAGCCCTATCCTCGTACCTAATAAATCCAACTAGATTCAGACTTACCTTACCTTTCGTACCTGAATCCAGTAACAAGCAGCTTTACAAATCGCCGGTCAATCCAGTAGGAGTATGTAGCCAGTTACTTACCTGAAAAAAAACCAGATGATGTATTAGACTCACGTTTGCTTACATTGAAAGAAGAATGTGTTTAGGTGAGATTATTTATGAAGTTGTTTTTGTATGAAAATATTTGATAAATTGAGTACATTTGTAGCTGATACAAATGTACTCAATTTATCACATAATATACGGTGACTTCAATATTTGTTTATGTCTTATAGGTAGGTAAATGCTCGATAGCTTAGCAAACAGAAACATTTACCTCCTTAGGCCTTGTTTACGGAGACGCGGGGCGTCGAGCATGGCGCGGCCCGCACTGAATTCAAACATATGGCGTTGTATGAGTGCGTTTACGGAGAAGCGTTTATTCACGCGTTTGCTTGAAATGGGGCGTTTTACGCGGCGGGGCACGCAGCGGTGCCCGCCGCGAACTTCACTACACGCTTGACGTTTCGCGGCGGGCACCGCCTCTCTTCCCGCCACGCATCTCAGAAAAAACGTCCGACGCGCCGCGAAACGCCACGCTTCACGCGCCGCCCAACGCCCCGCCTCTCCGTAAACGAGGCCTTATTCATAAACGCTGCTTAACGTTAAGTAATGATTAGCGCCTGTTTAACCACACATTTTTGACGTTTAAACGTCTCTTAACTTTAAGCAATGCTTATGAATAAGAGGCTGAATATCGGGTACAGATTGGTTAAACATAACATAAAATGTAACACAAATTAGCCAACCTAATTTATGAATCGTAACACAACAACTATATCGATAATCTCTCGGTCTCGATAGTCTGCACGCGAGCGCGACTACTATGCACCGCCTGAGGTATGTGAGCGGTAAAACGGGGGAGTTAGAAATCAAAATCAAAAGTTATTTATTCAAACTAGGCTGAGAATCAGCACTTTTCGAACGTCAAAATTACATAAGACAGTTCCCCAAAACGCCCACCCTTCACCACTTCCTAGTGCTTTAGCTGGGAAGAAGAAGTGGCGGAACAAACTCCCCAGCAGCACAGCTGTCTGTTTAGTTAGAAAAGAATAATTCTATACAATAGTATGCAAAATCATTAACATTACGGAACAAATAAAACATAAATCTAATTATTAGCCGTATGTCAGCTAGCACACGCCATTATACCAACCAAAAAAAATCAATCTGCCTAGCCTTTTCCCAACTATGTTGGGGTCGGCTTCCAGTCTAACCGGATGCAGCTGCATACCAGTCAAAAAATAAAATTATTAAAATCTCAAGTAGTACTCAAGCAGAAATAAAAAGTAAATGTAAACATAAAATAATATCTAAATAAAAGCCTCCAAGCACAAAGGGCGTGCCCGCTTACATATAGCTATTTATAGCTATAACTAGAAGTTATAAATGAGAAATAAAATTGTTTATTCTGTAAATAGGATATTGGAATCACTTTTACACGTCATATTAAAAAATATTAAAAATAAGCTAGATGAGGTCGGCGTTTCCTATCTGACTACTCTGAGAAGAAAGGCCGAAACAAACTCAGAGGTCACAGTCTCTTTTAAAGTCCAGACATAATCTTGATCAAGCCATATGAGAACCATGTAAATTCGAGTCTGAAATGGTCTTTTGGGGAAAGAACCACACAGATTTGAGTGGACCTGTCCAGTCAGTGCAAGCATTTGTCAGTAATGGTGGAGCTCAACTCAGAACTTAAGGAACTCAGCGACTCGACGAACAATACCAAAGAAAGGACATTTGGGTAGGCCGCATAAAATTCTCAAATTGCCAGACCATCGATAAAATTAACTGAGAACGAAAAAAAATAAAAATTCACATAATCCTCATATTCACAATAATAAAATACTTTACAAAGTAATCATGTCATTTTGTATAGAATATTCAATAATGTCAATTTGTAAATAAAACTGGTAGATATACTTTGATGATTTTCCATATTATTCAAAATGTTACAATGCTTAGCAGAGCGAGCAGCACAATCCCATGCTTTTTTGTCTTCTAAATAATCTGAAATTTTATAGTACCCTTTTCTACAAAGTTTGGTTTTAATACAGCTTTTAAATCGTTTACTGGGTAAGTTTCGAATGTAAACTAGGACCATCAACGTAAAATAAATAAAAAGTTAATTACTAGCAGACAAAGGGCAAGCTAATACAGTCTGCC
This sequence comes from Lithophane ornitopus, assembly GCA_948473465.1. Classification (NCBI taxonomy): domain Eukaryota; kingdom Metazoa; phylum Arthropoda; class Insecta; order Lepidoptera; family Noctuidae; genus Lithophane; species Lithophane ornitopus. The sequence goes on along the minus strand of OX419632.1, from coordinate 12,951,838 downwards.
AGTTTTGTAATGGCACCCTCCCCCGTCTCACCGCTAACATACCAGGCGGTGACTAGCAGTGGCGCGTGGACTATAGGCGAACTTGTTTCAATTTGTGTTACATTTCATGTTACGTTTCACCAATCTGTAACCGGAATCACGGCCAGCAAAGATCAGCGGTAGTAGAATATTAATCAATCTGACGAAATCGTTAAGGGGGGATGCGCTAGGGTAGCCCGCGAAATTCAAATTTTCTTTGCCGGTCAGTATCAGGTTGTATGTTGATCTAAATATAAATAATATTTAGATCAACATACAACCTGATACTGACCTGCAAAGAAAATTTCGCCGTCGCCGTTCATGTAGGTAAGTGCATTGAATGAAAATTTCATGAAATCGTCATTCAATGCACTTACATGATCTTAGAGAGTTGTATTGCTGATTTTAATGTTTATAATTCTGTAAATCCATATTTGTTACGGCCGCAAATAATATTTAGATCAACATACAACCTGATACTGCCCTGCTAATTGCAAAAAACAATTGAATTTCGCAGGCTACCTAAGCGCATCCACCTTAACTAATGCCTAATTTTTTATTACATTTCTAATCGAAACTATATATATTTAAACCGCCACTCCGATAGTCTGCATTCACCATTTATGACACCTAGCACAAAACCAGTCCCCACTAAAACAACAGGTTCTCTAACAGCCTAAAATTCCAAATTCAAAGACAAATCTGCCAATCAAACCGAGTACCACAACACGGCAAACGCGCTCCACACTGACGCTCGATATGGCAATTAAAGTGATTGTGAATGGTCGTCTTTTACCAGCCGCTGAATAAGCTGAGCAGCCCGCTTTAGTCACGCGAGGGTTGATTGTATGAACACTGCTTAACATTAACGTCACGTCCGAGGTAGGGGAATACTGTAATACTAGTGTAGGTAGATCTATCATCGGTTGGTGTGTGTGTGACTACGTGTTTGAGTGTGTGCGTGTGTGTTAGAGCTTCCTCTGACGTCTTCACGGCTGTCGGATTGAATAGGAATGATGGTCAGTCGTATCCTTCCGTATGATTTGAACGACGTACTGTATCTCAATCACCAGTATGTGTAGTATGCGAAGTGAATAAAGAAATCAGAATTTAACATACCATAAAAGGACAAATAGTCATTCTTTTAGATCTCTGCAATATGCAGTGAAGACCTGACCTTCAGGATACAATTTTGTTATGATACTACGAATTAGCATTCAAGAACCTTCTTAAGAGGAAATAGGGTCTGTCTTTTCTCCATACAAAAAGTCCTAATTCGAGGTTCGGTTCTCGTCTATTTTCTCCTCCAATATTGGACCAATTTGAAAGATATTTTATAAATTGATATTTATAAGGATATTTACTGTGCACCAATGTTTTTTTTTTCCATTGATAGTTGTCAAATTTGTACAATAGGCCTCTGATGACAGCGGTCTAAACAGGCAATTTTGAGCATTTTTTAAGGTTTCTAGTGCTTCTACATATGTATCATCAAAACGGAAAACATAGGGGCATAGAACTAGTTGATATTTATTTTACTGTGAAAAAATCACTGCTCTATGGTCATAAACCAGAAATAAAACAGGCGAGAGCGTTTGTAAGGGGGAGAGGGCCGACCCTATTTCCTCTTGGGGAGTCGCAGGGTCTAAAATCTGGCCATGTAACAATGGATATTTTCATTTATTTTTTAAGTTTTAATCTTGGTGTGACTTGGTAATTGGAAAGCAATCGTGGTGATCCCCTCTGTACGAAACTGTTGCCCAAATGAACAACAACAACAGGATGATATTAATATTATCATCATGAAATAATATAATGTATAGTACAGACAATACTCGGTATATTATAACTATTGGTTAAACTGACGATAATAATGTGAATAAACTTATGTGGGCCAAATTAAATGGAGCAGCCCGGTGCGGTCATGTGAGATGAGACCTATTGTGGTAATAATAGTATTGTGACTCGAACTATTACGTTACTACAACTAGTGCGAATATACTGATGATATTGTTGTAACGGAATGTTAGGTATGTCATTAGAAAGAACGGATATTATTACGGCATCATTATTTGGAAATTAATTAAGTATATTAACCAATTATGGTTATGAATAATTTTCACTATGGATATTTTAACTTTATGAATAACTTTCACTATGGAACCAAGTTTGAAATCGCGAAAAAAAAAAACAAAATGATGAGTACAATGACCCCTTAAGAAGATGCCCATGAATTCAAACTTAACTCAAACTCAAAGCATTTAAGCACTCACAAACCAATAACCAGAAATATGGTGTAACTTTGTAACTTTTGTTTGTCCCCTGCCTGCAATACCTTACAAAAAACGAAGTTCAATGCTTATTTTTCTCTTTTAGGTTTTAGGTTATTGCAGTCGGGTTTTTTGTTTTTTAAATAATTTGTTTTATTTCAAGCTTTTTAGTTGTATTAATATATATACTGGGTGTTAGGGTAAAAAAAAATCAGGTGTTCCATACATTTGTGTTCACTTAAATCAACAAAATGTTTGGAACAGCAGATTTTTGTTTTGTGATTTCAAAGTTGGTCCCATAGGACAAGTATATTATAGATGAAACCAAACCACTAGTTTCAAGGATAACGGTGTCTACCCTAACACCCTGTATATTATATTTGGAATTATTTAATTACTAGTTTTTATTTGATATAAATATTGTTGTAATTTATTTTAAAAAAAACCTTCCCCTCCATTTTTTTTTTATGCAGATGATATTTATTAAAAAAATATAGTCTATGTCACTTCACTTGTTCATGTACGACTTACACCTGTAGACGTATAAGTAAAATATTTCACCATCACTATAAAGCAATTTCCACATTTCCCAATTAAAATAAATGCACCTATTCAATCTTTCAACAACGAATCAATAACGCGGCGGAATGAATATGGGTTTCCGCAAAAAACCGCTGAAACTGAACCGAACCCGTATTTCCCAGAAAATAATTACTTCAGGCAATATCGACATGCGAAAAAACAAGGCTATCGACACACTGAAGCAAGCTATGGAGAGCACATTTGTTTATGCCTTTTATAAAATGTCTCACCTAAACTTCAGTGGTATAAAACTACACTACTAATAAATAATAAAAATGTTTTATTGACATAACTTACCACTTATTAGGCTAAATTGACAAGTTCTTGAGGTTATAGTTCATTAAGGAAAATTCAAAGGGGTGAACAAAAAGATTACCCCCTCAATCTGTGGTGAACACCTCTTTGAGTATTGGACAATACGCTATATGTAGCGTACCTCTAACTACAGTAGATAGTAAATTGGTTATACAGGTTGTAAGGGTAAACACCGTTATCCTTGAAACCAGTGGTTTGGTTTAATTTATAGAACGTAAAATCAATGAAAAATTACAACTTTTTTTTTTAAAGAACATTTTCTTTTTACCACAAGAGTATTTCACCCTTTCACCCTAGGGCGCTAGGGCAACGAACTTGCGTCTCAACACATTCGTGACCTGACTGTCCGCGATCGCGACCGCTCCCTCAGTCAGTCAGCTGTTTCGCTAGCGAGCACGGTGATAGATAGAAACCTTTTAAAATCTCTAATTTACCGGGAACTACATATAACACTATCAAATCTAGAGTGCAATAAAAATAACGTCTGTGAAACATGACAAACTAAAGTGTGTTACGTCGGCAGGTCAGAAAAACTACTTTATCCCATCACACAACAGTAAGCACCAAGCATAATAGTGTTGTTGTGACACGGGCCCAAAAGACGTAACTTTCAATTTGGCCAACAGTAATTTTGTTGATGTAATTTTAACGGCGCGGGCGCGGCGGCAGAAACGCAATGTGTTGTAATAAAGGGCGAATACATTTGTAAAGAGAAACGCTACCAAACTGCCGTATATTTACAGCCAGTTGTAAAACTGGATATGTTTGATATTAGTGGTGGAGTTTGTGAGTTCGTAAAAGAAATTGAGCACAATATGACGTTTGTTGCATTAATACTACGAAAGATTGATTAAACGAAACGATAGCCAATAATGAAGATCAAATTCGCTATTTATTTAAAGTCTTCCACAAACTTTATAGACTACTAGTTCAATGCTCTATGCCCTAAGAAATCAAGTGTAAACAGTTCCAGTGAGCCTAGTGTAATAATAGGTATTATTTGTCAAAATTACAATTTCAAGTAATCTGGTTTACAACAAGTTAAATTAAATTAAATTTAAAAAACCGTCGACAAAAACAAAGTATTTTTTTTATATAGCTATGAACACCCTCGATCGAGTCACCTTTCAAACAAAACAAAAAAAATCAAATTCGGTACAGCATTTTGGCAGCTACGATGGCGCAAACTGATACACACGTTAAACTTTTAACACCCCTCTTTTTCCGTCGGGGGTTAAAAATAAGTAGCCGACTATATTTGCAATACACATACAATTCAATGAAGGCCTCATAAGATTCCGCATCGCTTTAAGAACCAACACACGAGACAGGGTTGCGATAAATATAGACCTTCTCTAGTTAACGCTCCCACGCTGAACATCTCAGCTAAAGACAAAAACAGATGGATTGAGCCGAAACAAACATATGGCTTAGAAACAAAACCTCATACGTTATCAGCTCAACACAAACAACGAAATTCACATCCTCCTCTATAGATATCACCGCATCTCTATCACGAGGCAATAAGAACCAGATTCGAACGTGATGACATCCAATTCGGATTTGATGAATGCCCTCGGCGCCGATGCGAAATAATTTCTTCTATTCATCCGCTAAAATATTACGGCCAACTCTCTGACTAATGAATTCATTTCAATAGAGGCTCTTCAATCCTAACTGAAGCTATCGATAAAGATGACGAATAGTGAAATGGGCGGTTTAATTCTGACGGCAGATTAGTGTTTGAATTTCAGCTGAGAACTAATAGATTTAATCAATTATACAGGGTGTTAGGGTGAACACCGTTGTCACTCAAACCATGGGTAGTTGACTTAAATATAAAAATAAATGACCGAGTAACAACAAAAAAAAACGTTATTTTCATTAAAAGATTTAAAAAAGTTTCTATCCGACACCGTGCTCGTAAGCGAAACAGCTGACTGACTGAGGGAGAGGTCGCGGTCGCGGCCGGTCAGGTCACGTCCCGCGCCCCACACCCGTGTTGAGACGCAAGTTCGTTGGCCTAGCGCGAAGGTGAAAGGGTGAAATACTCGAGTAGTAAAATGTAATTAAAAAAAAAAAAAAAAAAACGTAATTTTCCATTGATTTTACGTTCTATAAATGTCACCAAACAACTGGTTTCAAGGATATCGGTGTTTACCTTAACACCCTGTATTCAATCTGGGACAGAATTATGGGTTTATAAGCGTGACTGTAACGAGTACGACCTACTTACTGATGTGTGGGTCAGATTAACAGAAGCAGTTTGATATTTGACTTATTGGGGACCCAAAACGAATGAGAAACGTTCTAGAACGCACCATGTATGCAGCAATGTAGAACTTATTTCCCAGAACATAAAGTGGAAGCCAAAAGAAGAGGCCATACAACAAAGCTCACGTTATTATCATCAATTAATTGTCAGGTTGCCAAGCAACGCCTATTTTCTGCACCAAACGTTCACCAATGATCTACCGTCATAATATGTCGCAAGTGTCGAGCGATATTTTACCACTCCGAGTACCATTATCTCCGAAACTAGAGCCAAGAAAATTTCTGAACATTCCCGCCCGCATCGCGATAAATATCACCGCAGAAGTAATTATTAAACCAAATGGATAGTAGCAACACCTAATTGCTGACAATAAATCTGTATAGTGCATAAGAAAATTAACTCGAGTTTTAGGTGTTAAATGGTGAAAATAGGTTTAAGTGTGATAGAGGCGGAGTCCTGAGTGACAGCGCACCGCGCAGGCGGATTGCGGAGCGGATTTACCAGACGGGGCGTTCTGAGTGACGGCGCACCGCCTCTGTTTGTTGCTATGGCACTACCGTTGCCACAGCAACGAACCGAAAGACAAGACATTGTAATAACGTCCGGTCAGAATATTAATCAACGATTAATTAGTGTTTTTGAGTGCATTTTTCTAATATAAAGTGAAACTTGATGCTTTCGAATAATACTCATTGTTATAGTGTATGGATAACATAGTAATTAATGAGGATTATGAATTTGATTTTTCGATCTCTTACGTAGACGTTCATATAAAGTTATCGCGGCGTGTATAATGAGAAACGTCAACGGGCTTTTTAGATTGTCGCATGTTTAGGTATAAGAAAAACTATTTTAAACACTTTTCAAAGAACCGTACAGCCGGAGCGGTTTGACGTCAGCTTTGCATGACTTTGGTAGCGAGTTGATCCTCAACTATTGTTATTTTTATTTTTTTGTAATTCATTTTTGTACTATTTTGATACATCAAGATTTCCAAATTATACAAATGAGAAACGTCAAATGCGCCGTGAAATGCGCGCGCCCGCTCGCACTCCTGACAAGTTCGAACATCTCGAACATTTGTTTTATCAAAATCAAAATATTTTATTTCACATAAACCTACATGGGCACTTATGAAACGTCAGACACTAGTTGCACGGTTCCAATTGGTCGTTTCCTATGGAGAAGAGCCGGCAAGAAACTCCACGGTTACTCGTATCCATCGCTCATTCCGCTTGCGCGGTGCGCTGTCACTCAGGACTCAGCTTAAGGACAGAGGCGCTTACTACGATACACACGAGTGCAACTATTCGCAGTAAACTACAAGGAAACAGAAAAACTGCAGCGATAAATTTGTCTGTCTTCGGTTCCAAGTAAATAAAGTAAGAAACAATTAAGTGCAGCCTGCTTCACATCTTATGCAGTCGGCATCCTTCTTGTTATTTCCAAAGTTCAGAGACGGTGAAGTTAAACAAATGTAGTCCGAGCGACACTCGTGGCCAGCCGAGCGTTAACGACTTCCATACGCCATGTCCAAGTCTTAGTTGTGCAGTAACGTCCCGAAAATGTGAACACGAATAAACAGCGCGAGGTGAAATGTGGGGAGACTTACCAGTGTCCAAACTTATATTTACGATACGAACAAAATGTTATGTCCGGATTTACATACGTCACGATACTCTGTTGCTATCGACGTATAAACCCATAAAGGTAACATTGTAGCACTATATTAAAGACTAGCTGCTTGCCCCGGCTTCGCACGGGTAGCACTAAGTACTTATCTACGGCTATTTTAGGTAATTTTTTTAACATCTTGGGTTAAATTATTGGAGTTTTAGTAAGGAGCCCTAATGTTTTTGAAAATATATTGTAGCCTATGTCAGCCGGGGATAGTGTAGCTTCCCAACAGTGAAAGAATTTTTCAAATCGGTTCGGTAGTTTCGGAGCCTATTCAATGCAAACAAACAAACAATCAAATCTTTCCTCTTTATAATATTAGTATAGAGTATAGTTAACAAAAGGTTGCGAAGAGAATCTGAGCTGTTACGTAACTTACGATCTTCAATATAAGTTAATATTGCCTCGCAAAAGGTGCGCATAAAGAATAGCTTTTTGAATATCAAACTAGGTATTTCCGAAGCACCTAAAGTACATGTTCCGATGCTGCCCTCGAACGTAACATTTTTCTTATCGACGAGGAAATATACGCTTTCTTCAGTTGATTTACGAATTGTTTGTGAATGCGGCAACGGGGATAAAATCCAGACTCCCTTAGTTCGACGTTATCTTTAACAGTAAGACTGTTACTGCTGATTGGACGACTTCGTTCTACTTGTGTTGGTGAATGTAAGACGAGATTACACTAATAAATTGCTGTTAGCTCTAATTACGAATGATTTTGCGATTGTTTTTGTTGATCTCGGATTTGGTGACCTTGTAGGTTTGTTTGTTAATGGATGTGACTTTCTTATTCCCAAAAAATAATTGATTCTGAGTTTGAGTTTAGCTTGTAAGTTTTCGGTTATCAGTTGAGAGTTGGATTAATGTACACGCATTTCAATACCTTACGATGTATTATTTCATGTGAATTAATTACAAATAGAAATTATATATGTTAACAGATTAACGACAATAGCGATTTCAAGAGAAGAAGAAAAAACCAGTTTGATTTGATCAATAAAACTAAGCATAGTTTTCAAGCATTAAAAGTCTAATCCCAGAAAAATGCCACGTCCAAGCGAGAAATCTTCCAACATGAACAGACTCCGTCGTTAGACTACCAACTAGCACCGGCTAAATGTAGGTGAATACGGAATTCCCGGGAGTACCTACTGGGGATGCGACCACTCGTGAGCTGTGCGTGCTAAGAATATTCTAGCACACACTTTATATTTGCTGTATTGAATTACTACTGCTTTCTGCTGTGAAATTTGAAGTTTTCAGGCAAGTGCAAGGCTAAAGATGTTTTGTTCGTATACAACGTGCCGCTTTAATGGTGACATTAATTTAACACACGTAATAAGATTTCGTGTATTCGTTATAGGAAAATATTTTATTTTACTTAAACGTTATTATTTATTGATTTATTAACAATTTTCTAAACTAGCATCTTGGAGCAACCAGGCGCGGTCCGAGGGGGTGGGTCCTGGGGGTCATGATCCCCCCCCAAAATCATTCAAGCTGTCTAGAGACTGAATGATTTACGTGCTTTACTAACTAAAAATTGTAGGTACTTGAGCCACAGTGACCCCGATGGGCATATACAAAAAAAAGTTTTTAGTGAACTTATCAATTAGGTAAATATTTCTCTAAAAATATTCCTCGACTCCAATGCCCCCCCCCCCCCCCCCCCCAATCTTGGGCTGCAACCGCGCCTGGGAGCAACCTGTACTTAAAGAACTGTAGCGCAGAGGTCATTTGCCGGGGTCACGGATCATAAGTAGGCGAATTGAAGGAATGCTGCGCAATTACTTAGAAATTTGGCATAATTTCTAAGAAATTGCGCGGCATTCCTGCATCAAAGGGTATCGGACCGATGGAACGTAAGCCAGCTGGTAGGTAGCTTTATGAATGAATCTTTTGCACAGAGTGATCTCAATGTTGGTTATGTTTTTATTATGACGACACGGTTGGCGCAGTGGCTGAGCGATGGACTGCTGTGCAACGTGTCGTGGGTTCGATTCCCGCACGGAACAAATATTTGTATGATCTGCAAGTAGTTGTTCCGGGTCTGGGTGTTAGTGTATGTGAGTTTCTATGTTTGTAAACGCACCCACGATACAGGAAGAAATTCCTAGTGTGGGGCAACGTTTTTTTAAAAAAAAAAAAGAAAAAAAAAAAAAAAAAAAAAAAAGAATTATTTAGTTTGTTTGTTTTTATTTTTGTAATTTTTTTTTTGTCCAATTATTATATATTATTATAATTTTTATGATTACTGGAAACTAGCCGTGTGTTAAATGAATGTCGCCATTGTAGCGGCACGTTGTATGAGGTAAGCACGTACTTTATAGGGGGAGACAAAGCATAAAGTAAAGTGGGGTATAATCACCAGATGGAGGAGGAAAAATAAGCTGGTGGAGAGGATGAAATAAATTCACAAAATAACTGCACTTCTATTTGAGGAAATATTAAGGGCACTTTAACCAAAATGTATGAGTGAGCTGTTTTTTTTTTATTGGTGGCCGCTAACTGTACGTTAATGCGGAATTTCCGGGAGTACTTACGGGAATTCCGTGAGCTGTGCGTGTTAAGAATATTCTAGCACACACTTTATATTTGCTTACTTGAATGACTGCTACTATTCAGCTGCATCCGGTTAGACTGGAAGCCGACCCCAACATAGTTGGGAAAAGGCTAGGCAGATTGATTTTGATTGAATGACTACTGCTTTCTGTTAAGAAATGTGGAGTTTTCATGCAAGTGCAAGGCTAGGGATGTTTTGTTTACCAGCGGTGAGTGAGATGCTTTAGTTAGATGGTGAAGAGGGTAAATTGAACTATTGGCTAATAATACCACGGCCATTTACCACGTCTCTGACTGCTGTATATCAGAATTCGAATTTTGCTATCGTACTGAATGTCATTATTATTCCAACGCCCTACGTATGGAGATATATAAGTTTCAAATAATATGAAGGGAGAGAGAAAAACCTGCAATTACAGTATTTATTTGCTCCGACAATAGTGATACTACATAAGCATCTTATCGTAAGAAGCTTGCCTCTTGTCACATGTTTCCTCACGATTTCCTAGAAATCGTATTTTGTACTTTGTAAATGCAATTTGTAAAAAGAATTTTTATGTGATCTACTTAACGATATCACGGGCAATACATTGGATATTTTATATGTTTTAGGCGTTATAAACTGTGTCCAGAACATCAAGTCAAGCTTTGGGTAGCCATCATAAAATTGACATAGTCGTGCAACAAAGTACAAAATGATTACCTACTTGATTATTATCAAGTTTTGTAAAAACAAACTCCAATGTCATAGAACAAAATTCAAATTCCAATGCAACCAAACATTTTTTAGAACCTGTTTATTACTAGGTCACACAATAATCAACTTTGAATACATAACGCTAAAGAAGATAGTCGATTAAGTAAATATTGAAAGTAGGTAAATTTTCTGAGATGAAGGTATGGTCGAAAATCATCATGTGGAGAAGTACGAAAGGAAAAAGATTAAGCACAGTTTTTACCCGACTACGGCGAAGAAAAAAGGAGGGTTATGATTTTGACCGGTATGTATGTATGTTCATCTGTTCCCTCCTATCTTCTAAACCACTCATCACAATTTGACAAATGACGTATCGTTGGAAGCGTCTTAATCGTCCGCTGGTTATAGGGTACGTGACGTGACACACTACATTCAATTAAAAATGGCACCCTCTAGAGGACAAAAAGCCAGGAACTAAAAAAAAAAATTTGTTTAATCGTACCATGTTGGGTATCAAATAAAAGGGCTTAATGAGCACATTTCAAAAATATATACATTATAACCAAAAAACCCAAGACAGACAAATTAAAAATTCGGAGTCACACATAATCTGTTCGATTTATGCACTAACACGTGTGACTCCGGATTTTAAATTTTTCTGTCTGTGGTGTCTTGTTTATACCTTTTTAGTCGTAGTTGGGTTTTAGTTTTTATTACTTAATTTTTAGTATTTTCAGTGCAAGTTAATGTTTATGGTATAATTAACCCCGTAGTCTTAATGAGTTTTAATAGCTCTGTCTGTCTGTTGAGATAAATACTGTATTATTACACATCTATTTAGGTTAACTGAAGTAATTACAATTATGTTCTTTAAATGTGAGTGCTAGAAACGTTTGGTTTTAGCACTCATATTCCACTCGAGGTATTAAATTTAATGTTCAACAGCCGCTGTTAGTTTCTTCCTGTATATTTAACAGAACATTGCTGTAGATGCCAATTTAAGGCAATTATAAGAATTGTTTATAAGAATATAAAATATAGCTACACAAATTGTACAAGCTGCATTCTGAAAACTCCAAATAAAGTATAGTATAAAAACTTTTTACAAAAAAAAAAAAAACGACTTCCAAAAAAAACACAAAAAAAGTGAAAAATAACTTTAATTTTGGAAGTCGGTCGGTGTCTTTGCTTTCTAATTTCCGTTTTTTGCCACCGACCGAAAGTTTTTATTTTTCACTTTTTAGTTGTGGTACCTACCCCACACAAATCCGAATACCACTATCTGCTATGTAAATAACAGTGAAGGAGTCAAACAGGATATCGTCTAGATAAACTAAGTGGAAAAAATACGTAATAGTGAAGCTAACTCAAAAATTACGCAAGCAAAGTTAATACAATTTATATGGGACCACCTCGGAAGCATAACCTACCAAACAAAAAAAGAATCATCTAAATCGATTCATAATTGGCGGTAATCGCGTAACAAACATAAAAAAAAAAAAAAAAAAAACGTACAGACGAATTGAGAACCTCCTCCTTTTTGAAGAAGTCGGTTAAAAACTAACATCTTTTAGAAATTTCTACTTTGAAGTGCTGAACAGTGAAGACGAATGAGCCCTGAAACAGTATGGTCCAAAGTTCGAAAATACTCTTAAATGAGGATTAGAAATTTTCTTTAATACATTATTCAAACGTCGGGGACGCCCTTGAAGAAAATAATTGTAGTGACCTTATTGGTGATGTTTTTCAGAATGGTCGGTCAGACTACGCGTCTGACCGACCGATTCTGACATAATAAAACATAGTAGTAGTATATATATATATAGTAGTTGCAACCGGCGTGTGTGTATGAACGTAAACGAAGCAAATGGAGTATATAAGGATCGTAGCAGGTGGCGTTCTGTTGTCTGCCTACCTCCATGGGAAGAAGGCGTGAATGTATGTATGTATGTGTATTATTCAAATTCTAGTACAATGATGGATATGTCAATGAAAACCATACAGATAAAAACTATAACATATCAGTTCTACGAACATGTGTTGACCTGACGTCATCCAATTCGAATAGCCTAGGCTATCGCTCATAAGTGTAATAAAATGATGAATCATTTTCCTATAACAAAGCATAACATCGGTATTATCGCAAACGTAGTAGTAAAATCTAGAAACTAGTGTACTTATGTGCACTTGATGTCAAATTCACTCCAAGTTTATATGTAAGATAGCACCTTTTTTGTGGTAACAAGTAGTTTCTGACTGAATGTTTCTCTCTTCGATGATATACTTACGCCTTTTTATAAACGTTGCTAAGGTAAAGACAACCTTAAACGCCAAAAAAATTATGGTTACACTGACGTTTAATCATTACTTAACTATAAGTAACGTTTCAAAAGGGGTTTAAGATTTAGATAATTAAGATCGATTACGATCACGAAGAGAATCATGAGAGGAAAAACAGTGGTATCATTGATAATTTTCAAAATCCACGTACTCATAACTAGATCCCTAAAATCCACTCCATCAAAGAAACAGACTCATCAATTACGAGGATTCAAAACATTAGCCCCATTCACGTCTGCCTCCATTTTTAAACTCCCAATAAAATGCTATGAGAATAGGCACCATTTTACCATTGGCATTCTTTTTTCAGTCGATCGGAATTCTGGTACAGATCCAAATAGGTCGGATTGTCGGATCAGTCCTTTGTGGGGGGGCGTACGTCCATTGCGAGAATCTCGATCACGATGCACTGGGGTGATTTATGTCTTAGAAGCCTTTTATGTATGTAATATGATTATGGACGGTCAAGCTGGTGAAACGGCATTGTGGACAATTTGTGGGTTATTGAATTGTGAAAGGAGAAGCTTGGTTTGAAAAAAAAAGGGGTGAAGTTGGGTAAAGTTTTTGGACATACAATTGTGTATCGGGGGTGGAAAAAAGTCTTCTTCGCCGGAAACGGGTTGTGACAGCTGTTGAGAAAACAAACTTAGGAAACGCAGGTCCCAAGACCAAGCAAAACAATCTCTCTCGTCTTTCCAGTTTAAGTTTGTACAAATGGAAAATATGCTACTAAAAAGGGCTGCAAAACCGTAGGCCAAAATATGGTAAACTAGAGATTACTTAGTCAATGACAGGACTTCTTACTTCAGTTCAGTAAGCTTAGTAATTTAGTTGGATGAAGAAGAAAAAAAAACGTGTGGGTTGAGGGGACCACCGTCAGAAACGAAGTTCCTGCTCACGTATTTTTTAAAACATAAACAAAATTTTCGCAACCGCCATCTTGGATTTACATTTTGATCCTATTATCGGCTTTAGCAACGTTAAAAACCATGAAAACGACAACGCTGACGAATTTTTTTTAACTTTTCGCAGCTGCCATCTTGGATTTTCATTTCGACCATATTCACACTTTCTCTCTCTCTCATATGCAGTGTACTCGGGCCGATGTGTACTATTTACGACACTGTAATCACATTCCTATGGTCTTTTGTTTTTTCTGCCGGCGTTCTCTTACTCTCTCCCTCTTTCTTTCTCTTTGAATTAGGAGATAGTCCCAAGTGTGAACACTTTTAGCGTTACATTTTCTGAAAGTTTACAAGCCGCGTAAAAGAACTTCCTTCCAAAAAATACTAGCAAAAAAACAGCACAACATTTCCCTACAGAACCCTATTTTAACATATTTCCTAGCGGGCAATATAAGCTAGTTAGCTGCTTGTATTTATATTAATATCTGTGTGCAAGTCTCCAAGTTATGAAGGCACAGTTGGTGCGACAACTTAGCTAGTCGTAAAATGTTCATGTTTTTGTTGGCTCGCAGCCTGACCAAAAGAAACGAGCTTGCAATATTGTTACAGTTGTGTGCATAGTTTAATAAGACAGCAGATTGTTGTATTTATGTAGTTTAATGTTTGTGAATGGATATGTAAGTTGTCGTAATGCATTATATACATTTTCATATTTATGAGATGCATAACAGAGATAGGCAGATGAGATTTAACAACAATTAAATTATATACCTGGAGTTTAGGGTACCAAACTATCGTATTTTGGGATTAGGTGTGTGAAACTTCCTTATTTTTCGAGATGAAAAGCCATTTTCCGGTATCGAACTGCCATTTTACCAAGATTTGCAAAGTTGGTCTTTATGAACCACTTTTTTGCCTTGCTTGAGTACAAACATTGTTTCAGTATTTTTGCAGGATAATGGGGCGTGTCTATCTCTTTTTATATTTTGCAGAGAAAACCTTAAACGTCATGAAAAGGACACCCTGACCATACGATTTACCATGCAATATCTGACAAATTCAAAATCCAAAGAAGAAATATTATTCTCTAGGGTGTTATAAATAAGGTAACATTGAAGCATCATTACGATTTATTTCCGCAGCCTTTGGGAATAAGGAAACGCATATATCAATTGGACTTCCAACCCACGCAGATGTAAGAGAAAACCGAGGAACTGGTTATGTGATTACACACTTCGTTGACTGAAAATATATTTAGATTCTACTTTCTTTTGCTCCACTCTACTGTCTCTTAGGGTATTACTATTATACCTGGCTTTCTACGGGGTAATTACGTAACACACATAACGTCATTTTGACAGTTCAACAACATTCTTTGCGTTATTTACCTACGTTGTTGAGCAGACGATGTTTTTAAACATATGAAGCAATTTTATTTTTAATTTTTGATTGTTATATTTTTTTTAGCATATTAAGACGCTATACTATTGCAGCGAGCTTGAGAGCAGTGGTGGCCCAGTGGTAACGGCCACGACTTACGAGTTGTAGGTTGTAGGTTCGAACCCTGACAGGCGCTTTACTTTGAGTAAATTATTTCATCGCCACTGCTCTCAAAACGGTGAAGAAAAACATCGCGAGGAAACTGGCATGTCCTAGAACCAAAAATTCGAAGACATGTGACATCTACCAACCCGCACTGGGCCCGCGTGGTGGATTACGGCCCGCTCCCTCTCACAGAGAGGAGGCCTGTGTCCCAGCAGTGGAAACATTATAGGCTGATTATGCTGCTTATGCTTATACTATTACGGGTTAAAGGGAACGCCCTTTGTTAGTTACCATATTGTATAATGAATTCTGGCATGTTGTTCTTTTTTGTTTGCATTTAGTTTCGAGGAGCTCGTGGCTAAATAATAACAGCCGCACGGGTCGATCCGTCAGGCTATGCCTGCCGGGGTTGGTCCGTGAATGGGTGACCATCTTTACATACCGAGACTCCTCCGTGTCTCGGAAAGCACGTTAAGCCGTTGGTCCCGGCTGTCATTTGTGGATCTTTGACAGTCGTTACGCGTCGACAGAAGCCCGAAAGTCTGACAACCAGTCTTACCAAGGGGTATCGTATTACCCAGTTACTGGGTTGTGGAGGTCAGATAGGCAGTCGCTCCATGTTAAATACTGGTATTCAGCTGCATCCGGTTAGACTGGAAGGCGATCCCAATAATTGGGAAAAGGCTAGGCAGATTGATTGATTTAAGTTTCAGAAAAAATGACAGATGGGGTTAATGACTTTTATTCCACGGGTATCTAGCGCAAGGTATAATCCCAGAAACATTTCCATCAACAGACTAACTAAACAAACAAGTTAGCATAAGTTATTCGCCTAGATTATAACTCAGTTACAATAAATTAGTAAGCCAGAACTACATGTGACAAACTAACATGTCCGAAGCAGAAAGTTATTCAAATTGTAAGGGAGCGATACAAAGTTGTTCCCTATACGGTTGGCCGATAGTTTGGTCCCCAACTTTGTGCGATACGTTTAACATTTGCGAAGTTTAACATATTAGAATACAACTGTGTTGCTATTATTTATCTGGTGTTTAGGGTTCCGTACCCAAAGGGTGAAAACGGGACCCTATTACTAAGACTCCGCTGTCCGTCCGTCTGTCTATCTGTTTGTCACTAGGCTGAATCTCATGAACCGTGATAGTTAGACAGTTGAAATTTTCACAGATGATGTATTTCTGTTGCCGCTATAACAAAAAATACTAAAAAACAGAATAAAATAAATATTTAAGGGGGCTCCCATACAACAAAGTGATTTTTTTGCTCGTTTTTGCTCGATATTGATAACGGTAACAGGTAGACGCTTAAAATATTCACAGAATATTTAGTTACATATTCACTTTAAAAATAAATAATTAAATCAAACTAAAAAAAAATATTTAAGGGGGGCTCCCATATAACAGACATGATTTTTTAATGTTTTATTGATACGATAATGGTACGGAACCGTGCGCGAGTCCGACTCGCACTTGGCCGGTTTTTTAAATTGTTTTTATTTTATAATTGCGGATGCTTTTAACGTGCTTTCTACATTGTTCTCACATGTATAATTACAACATGAATGATGTAACCAATTTTATTATTTAAAAGAGTGTCCGTGGAGTTTCTTGCCCATTCTTCTCCATAGGTACCTACTACGCTTTGGAATGGGTAACTAGCTTCATATTTCTGACTGACTGACTCCTTGACAATTCAAAAGTGCCTGTAAATGGTTTAATTGAAATAAATGCTTTGAGTTTGAGTTCTTTGCGAAAATAACACTTTTATAAAAGTGAATACAGTACGTATAAAAATATAATGAGTTTATCTTTCTCCGCCATGTTCTGCACGAGGAAGTTATGACGGCCTTCTATTGTTCAAGACTATTGTAATTCCTTACTGTTGCTTATCTTATAATGTTTCATTTTATATCAACTTAAAACAATTGTTCTGTTTCCTTGTTAATTAAATAAACTTGCATCGTGATTTTGAGCGGATTTTTTTGTTACGTACGTTGGTTTTGATGACTTTAACCGACGCACTTCCGATATTCAACGGATAATCTGATCGTACTTCAATCTGCCTAGCCTTTTCCCAACTATGTTGGGGTCGGCTTCCAGTCTAACCGGATGCAGCTGAATACCAGTATTTTACATGGAGCGACTGCCTATCTGACGTCCACAACCCAGTGACTGGGTAATACGATACCCCTTAGTAAGACTAGTCGCAGACTTTCAGGCTTCTGAGGACCTGTAACGACTATCAAAGATCCACGAATGACAGCCGGGACCAACGGCTTAACGTGCTTTCCGAGGCACGGAGGAGTCTCGATATGTGAAAATGGTCACCCATCCATGGACCAACCCCGGCAAGCGTAGCTTAACTTTCGACCGAATTATTATTTAGCCACGAGCCCCTCATTAGGATTAACCCATCAGAAATTAGTCCATAAAATATCAGAACCATTTCTTTTTCAGATCGACGTAAGCGTTTCAACCTGGTCCTATTCTACGCACTAAAATCAACGATGACGCATCTAAAATCATTAACACATGTATAGTCGTTAATTTCCATCGTTAAATTTAATGCACCGAATAACGGACGCGCGGTAAAACGTCCGTTACGACTTTATTTACGATAGAACGTTATTGTTAAAATGTGATTTATATTTCAGTTAACGATGCCTCAACTTCATATTGTTATGCAGAAGTTAATGACTGCAGTGAAGGAATACAAAAGATTTTGCTTCTAAAAAATAAACTTGGAAGCAATTTTCTTTGCGTCAAGTACATATTAGTACGTACTTAGGTATATGGATTGATGAAAAATTGGCTGAAACTTTGGTACACGATTACTGTCAAATGCTTGCACTGACTGGACAGGGCCGCTCCAATCTGTATGGTTCTTTCCTCAAAGATGGATCCTCATGATCATGCAGATTAAAATGTCTGAGATGGTCTACCAAGAGTCTGGACTTTAAAAGAGACTCTGAACCCTGATGAGTTTATTTCGCTCTTTCTTCTCAGAATAGTCAGATAAGAAACACCGAACTCATCTGTGTAATTTTAAAACATAATTTAATTTGGAAGTGTAAAACTGTTTTATTTTTTAAACTAGTTTACAGAAATAAATACCTATAATCCTACTATAATAATATTATAAATGTGAAAGTTTGTGTGTTTGGATGTTTGTTACTCAATCACGCAAAAACGGCCGAATGGATTTGGATGAAATTTGGCAAACAGATAGTTTATAACCTGGATTAACACATAGGATATATTTTATCCCGATATACCCACGGGATCGAGACTTACGCGGGTGAAATCGCGGGGCGCCGCTAGTTTATTATAATTTGCTATTTGAATCATTGTGTCAATATGTTATGATAATCTACTTAATTAATTTACTTTTCGTGTTCAAGTGTTAATGATGGTAAATGAAATTTTAACACCTATTGACAGATTTAAAACGTGAGGCACAATTTAGTCTAATCACCAAAAAAATAAAATGCAGCTCAATGCTGCACTGGCGTCCTAATATGTCCTAATAATGTTAACAGATTTTTCAGTACTACGTAATCTTGGTCCTTTTAGAAGCAGTGGTTTTAAAAGCTGATATGACCACGATGCGAAAAATATACGATAATTCACAAAAGACCAGTTTTATTAAAAACACTTTAAAGTTTTACAACTATTCGGTATGAAAAATTGGACCTAAAAGAAAGCAACGACACCGAAAAATTTTCAAGTTTTCAATTTTCAACAGTAGCGTAATTAGAAACCTGGGTGGTGGCCAAAAGTTGTAAGTTTTCACCCGATGATAGGTTTTATACAAGTTTCAGTACAAAGTTAGTGCAGTACTACTGACCCATATTGTGGTAATGTTGGTAACATAACCAACAGTTACATGGAGGTTTTATGTAAGTGCAAATGAGTCGGTAGATTATTTTGTGGGGTTGGTATGTTCATTTGGAGAAGCTCGTGGCTAAGTAATAACAGCCGCTCGGGTCGATCCATCAGGTTAAGCTACGCTTGCCGGGGTTGGTCCGTGGATGAGTGACCATTTTCACATATCGAGACTCCTCCGTGCCTCGGAAAGCACGTTAAGCCGTTGGTCCCGGCTGTCATTTGTGGATCTTTGACAGTCGTTACGAGTCGTCAGAAGCCCGAAAGTCTGACAACCAGTCTAACCAAGGGGTATCGTATTACCCAGTTACTGGGTTGTGGAGGTCAGATAGGCAGTCGCTTCATGTAAAATACTGGTATTCGGCTGAATCCGGTTAGACTGGAAGCCGACCCCAACATAGTTGGGAAAAGGCTAGGCAGATTGATTGGTATGTTCATTTGAAAATTGAGGAGTCAACAGTTAACTTTAAGTAGTGCTTTTGGAAAATAACCTAGTACTTCATCATGTGCCTAGCCTTCTTCTAATTATGTTGAGGTCGGCTTCCCGTCTAACCGCATGCAGCTGAATACCAGTTTTACATTACTGCATATCTGACCTCCACAACCCAGAAAGGGTAATACGATACCCCTTGGCAAGATTGGTTCCCAGACTAAAAGTGCCTACTTATTAATGGTTATAAAGAACGTAGGAATTTAACGATTATTAGGTACTATTCGATTCAGTAGTTTAACAGAGCAAGCTGTAGTAGGTTTTATATTCCATTTATGGTCTTCCTTAGTATGACGCGGTTTGTTAAGTTGATTGAGTGAATGAATGAGTGTAGGTAATAAAACCGTGTGCGGTTGGGGGACCGCCGGCCGTCAGGAGGGAAGCTCCTTCTCACATAGGGGAAAAAAAAAATCGCAGCCACCATCTTGGATTTACATTTTAATATCACTTTCGCCTTTAGAATCCTCGAAAACTACGAAAATGACACCCATGACGAAAAATTTTATAATTTTCGTAGGCGCCATCTTGGATTTTCATTTTGACCAAATTCACACTTTCTCTCTCTCTATGCAGTGTACTCGGGTACAATTTTATCCCACGACACTGTAATCACTTTCCACTTTTCTTTTCTTTTTCTGCCGGCGTTCCCTCTCTCTTTCTTTCTCTTTTAATTAGAAGAAGACAGTCGCAAGTATTAACACGTTTAGCGTTACATTTTGTGAACGTTTACAAGCCGCGTAAAAGAACCTCGTCCCAAAAAGTGAGCACTTTTATATGGGTGAAATTAAAACTACTAGTGGTATAAGCTGAAACCTGCCACTGAATCGATAGTGGTATAATGTATTTGTTTTCTCACAGAAGATATTATATCTTCTCTGACGATGCCAACACAACCTTTAGACAAGAGAACTCGAAAAGGTTACGGTCTCAAAACTTGAACCACAGGAAATTCAAATAATCATAACATCATTATTCTTCAAAACCTTTATACCAACTTCACCCTTTCTCCATTTTAGAATAATAAAGAGTCAAAAGTACGTAAGGAGTGGTCGGCCCGGAAGGGTGCAATCACGACCGCCCCAAATTACATGGCAATACACAAAAATACAATCATGATTCGACCGCCAGCAAATTGTTAAATAACGCCCTCTACCGGGACCAATTCATATTTATTTAACGACTTTCCTACAAGAATATCGTTATGATAAAAAGTAAGATCATTTAGTTTGGCTTTAATGGAATTTTCTGCTTATTTTGGGATTAAGCTTATTCTATAAAGTCTTCTTTCGATTACACTTTAAATACCGACTAACTATCTAATAAAACCATTCAATTTAAGTTCAATTTTGAACGAAACTTAAGATCACATAACATCGCGCCTGTATTCCCCGATGGGTTTTGCAGAGGTGCACATATAGTACACCCATATTTCGCCAGTTATGTTTAAGGTGGATGCGCTAGGGTAGCCCGCGAAATTCAAATTATCTTACGTTTTTTGCAATTTGCAGGTCAGTATCAGGTTGTATGTTAATGTAAATATTATTTGCGATCGTAACAAATATGGATTTACAGAATTATAAACATTAGAATCAGCAATACAACTCTCTAAGTTCATGAAAGTGCATTGAACGACGAATTCATGAATTTCGCGGGCTACCCTAGCGCATCCACCTTAATTCTTTTAGGATTTTGAACAAAAGCCTTCCACTAATGACACCCGAAAACGACAAAAACTGATCCTTTGAGAGAGTTAATCAAAATTCGTCCAAACGGTCAGCTGTTTCATAATGGCACTGTAAGTTTGCCGCACTTGGCACGGCTGGGCCATGCATTAGTTGCATCGAATTTGTAGTCACACTCTGACCCCAAAAATATGCGGTCAGTAGAGCTCCATGAATTGTTCGTAAATCGTTAGTGTTCCAGTTACGACTTAAAATTGTATGTTCGTTTATTAAACACTAGCTGATGCCCGCGACTTCACCCGCGTGGATGTCGGTTATTATATACTTAAACCTTACTCAAGAACCACTCTCTATCCATTGGTGACAACAGCATGAAAATCGGCGCAGTAGTTTTTGAGTTTATCGTGTACAGAACGACAAACAGATAGATGCGGCGTTGGACTTTGTTTTATAATATGTAAGGATATTTGAGTGGTAGTGTATGTTGATCGTAAAATGTATTAACGTCGTATGTCGTTCGTGTGCGTGTGTGTGTGTATGTGTTGTATGATCATTGCTACTGTTGCATAAAGATGGTTTAATAAAATAAATGGATGTTATGATGATATGATCATTGCGGCTTTACTTTGTGTTCTACGTTTGGTATTAAATTAGGACCAATTTTTTGTAATGGTAGGAAAACTAATGGACGTTCTCGTCCAACAGTATTCAATAGGCACTCTTCACTCATGTAAGAAATAACGGAATGGTATTATCAAAAGTAACTACTGAAAAGTTAACCTAGTTTTCTTTGTCCAAATGTACAATTACAATGTCGGTCAAATAAATTCTTTTACCAATTGTGACCGCATAAAGGCGTTTTTACGACAAAAGTGTGGCTGCCCAATTCATCCGGGGTCCCCGTTGGTTTTTCATTATAGTATTTTGGATCATAAAATTTTAATCGCGGAAAATTCGGGACACGGTAAGGGCGGATATTAAATTAAATTTCTGTGTACTGTGTTGTAGGGATGTTATACACAGAAGATTGTTTTAAAACGGCTTATAAAAAGCTTTCGGAGATTTTTTACAGTAAACATTTTTTTAACTTTCATTCAAAAAAATAAATCTTCGCACAAAAAGTGTTGTATCTTTTTATTTGAAATCGTCAGCCCTTTAGAGCTCTTATCCGTGTAATTCAATTTTATTTTTATCAGCATTATTAAGGCCTAACGAGCTTTGAACATGGGTTAACGACAAACGTCATTTAGCTCGGTTTGTGCCTCACGCTGGTATTCTAAAACGAAGTCTTGAAGCTGAAGTGAGCTGATAGGTGCTCACGATTATGCAGTGAATTTAAGTAGCTAATATGAACTCGAAAGTAAGTTGGGATTAACTAAGAGATGCCTCTCGAAAATATGTTTCTTAAAATAGATCTATATAGATAGATAAAACGTTTATTTGGTGCACACAAAAGACATAACACAACATACAAAAACAGGGTTAAATAATAACGAATTACATTAATAAAGAGCCAATATAAAAAAAACAATAAAATAAGAAAACAAGACACTGTGATGACACAATTGGCTATCAAGTATTGCCAAGACAGTTTATCGATACGCCCACTACACGTAGGTATCGATCAAATAGTGGCAAAGCACTAAAAAAAACAGCACTATGCACTAACACTAACCTAACCTTGTCCATTTAATGAAAAACCGGCCAAGTGCGAGTCGGACTCGCGCACAAAGGGTTCCGTACCATTATCTATAAAAACGGCAAAAAAATCACGTTTGTTGTATGGGAGCCCCCTTAAATATTTATTTCATTCTGTTTTTTGTTAAAGCGGCAACAGAAATACATCATCTGTGAAAATTTCAACTGTCTAGCTATCACGGTTCATGAGACACATTCTAGTGACAGACGGACAGACAGACAGCGGAGTCTTAGTAATAGGGTCCCGTTTTACCCTTTGGGTACGGAACCCTAAAAAATGAAGAGTAAGTATGTTTTTCCTACAAAGAAAAACAAAAATATCAACCAGTGACACATCCAATTATTCTCTTCTTTTAGCCATCAGATACCAATTACTAAAAAATTATCACACATGACACTAACAAAAAAAAAAAGCAAGTCGGTAGTTTCCATCCCTTTCCCACAGAGTTACAAGAATATTATGAAAAAAATCTTCCATAACCTTTTCTGAAATCAAACGTGAAATCAAATGGGGCTTCATTAGAAAACCGATTCAACGCCGAGGCATTCCTCCATTCATTGTCACCTGCTTCCGTTGACTACCGCCCGGGGGAAATTCTATGGCTGCGGCTGTATAGACGTAGAGAATTCAAGATAATAATGGAGAATGTGAAGGTGAATACCAAGGTTATTGTGTTTTTATTGAGGCTGCTGCACGTGTATAATGAAATAAAGTTGACGTAGTTGCGGAAACCGTTGTTACGGGTCGTCAGAAGCCTGAAAGTCTGACAACCAGTCTTACCAAGGGGTATCGTATTACCCAGGCAAAGGCAGTCGCTCCATGTAGAATACTGGTATCCAGCTGCATCCGGTTAGACTGCAAGCCGACCCCAACATAGTTGGGAAAAGGCTAGGCATATTGATAGAGGTAGTTGCGGAAACATTCTGATAAAAATTTGGTCCTTCGGTACCCTATTCACACTTAGATAAAAATTGAGAGAAGTAATTTGATGGCCGATGGGGCTGAAAGGTTCTGGAGTGGCGACCGCGTACCGGAAGACGTAGCGTTGGAACCCCCCCCCCGACATGGTGGACCGATAACCTGGTGAAGGCCGTAGGAAGCCCCTGGATGCGAGATGCACAGAACCGGTCGAAGGTGGTGCTTGGGGGAGACCTATGTCCAGCAGAAGACATCTATCGGCTTGATGATGATGATGAAGTAAGTAATTTAATAACCAATTTAGTTATCAAAAGGTGAGTTTGATGAGAAAGTGTTGCCTTAGTGTTAACTGGAGCGATACTGATTTGAAGACAATCTTGAAATATCAAGCAAGGAACACATAATTGTCAGCATAATACTCAATATTACCTGTTGAAACTTAAACTCCTCTTAACACCCCGAACAAGCCACAACAGTTTTCCATTATCAGTAACTTTAACACGTGAAAACCTGTCAAAGTTCCTGAACTTATCAACAAAGTTAAGACCCAATATACCTATGAGTCAAATAGTACAGAAACTTCTGTCTATCTCCCTTCAGTTCTCAAGACAAGGCGTGTACATGCATACGAAAACAGTCAGAAAAACTTACAAAGTTTCATTAATTAGAGTTAATTTCCCCCTATTTTGTGAATTCCCTTAAGAGGGGAGAAAATCGAGGCTATCGGAAACTTTCAGAAGTTTATTGTCTCACGAATTGGAGGAATATAAAAACTTTATACAAAAAAAAAACAACTGACTTCCAAAAAAAAAAAACACCAAAAATAGTGAAAAATAACTTTAATTTCGGAAGTCGGTGTCTTTTCTTTTCAGTTTTCATGTTTTGCTACCGACTTTTAGTTGTGATACCTACCCCACACAAATTCGAATACCACAACCTGCTACGTAAATAACAGTGACGGAGTCACATAGAACATCGTCTACATGAACTAAGTGGGAAAAATACGTAATATTGAAGCTAACTCAAAAACTACGCAAGCAAAGTAAATAAAAAAATTATTGGAACACCTCTGAAGCATGATCAAACAAAAAAAGAATCATCAAAATCGATTGATATTGGGCGGAGTAATCGCGTAACAAACACACAAAAAAACACATACAGTCGAATTTAGAACCTCTCCTTTTGGAAGAAATCGGTTTAAAATTATGTGTGTTAAACATTCATGGTTTTATTCCCTGAAAGAGATTAAGTTGCTGTTGAACAACATTTCACCTAGCGTTAAACTAGTCTATTTCTACATAACACAACGCCTGTATTCCCCGAAGAGTTAAGCAGAGGTGTATTATACACCCACATTTCCAGCCAGTTATTATTAAGTACCATGTAATAGGGGGTGAGCGTGTTGCCATCAACCGGGCACAAATCTCCGGGCTGCTACTGAGCAATTCATGATGGCTAAACCCAATCACACTTTTCCCGACCCGGGACTCGAACCCAGGACCTCAAGCTCAGCAGTAGCACTTGCGATCACTAGACCAACGAGGCAGTCTTTCTATGTAGGTATAAATTCAAGGAGCAGTGGTGGCTCATGGCATGGTAGAACGTGAGTTCGAACACAAACTTTAGTTTAAGGGGGATGCGATAAGGTGGCCCGCGAAATTCAAATTTTCTTCCGTTTTTTGCAATTTTGCAGGTCAGTATCAGGTTGTATGTTGATCTAAATATTATTTGCGACCGTAACAAATATGGATTTACAGAAATATAAACATTAGAATCAGCAATACAACTCTCTAAGTTCGAAGTTCTCTAAGTCTAAGTTCATGTAACTGAATTGACTGACGATTTCATGAAATAGACATTCAATGCACTTACTTGAACTTAAGGAGTTCCTTAGCGCATCCACCTTAAGTATTCAATTTCACCTCCACTACTCTTAAAAACGGTGAAGGAAAACATCGTGAAATCGGAAACCGGCATGTCCTAGAACTAATAAATTCGAAGACATGTGACATCCACCAACCCGCACTGGGCCCGCGTGGTGGATTATGGCCCCACTCCCTCTCACAGAGAGAAGGCCTGTGTCCAAGCAGTCGGAATATCATAGGCTGATTAAGCATACTTAGATAAGATTATGGGGATGCGATTTTCTACTGTAAAAACTGTTTCAATCCCTTTCCTGTTACTAAGAATTTCTTCACATTAATTTTGCCCGACATATCTTACTAATATTATAAACGCGAAAGTTTGTGAGGATGGATGGATGTATGTTTTTTACTCTTTCACACAAAAACTACTGAACGGATTTGGATGAAATTTGACACACAGATAGTTTATAACCTGGATTAACACAGAGGGTACTTTTTATCCCGATATTCCCACGGGATCGAGACTTATGCGGGTGAAACCGCGGGGCGCAGCTAGTAACTGATACATTCTTAGTAGACACCTCACACTAACCACTAGATCAACAAATGATATAATTAATTGCTCATAATGACTGATACGACCAATTAACTAAATTGCAATCTAAGATAATCCACGCATTATTGACATGTGATATAATCTAGTTATATTGTCAATAATAATCAATTGACCCACTAATGACCTACTTGGAAACAAGATGGAGGACGTGACGTAAGTAGGTACCTACAATTAGAACCTTGCTCGGTGATATGCTTGTTTAAGTTTTTTGTTTACTTTATAGGGTTATACACAGATGCTTCGATTTGTTGACCATTTCCTATTTTGTTAAGTACCGGGTACTCAATGAAAAGAAAGAAAAACAAGAAAAAAAAGAAAAGAAAGAAAAGAAAGAAAAGATGAAAGAAAAGAAAGAAAAGAAAGAAAAGAAAGAAAAGAAAGAAAAGAAAGAAAAGAAAGAAAAGAAAGAAAAGAAAGAAAAGAAAGAAAAGAAAGAAAAGAAAGAAACATTGTTTATTCTGCATAAACAAAACGCACATTACAAAAATAAAAAGACAAAACATACAAGCCAGGAAATGACAGGCGTATACTGTCATCTCATACCTATAACACTGTAATTTGTAACAGTCTTTTTTTTTTAAAGAGTAACCGTAAAGTTTCATGCCGACGACCAATTGGAACCGTGTACCAAGCTTCTGACGTTTCATAAGTCCACATGTAGGGTTTTTAATTTAATTTTTATTTCTATATTAAATGTGAAATAAGGAGGAGCTCGTGGCTAAATAATAACAGCCGCTTGGGTCGATCCATCAGGTAAAGCTATGATTGCCGGGATCTACGCTTCCGTGGATGGGTGACCATCTTTATATCCTCCGTGCCTCGGAAAGCACGTTAAGCCGTTGGTCCCGGCTGTCATTCGTGGATTTTTGACAGTCGTTACGGGTCTGAGGCCGAAAGTCAGATAGGCAGTCGCTCCATGTAAAATACTGATATTCAGCTGCATCCGGTTAGACTGGAAGCCGACCCCAACATAGTTGGGAAAAGGCTAGGCAGATTTGATTGGTTAAATGTGAAATAAAATATTTTGAATTTTACGACGACCTTGTTGGTCTAGCCAAAAGACCGACTGCTGAGTCGGTCCTGGATGCGATCGGTCGGGCAAATAATTATTTGTATTTTTTTTTCGATGCAGCATCTAGTTTCGAATTGCGGCCGGATATTTGCAATAGCATCATAAGCTCTTTATTTAACGTGGATCCGCAAAGGTAACCCGCAAAATTCAAATTCAAAATTTAAATCAAATTCAAATTTTCTTACGTTTTTTTGCAAATTGCAGTTCAGTGTCAGGTTGTATCTTGATCCACTGTGCCGCTGTAGACCACAACATTTTAAAGTGCTGATATACAATTTTATAGCTGTTTTTATCAAAAATGCTATTAAATACATCCCAATTTGAATGAATCGGCTACCTTTGCGCATCCACCAGCCATCAGACTACTTAAGGCTGCCATCAGACGGACTGCATTCTTGCAGTTTGAATGCAGTTTAGTACGACTGCAATACTCGTAATGTAC
Source organism: Lithophane ornitopus (assembly GCA_948473465.1). Lineage (NCBI taxonomy): Eukaryota > Metazoa > Arthropoda > Insecta > Lepidoptera > Noctuidae > Lithophane > Lithophane ornitopus. Next base: position 12,923,963 of record OX419632.1, on the reverse strand, counting down.
TGGTAACTGCATTCAAACTGCAAATTTGCAGTTCGAGTGCAGTTGAAACAGTTGAAATGCAGTCCGTCTGTTGGCAGCCTTAGGAGGACTGCTGCTTCAGAACACACTGCACAGACAGAACGAACAAACACTCTTTCTTATTTCCTCTACACGAGTTATGTACTTGTTTGTTTTTCTAAGTTTCAGCAACTTAGAAAGTTTGAGTGTGTTTTTCAATTTGTTTGATTCGTTCAAGTAAGTGAGTTATCCTAATGGTAATGGAAGCACAACCAGCTGAATTGGGACGTGTTTCCGCACTTTTATTACTTTTATTTGGACTTTACATCTTGCAGTCTGAAAGGGCCTGAATTAGGGGTATGCATAATTTACGCAATCAATTTTGGATGAGTTGTGCTAATTGATTTTAAGGACCATAGTAATTAATGAAAATAGAAAATGTTTGATTTGTGCTTGTTTCAGAAACGTTCCTTTGAATATTAAATATATGCCTAGTTTACAAAATCAAGGTAAGTATTATTAAAGGCTCCTACAAACAGGCGCGACAAAGGTTGCGTTGCCTGTCGCGCCCGCGATATCGCGCAAGTTAAGTCAGACATCACAATGAATATCGAAATTTTCATTTCTAGGAATCAAACGGTTGCCGCTGTAGACAGTTCATATGCTGTCAAACTGTCAGTGTCATTTCATACTATCAATATACATCGTAGCATCGTACTTAATCCATCAAAGTTTTAGCTGTAAATCTGCAGGTACTTTATCAATGCTTACTCAATCATCTATTTATACAACATTCGTTTTTGTTTATGCTAAACCCGAAAAGGGGTCATTGTACTCATCATTTTGAATAACTTTTTTTAGTGGCCAACTTTGAAATCGCGACAAAAAAAACAGCTGTTCCATACATTTTGTCGATTTAAGTGAATGCCGCGCCTTTTTGTTAGAGCCTTTATGCGGGCGAAACCGTGGGTCGCAGCTAGTTGGGTTATAAAACAGTCACGCAATCACTTCTACCTATTTCGTCTCGAAAGACCAGGGTCAATGTTCTTTAGGACCAGATTAAGGTCAGATTCTCTTAAACTTGATAGGTACCTAATACAGTATATCCTACCTAAATGACCTTCATATACCTTTTGAAAATTTAGTTAAAGACCCTTCTATCCGTTGTGATGTTTAATTTTGCTACGAGCCCTAGATTTTGGCGTTAGCAACATTGAGTTTTATAGTACTGCAGGCCTCAAACTACGATGTGGTCGGCCTGGGTCTCTGAAATACAGGCTCATATTTTAGTAACTTTAATTGTCTCTGAAATTATAGCCGTGTCAGGGAAAAGCTGTTTACGGTTTTCTCGATGTTACTGTGTTAGGCTAACTGTCACTTTTGTTGAGTAATGTTAAGGGGCTCATGGTCATACAGATTTAGGGTATAAGTAACTTTTGCCCGCGTGGTATGTCGATAAAAAGTATAGCCTATGTCCTTCTCCAGGTCAAAGTCTACCCATGTGCCAAATTTCAGCCAAACCCATTCAGCCGTTTTAGCGTGAAAGTGTAACACACACAAAAATAAACAAACAAACTCACTTTCGCTTTTATAATATTACTAGCTTCCGCCCGCGGCTTCGCCCTCGTGGTATATCGATAATTAAAGTAATAAAAACTAAAACCCAACTACGACTAAAAAGGTACAAACAAGACACCACAGACAGACAAATAAAAAATCCGGAGTCACACGTGTTAGGGCATAAATCAAACAGACTACGTGTGACTCCGGATTTTTAATTAGTCTGTCTGTGGTCTCTAGTTCATACCTTTTTAGTCGTAGTTGGGTTTTAGTTTTTGTTACTTTAGTTTTTTTTTTATTCTTTTGGGGTTATATTATATATATTTTTGAAATGTGCTCATTATGCCCTTTCATTTGATACCCAACATGGTACGATTGACAACATGCGACACCGCAGACAGACAAATTAAAATTCCGGAGTCACACGTAATCTGTTCGATTTATGCCATAACACGTGTGACTCCGGATTTTTAATTTGTCTGTGTGCTGTGTCTTGTTTACACCTTTTTAGTCGTAGTTGGGTTTTAGTTCAAATTGTGATGAGTCGTTTACAAGATATGAGGGAACAGATGAATATACATACATACATACATACCTACATACCGGTCAAAATCATAACCCTCCTTTTTTCTTCGCTGTAGTCGGGTAAAAAGTAGCCTATGTCCGCGATCTATCTAGTTGCCAAATTATATCGAAATCCGTTCAGTGGTTTACGCGTGAAAAGGTAACATACAGACAGACAGATAGAGTTACTTTCTAATTACCCGACTACGGCGAAGAAAAAAGGAGGGTTAAGATTGTGACCGGTATGTAAGTATGTTCATGTTCCCTCATATCTTCTAAACGATTCATCACAATTTGAGAAATGAGGTGTCATTGGAAGCGTATTGATCGTCCGCTGGTTATAGGCTATGTCACGTCACATTAAAATAAAAATGGTGCCCTCTAGAGGATATAAAGTCATGAACTAAAAAACAAATATTTTTTAATCATCCCATGTCAGGTATCAAATGAAAGGCTTAATTAGCACATTTCAAAAATATATATATTATAAAAAAACAAAAAAAAGTGAAATAAAAACTAAAACCCAACTACGACAAGAAAGTCAATCAACTAAAATGTTATAGACAAAACCCCACAGACAGACAAATTAAAAATCCAAAGTCATACGTGTTAGGTCATTAATCGAACAGATTACGTGTTACTCCGGATTTTTAATTTGTCTGTCTGTGGGGTTTCGCCTACGTTATGTTATGTGTCTTGTTTATAACATTTTAGTTGATTTATAATATAAGAATGGAAATTATGGATAGTTAGGATTAACTAACGATCACCAAGATACACATGTTAGGATACTAGAACCAAACTTATCTATAACTGTAGTCTATATTAATATTATAAACTACTGATCAGCAACCTACTTTTGTTAATACTCGATCAATCACAATCTGAATCGGTTTGAAACAAATTTCGAATACATTAGGTAATAAGTTCGAAAAAAAAAACTGCTTAGCAACGTAAATAACGCTATGAATGTTGTTGAACTGTCAAAATGAAACAAATTAGTCTTAACCGGTTAAGGAAATAAGTTATGCAATTAAATAGCCGATTCCGATGTTTCACTGGGAAGCTACAGTATTGCTGTATGTCATAAGATATTTTCTGTTTAAGGCGAAATGGGACTGACGAGAGCCGAGGGGTGGTGGTATACCCCGCCCGCGATCAATTCTAGTGCACTATGTTTACAAATTTTAAAATTTTATTTGTGTTTATATAGAAAAAATAAGTCCATAATCCCTTAAAGTATTTAATAGTGAACACATAGACAAAATGTTATTACAATTGCTTTGATAACAATCGAATGGAATAGGTTGTTCTCTTTAAAAAAGCAGATTTTAAGGAAACTTTGCGGTTTTTTTGTATCGAGGAAAGTTTTGTCAATCATGTTTCGGGCCTCATACTTCACTAAAGACACTCTTTAATTTTCGTAATCATAAAAAAACGCAAATGCGTTGTTTTTTTTGAAAGAAACATTGATTTTGCGTGAAGTCGAATCGCGTCAAAACATCTCCTTTGGAACCATTTCACCTTAAACAAGAAATTTTACGCGAACGAAGTCGCGGGCTGAAGCTAGTTAAAAATATGACTAAATAAAAACTGCTAACTTCAGTAATTTAAGTATGGCCACTAGGCACTGACGCCGTTATGAAAACCAAGAATATGGTTTATTTCTGAGCTAAAAATTTAGACAATGAGCTGTGAGATTCTAGAATTTAGATACGATCAAGAACAAACAAAACCTATTTGGAATAAAAACATGAAAGAATACCAATAGTCTTTATCAGCCACAAGAGTATATTCAGCATACGCAGACTTAGTTAGAATATCTGCTTATGCAGTAAAAATGTAGGAATATCACTAAGGTCTCTCGCACAAGCGTGCTGAGGGCCTAGACAAGTGACAGTCGCTTCGAAAGCGTTTCGTGTTTCTAAAACGACTTTCAACAGGATTGACATAATCTTTTCGATAGCTTATGTCAGTCCTGTACATTTTTGCCTTTTCCATCATCGTTATCGCCGATAGAATGTCACTTTGTCTAGGGCCCCAGAGTGGATAGCGATAAGCGGGAGCGTCACAACCCTGATCCCACTTAGGAGTCTTATTTTCTGATCCAATTAGCCATCGGATCGAAGCACTATCATACGCTTGTCTTTTTAGCAATCTTTGCATACCATTTGCTTTTTTAGGTTTCTGTAGGTACTCGAAGGGTGCCAAACGGACCTAAACCTCCGCTGTCCGTCCATCCGTCCGCCTGTCAGCGAATTGTATCTCATGACCGTATAATAGGTAGACAGTTGAATTTTCACAGATTGGTTATTTCTATTGCCGCTATAACAACAAATAATAAAAAATTAATAAAGTTAATAATTTAAGGGGGGTCCCTATACATGTACGTGATTTGGGCGTCTTTGGCAAAACTGTCTCTTAAGTAATATATAGAATTTAATTTATTAGAATTTAAAATTATTTAAATAAATTAAAATTGTAAACGTTGGGCGACCCAGTCGTTCGGCCAACGTTTACAACGTTTGATTTGCGTGTATTTTGAAACCCCGTTGGCTGAGCGCACTCGCCCGAGCGCCGCTTAAAACGTTTATCGCTCTCTGCGTCACCAAAACCTGAGCCTCTCAATTTCCACGCCTGTCTCCTGAGTATCATGTAGTTATGCATACAAAAACCTCAGCATGTTACATCGGTGTTTTATTCATGATTAACTTAACAATGGTAATTTCTTTTTTTCCGGTGGGATAGCCATATAGATTGTATTACTAAGGTTGCCATTTTATCCTCTATTATTGCATGAAAATAAAGCTAACTTGATAGAGGTATGAGGAACAGGGTGTAAAGTTCACTCATCCTCTATAGAAAAGGGAGGATCCTCCGACCAGACTGCTGTCGTATCTGGTGGGCAACTGCCCATCGATTGATATCAGGATGTTGTATAACACTACGCTTGCCGGGGTTGGTCCGTGGATGGGTGAGACTCCTCCATCCTCGGAAAGCACAAAGCTTTGACGGTCGTTACGGGTCGTCAGAAGCCCGAAAGTCTTACCACGGGGTATCGTATTACCCAGTTACTGGGTTGTGGAGGTCAGATAGGCAGTCGCTCCGTGTAAAATACTGGTATTCAGCTGCCGGTTAGACTGGAAGCCGACCCCAACATAGTTGGGAAAAGCCTAGGCAGATGATGATTTATAACACTCGTCGTGCGGTAAACCCCGCTTGCGCGATGCAAGACTTGTGTGACGTCAGGTTTTTCATGCGGAGTTCGCATGTGACGTTCTAGATGCCTCCACAGCGGTATCAAATCAGCTTTAATTGAAGCTAACGTGGGTCAGCTTCAAAGAAATATAAAATTAATTCTCTCATATCATCACGTCTATAATTTTCGAAGGATTATGCATTGGTGTACTGATAGTACACACACATTTCGCCAGTTATGTTTAAGTACTATCTAAGAGGGGTGAGCCTATTGCCATCAACCAGTTAGAAATCTAGATTCCGGGCTGCTACTAAGAAATTTCTGAAAGAAAATCCCAATAATGCACACTTTTCTTGACCTGGGAATCGGACCTCATGCTCAGCTGTACCGCTTGCGACCACTCACACCGCCAACGAGACAGGCAATCCTAACTTGGGTACCTATAATTTGATTTGTGACCACAAAACTGAAAACTGTTTGTAGTAGCGTATCCTTACTATACTCCATTTGAAGATCAAAATCGGTTGAACGGACTGTAAAAAGGTTTGTTTAAATTTCTAATCTTATTTCAAATGGAGTATGTATATAATATTATATATGCGAAAGTAACTCTGTCTGTCTGTCACGCTTTCACGCCAAAACTACTGAACCGATTTAAATGAAATTTGGTACACAGAAAGGAGTCACAGTCCTGAGAAAGGAGATAAGCTAGTTTTTATCGACATACCACGCGCGCGAAGCCGCGGGTGGAAGCTAGTAGCGAATAAATACCAGCAAGAGGAAATTAAAATACCATACAAAACAACTCAAAAATTAAAAAAATTTAAAATGGCGTTGAAAATAAACCATCGCCGCGAGAATATCAGAGATAGGAACACCGGTTTTTCAATTACGCATTTTAATATAAATAGAGAACGCGACGAAAAATGCGCAGCCAGCATTTTTCACGGCATTTATTTTTTTAATAAAAACTTTTTCTATTAAACATTTGATATTTTGCCACAGCAAAAACAATATTGTGTGAATACACAGTTACTTGATCACACAACGAATATTGTTCAATACAGTTTCTGGCAATATTGTGTTTGGTAGCGAATAGATTTCGAAATGAAAAGTTTCAATCCATTGAACGCAAACAACAAGTGTGGGAATGTGCACTATTTCCTATTTCTTTTAAACACGAAACATATCCACGTCGAGCTGTGATATTTGAGGAATGTAAATTGTAAACTGAGTTAATATTATAACTTATGTGAGAATATTTTCTTTTCTGAGAAAATATGCGTTGAATCTGAGTTTAACAACCGGTCTTGCAAGGTTTCTAGGAGATGTATATTCATTTTTGACCAACGGCTATCTATGTTTGGCTTCCAGTTATTTAAAAGAAGTGTAAAACTCAGCACTACAACAACACACTGCATTTTGAAAAAACGCACGGAAAAAACATTATCATATTGAATTGTGATTTCAATATCAGAAACGAAAAATTAAAATGAATAGACAAACCCCATTTTCAATCAGGAAATACAAAGTGTAAGGGTGAACACCATTGTCACTCAAACCATGGGTACCTAGTTGACTTAAATATAAAAATAAATGACCGAGTACCAATATAAAAAACGTTATTTTCATTAACAGATTTTAAAAAGTTTCTATCCAACACCGTGTTCGCTAGCAAAACAGCTGACCGACTGAGGTATGGGTCGCGCTCGTGGCCGGTCAGGTCACGTCCCGCGCCACCCACCCGTGTTGAGGCGCAAGTTCGTTGCCCTAGCGCCCTAGGGTGAAATACTGTTGAGGTAAAATGTAGACGAACATTAAAAAATAAAGTTGTCTTTTACCTTTTTTAGGGGGGATGGGGGGGGGGGGAATCATCAAATGACTTCTCGCCAAGGTTCCCGGTATCCCTTTCGGTCATTTTCCATTGATTTTACGTTCTATAAATGAAACCAAAAACTCAAGTAAAGTTATTTCAGTGTTCCCGATAGGATTACGGATTTCTATTTAACCCGTTTTTAGGGAAGGAATTTTCAAAAATGCTTCCTTAGACCCATCCATGGACCAACCCCAAAAAGCGTAGCTTAACCTGATGGATCGACCCATGCGTCTGTAATTACTTAGCCACGAGCTCCTCCTGTGTCCACCATTGTCTGGTTCTAACAGCATGATATATGACATTCTCGTCCAGGACGTCGTTATACCTATTTAGTCCCCCTAGTCTGTTACGTCACCACGGGAACAAACGAGCCTATTCATTATCAAGGCCGTTAGTACATAGTTTATAATCTAGTACTGACAATGTATATTTATGCATACTTACATAGAAAACAGTATCCAGACTGACCGATTGAAAATGAACAACCTAAACTACTGAAATTAGAAGACATTTTAACTGAACTAAAAGAACTTCCCGTTAGAATATTCCGAATTTTTTTTAACGCCTAGTTAGTAGATTAATGTTTGTACACGACTCAAGAATACTTTAGAGGTATTACATGGCATAATCAGCCTATAATGTTCCCACTGGTGGGACACAGGCCTCGTCTCTGTGAGAGGGAGTGGGCCGTAGGTAATCTAACACGCGGGCACAGGGCGGGTTGGTAGACGTCACGTCTTCGAATTTTTGGTGACGCACTGACTTCATGCATCGCGCAAGCATAGTTTGTCTGCGACTGGCATATATACAACGTCCCGACATCAATCTTCGAGCAATTGCCCACCAGACACAACACCCACCTGGTCGGAGGAGCCTCTCTTTTGTATGGAGGATGAGTGAACTTTACACCCTGTTACTCATACCAAAGCTAACGAAGTCGAAGAACACAAGACATAAACCGGTAGCCATCAAAATGTATGTTTCATTCCAAAACATAATATTCACCCGGTACCGCTCGCTCGGTTTAGAATATTCAATACGCTTGAATAATGGCTCAACAACGCTTGAATTATGGAAGTGCGAACGGCCACTTTTATACAATGATGACTAACATACCGTTTATCTGCTAGGCTTTTGTTATTCTGAACTCATGGACATAACCTTGGAGTATGAATGAGGTGAACTCTTACTTTTTGCTGGTTTCCAATCATTGTTATGTTGTTGTTTTCTACAACGGCAAATGTGGCTGTGTCACCTATAAATGCAGCTTTTTAACGCATTTGTTCACGATTATTAATAGCTCCTTTTATTGTGCGTTATTCTGAGCCGATTTCGTCTTACGGTTTTTTTTGCTTGATTTACATCCACGCCAGATATTTTCCTCGGCGACAGCCGTGTTCTGGCACACACTGCATGATGACTCTAATCCTTCTGTCCCAATGCATATTACATATGGGCCGTGCCCAGCGGCCCACCCAATCCCACTTCCAGGGAAATAAGCAAGCAACAAAAGGAAATGTATATCTGTACGTTGAGAAAAAAATCGAATTTTCCCATTAATTTGAACATGGCCAAAAATTACTGAAAATTAATTATCAGATAACCGATTTACATACTGAAGTCCAATACTCAGTTCAAACATTAACAGGTGCACGGTTTAGTTTACGCTTCAGCTGACTTCCGTAGGCACGCTCTATTGCTCATTCATACTCGAACTACTAAATCTATTGTGTGTACCGTTTGTCCTGGTTTACCAATGCAAATCCCTGGAATACAATATATCAGTTTTGTGACGCAAATGCACACTAAGTGACGATTTATTGCGATTTGTCTAAGAATAGATCTGACAGAGATATTGGACGTAGGAAAAGGAATTGCTACTCGGATAGAAGGACCAAATTTTTCTTGATTGAAACGGTATTAGCCACTAAGAATAAAGTACGACGATTTATATTATTTAAGCAAAACGTGGCTACATCCAAAGTAATTTAAAAGCAAACTTAATCAATATTTTGTCTTCTTCGCTTCTTTAAACAAACAGATTGCTGGTCGTACCTAATCAGTATCATCATTTGCAAATTGAGAGAGTGATACGTAAGCAATACGGTTATGTTTCTGTATTTTTTTATAAACGTAAGTTTCGAAATGTTGAAAAGCAAAATAAATCGATTGTTTAGAGACGCATAGACAGTATTGGTCCTCATCCAATGTCACAACTCGTGAGGTTAGTTAGTTTAAAAACAATATAATATCTCGCGGGAGCGACGGCTGTCATAACTTCGAAAATTGAGTTTCGTTTAAATACGAGAGTAATGTGTGAAATTTTTCGATTAAGCTCTGATTTATTATATCTGAAGTTTTCTGGATCAATCCTCCTTTCTATAAAAGATGGAAGATTAATAAAAGATTATGTCAACCTAAATTGGGAATCCATTCGTTACCAATCAGCTTTGCGTCAACTCCAAATCATTTTAACGTCAAAAATGTACGATGGACTTTTAATAATAGTAAGTGGAATCGATAGGACGGTTTGGAAATACGAAAGTACGTAAATAGTAAGCTTTCTATTCACGAAGTAGAAAAAGAAAAAAAAACTGGTATTAGCGCCATCTATATTCTAAAAATCGCATGAACACGCCTAAAGAAGTGGTCACTTCAAAAATCCTGACATAATTTAAAACAAACAGATACATTTACAATTTTATTTCTCTTTATTCTCAACTACTCCTTTTTCATCAAAAATCGCTCAACGCAGCAAAAGAAGTTTTAAATTCAAAAATTCAGTTACAATTTTATTTTTCTTTCACACCTTCATAGAATCAAAAAAACTATCATTAACTCTTTTCATATTTAATGTTCCTCTGTCTGCCTGTTTATACTAGTATGAAAGCAATAATAAATGGCCGCGGATGCCTGTGAAAAATGCACGAGGCGTCTCGTGCCGACGCCAACGTAATGCGCTCGAACTCAACAAACTAAACTTTTACACTTTGGTCTTACGGTACAGAGTTTATCTTAGAAAGTAGATTTATGGGATTTTTACTACAGAAAAGATCGCATTATTCAAAGACTTTATACCCGCTTTATGGTAGGTAGTTTTATTAGAAATAATAAAGTTTAATAAAGGCAAAGGGCGTTCGTTTATGTTTTTATGCGAGGTTAAATAAGACGTTTACATATTACAATGTTTTAATTTGATCTTCATAAGACCCTTAGATACATTTTTAACAGGTGTTCTCTTTAACGCCCTTTTTCTACGATTTTCCTCTCACACAGGTATATTACCTAAACGTAACTGACGGGCGTAAAAAGACGCTAAATGAAGCTGAAACTCACTTGTTATTCCCGTTATTGTAATCATTTTTGTGTTCTGGACCATACCTGGAAACCTTCTGGTATCGGAGATACCTATTGAAGGTCAAAGTTCCCACTTTTTCAGACAAGTTTTAAAAGTTATAACTTAATTTTAAACACCCCCACAACTCCTGAACCGTTCCATGCACCCATATACATATTTTTTTGTCGTGTCCCAAGCAATTATGTTTTTGCAATGTTACTTAATTTGATGTTCAGAATGCGTAGTTGACGGCCATGTGATGGGTCATCTTACACCCTGTATATTGCTAATGCGTCAAATACCATCTACATAATCCTGTATACGTATTCCCATTCCCAGTTCTCGGCATAATCCTAACGTGACCTTACACGTTAATTCATGTTCCATGTAACGTACGTACCATCGTATCCAGATTGATTAGAGCATGTTCAGGTGGCTATTAGGCGCGACTGCGTATTATAATCGCATAACAGATGTGGACAGAAGGACCAGATTTTGTCTGATTTACGTAGTAACATTCTGAGGTTGTGTTTTAACACGACACGTGCTCTAATGTGGAATTGTGTGGAAAGGAGATCATGCACCGTCCATACATTTTTGGGCTAAATGTGACAAAAAAAAAGATGCTATATTCCGAAAGAGTACGTTTTTCTCTTCATTTTGTATTACTACAAGCTATTTCTTTAATTAGATAACTATTAATTGTTTTAATTAAAACAGTATTTAACAGCGCAGGGAATGTGAAGAACATGTTCTAACGGAATATATCGTTTTTTTTTTTTGGTCGGCACTTTCGTCCTTTAGCCCAAAATTAATAATCTCCTTTTAAACGATTGTCAAGCCTTATGTCAATTTATATATACCTGCCTATTATTACCCTACTGCAGGGCAAAAGTCTCTTCTGATACAGAGAAGGCTCGTGGCATTGATCACCACGCTTGCTCAAGTCGATTTCAAGCTTAAATTAGTCAGTGATCTTGATTGATCCTCTATGCACTTTCTAACTTTACTTGGACAGTAAACTTAGAAAGTACTTTACATATGAACCGAAAAAGTCAAATTGGTTTGGTACTTGCCCTGACAGTTGTGATGTCATCACAACTGGTGCTATTTTAATTATCAGAGTTTAAATAAGGTTTTCCAAAATCAAAGTTAACACTGTTTACATCATACGCGACGTCAATTTATTCTGCCTCAAATTAATTGGTCCTTCTGTCCCAGCTAGATATCTTTTGTGATATAATGTCAGAGACTAAAATAGACCGTGATCGATCCTCCAGTGCGACGTGATCTTTGACGGTTTATTTTTGAATAAGGAAGCGTGTCGCGCGTTCAATTAGAGCAGGTAATTTTGTATCGAAGCTCAACCGGTTATTTCTATTGTTGTCGTATAAACAGTAAACTAATATTGTTGACTGCATTTTGCTTCGTCTGCGATGATTAACTTTTACCGGAGTACATTATTGGTAGATAGGTCACAAAATAAAACCGACAGAAGACGGTATTATCCGTACCTTTGTGAAAGTAGTTTTATCTGATGTTTTGTAGTTCGTGCAAATTTAACAAATGCATACATAAACTGACGCCATGGCGAGGCAGAACTACAGAATCAATGATTTGATGAATATCAAGCTGCAGGTTATTTCCAGTAAAATTTTATACTTTCCTGGCAGCATTTTTCGCAAGTGGTAGTTGTAACTTCGGGTCCACCACACCAGAGCAGTTTTTGTAATAAAAATTGATTGTCGTTAAAAAGTTTCAGCTTAACGTCTCTTTAAAAGTAATTTATACTTTAGGGGATCATAAGTTACAAGTCTCTGCAACATTCATCATGTTTTTCTTCCACTTGCAGATCCTAGTGTTCTGCAGGTTTTCCAGCTTAATTTAAAGTTAAGATTTTCTCACTCCATCTTTTGATAACTGCTTAAGAGCTAACTATTTGACACCGTTAATGCTGGTTAGGCTTCATAGCCTGTACAGACTATCAAATTGTACTGTCTTAAAAATCAAATATTTAATTTACTTGCGCAGTTTATAAATGACTGAATTCTCTATTTAAAACCCAACTACGACTAAAAAGGTATAAACAAGACACCACAGACGGACAAATTAAAAATCCGGTGTCACACGTGTTAGGGCATAAATCGAACAGATTACGTGTGACTCCGGATTTTTAATTTGTCCGTCTGTGGTGTCTTGTTTATACCTTTTTAGTCGTAGTTGGGTTTAAGTTTTTATTACTTTAATTTTTTTTTAATTATTTTGGGGTTATAATATATATTTTTTTGAAATGTGTTCATTAAGCCCTTTCATTTTATACCCAACATGGTACGATTAAACAATCTTTTTTTTTAAGTTCCTGACTTTATGTCCTCTAGAGGGCGCCTTTTTTAATTTAATGTGACGTCACATAGCCTATAACCAGCGGACGATCAAGACGCTTCCAACGATACCTCGCTTGTCAAATTGTGATGAGTGGTTTAGAAGATATGAGGGAACAGATGAACATACATACATACATACCGGTCAAAATCATAACCCTCCTTTTTGCTTCGCCGTAGTCGGGTAAAAATAGACGCTACACACTCAAGTTTCAGTCAACATCACTATTTCATTAAGTCCTTACACTTTGAAGGGCAGTAAGATAAACGTGAAAGATCCCCGGACAAATTAAGTGAATTCATTAGGGAGACTAATTAATTTGACCGACTGTCCCTTAGGCTTCCAGTAATTGATGTGCCAATAGTATGCGATTATTGGATGTGGATTTATTAGGTACCTTTAGTTTGTGACGTCAGCGATGTATCTGGTACTTACCTGAAATAATAGAAAGAAAGTTGTTAAGTATGAGACACAAAAACTTAAAATAAAATAAAGACATGAAATTATTATTCATGTACACACAGTAAAATACATGGAGATACGACATAATTATAACATGAGTACAAAGGTACTGCTTATTTCTTAAGAAATTATATTATTTGTTTGTTTGTAAGAAATCTCTCTGGAAGTATTGATCCGATTACAAAAATTATTTCATTGATGGAAAGCTACACTGTTGTCGAGTGCCGTAGTATACAGGGTGACATCGACGAACAATCTGTTATCATGCTGCTTTTGGCTACTTTTGTATTAAGTATTTATTATTTTGTCTTTTTCTTTCTGTTGTGTGTGCGTTTTTTTGTGCAAAATAAACAATTTGTCGGCTTCCAGTCTAACCGGATGCAGCTGAATACCAGCATTTTACATAGAGCTACTGCCTATCTGACGTCCACAACTGGGTAATACGATACCCCTTGGTAAGACTGGTTGTCAGACTTTCGGGCTTCTGACGAACCGTAACGACTTTCACAGATCTACGAATGACAGCCGGGACCAACTGCGTAACGTGTTTTCCGAGGAGTCTCGGTATGTAAAGATGGTCATCCATCCACGAACCAACCCCAGCAAGCTTAGCTTAACCTGATGGATCGACCCGTGCGGCTGTTATTACTTAGCCACAAGTAAATTTATACTAACTTCTGGAGGAGAGAAGTTAGTATAAATTAAAGGTATAAAAATTGTATTAAATTCTGGTGCTGGTGAAAAAATTTCTAAAATACTTTTCAATACTAGACAAAGGATATGTGGCGATATCTACATCGCCACATGCGAACTACGCATCAAAGACCTGACGTCATCCTGACGTCACATAAATCCTGCATCGCGCAATTAAAGTTTACCGTGCAGTGGACATAATACGAGAACCCAACATCAATCGTTGGGCAGTTGCCCGCCAGACACAACACCCGTCTGGTTGGAGGATCCTCCATTTTCTATGGAGTATGAGTGAACTTTACACCCTGTTCCTCATACCCCTAAAGATACATTGATGATTCAAAGTATTATAGGAGCAGAATACTGAACTACCCACTTTGTAATGAAATAATTCAGCGACGTCTAACTTGTGGAAGTTTGGTGATAAATACAGATTGATTTAATAACGAAACAATAAATTACTATAGTTTTAGTCGCCTGTCTTACTATATATCTACCGTATGACGTATATTTAAAACTTTAAATACCAACCAACACTACCAGCAATGGCGTTGGACCTCTCTTCAACCTTATGCCCTAAGCAATAAGGTTTAAAAGTGGTCAACCAACAGTGTCCGCGATGGTACCTACGGCATGACGTGTGTGAAACTTTAAATATATTATTATAGTATATTCGAATCTATATTTCTCATTGATATCATTACCACTTAAACGAATATCAACTTTATAGGAGTGTAAATTAAGTTGATTTCAGAATGACTACTACGATTAAAACGGCCTTAAAAATGATTAACGTTTTCGCGCAAACTGAACTTTATGTGTGGGTATTAAAGTTGTTTTTCCAAAAAACACATTTTTGTTTATATCTTTGGAAACTAAACCGCGTACGCAGTATAGGTACCCAACACACTACCAGCTCCATATAAGTACAACATCTCTAAGATCCGTAAAAGGCAAGAATCGTGACTATACATACTGGTGAAATAATAACAATAAAATTTATCCATTATTAATCATAACATTCATTTTGATGATTGATTCAAGCATGATGTAGGTACATGATGGGTCTATGACCTGGATCCTGCACCACATCATAGTCGTAGTCATTTATTAACCCCCGACGGAAAAAGAGGGGTGTTATAAGTTTAACGTGTGTATCTGTGTGTCTGTCTGCGCCATCATAACTGCCAAACGGCTGAACCGATTTTGTTTTGTTTGAAAGGCGAATTGATCGAGAGTGTTCATAACTATAAAAAAAAACGTTTATAAGATGCTTTGTTTTTGTCAGGGGTTTAAAAAAAAAAAAAAAAATTAACTTGTTGTTCATAAACAAGTGACCTGTATCTAAATTATGTAATTTTGTATGTGAATATATGGGAGCTGGTCCCACTACCGCCACAGTTAAAAACAATTTAGCATTGAAGACATAACTTCTCCCTTTACTCAGGTCAGGGCCCATCAAAATCTGTCTCAGGGTTATTCAGTTCCGACAATGTTAGGTTAGGTGATGTATGGGCGTTTTTTATTATGACACCAATAAAATCTGTCCCGGAGGAACCGAGCTACGTGCATCTAAAGTATTTTATTCTGTCCGCGGCTTAGCTCAAAGACTTTACACACAAAATTACACAATATATAAGTACACTAAAATAAATTACATTTGAATTTGATGAATTACTAAATGATTAAATATCATTATCATCATAAAGGCTCGTGCAAACAGACGTGAAATTGTCGACAAAGGTACCGCTGCCTGTCGCGCCCGCGATTTCGCGTCTGTTTGCACGAGCCTTAATACATAAGAAATGTAGGTATTACGAGGAAAGTTTTACAATATTATAATGTAAATTCAAATTCAGTGTTTCTGCTGACACCACCGGCAGCTGATTTGGTCGCCCTACTCATGGTCGCAGACAGTTGGTCACAGTTCTAACATAACCTATCTATTCGTGGTGTCAAAATCAAGCTACTGCGACCACTGCCGATGTTCGATTACAGTCCGTGTTAATATTTTTTTGATGTATTTTTTTCACATATTTATATAAAAGAGCGTTATCTTTCCTCTCAACTATCTATCTGCCTAGCCTTTTCCCAACTATGTTGGAGTCGGCTTCCAGCCTAACCGGATGCAGCTGAATACCAGTATTTTACATGGAGCGACTGCCTATCTGACCTCCACAGCCCAGTAACTGGATAATACGATACCCCTTCCCCTTTATCTTTTCTCTCAACTATGAGTATATAATTATATAGGTACCTATAGTGTATTTATGTTTATATATTTAAGCTTTATGTATTTATTTAAGTATATGTTAATTTTCTTGCGTATAAGTGTAGGTATATTTATTATTTTAGTTAAGACTTCGCATAATCATGTTTTTCTCTTCTTGTTCTCACACACTATTGTCTACATTTCTTTCTCATTTCTCCTTTCGCAGTTCTGCTGGAAGAAATTTCTTAAGAAATAAGCAGTACCTTTGTACTTATGTTATAATTATGTCGTATCTCTATGTATTTTACTGTGTGTAACTGTGTGCATAAATAATAAAATAAATATTTTTAACCCTATACGTACTTACTTACTATTTTTTTTAATTCTATTCGATCGCAAATCGACCTACATATCGACAATGTATCTGAAGCGTCGTTGCGTAAACGCAGATCAATAGAGCGGTTTGATTCGCTTTCTCCCATTGTTTTAGCATTATTAGAACAATGCTGATCACCGTGACTAGCGACTTTTACTTACGGTTAATTGGTGCACCATCGTTGTTAAGTGTTGGATCGTCAAATTGTGAATTAGAGTGTTGGTGTTGACTAAGTTGAATTTGATGGGTTTTTTTTGTAGTGCAGTAAGAACCATTAACCCCACTCAATAAGTACCTATGTTAACATCAGAATTACGCAGTTATAATTTTTTTTGTAAAACTGTGTCAATCCCTCTAATGAACACTGTCCTTTATGGTAAAGGATTTGCCTAGTTTGAAGAGCAGGGGTCTTTAGGGGACTCATTTTTAATAGCCATACCCATCCCATAATGAAACAACACTGATGTTACCTTGGCTAAGTTTTTGGTAAATAAATGATTACTTGCTTACTTAGTTCTTTGGTATTGTTCGTCGAGTCGTTGAACTCCTTAAGTTCTGAGTTGAGCTCCACTATTACTGATAAATGCTTGCACTGACTGGACAGGTCCACTCTGTGTGGTTCTTTCCTCAAAAGATCATTTCAGACGCTAATCTAGATGGTCCTCATATGGCCTCAGACTGCGACCTCTCGAGTTTATTTCGGCCTTTCTTCTCAGAGTAGTCCGATAGGAAACGCCGACCTCATCTAGCTTATTTTTACAATTTTTTAATAAGACGTGTTAAAGTGATTCCAATATTCTATTTACAGAATAAACAATTTCATTTCATTTCATTCATAAATTGTATAAGCAAAAGAATTTTTTTTAGTATAAGAATTAAAAACAGCTTGTTAACCTTTTACAAGAAATATAAATTTTACCTGTGGAAAACGAGTTTTTGCTAGCAACGGAGTGCAGATTTGTTTTTGTTAGGTAGTGACTATCCGATCTTTTGAAGCATAATCATTATCATCGATGTGTAAAATCCTTCCTGTTACCTACTTCAAAATCAAAAGTCATTTATCATTTTTTTATGTTAAAATTGCATAAGGCAGTCCCCCAAAACGCGCGCCCTTCACCACTTCCTAGTGCTTTAGCTGGGAAAAAGAAGTGGCGCAACAAACTCCCCAGCAGCACAGCTGTCTGTTCAGTTAGAAGAACTTGCTTCTACAAAATAGTATGCAAATCTACTTCAAAACAAAATCATAATTCTTTAAATAAAATCAACTTTTAAATCTCCGAAGTCGATAGTTAGGTCCCACCTATGAAATTGGTGTTTTGTATGGGGAATTTTAAAGAAGTTGCATTTTTCATACTAACATTTTCTTAATTTATATAACAACCATGAACACTAATGTTTTAAAACTTTTATGCACTAATGTTTCAAAACTAAAATAAAGTATGCCACTTAGATTAAGCGACAAAAATAAGTTATGGCTAAGTAAAAAAAAAAATAGTGGTAATTTCTGCTAACAAAATGAGGAGTCATTTTTAAGGTATTTTTTATGTTTAGAAAACTATAAGTAATAAGGTTTTTTACTATTGGTAGTTGTCTATTATGGTCATTATTCGATATAATACCAAGCAATTGATGAATATTTTAAATCATAGAAGTGACGACGTACCCTATGTGTGAGAAAAAAACGGCAATTTTATAGGTCACCCAATACTACTCACCCAATAATAAAAATCTATTGTGACTCGTTAATAACACTTAAACTCATAACACAAATCCACTTTCACCGCCATAAAAGCCTTTCATTCCATCTGTTCATTCAGGACAGTACCGTTTCGATGTCGACTGCTCGCCTAATAAGGATGCAGTGTCTTCTGCACCGCAGCAGACGGACAATGGAACCGAAGTCCAACGATTGTGCCACTTCCCAAATTACTATTGAAACGTCCCTTAATGGCGCCATGAAAGCATTCTCCAGAGATGAGAAGCTGTGAAATTACGAAGATTGAAGCTATTGTAGATTCGATGTAGGTGACGTTGAATTGAATGCAATCTACTTACAAGTAGATTTACCATCCGTTAGGATTTATCCGGACATGTCCGGCTTCTTTTCCCCCGTCCGGTCTTTTCGATTTACGGGGATTCTTTTTAAAAAAGGTAAATGATTACTTAAAAAGCGAGGAGGAGCTCGTGGCTAAGTAATAACAGCCGCACGGGTCGATCCATCAGGTTAAGCTACGCTTGCCGGGGTTGGTCCGTGGATGGGTGACCATCTTTACATACCGAGACTCCTCCGTGCTTCGGAAAGCATGTTAAGCCTTTGGTCCCAGCTGTCATTTGTGGATCTTTGACAGTCGTTACGGGTCGTCAGAAGGCCGAAAGTCTGACAACCAGTCTTACCAGTATCGGTATCGTATTACCCAGTGACTGGGTTGTGGAGGTCAGATAGGCAGTCGCTCCATGTAAAATACTGTTATTCAGCTGCATCCGGTCAGACTGAAAGCCGACCCCAACATAGTTGGGAAAAGGCTAGGCATATGATGAAATGATTACTTAACTTACAAAAATAAGATTAAAAAGTTAAATGTCCGGACTTTTTTGCATTATGGGTGGGGTTTTGTCAGGACTTT
Source organism: Lithophane ornitopus (assembly GCA_948473465.1). Lineage (NCBI taxonomy): Eukaryota > Metazoa > Arthropoda > Insecta > Lepidoptera > Noctuidae > Lithophane > Lithophane ornitopus. The sequence goes on along the minus strand of OX419632.1, from coordinate 12,904,681 downwards.
TCAAATTTCGAAATGGTAACCCTACTTACAAGTGTCTGTGAATGAGAGATGGGGAGTGAATGTAAAAAGATTTCAGTCTACACGTTTTCTGAGTCCGTATTGTGGAGATCTTGCTATAAGAACTCAAGCTTTGACATTTTCTCATTCAATTTAAAAGTTACACCAACCGATTCAAATATCATTCAATCTCATTTCTATTTACAAATATAGCTGAATTTAGCATCAAACAACGCATATACCGTGATGCAACAATCCCGATTTCATATGAACTTGATTAATTACAATTTTAAAATCCACAACATACAATAATTTCTCGAATGTTTGATGTGGATTTTGCAATGATTAATATATTTATGCGGCGTAGATGCAGCTCTTTGAGATTGTGCAAATACAATGTGTGTGAACACACATTCGCACTTATTATGTGTGTGTGTTCTGGGGCCGAGTAATAACTCAGTTCTAGAGTCAGTGTTGATATTAACCTGTCAGTTTTGAGCCAAGCGAATTTTGAAGAAAATCCCTTCTACCTCTTACATTGTCGGTAATTAGAAAAATAAACTTGTCTGAAGTGCCGTTTACTAAATGGACTTCCATATTTACGAATTTGCTTTTCGCGTATCGAAAGACCAAGTTCCTTAATTAGCTATTTTAACAACACCCAATGCCCTATCGTTACCACAGTATAAATAAGTAACAGTATAATCTTTATAGAAAACGGCCTACTTATACGAAATTAAACAGTGTTACGATTGTCTGCTACGCAATGTTTAGATCGAACTAAAAGTAACATCAAGGACATTTATGAAAACGGCAGTCCTATAAAATAGTAAGAAATAGTATAAAATCTTGTTCTCAATATTGTAAGGAAGAATCACAAATACAACCGTTTAAATAATATCAAAGTTAATACTCACAAAAGAGTATGTTAAACTCGTTTAACCCCTTAATAATGTGCGGTAACCCTAACTTTTCTCACATAAGCCGTAATATCTCCATTAATGTTTGTCATAACAATAACTCACATTCCGTTATAAGCTATAAATTAGATCGAGGAGACAAATATTGAAGATTGTTGAGAAACGATTCTGGACGGTATGTTATAGGTAATAATTATGATAGTTGAGTGTAGTGGTGCTTAACTACCTTGGCTATATTATATTTGCATTTTAAGTTATAGATCTGATTTCAGATTATTATTTTGCTATTGTTTGTCTATATTGCCTACATTCTAGATACGGAAGGCGAGGAATCAGGTGTTCTGGAGTAACTTGGAATCCGAGTGAGAGAGGAGACTTCTATGTCCGTGTTAGGTTGAATAAATAACCGCGGCTTCGCCCGCGTGGTATGTCTATAAAAAGTAGCCTATATCCTTCCCCAGGATGCTATCTATCTCCTTGCTAAATTTTGTCGAAATCCATTCAGAGGTTTTGGCATGAAAAGGTAATATACAGACATACAGAGTTGCTTTCGAATTTATAATATAAAAATGTTGTGACCAATTTCCACACTGGCACCAAGACGTACCCAAAAACCAATTAAAAACACCACCACCAACAGAATTGAAATGTTTAAAATATGCCCAATAACAACCTATAGGAACCAGAGCAAATTCATTGACAAGATGCAAACTCTAGATAGCTAATTAATATTCTACATTGAATTGAATACGTAAAGGTAGTCTATCAAGAACTTGCCACAGCAGAACAAGACAAAAATCCCACAAAAGTATCAGTTACTTTTCAACCAACATAAAGGAGATAATTTTGGGCAAAATTATGAAAAAAAAAAAAAAAAATTTTAGAACATGTTATTCTCTTCACTTTTTACTATCAGACCAAACCTGGTAGGGCAATACCCTGCGCTGTTAGACGATTTTGAAAAATACTGTTTTCAGTATGTTTTAGTTAAAATAATTAATAGTTAACTAATTAAAGTAATAACTTGTGATAATAAAAAATGAAGAGAGAAAAACGTACTCTTTCGGAATATAGCTTTTATTTTTGTTTGGCACCTTCACAAATATAGCTCAATGTATGGACTCCTTTCAAGTCACCGAAGCGGTACAGCGGTACAGCATCCGACTTCACACAGCAAAAAATGCGGAAAATCGTCATCAAAGAAAAACTGTCAAGTGAAACGGTACAAACGGTTAGTCTTTTAATAAAAACAAACAACTTGATTATTAGTTAATTAAGATGTCCCGTCTGTTACGGTAATTGCCTTATTAAAAATGTCTAACCGGTCCAGACAGGATGTTAGCCGTTGGCCATTCAACTGAAAGCGCGCTATCCCGTATATAATGGATATACATTAATCCGTTTTAATTCCCATGCAGTTTATTACACTCTTATTTATTTATTAAAATGATTTAATCAAGTAGTTAAAACAAGATAACATTAAAGGGGTTTATTTATAAACATTGCTTAAAATTAAGTGATTATTAGCGACTGTTTAACTATAAATTTTTGACGTTTGAACGTCACTTAACTTTAAGCAAACTTTTATAAATACAAGGAAATGTTTAAGTTGATTGTAATCATTCCTTATGGCGTGTGACACCAAATACCTTGGATGTACAGACTAAGCTACCTTATTCATATCTTTATTTGCGTTCCATAATATAAATACGTTGTTATAATGGCGTTAAGCTAAGATACAATTACGGACCCTATAGGGTAAAATCAAAAAATTAAAAAAAAACGTTATAAATAAAATATGTGTTGTAATCAATCATTGACTATTGCAATCTTAACAAGACAAAAGTTTTAGAATAAAAGATCAAAACAATTGGCATTCTAATATCTTTTAAAATTTAATCAGAAACAGTCGCCACTTGTTCCCAAAACCTCGAATTCCGGAACAGAACCGAATTCCTTTCCAAATTAATTTAAGCTTAACATTTAAAAACCATCGGCGAATCAGCGGCTGGAAAACTGTGTAAAAAATTTAATTTCTCATTACAGTATGCTAATTTATTCGAGGTCAACATTATGACCGCTGTCAAAAATATCCGGAATAAATTACTGAGAAAGGACAATGGTTTTCGGAAAGAGAATTTGATTACAATCTTTTTATAGATAGAGAAGAACGAATTTTAACAAAAATTCTGTTAAAAAGCATACTTTATGCTAATTACAAGTTGTAAGCTGTACTTGGTCTTTCGATACGCAATTGCAAATATTTCTAACGATATAAATCTTTATTACGTGTGTTTTCGTAGATTGGTCCAGCGCTCAGCGTGGCAACACATCGTGTTCTGGTTCGCGACTGGTCAATCGTCACACATGTCGATTTCTTAGTGTTTTTATGACTTTTGAGGAATGGTTAAGCGGAATAGGTTACTAAATACATCTACGTCTATTGTATTTTATAATGATTAATTAACTATCTGTGACACTACCCAGTCTTAACCAAGAGGTATCGTGTTACCCAGTTACTGGATTGTGGAGGCCAGATAAGCAGTCGCTCCATGTAAAATACTGGTATTCGGCTGCACCCGGTTACACTGGAAGCCGATCCTAACATGGCTGGGAAAAGGCTAGGCATTTTGATGAATGTATTTTGTACACTGAAGCTAAAAAAAATCGCTTTAAACAAAGATGATACATATTGACAGCGCTTCAAATCGCCACCATGATTCGCAAACCTTACAAAAACATGAAAGTAGTACAACTCTAAACAAAAATAATTCTTAAACACAGTTTCCACTTTTTAGTTCCACTTTCGTCGAAACTCGCCTTCATTATTGCGACACACCCGAATGACATAGTCAATTTGGCTGATGGACCGAATCGGTGGCAAGAGGCGTGTCCACAAAGGAACTCTCACACTTTGAGCGGTCACGCATGTCCGGCCAGTGAAAACATGAGTACAGTAGAAAAAAAACCAGTAGTTTAGATTCGTATGTATCGTTTACGCTTGCATAAACAAGTGTTAGAGGCGAGTCGCGATGAAACTGGGCCGTGATTGTTCAAGCATGGCCGATCCATTGTGGATTATTGGCATCAATGGCAATCAATTTTCTATGTTCCCCGAAGGGTTATTATTCTGATAGCTCTGGTCATATTAAAGGGTAGTCGTTGAGCTTCTTAAGTTCTGAGTTGAGCTCCACTGACAAATGCACTGGATGCACATGACTGGACAGGTCCACTCAAATCTGTGTGGTTCTTTCCTCAAAAGACCATTTCAGACGCTAATCCACATGGTCCTCATATGGCTTGACCAAGATTATGTCTGGACTTTAAAAGAGACTGTGACCTCTGAGTTTGTTTCGGCCTTTCTTCTCAGAATAGTGAGATAGGCCGACCCCATCTAGCTTATTTTTAATATATTTTAAAATTACGTGTAAAAGTGATTCCAATATCCTATTTACAGAATAAACAATTTCATTTCATTTCCATCAAACTGAAAAAAAATCTCAATGTGACCAACATCGTAATCGTAAAAAAACTAATAAACCCAAATGCATGGGACAACAATGGTCCCACGGAGAAAGTTGTTCAGTTTAATGGTGTATACCATCCTTAAATTTGACCACACCTTTCGAATAGATGCTTTATTTCGCCAGTTATATTTAAGTCCCATATAATACGTGGAGAGCCTATTGCCATCAACTGGGCACAAATCCAGTCTACGAGCTGCTACTGAGAAATTCCAGATGGGACAACCCAGTAACACTTTGCCCGTACCCAAAAACCCAAGACCTCATGCTCAACAGTGCTTCGTGACCAACGAAGCAGGCGTTTAAGAACACAAAGAAGAATAGAAAGAAAATTTGTTTATTCTGCACATACTAAACGCACAATACAAAGTAAAGAATGACATTCTAAAAGTACAAATTAGCCAAAAGCCTCGTATTTAATAATAAAAACATAAAACAGTTTGACAAATTTTGCCTATTACTTGATGAGAGCCTAATATATACTTATCTGTTTGTGGTCCTTGTTCTACAAAAAGTATGAATCAAAACTTTGGGTACCTACGTTATCTACATTTCCAATTATGATTCATGGGAATCGAATCTCTAAGGGTGAATTTTACTAAACTTTTATACCGAGTATAAATCTTATACTGCGATTTTTTTTTTGACTTTTTCCATACAAAAACTGTCAGACGACAATTTTATTCCACGGATAAAAGATAACTGACTTCGATAAAATCAGCTCTTAATAGGGATAACACCAATTGGATTGCCATTGCACTTTGCACATTGCACGCCCAGTACAATTATAACCACAGTCATCAATTTTCTTTGAGGACTTGTTCCGTATCGGTGGTTGCGGTTTCACCGCAGTTTAAATAAACCTAATTTGTATTCTGCGGTGCACTGCCTTCGAAAATCGAGTTAAAACAGGTGTTTATAACCAAATAAAAGTTAATGAGTTTGTTTTCTCCGATCTTTAGTCTGGTTCCAATCGTAAGTATTTAAACCAAAAGTGGTCCTTGCATTTAAAAAATAAAAGTTATAAAACTAAAACACAACTACGACAAAAAGTCCACTAAAAAGGTATAAACAAGACATCACAGACGGACAAATTCAAAATCCGGAATCACACGTGTGTTCCGGATTTTTACACGACTGCCCAAAAAGGAGTGTAATGTTTTCAGGGTTCATGTATGTATGTGAGTTTCTTTATTCCACCATAACTTTAATTAATAGGAAAGGATTAGGAACAGATGAACACATACATACCGGTCCAAATCGTAACCCTCCTTTTTCTTCGCCGTAGTCGGGTACAAGGCAGTTTCGAGTATACTAGCGATTTTAACCAATAACGAAAGATGCGTACAGGATATAAAAAAAATAACTTTATTATTTACGTATAGAAGTACCTTGTTGTTAGGAATAAGTGACCACGTTAAAAGTCTCACATTAAAATAAAGTTGTACTACTAAAACATTCTTGTATTTCGCACCACAAATGATTTATACAACCTCGCTTGTGTAGTTTTTGTTGCTATTATCGTTGTGCGACACGACACGGATTATATCGTTACATATAAATGGCTTTGGCGAGCCATTACGCCGATATTTTGTGGGCATTTTGCTGTTATAGTCAATATTGCCCGCTAAAATCGAATTATCGTCGATATTTATAGCAAAACACGCATGGAAATATGGGCTGAAGGTAAATTGCGGGCTTTTTGAAGGTAAGTGAGATACGATTATTGATATCTGAGCATAAAAGCCAGCCAAATAGGAGTTTGGCAGAATGTATCTTTTTGCAAAAATATTTTTCTTTTTTTGTGGAAAGTATTGTAACTTGGGCTTTTGGTGAAATAGATTTTCTTGAATTGATAAGACACACCTAATGCAATAATGTAGGTTGAATAGGGGACACTAAGCTACTTGCATGTGGATATGAGAAAAAGTAAACATGTTCTAGCGAGATAAGTTCCAACAACCAATATGATTTTCAGAGTTCACCTAGCTTTAAACCAACCTACCACAAAAAAATCTAGACTATAAATACTCAAACCACTCCGACTTCAACCAACACAAACATTTTACTCGTAAACCCAAATGGTAAGACCGAGAGCTCACTTATTTCTTACGTTTATTTACGATGTTCTAGGGTTAAGACTAACGAATGGCGCAGCGTTATTCCACGTCTGAATATAACAGTGGCTGCATGCACTTACTGACTATTCGTGCTTCCGGCTTGAAGGAATATTAGCACAGATATTATAATGTTGCGGAGTGGTCTTGACTATGAATAGAACTCTGAATGGTTCATCTCTTACAATGACTCGTGAGACACTAACTCATGTAAATTTAAAGGTCTGTTAAAGTTATTGGTCAATGAAATATCAGTGTAATCTGATCTTGTCTTTTGTGGCCAGCCGTGTGCCCGATGGGGCTCCCCGTCCAAAAAAAAGATGATACTTTTTAGAGATGGGTTGTAACAGGTTAAACACGATATCAGTTACAAAAAAATAACAGATCCAAATATCTGTTATTAAATTGCCTGTTATTTTTGTACGGACAATAAATACGTAAGTAACAGCCGCGGTAACAGTCTGTGTGGGGATTGTTCATCATCTGCCTAGCCTTTTTTTTTCTTTTCTGTGTTGGGATTGTTATAATGTATTAATAGTAAGAGCCGCGGTAACAGTCTTAAGGATCTGTTATATATATATATATATAAGTAACAGGTATGTTTTATGGTTAGGAAAAAAAGAAAAGTTATTTTTTATATCTGTTATTTCTAAATGTTACGATAAATACGCCCTTAATCCTAGAAACTATTCTTAATATATATCAAGCTTTTGTGTCGTATACGTGCCATCAACTTGAACACAGAGAGGTTTTGTTCTAAAACCATATGATGCCCTGCCATGAAAGCCTCTACATCAGTTACGGGATAAAATAGGGCTAACGTAGTGTCCAACTTTATCCAGTAGGGACGTGGCTGATGTAAAGCCATGTTTCATGAACCAACAGCTTAGGCCATGCATTGTCTTAAAATAACAAAGATTAGCGTCTATTTTTGTCATTAACTTGTTAACTAACTATGTTTAAGACCCTCATGGCTGAGCACAGTCTCTTCAGATACAAGTTTACCTAGTTTAAGAGGTGGGGTTATGAAACTTGAGTACAGATTTTAACTTAGAACCAGATATATACAATGTACAGTATTTCATAATGAATCACCTAGGTTCCCATCTATATTTATGGCAAAATAGCTGCCCCGAACCGGCTTCGCACGGATAGCTCTAAGTACCTATCCTACCCTACCTATCTACCCTACCTACCCTACCTACATACCTACCCTACCAACCTACCCTACTTACCTACCCTACCAACCTACCCTACCTACTAACCTACCCTACCTACTAACCTACCCTACCAAATACGTACCTACCTACATGCCTACCTACCCTAGCTACACCTAATAAACGTACAAACCTCCTGAGAATAACGAACTCAACAAAAAAAATTATCCAAATCTGTCCAGCTGCTTTCGAGATTTGCGCTTGGCAACACATTCAGCGATTAATTTTTATATTATAGATAGACTAGCTTCTGCCCGCGGCTTCGCCCGCGTGGTATGTCAATAAAAAGTAGCCTATGTCCTATTCCAGGTCATAGTCTACCCGTGTGCCAAATTTCATCCATGTCCATTCAGCCGTTTTAGCGTGAAAGTGTAACAAACAAACAAACTCACTTTCGCATTTATAATATTAGTTATCTATACTCTATACTAATATTATAAAGAGGAAAGATTTGATTGTTTGTTTGCATTGAATAGGCTCCGAAACTACCGAACCGATTTGAAAAATTCTTTCACTGTTGGGAAGCTACACTATCCCCGGCTCACATAGGCTATAATATATTTTCAAAAAAATTTGGGCTCCTTACTAAAACTCCAATACTGTAACCCAAGGTGTAAAAAAATTACCTAAAATAGCCGTAGATAAGTACTTAGTGCTACCCGTGCGAAGCTGGGGCGAGCAGCTAGTTAGGATAATAAAGAATAAAAAAAAAAATGGATTGATAGTTGATACTTTGACTACAGAACAAACTGAATAGGATTCCAGTAATACCGTAAGAGAGTTTTATGGGCAAATCGGCCACTGAATTACTTTGCCACAATAATATCAAGGCCACCGGTACGCCTAACACCTATGCTTTTAGTATTATGGCCAAATGTTCCAAGATCGTTCTAACCTGTGCCAAAATTGCCAAGATATTTTTTTTTAAGTAATAAAAGTCCCGTGTCACCTTGCCAACAAGATACAGGAAAATATACTATTTTGGCTAGATACACGAGACGTTTACGTAACAACACGTACAATGTACATCCGTTCCTCTACTGTTACAAGTCTCCAGGGAAAGCTTAAACCTGATGGAAAGATGTAGTACAAATGCCTTGGCAACGTGCTTCATTTCTGACACAGATATACTGGGTGTTAGGGTAGACACCGTTATCCTTGAAACTAGTGGTTTGGTGTCATCTATAATATACTTTTTCTATGGTACAATATGTTACAAAAACAAAAAATTTAAGTGAACACAAATGTATGGAACAGCGGATTTTTTTTTCGCGATTTCAAGGTTGGTCCCATAGAAAAAGTATATTATAGATAACACCAAACCACTAGTTTCAAGGATAACCCTAACACCCAATATACCCCTTGGTACCCGTAACGACTGTCAAAGTTTATTTATTTATTTAAACTTTTCGCACACAAAAAAAGGTACAAAGGCGGACTTAATGCCTTAGGCATTCTCTACCAGTCAACCAAGGGTGGTGAAGAGATTAGATGGCGGGTGCTCTGATTGAGAGGAACAAAGAGAAAAAAAATAAAAAAAATAAGGAAAAATATATATATCATAATGCATTATAAATAAAACAGTTTTTACAGCACATAAATACGCAATCAACTTGTGATACATAAATACTTACATACATATTTACTATAATATATACCTATAATATATATATATATATATATGTATACATAATATACAAATTCAAGGCAGAGAGGTGTATATGACTCTACTCTATTTATTTTGAAAAAATCTCTGCAGTTTCCGCTTAAATGCATACCGACTGGTGGCCGTCCTGATATAATATCAATAGGAAGCGCATTCCAAAGAAGAATGGACTGAATATGAAAAGAAGAATGAACAAAGTCAGAAGTATGAGAAGGGCAGAGTAGGAGAAGATTGTTAGAAGAACGCAGATTCTTAGTGTGTGAAGAACATAGATATTGGAAGTGAGACACAAGTTCTACGAATGACAGCCGGGACCAACTGCTTAACGTGCTTTCCGAGGCACGGGGTCTCAATATTCAATGAATGGTCACCCATCTACAAATACGTCTTTGCAGTCTTCCAGATTGATGCGTTGGCATTTCCACCACTAGTTTCAAGGATAACCCTAACACCCAATATAGAGGAGCTCGTGGCTAAGTAACAGTCGCACGGGTCGATCCAGCAGGTTAAGCTACGCTCAAAAATCAAAATCAAAATATTTTATTTCACATAAACCTACATGGGCACTTATGAAACGTCAGAAGCTAGGTGCACGGTTCCAATTGGTCGTTTCCTATGGAGAAGAGCCGGCAAGAAACTCCAAAACTCCGAAACGCTTGCCGGCGTTGGTCCGTGGATGGGTGACCATCTTGACATACAGAGTAACGAGACTCCGCCGGAGATTCCGTCCATACCCATGGTTGTACCTACTAAAATTGAAAGTATTTAAGAAATGCAAATATAATCTTATGAGAAAATAATTCCTATACTTAATATAATAATGCCTATAAACTGCAAATGCATTACACATATGGAAAACAGGATTTGAAAATAATAAAATGCATTTTAATTCTCTCCATTTTCATAATTATCCGATTTGCAATGCAAATGTACGGCGAGTCTGATAAAAGTGAATAATATAAATGGCGTTAGACAGCGAGTTTTTCTCTGTTTACCGTGGGGCTTATCATAAAGCATTTTAGATATAAGCTTTAAATTTTTTGCTATCATGAAAACTAAAGAAATGAAAGAAAAATTGTTGAACATTATAAAATGAACATAAAATACACACACTAAATACAAAGTAGCCAAAAGCCTAGTACCTACTTATTCGACAAATCAGAGTAGACCGCGAATCATCAGTTAGACCGAAAGACCAGAAAAACCGAAATGGCAAACAGGATGCTGAAAGCGGATAGTCGAGTGTTGTCAAAAGTTAAAAGATCTCCTCAGCAATCGATCTGCCTAGCGTTTTCCCAGCTATATTGGAGTCGGCTTCCAGTATAACCGGATCCAGCTGAACACCAGTATTTTACATGGAGCGACTGTCTGACTCTGACTTCCACAACCCAGTTACTGGGTAGCAAGATACCCCTTGGTACCCGTAACGACTGTCAAAGTTCTACGAATGACAGCCGGGACCAACTGCTTAACGTGCTTTCCGAGGCACGGGGTCTCAATATTCAATGAATGGTCACCCATCTACAAATACGTCTTTGCAGTCTTCCAGATTGATGCGTTGGCATTTATTTGAATTATAAGCTAGTCCTCGAAAATATATTAAGATATAGGAATTATTTTAAATGAGAAAATAGCGCTCGCTATCGTCTTTATATATATCACAGCCTTAATTCTACGTGCAGGTAAAATGGACGCTACAACCGTGCCAAAGCCGAGCTCCGGAAAACTTCGTGTCCAACGTAACTAACGAGTTTTTAACTTTTACGATTACCCTATTATATTACACTTTAGCAGGCACCGCGGTACGAAGTTATGTTGTAATCCGAAATAAGGTGGTTGATAAGAAAAGGAATTGGAAAAAACTTCGGGTAATTTAAATGTTTGGCAATGAATTAGGGTTTGTGTTCTGCGGCAAAGTACGCAAGCAGAGGAGCTCGTGGCTAAGTAAAAACATCCGCTCGGGTCGATCCATCAGGTTAAGCTTCGCTTCCCAGGGTTGGTCCGTGGATGGCTGACCATTTTAACATATCGAGACTCCTCCGTGCCTCGGAAAGCAGGTTAAGCCGTTGGTCCCGGCTGTCATTTGTGGATCTTTGACAGTCGTTACGAGTCGTCAGAAGCCCGAAAGTCTGACAACCAGTCTAACCATGGGGGTATCGTAGGTATTACCCAGTTACTGGGTTGTGGAGGTCAGATAGGCAGTCGCTCCATGTAAAATACTGGTATTCAGGTGCATCCGGTTAGACTGGAAGCCGACCCCAACATAGTTGGGAAAAAGCTAGGCAGATTGATTGTTGAGGAGATCTTTTAACTTTTGACAACACCCGACTATCCGCGTTCAGCATCCTGTTTGCCTTTTCGGTTTTTCTGGTCTTTCGGTCCTACTGAGGATTCGCGGTCTACTCTGATTTGTCGAATAAGTAGGTAGGCCTAGTACCTACCTACTTATTGTGTGTATTTTATGTTCATTTTATAATGTTCAACAATTTTTCTTTGGGAAAAGGCTAGGCATATTGTTCTGCAGCGAAGTACCCTGTTGTTCGAGGATGTTAAGAGTTTGATTCAGGTGGACACTGACAACACTATTCGGTATATTTTAGTGCAAGTTGTTACAGAAAACCTAATCAAAATATCAATAAGTCAGAAAAAAATAAAGTCAAGAAGATCAGTGATTCTCAAAGTGGTCCAGGTGGACCCCCAGGGGTACACGGGAATCTCGACTAAGTGGGCGTTAAAAAACAATAGGGGTTCATAAGTTATTCACAAGTGGGGTTCCACGAAAATTTATCTGGTTTAGATGATGAAGAAATTTTACATAAGGTTTTATTATTGTGTTTTATTATCGCTAAAAGCGATCTTTTAAAGACAACCTTTGGATGGATTAAGGGGGAAAGGAGATAATACTGCAGGTAGTCTGTGGCATATAAATCTTTATAAAACTTGCAGGCCTTTCTAGAAGTCCATTTGCAGCAGTACATAAACAAAGTGGATGTTCAAAAACCACACATACAACAATCTCTAGTTTAGATTTTTTTATTTTCCATAAACAAACCCTAAAAGCAGTGGTGGCTCAGTGGTAACGGCCACGACTTATGAGTTGTAGGTCGTAGATTCGAACCCTGACAGGCGCTTTACTCTGTGTAAATTATTTCATCGCCACTGCTCTCAAAACGGTGAATGAAAACATCGTGAGGAAACCGGCATGTCCTAGAACCAAAAATTCGAAGACATGTGACATCTACCAACCCGCACTGGGCCCGCGTGGTAGATTACGGCCCGCTCCCTCTCACAGAGAGGAGGCCTGTGTCCCTGCAGTGGGAACATTATAGGCTGATTATGAGGATGATTATGAAACCCTAAAACTCATTTCCTCAAAGGAAAATGTCACAGTAATTTACACCCTCAACATCAGAAGCTCGACACAAAAGTAAAAGGCGACTTACATAATGAAGATCCACCCATCACTCCTCAAAGTACATCGCTTTATACAATTTTAATCTTTAACTAAAATTTTCCGAGCTATTAAAAGCTAAATGCTGAAAGGAATTTCCACAGAGGCGAGAAATTCGTAGATGACGCGGCGACTAGGCGAAATAATTCGAAAAGCTAGACAAGTGAGACTGAGAAATAATCGTGGTGACTAGTTGGAGTTTTTGCTATAGATAGCTTATTTAACAGATGGTAACATACAAACAGTGATATCATCATAATCTGCCAAGCCTTTTCCCAACTATGTTGGGGTCGGCTTCCAGTCTAACCGGTTGCCGCTGAATACCAGTATTTTACATGGAGCGACTGCCTATCTGAGCTCCACAACCCAGTAACTGGGTATTACGATATTCCTTGGCAAGACTGGTTGTCAGACTTTCGGGATTCTGACGACTCGTAACGACTGTCAAAGATCCACAAATGACAGCCGGGACCAACGGCTAAACGTGCTTTTCGAGGCAAGGAGTCTCGATATGTAAAAATGGTCACCCACTCACGGGTCAACCCCGGCGAGCGTAACTTAACCTGATGGATCGACCCGTGCGGCTGTTATTACTTACCCACGAGCTCCTCTACAAACAGTGACATAATAATGACCTTATGCTTGATGTTCCTCAGAAAGGTCAGGCGAGTATAGTACTCGCACCCGGCGTGCGTGTAAGACCAGAGACCCTAGTGTAAGTTTATTTTAAGCATCTCGACTTTACGCATCGACTGCGTTCGGCGCTCCGATTGGCCCTTCACCAGTGAAGGCCAGTGAAGGGCCAATCGGAGCGCCGAACGCGGTCGATGCGTAAAGTCGAGATAGTTAAAAGAAACTTACACTAGGGCCTCTGATGTATGCACGTAAACGAAACCAAAGGAATCAATTTAAATAGGGAAGGCGTGAGTTTATGTATGTACTAGCTGCGCCCCGCGGTTTCACCCGCGTAAGGCACGATCCCATGGGAATAGCGGGATAAAAAGTATCCTATGTGTTAATCCACGTTATAAAATATCTGTGTGCCAAATTTCATCCAAATCCGTTCAGTAGTTTAGGCGTGAAAGAGTAACAAACATCCATCCATCCATACTAACAAACTTTCGCGTTTATAATATTAGTTAGATATAACATTTCCTGTATTTGTGACTTGCACATGAAAGTACCTAGAATGTTTGGAGTGGAGGGATGGTAAATAAAAAGCTAGGGAATACGAGAGCGCGAGGGTCCGAAAGTAGGCTGCAATGTAATTAATTTTACACTCTTAGCGCTTTAACAAGTGGGGCTTCATTAATGTTATAAGTAGTGCTTATGTAGAGAGGAAGCAAAACATAATTCCACATCTAGAGAGATGTTTTGAGAGAATATTCCGCATAAATGAACAATATATTGTGTCTTGATCTTAATATGCGTAGCTGATTACGGTCGAAAGAATGCGTTCTGGATACCTGTCAGTTTCATACTAATGCAAATTTGATCCTTATTACTACTAGGAATTGTCCAAGTGACAGGTGTCACGAACGCATTCTCTCAACAGCCGGACTGTAGTAGTATGAGCATCACAGATTATGAAGCAAATATTTGAAAAAGAACACGACATAATGATTGCCAGAATAGCAAAACTCCAACTAACACTAACATAAAATAAACGGATAAACGAAAATTCGAACAAAAACCAAAAAACATTATCCTAAAACCGTTTAAAACGAATAGTTTGCCACTAAACAGCGGTTACCGTATATTCCAACGTTAAACTGGCAATACCGGGACTTAAACGTTAGTTTACAACAAATAGTGATATCGACACGTAAAAGTTTGCTGAAAATTACCGAACTACCCGCGCTCTCGTAGTTAAGATAACGTACTTTGCACTTAACGGTTTATTTTTTTGTTCTTTTTGTCGAAAATGTTGAAACTGTTTGTAGGTAAGTGGCGATAAGTATGGGAAACAAGTTTAGTGTTTCAAAAGCTTGTTGGAGAAAATTAGTCCTTTCATACTATTGAAAGCTATTTTGGGAGCTCTGATATTCCAAGCACAAGAGATTTTTGTAGTGTAACAAACGTGCGCTATGCAATGATCAACAACGGACATTCTAAATGGATATTTTCTGCAAAGTTGATGACAGAGCGAGACGATGCGGTGTTGGCGCGGTGTCGGCGGGGTGTCGGCGCGGTGGCGGCGCGGTAGCGGCGGGTCGCCGAGCACTTACGCTTATGAATGTTGGTCCACTTAATGACGTAGACCATCAGTCAGATGTCAGATACGTCACACAATCAAATAAGACTTATCAAAATCAAGTTTACTAGGTACTAAACCGGAACTGCAAAAAAAAAAAATCGCTGAAAAAAAAAATCGGACACTGCAATAACTATCCAATATCGTTAATCAACACGATCCTACTCCACTTCTTAAACGAATACTTAGTCTAGTTACCCATAAAACAAGGTTTACGCATTTAAAACCCGTTAATTAACTATAATCAAACCCGAAGGTCATGTGAGCGGATTTGAGGGCATCTACTTGAACTGATACCTACTTACATGAGGCTGTGAGTACGTTCCACTTGGCCGGTGGTAGCTCATGTTAGGAGGTTGCCAGACCGTGCAAATTGTCCGAATCGCTTTAAGGTTTTTGTCGATAGATCTAATTTAGATGGTTGTTTAGATAAGAGATAAGAGTAGGTAGTTGAAATTCCGTTCTTGGAATACCTGCTTATACAATTATATCAACATATAAACTACTAGCTGCTTGCCCCGGTTTCGCACGGGTAGCACTAAGTACTCATCTACGGCTATTTTAGGTATTTTTTTTACACCTTGGGTTACATTATTGGAGTTTTAGTAAGGAGCCCTATTAAAAAAAATAAAAAAAATAGCCTATGTCAGCCGGGGATAGTGTAGCTTCCCAATAGTGAAAGAATTTTTCATATCGGTTCGGTAGTTTCGGAGCCTATTCAATGCAAACAATCAATTAAATCTTTCCTCTTTATAATATTAGTATAGATACAGGGGATATGAACACGCAAACTGCTATCACGAATTTTCGCTTTTTGACCCAATTTAAAAAAGACATCACTCTACTTGGTAATGTACGGAGAAGGGCAACCGAGATGGTTCGCACCAAGCGTTATCTACATGAAGGCGTGTGCGCACGAACGAACACGAACATGGTGAACACGAACACCGAACACTTTGTTCGCATGTGTGTACAACTAACGAACATCACTGTGTTCGTCAAAAATGTTCCTGGCGATCAAATTTCGAATCCATGGCTACTAAAAAGAACGGGGTAGTTGAGCGCGAACTGTGTTCGTATGGGGTTCGTGATCACCTTGCTCATTTACGTCCACACGTACGAAACAAATGTTCCATGTTCGATGTTCGTGTTCACCATGTTTTGTTCGTTCGTGCGTACACGCCTTTACGAACAGCGCCTCAAAGACCTCAACCTTATCACACTGGACAAAGGGAAAGTCTATTGAGACGTACAAACGTTGCACACCTGTTTAGGTTGAATATGGCTTAAAGACTTTTTGCCGTATGTATCACCTAATGTACCCATATTCAGGCAAATAAATGATTTGATTTGACAAAATACTAACAGAACACTACGAAGTGAACACTACGAAGTGAAAATACTAACAGAACAATTCAATGTAAAAGTCTTGAAGGCTGGACCTTCAAGACTTTTACATTGAATGCCAAAAAACAATGTAATGAACACCTGCATGTAACCCATGTATCACAAATAAAAGATTTGATATGATTTGAAACATTTGTGTAGGCATTCCCTAAAGTTAAGTGAAAATTCATCAAAAAAAAATCCTTTGAAGCAATTTTTGTCTAAAAAAGTTGTAAGTGCATGGAATAGAATCCGGGAAAATATTGTGACGGCTCCCTCACTGAACTGCTTCAAGAATCGACTGGACAGATTAAATATCTCCAAGCTATTTGATACACACGTATTAGCTTATTAGCTGTCTAGTGTGTCTAACCAAAAATAATAATGAATTCAGTACATGATTCCAAACCCACCAGTGATGTACTACTTCACCGGATGATAAAAAAACTTGGTGTATAAACGCGATGTGGCCAAGAACAATAACAAAAGCTCCTCAAGGCTATTGTCCAATTGTCGCCAATTTCGCCATGATGGGCATCCAAGGGCACAATGATCAAAATTTCGTTGATCATGATTCAATGCCTTTTATAATATTAGTTATTTCAAAGCTTATAACATAAACTTTACAATTATTAACATGTAAATAACATAATCTCGGTTGCATCGTACATAAACATACAAAATGAGAATACTTTGGAAAATTGCATACATTTTGCTCTCCTGAAAATGAGCACATTTCTATTGAAATTAAGTAATAAAAACTAAAACCCAACTACGACTAAAAAGGTATAAACAAGACACCACAGACAGACAAATTAAAAATCCGGAGTCACACGTAATCTGTTCGATTTATGCTCTAACACGTGTGACTCCGGATTTTGAAATGTGCTCATTAAGCCCTTTCATTTGATACCTAACATGGTACGATTAAACAATTTTTAGAAAAAAGGAGGGTTATGATTTTGACCGGTATGTATGTATGCATGTATGTATGTATGTTCATCTGTTCCCTCATATCTTCTAAGCCACTCAACACAATTTGACAAGTGAGGTATCGTTGGAAGCTTTTTGATCGTCCGCTGGTTAAAGGCTATGTGACGTCACATTAAATTAAAAATTGCGCCCTCTAGAGGACATAAAGTAAGGAACTAAAAAAAAAAAGTTGTGTATTCGTACCATGTTGGGTATCAAATGAAAGGGCTTAATGAGCACATTTCAAAAAAATATATATTATAACCACAAAAGAATTAAAAAATAATTAAAGTAATAAAAACTAAAACCCAACTTTAATTTTTTTTTTCAAAAAATTTCAGAATCTATAGGATATATAATCTATAGTATTGCTGATAGGTATTATATCGAACACTACAGGGTGTAAGTGTGTAAACACCGTTGCCACTCAAACCATGGGTAGTTGACTTAAATATAAAAATAAATGACCAAGAAAAAAAAACATTATTTTCATTAAAAGATTTTAAAAAGTTTCTATCCGACACCGTGCTCGCTAGCGAAACAGCTGACTAACTGAGGGAGGGGTCGCGCTCGCGGCCGGTCAGGTCACGTATCGCGCCACCCTTGTTGAGACGCAACTTCGTTGCCGTTGGCGGAAGCGAGTTATGAATATAATTACCCCTTAAGAGGTTTAGGCTTTTTGTACATACACGTTTTTCTCGCCGTAAAAAACTACGGTTTATTCGCGGTGTCTTAGGCACGGTCGTCAGAGTTGGATGGATCACTATGGAACCTTGTTGATAGAAACGTTTTTCCTACGGCGCGGTTTATACGCTGTGTGTAGGCACGGTCGTCGTCAGTGTTGGATAGATCACTATGGAACCTTGTTGACTGACACGTTTTTCCTATGGCGCGGTTTATGCGCCGTACCGTAAAGAAACCATGCCGTATACAAAGGGCCTTAGGGTAAACAAAAACTTAGCTTGTATATGCAGGGACGGACCACTTAATAATGAAATAACTTCCCGACACATATCGCCATTCCAGAACTCGACATGTCGTCAGGTAATAAAATGGTAACGTAAAGTAACACCGGAAAACTGCATGATTCCTGCACACTATAGAGCTCTAATTTTAGTTAGCTTATACATGCGCATATGCTCATTCTACAAAACTGGAACAAAAATCTTTTGAAATTGAACGCTACCTCTCTTCAGCTTTTTATTTTAATTCGTGCACTGAAAGAATTTTCTGTCCGTGATATATTTCTACAGCCCGAGGGTTGGATTTTAAAATATTGTATATTTTAAACCGTAGCTTTAAATTCAATCAACTCTTGAACAAATTAAGTTACGTTTTGATGTTTCTGTGCAATTGATTGCAACACTTTTCCAACCGATTCATAACGGTGAATCCAATCTTTGGGTAACTTACGGGGCAATACCGTTCCAATCAAATTGATTCGTGTCTATTCACTTCGCTAAGTAAACAAAACAAGAAATATCCGCTACGCCGATAGGTTACCTAGAACATAAAGGAGCGTTCAGATAGTTCGAGTTGAGCGCAGAAAATGCATGTTTATATTTTATCTACCCTAAATAATATTATAAATGCGAAAGTCACGCTTTCACGCTAAAACGGCAGAACGGATTTAGATGAAATTTGGCACATGACCTGGAATAGGATATAGGATACTTTTATCCCGATATTCCCACGAGATCGAGACTTACGCGAGTGAAACTGCGGGGCCCAGCTAGTATTATGTATAATACAAAAGAAATGATGTTCGTTGGTAAGCGTCACTTGAGAACGGTTGGACCGATTTGGGTATATTTTGTTTTAAAATGTTCGTAATAATTATGTCTTTATGGAAACAAATATTGGAAAAGTTGCCGGGAAAATTGGAAAATTCGGGAATAGTGAAAGTGCATTTTCAATGGTATTTTATATGAATTATTGGATTTTAAACAGTATAACGTCGGATCTGCTAGTAATATTCAGGGTGTTAGGGTAGACACCGTTATTCATTAAACTAGAGGTTTGGTGTCATCTATAATATACTTTTTCTATGGATACAACTTTGAAATCGAAATAATCAGCTGTTCCATACATTTTGTCGATTTAAGTGAACACAAATGTATGGAACAACTGATTTCTTTTTCGCGATTTCAAGGTTGGTCCCATAGAAAAAGTATATTATAGATGCCACCAAACCACTAGTTTCAAGGATAATGGTGTCTACCATAACACCTAGTATAAAAATGCGTATGCGGCGCATGTCAGACGTGCTTGAGGCAGCTCTCACATTATGTGGTTTACCATACGAAGCACATGTCTCACACTGTCTGGAAACACCTTTAACAGACACAGTTCTACATTTTGATTAGTCTAAAATACAGGAATCGTGACGAAGCTCATCATCTAGTTAGTAGTTCGAGGTATTACGTGATTCGTCATCAGCGAACAGCGTAACAACTTATGTCCTTCAATTGATTGAGACTACATTCGTAGAAATGTAATATGATGTTGTTGAAATATTGTTATGTGTTGCACATTAATATGACCACATAGAAAGAATAATATTTTATTTGGGACACGCACAGGAAATAAAACAATAAAAGTAAACATTAAGGGCTCTTACATACTAGCGCGATTTGTCGCGCGACGCGACGTCGCCGCATTGTTCGCCGTGAAGTTTTCTCAGAAAGTGTCGCCTGTATGTAAGAGCCTTAAAACTAACAAAATAAGTAAAACAAGTCATAAAAAATAAAAATAGAAAAACAAAAGGGCAAAGAAAACCTGTGCGAGGCCAAAAAGGCTCCTATCTCAGCATAATGCTACGATATTTGAGAAAAAAAACACATGGTCTTCCCTGATATTATTTGAAAGTTTCAACTATAACAAGGTTTAACTTTCAGGAGTATTATTAGTAACTGACTAACGTTTATAAAACTTTAGCCTGACAAGTCAATAGCTTCGTCATTTTATTTAAAATACTCCTATCATTGACAACCTATGTATGAGGTTCTCGTGGCTAAGTAATAACAGCCGCACGGGTCAATCCATCAGGTTAAGCTACCGTCCGTAGATGGGTGACCAGGTTTACATATCGAGACTCCTCCGCGCCTCGGAAAGCACGTTAAGCCGTTGGTCCCGGCTATCATTCGAGGATCTTTGACAATCGTTACAGGTCGTCAGAAGCCCGAAAGTCTGACAATCAGTCTTAACAAGGGGTATCTTATTACCCAGTTACTGGGTTGTGGAGGTCAGATAGGCAGTCGCTCCATGTAAAATACTGGTATTCAGCTGCATCCGCTTAGACTGGAAGCCAACCACAACATAGTTGGGAAAAGGCAGATTGACAACCTATGTTCCAAGAAACACAAGCGTGAAACAAGCAATTAAAGCGTCATTTTCTCCAAACACATCCAATAGCAAATCAAAATCAATCCCTTAACCATCACGCAATTACCCTCAAGTCTCACAAAAATCTTTAATCTCCTTATCTCCCTCCTCCCTTAGTCCCCTAGCAACCGCGACTTCGTGCGATATTGATGAGGCACTCTCGCCTCGTATTTCGTTGACTCTATTAGCAAACGAACCACGCAACGGATTGATGATATCTTCCCCTGATTGCTGCTGCGACGTTCCGATTGGATGGTCACATGTGTTTCAAGATTAGACTTGCTGGTTGCTTGTAACTTGTGGAGTGGAATGTGTCTATAAGGGGGTATGGATATGGTGGAACGTAATTTTGGTTATTAACTGAACGTTTATGAGGAGCTACAGGAGTTATTGGTATTGTCTCTTGAATATTAATGAAACTTGAAACGTAGACGTCGCTGGAACATCTAAATGAGGATTGAAGACAGTACTGACTATCTGGGATGTTGAAGAAGAAAAAAATTAAAAACCCTTGGCTTAGCGAATCAGCAATAAAGCAATCGGAAACGAATAAAAGTTATAGTTGAATTTGGCTTAAGGTGGGTGCGCTAGGGTAGCCCGCGAAATTCAAATTTTCTTACGTTTTTTGCAATTTGCCGCAATTGGCCGCTAATAATATTTATATCAACATACAACCTGATACTGACCTGCAAATTGCAAAAAACGTAAGAAAATTTAAATTTCGCGGGCCACCCTAGCGCATCAACCTTAAAAGATTTGCATAGATAAAATTTATTGAAGCAGCTATTGCAGGTAGGATAATTCCAACGCAAAGCTGTCACAAATCAAGTTTAATACGAAAACTAAACCATTACAACAAACATTAATACCAAAAGCCCACAAATCCGTACAAAAAGCGCAACGCAATTACAATACTGACGTAAAAAGAGTTAAAAATCAAAGTCGCGATCTCTGCAGAATTTTATAGAACCTCCATTAGTTCCAATCGGAAACTGCGGGGACGACAAAGATAAAATTGTAACGTGTAACAAGATTTTACGACGGTCATCTCAATCAGAGCGGGAGCAATTTGCTACAATTGAAAACAAATAAATGACCGACACCATCTCAATTCGCTGCGCTTCCGACCTCGGCGTTATTTTATAAGGCAGTGTCTTCTTTGAAATTGTTTGTTCTTCCTCATCTCGCAAGGTTTACTTACAATTTCATTGATCAACTATGAGCAGTGCGGTGACTGTGACGTCTTATCAAAGACACTTGGGCAGAAGGCGCACTGGTGGGAAAGATTTTTACCTAAATGATTATGGGCCGTTGAATAATTCCCTTACCTATAATAGTAGCAGTATATTATGCAGCAGTTGCAGTAGGCTCTATTGATAATCCAGACTCCGAAGTTGTTGATAAGGATGATGTAAAAATGTTGTCTTACCATTTCTAGATATGACCCTCCGCAGCAAGTGACCGAAGCGACGAGCTCCCATACATATCCTCTGCTCCCGAACCACTTCATCCGTGCAGTCACTATCACTCACAGTATCATCATCCGTGTCATCCTCTGACACGAGAGATTCGCGATTGACAGCTTTAGAAATAGAATTATTGTCACTAAAACTTAATGTTGGTTCACTGGCACCTAAACTCTTTGGCTCCACGTTCCAGCCATCCAGTTTTTGTACATCATTGAACAGATCGTCTAAATTAGTTTCTAATAAACCTTTGGCACTACATATCACTTTACTTTTGGCATCATTATGTGTTACGATGGCATCGACGCTGTTTGACAGACACTTGTCTCGCCTCGCACTTTTTGCATCGTTAGCATCATCCATCTCATGGCTGACATTTATATTGTCATGAGTTTTCGTTCGTTGTTTTATTCTTAACGAATTTTGTGAAACTATTTTTGACTTTTCCATTTGTCCTGCACTTTTTTCTGTCGACATAGAATTCAAATCTCTCGGCACTATCTGATTTTGGGGGTGGCTGGCACGAAATATATTCGACAGCACTAACATTTTCACTGTTTTTAATGCACCGACACTGGTCAAATATTCCATCACTGCATTCCTTTTTCATTTCACCGTTTCCGATGTGTCGCACTAAATGAAAAATAAAGTGGTTTGTGTTTGTTCGTGTCGCATTCGAGAACTGCCTGTTGCAACACAACAACATACATATATGCAAATGCATTCTTTATGGAAAACTAGACATTATTCAAGCGTATAGAATATTCTGGAGCGGTCCGGGTTTGTGTGATATTTCGCTTGGAGCGACGTTGGAGGACACGATACGACTGAATAAATAAAATATCAGCAGAGAAACAATCCGGAGCCTTCGTGAAGGTATTACGGGGTTTTTAATGCATACGAGAAAAAGGTTTTAAAGTGATTCGAGTTCAAGGGACACAATGTGGTTGATAATTTATTTTATGAAAGATTTACTGAGTGTCTGGCGTTGGGAGAAGCTTAGCTTATCTGTGGCGGTTGGATTCTCTTTATGAGATTGGTTGCAGAGCCACATCTGTCACCTTCCTAGGTGACAGATGTGGCAAAGCCAGGGCTGGAGGCGACACCGACGAGATAACATTTCTAGCCACGTAAAAGTTATCAACGTGAGCGGCTTTGGCTTTGCAGTATGTCAAAATTACTTTGAACATTGTATGTTACAGCTGGCTTTCTGTGTTGTGTGCAAAATTAATGTTTGTTGTACAACTCTGGAAGTCTGGAAATTACTAGCTGAGCAATTCTGTAAATCATTTCGTGATGTGTTCCAAAATCTAAAATGAATTTAAATTGAATTCCGGCATTGATATTAGAACCTTGACGTAAGTATTCAAATATGATGACATGGCAGAGCACCAATTTGTGCCAATAAATGAAATCGGCATTGAAACAATCATAAGATAATTATCTATAGACAATTTGGATTGTCTACGTCTAGTGTGTAGAAATATAAGTTGTTGTTTTCGTAATAAATCATTGACAGTTAATCAATTTAAATGCGAAATATGAAAGTTTTATGCAAATTCATAGAACGCAGTGATGACACACACATTCCTTGAATGACTGAATAATTACATCTTACATTTAATGCTACATCAAGTTATTCAGACCAAACGAACGAGATTTTTTAACCGACGAAAAATAAAACCGGCCTAGTGCGAGTCGGACTCGCGCACGAAGGATTCCGTACCATTATTTATATAAACGGCCAAAAAATCACGTTTGTTCTATGGGAGCCCCGTTAAATATTTATTTATTTTGTTCAGTATTTGTTGTTATAGCGGCAACAGAAATACATCATCTGTGAAATTTCAACTGTCTAACTATCACGAATCATGAGATACAGCCTGGTGACAGACGGACAGACAGACAGACAGCGGAGCCTTAGTAATAAGGTCCCGTTTTACCCTTTGGGTATGGAACCCTAAAAAGGAGGCTGTTCTCAAGTCGACCCGTATATATATATATATATTGACTAGCTTCCGCCCGCGGCTTCGCCCGCGTGGTATGTCGATAATCTCAGGCTCTAGACTATCTATGTACCAAATTTTATTAAAATCGGTTCGCATTTATAATATTGGTAAGGTTTTTTATATGAATGTCGTACTTAATTGGTATAATATATTTCCCTACATATATATATATGACGATTTGTTCTGACGATAGTGTCAGAACAAATTACAGAAATGTATCATGTTGTTCATCTCCAGATATCGTGTTAAAGTACTAATATACAACGATTCACGAAATGACATTGTCACGAAAGTCATTTATTATGAAAAAATCTATCCAGCACACGGCAAAAACTTCAAACCTTTATTCTTTCAACAGTATTCTAAGCTAAACCAAGTTTTGGAAATGTACCAAAGCAGTAAGCTCTATCCACCAGATATAACATTACGCAATCAGACGCTAACATGAAAACCTCCGACAGCACAAAACATCAAACCGACCACAACCCGACACTGCTCTCCTAACCCTCCCACCGTCGAGTATCAAGTGAGTTAACCCGATAGTAGTGTTGGACCGCTTGTCGAGTGGAGGTGTACCATCACCTCCATTATGCAGTGGCTTACGGCCGCCGGCCGGCATTTGCCTTAATCTTGTTTAACGGACGTGTTTCGCATGCGAAAATTTTAAACAACTATTTTTCCCGCGCGGGATTACGGCGATGACAGCGCTTTAGTTTTCGGGAAAAGTTGGGACACGTAAGCCGATTGATTTGTGTTGTTTTCCGGGTATTTTGCAGATTAGAATCTGTTGCGAAAAGCTTCATTTTGCATTTAAAGTATTTGCCTTTGGCTTAGTTTTGAAAAATTCTCTATTTGATATACGGTGTTATCTCGAACGTAATAATAATTTATTGGATGCTAAATAAAGTTATGGATAATTGATTTCTTATGCAAATAAAATTCTATGCGATAATCCAAGAGGTCGATTGCATGACCAAAACTGGTATTTTATTTTTTCATGTTCCCATTCAACATTAAGGTACAAACACGTTTGCATAAAAAATAAAAAGCAGATAAAAATCTACATAATTTATGGAATAAAGTCAACTTATTATACTTCTAGTGGCCACAATAAAGTTCTTCTGACGATCTATGACGTCATGGCAAACAAACATGGTGGATGTCGATCTACGAATTTGACTTTCAAATTCACACAGACAATAATAAGCACTTATTACATGTTCACACAGTTCTAAATACGATGTTAATCGTTTTGGCAATCAAAGTGTTTAAAAAAAACTCAAGGTTTCGAGCAAGGTAGGTGCCTAGGTGACGTCATTGCCCTTAGGCGGTCGTTACACCTACCAACTACAACAAACTAATGGTGACGACTCACGACACACAATTATATCGTACATTTATTATCAGTTGCAAAATATTACTTAGTTAATCGTGTTAACATAACACAAGGTCGTGTTGCAATATTTGTAAATATTATAATGTATACATGCATTATTCATCGACAACTTCACGCTTAATTTTAATTAGTTATCAGCTGTTAAAATACAATTATACTAAAGTCAGAAAGAAATGCTTATGAAGGTCAGAGACGAATTGTCAATAGATACATCCTTCTTCTATGTACGTTAATAATCTAGCAAAAGCTATTTTAGTTTTCGTCAATGTTAAGAACATCTTAGGAAGTTCTTGTGATCAAATATTCATCCTACGAAGTTACACCACACCGTATTCAAGCTACCAAATTCTAACACTGATTTTGAAGCATGAAATTAATATCAAGCAACCGGCCAGTCGCCGTGTGCGCACACCGCCTGAACTTCGTACACGTACACGTTATGCATTAGTCAATATCCTGGATATCTCGACTTCCCGAGGGGACAGTGCGTCTCCTCCGAATCTCGATTAGTCGAATAACATTATACAATTCGACTCATATCCGAATGTCGATCGATTTGGCACATTCGAGCAGTTTGCGAATGCTTGAGAATTAGTTTTGATTGGCATAATGAATCAGACCGTTCTTTATTCAAATCTTAGATTCTGCCTTGTTCTTGAATTTTAAATATTAAACAGCTTTTTGATTTAATTTCCACTTGAGATAATTTTAAGAGGCATTATGAATGAAATACCAATGCATTTAAAAATAAAATTAATTTACGAAATAAAAATCTTAGCTGAATTAATTCACTGAGACCACGGTACACAGTCTAAACCGCTGGCACTAGAAGCATGAAATTTTGGACAAGAATTCCTTTTATAATGAAGGTTAGCATTAAAGAAGATTTTTTGAAAAGTCTAGTCTATCTAGTAATTTTGACATTTTTACCGATTGGAAATCCAAAAGAGGCGCACGGCCTGTTTCAAAATAAAATCCATAAGTATTTTGATAATTTACAACTCCTTTAATGCGCCGTTGTAGCGCAAAAATGAACACAGAGCACCATTTTTCACAGAATTTGGAACAGCAAATTCGAAGCGTTATTTTTTCGCAATAAATTCGCACTTGGAATGCAAAGGTATGTGTCAAATCTGCCTAGTGCTGGGTGTTTACAGACTAGCGCTCGTAAATCGTGGCGATATTTGCGCGATTTTCGCGATCGTAAACAATGCTTTGATCTAGAGTTCTAGCGAGCAGCGTGAACGTTGTTTTTGACAAATTACGTTTATATCGCAGCTGAAACTTGCAGTGCATAACATTTACCCATATTTTGAAGATCTAAACTGTTCTTTGCATGTGTTTTAAAAAGGTACATTTCCCATTTCCTTCGATTCAGTTTCCAATTCCAATCCAAAATGTTCATAGAAACGTAAGAGTAGGTATATACATATTACATACATAAACCCCCACCCCTCTCTACCTTCTTCCCATGGGGGTAGGCAGAAACTACAGAAGGTCATCTGCGATATGCTCGATACAATCTAAACATTCTCCTTTGGCTTCGTTTACGTTCATACTAGGAATTTATAGGTGGCGTAATTCTGAGTCAATTACGCATTAAACAATCAATCTGCCTAGCCTTTTCCCAACTATGTTGGGGTCGGCTTCCAGTCTAACCGGATGCAGCTGAATACCAGTATTTTACATGGAGCGACTGCCTATCAAACCTCCACAACCCAATAACTGGGTAATACGATTTATACGATACCCGTTGGTAAGACTGGTTGTCAGACATTCGGGATTCTGACAACCCGTAACGACTATCAAAGATCCACGAATGACAGCCGGGACCAACTGCATAACGTTATTTCCGAGACACGGAAGAGTCTCGGTATGTAAAGATGGATGGATGGTATGTAAGATTACTAAAGTATTTTTTATATACAAATACATAATCGTTTATTAGATATTTCCAAGTAAAGTCCCTGCTAAGCAAAACTATGCCATAAGATCATGTTCTATTAAAAGAAATGTGTGCAATGTCCAATACAGTGCCCCAGTGTTGTACCAATAGAAGGAATCCATATTAGTACAGAGAATTAATTGAAAGCATCGAATGTATCAACCGGTTGTCACTCCGTAGAAGTTATGCTAAGGTGAACTGGCAAACGATTACTTGGCAATCAATTATTAACAGGTACTGTTTATAAGCAAGTTAAAAGGTAGGTACTGTTTTGGAGCAGCTCGTGGCTTAGTAATAACAGCCGCACGGGTCGATCCATCAGGTTAAGCTACGCTTTCCGGGGTTGGTCCGTGGATGGGTGACCATCTTTACATACCGAGACTCCTCCGTGCCTCGTAAAGCACGGTAAGTATAGATAAATAATTTTTGGTGTTTTTTGCTTTTCAAAGCTATGAATCAGTAAAATCGTCTGCAGTTGCCAATTTTAGTCCCTGCCCGTACATTGAGTATTTTACATGGAGCGACTGCCTATCTGACCTCCACAACCCAGGAACTGGGTAATACGATACCCCTTGGTAAGACTGGTTGTCAGACTTTCGGGCTTCTGACGACCCGTAACGACTGTCAAAGATCCACGAAAGACAGCCGGGACCAACGGCTTAAGCTTATACTTATGTAAATAATCACCACTGCTCTCAAAACGGTGAAGGAAAACATCGTGAGGAAACCGTCATGTCCTAGAACCAAAAATTCGAAGACATGTGACATCTACCAACCCGCACTGGGCCCGCGTGGTAAATTATTGGCCACTCCCTTTCGAGGTGGACTGAGTCCCAGCTGTGGGAACATTATAGGCAGATTATGC
The DNA here is from genome assembly GCA_948473465.1 of Lithophane ornitopus. Taxonomy (NCBI): domain Eukaryota; kingdom Metazoa; phylum Arthropoda; class Insecta; order Lepidoptera; family Noctuidae; genus Lithophane; species Lithophane ornitopus. The sequence goes on along the minus strand of OX419632.1, from coordinate 12,876,112 downwards.
TATACTTAAGCGTATGCTACGTCTGTTTGGTCTTTAAAACCGGATCTCTTAGGAACGAACTTTCCTTCGAACACAGGACATTTTTTTTTTCACATGATATGTACACAAAAATCACTCACCGAATTTCATGATAACAAAACCTACAGCGAGATAAACAAACGTATCTCAACGCCACAGCAAGAACATAAAGTGAGCAGCGCACCGACTCAATAATTAAATACGTTAATTACAAGTTCACGTTTCTAAATTAACAACTCACCTACGTAACATTTCACAACTGAAGCGTACTGATTCATGTTTACAATTGTTTACGTCAAACAATTCTCCCTGTTTCCACCGTCAACGTAAACAGTTACATTATTATATTGTAAAACGTTTTAGCGTTTATTGAGAAGAAGAGATTTTGGTCCTAAGGTGAATGTTCCTAAGCTATCAACTTCATTTCCGCCATATGAAGTTGATAGCTTAGGAACATTTACAGATGCATTTAAAAAAAAAGTTGGCTCCACTGGGGATCGAACCTGGGACCTCTGGGCTTGACACCTGGTTGTCTCAAAACGTCATAAAATGCATATCTTAAAAGGTACAGTTCAGGCTTGTAAGATTATTCAAACAATCTATTATGTTATCTAATGAGTTCAAGATAAGCAAATTTTCAATGTTGCAACACTTGTTCCCAAGATATCTCTATTTGTCTTCATATTCTCATTTACTCACGATTATGTTAAAATTATATCTAGCCACATCAAGCTGGTGCGGTGAGACGAACGCAAATTTTATGGGAAGCCGCACCGCACTGTTTGGTTTGAACAAAATAATAATTATGTACAAAGGCACAGAATAAATATATAGCAGTATTATATCTCGGCAGTGACATTGAAATAATTACCTACGGCCGCTCGGTAGTGACAGAAAAACCCAATAACGCTTTGCCCGACCTGGGTATTGAACTTTGCGACCACTAGACCAACGATTTAGTTTAAGCATCACCACATTCATCATAGTCTTCTTTGGTGAATGTGGTGGTGTGGGGCAGAAATTTACTTGTATAACCAGAATCGAAAGATAGGCCATAGAATAGGCTAAACTCGAACTCAAAGCATTTATTTCAATTAAACCATTTACAGGCTCTTTTGAATTGCAAAGAGTCGGTCAGTTAGTCAGAAAGTTGAAGCTAGTTGCCCATTCTAAAACGTAGATCTCTATGGAGAAGCACGGGCAAGAAACTCCAAGGACACTCTTTTAAATATGGATATAGATATTACAAAATCCTGGGTAAAGATGGCTCAATGCCAATCCTCTAGCTTTAATGAGAATTTGACGGTAGTTTTTCTTTAGGACAAATCAAGCTCCTGAGTCAATTGCACCATGAGATCTGGACAAGCAACAAATCAGCTTACTTTATGAAAAGACATATTTGAAAGATTTGAGAGGCGGTAATGTCAGAAGATCGCAGAGAATACCTGGATGCTCAAACTCAAAGCATTTACGTCAATTAAACCATTCACAGGCACTTTTGAATTGTCAAAGAGCCGGTCAGTTAGTCAGAGAGTTGAAGCTAGTTGCCCATTCCAAAACGTAGATCTCTATGGAGAAGAACGGGCAAGAAACTCCAAGGACACTCTTTTAAAAACGGATATAGATATTACATAATCCTGGATACAGTATTCTTGTTGGTTCTATGTGTGAGAACAATGTAAAACAACATTTAAGATTAAAAATAAGCTCTGGCAAATAAGAGGTGACCAGTCTCAACTGACGGCGCCCGTTCACGAACATGACATGTGGATCAGCACCATCCAGCTCAACCATTTTGTAGGGAACCGAATGATCCAACACACGCGCCACCATCAGCGAGACATTCAAGTGAGCATGACATACTCTCATATGCCATGCTATTTCAAGTCAACATACATCATACCATACTAAACGGATCCATGGTACTCACATTTACAAAAATTGAAAAAATGCTTCTAAATTATACAAAACTATAGTTTACACATAAAATGAAAAGAATGAATCCTACTAAAATTATAAATGTGAAAGTTTGTGTGTTTGGATGTTTGTTACTCAATCACGCAAAAACGGCTTAATGGATTTGGATGAAATTTGGCAAACAGATAGTTTATAGCCTGGATTAACACTTAGGATACTTTTTATCCCGATATTCCCACGGGATCGAGACTTACGCGGGTGAAACCGCGGGGCGCAGCTAGTATAATATTATTTTCAGATAAGTTAAAAAATGAGACTCGCACGGATCAGGGAAGCATAGCACAAAAAAATAAAGTAAATAAAAACTAAAACCCAACTTTTTTTTAATACTTTTGGGGTCATAATATTTATATTTTTGAAATGTGCTCATTAAGCCCTTTCATTTGATACCCAACACGGTACGATTAAACAATTTTTTATTTTTAGTTCCTGACTTTATGTCCTCTAGAGGGCGCCATTTTTAATGTGACGTCACATAGCCTATAACCAGCGGACGATCAAGACGCTTCCAACGATACCTCATTTGTCAAATTGAGATGAGTCGTTTAAAAGATATGAGGGAACAGATGAACATACATACATACATACATACCGGTCAAAATCATAACCCTCCTTTTTTCTTCGCCGTAGTCGGGTAAAAATAGGGGGAGGTCTTAGCACTTCAGCCTGCAGTGAGTGGAACAAGGCTGCTAATGATGATGATGATGACGATCATGATGATCATGATGATGAGGATGACGAATGTCAAACAAATAAGAATTATCGCGTATTAGCTGTGCACGAGTGCGTGAAACATTAATCACAAAAGACAAACATGAGCATTTTCTATTAGACAGCTGTTGCATGATACATTTTTATAATGCACGCATTGTCTTCCATTTACGCTCTCATATTAACATGAAATCGTGCGATAAAACAGCATCGTGTCGCAACGTGTCAAACACGCCTTAGCGTTTGAAAAGGCTTTAGAATTACAGCAATTTAAATAAACATAAACGCCAATTGAACCGGTAAACACCGGTTAGAAATTGTGAATCAGACGCCTTTAAAACGCTCCAGTGGGGCCTGGGAGACAATAACAGTTCCTTATATTAAAATAGGCATTGTTATTTCAAGTGAAGCTGCCATATTGACTCTAAATCAGCAACGGTCCCGTTCAATTGTGTCCAATTATGTTCGCGAAGTCTTAGGCCTAGAACGCACAGGCCGACTCCGCGACAAATTCAATAGCTTTTGTTCTTGTCTACTTATGTGCAAGTCGCAATTGATTCTTAGAAACATTTCCGCAAGAAATATTTAAAGTTTCGCCACTGCATTTAAGTTAAGAGTGTATTGACGCTACAATACTGTTAGTTCCAATAAGAAATATTACAATAAAACCTGAAAATAAGCAATTCTTACTAATATTATAAATGCGAAAGTAACTCTGTCTGTCTGTCGCGCTTTCACGCCAAAACCCGAACCGAACCTGAACCGATTTAAATAAAATTTGGTACACAGATAGTCTAGAGCCTGAGAAAGGACATAGGCGACATACAACGCGGGCGAAGCCGCGGCCGGAAGCTAGTTTAAAAATAAAAATAAATCTCTACGCTTCAAGTGTTCCATTCAAATCGCTCGATTTATTTATAACGTATAAATATATCGAGTGATTTTAACAGAACACTTGAAGCCGTCGCCTAGCAACGGTTCACAGAAAATCGCGCATGACTTTCGCGCGTTTATTTAACGGGAACTCACGGAATCGCGGTCACGACCGCCCGGTGCGTCTGCGCCCTAATAAAGACTGGTCCAGCGCCGCGTTAAATGGTCACATTAACTGCAAGTGTTATGATGGCTGTGACGTCATCTATATTCTTGAGTACTCGATATGATGCGAGTACTTTGTAATTCATTACTTCCAAAAAAAAAATTAAAACTCCAAAAATAATAACTGGCATTCATGTAATTTAAGCTCATCTATTTAAAATTATAGTATTCAATTTTTTACTAAACAAAAAACTGTTATAAACGTACAAAAAGTTCAACGCGCTGCGCATGCGCATACGACTCCTGTTCCGGCGAAACAAAAGATCTAAAATAATAACATAACTGTGTGAAAATTCTCATGAGTGACATTAAAAACATTGTTATTCTTACAAATGTTTATATTACGTTACAAATATAATTTATGCCTCGATTATCAAATTAAATAAAGGCTGCAGTCGCCAGCGGTACTGCTGAGCATAAGGTCCTGGGTTAGATTCCCAGGTAGGTCAAAGTGTTATTGGGTTTTTCCATTTTTGATGGCATTAGGCACCCCCCCCCCCCCCCTATTTCACGGTACTTAAACATAACTGGCGAAATGTGGGTGTTCTATAGGTACACCTCTGCCTAACCCTTCAGGAATACAAGCGTTATGTGTTACGTTAAAAAAAACTGTAAGTAAAACATTTTATCTCAAAAATAATTTCTCGATTTTATCGTACAAAATAAGTAGTGTAGTTTCGTCGATGTAAGTTGTGTAACACTAATAACTTATCACTAATTATTTTTATTTTTTATACGAAAAGAGAAATGCTGTATATCAATAGTTACATAATGTATTGGTGTAAGTAGCGTAACTAACGATACACATACAGTAATGAGTTACAATTTATTGCTTTCGTGTTACGGCTATACTGTATCGTTTCGTTATGAACATGATTGTCTTGAATTTGGCTTTCAAGTTGAAAGCCAAAATCAAGACAAATGACAAGTGTCATGATTTTAAATCTACCTAAATCAATCTGCCTAGCCTTTTCGCAACTATGTTGGGGTCGGCTTCCAGTCTAACCGGATGCAGCTGAAGGTCAGATAGACTTACCAGTATTTTACGTGGAGCGACTGCCTACCTGACCTCCACAACCCAGTAACTGGGTAATAGGATACTCCTCGGTAAGACAGTTTTCAGACTTTCGGGCTTCTGACGACCCGTAACGACTGTCAAGGATCCACGAATGACAGCCGGGACCGACGGCTTAACGTGCTTTCCGAGACACGGAGGAGTCTTGATAGGTAAAGACGGTCACCCCTCCACGGACCAACCCTGGCAAGTGTAGCTTAACCTGATGGATCGACCCGTGCGACTTAGCCACGAGCTCCTAAATCTACCTACTACACTCCATTTAAATTGGACTTTAGGTAACTACGTTCAAGTTGGGAGAGACTTATGTCCTACAGATTTTTGCTATAACCTGTGTCGTGAGGACCAAAAAACCTATTAGAATTAGCGTCGAATTAATTTTTAGACGCTAATTCTAATAAATTAGGTAATCCAACTAATATTATAAATTCGAAAGTAACCCTGTCTGTCTGTCTCCTTTTCACGCCTAAACCACTGAACAGATCAAGACAAAACTTGGCAAGGAGATAGATGGCATTCAGGGGAAGGACATAGGCTACTTTTTATCGACATACCACGCGAGCGAAGCCGCGGGCGGAAGCTAGTCCTGAATAAATCGTGAATGAAAAAAGACGTATCCAAACTATCAATAAGCGTAAAGATCACTTATTTCAGGGTATCGATTAGACCGCCATAGATTCAAGATTCAAAATGTTTCTAAGAACCTGATTAAAAATGTCTTACAATTTCTAAAAAGGTTTTCACATCCGATAATCAACAAGTTACCAAGCATCGTGGGACAATTTATCCACATAAATAACTTATATATCCGTACAATACGTACTTTCTCTCGACCAGCCAAGTCTAGATTCTGAACGTCTAATTCTCCATCTCGCTCCAACATTGATGAATTAACATCAGCGTGAAAGTGACATATGATCGCACGCATAATAAGTGAGGCAGAACCACAGAACTAAACCGTAGTACAATGTTGACAGTAAGGAAAGTATGTTTTGTCCTTGGATTGTTGTAAAGAGGTTTTGTAATAAATCAGGCTGGGAGGTTAGTGACCGTTGCGGTCGAATGCGTATCGCGATGTTTTCATTGAGATTATGTTGGTTGGTGGTTTTTATATGTCTGACTTAGACTACTTTTGATGTATTATTTGAATACTGAGAATTATAGGTTTTTGGAAGGCTTAAATCTAGCCGGATCATACATTGTTGAACAACTAACTAGAGTAAGTAGACGAATGACGCTAGTCGACAGTCTATCGACGCAATATTATTTATTAACGAATTAGCTTTATTTTACGCGTTTTGCTCAACATACATGAGATATTTGGCCAAGAAGAGCAAGTAAAAGCATACCTTAAAAAAGAAAAAAAGAATCACGCATATCGGCCAGGTACATAATGAGCCTATAACGTTCCCACTGCTGGGACACAGGCCTCCTCTCTGTGAGAGGGAGCGGGCCGTAATCCACCACGCGGGCCCAGTGCGGGTTGGTAGATGTCACATGTCTTCGAATTTTTGGTTCTAGGACATGCCGGTTTCCTCTCGATGTTTTCCTTCACCGTTTTGAGAGCAGTGGCGATGAAATAATTTACACAAAGTAAAGCGACTGTCAGGGTTCGAACCTACGACCTACAACTCGTAAGTCGTGGCCGTTACCACTGGACCACCACTGCTCTTATCATATCGGCCAGGTAATCACAGAGAAATCGGTGCATACTTAAAAAAACTCGCAACCTCCCCCTTTTTTGGAAGTCGGTTGAAAATCAAAGCGCATATTAAAAAAAAACCGGCCAAGTGCGATTCAGACTCGCGCACGAAGGGTTCCGTAGCATTATCTATAAAAACGGCAAAAAATGATTTATTGCCCTTAAATATTCATTTTATTCTGTTTTTTAGTATTTGTTGTTATAGCGGCAACAGAAATACATCATCTGTGAAAATTTCAATTGTCTAGCTATCACGGTTCATGAGATACAGCCTGGTGACAGACGGACAGACAGACAGACAGCGGAGTCTTAGTAATAGGGTCCCGTTTTACCCTTTGGGTACGGAACCCAAAAAAACGCGCGTTAAGCAAAAAATCTTCCTGTACCAAAGTTCCGCTATTAATAATGAAGAACTTAATTAATGTCAGAGCGTGACAGTTAGTGCGATGAGTGTACAATTAAAACTAATCTGAATAAATTGAAACAGACAAGTTTAAAGCAAAGCTTTATGATTCCTTTAAATAAATAAACTGCCATTATTTTAATTACAGTTGTTGCATTGTAAAACGACTCGCAGGCACTTGGTGAATTAAAATATTTATATGGCAGTTTTTTACGTAAAAAAATAGAATCTGACTACTTCATGAAGTAGTTTGGAATAATATGTAGTGCTATAAGGTGATTTACAATTTTTTATTTATTTATTTGGCCAAATTCAGATTCTGGTTACACAAGAAGAAGATTAAGGAAAATGGAAACCACGGGTGTTACTGCATTTTTAAGATGAAGGCTAAATAAATTGCCGATTTCTTTTCGGAACTCTTAATTATCTTAGCAATACTTTATAGTATACTAGCTTCCGCCTGCGGCTTCGCCCACGTGGTATATCTATAAAAAGTACTCTATGTCCTTCCCCAGGATGCCATCTGTATCTTTGCAAAATTTTGTCGAAATCCGTTCAGTGGTTTAAGAGTGAAAAGGTAACATACACACAGACAGAGTACCTAACTTTCGAATTTATAATATTAGTATGGATAGTATGGATTGACTCAAGTTGCAAGCGTTGCATTCTTTATAACGGTGCCTGACATACCGAAGCGCAACTATCTTGTACCAAATTCCTGCTACGTAAGATTGACTTACTGCAACCGGTTATACAGTGGCCCACTCGGTTTATTGGTTATTTTCGGCCTTGAGTGAAAGTGCGCTTACAGTTGCAAAACGAACAAACGTATGAAACGGATACTTAGAGGTAACTTGATTTGGTAGTATTCGAACGATTGGTCTGATGTTATAACAGTAGCAAGAATCTATTTGTTACAATGACTATGGTATGTTCCAAAAGTATGTGATGAAAGTGTAAACAATCTTTCAAGTTAACTTCTTACGCAATAAAGAGAACGAAAAACTTCTTTAATGTGATTTTAAATTAGAATTTCGGGTTTAAGTATTCAAATAAGCTACAATTGGCATCCACAGGTACATTTTCTGATCCATTTGTTTACATTTTAATCACATACTTTCGGATGTGACTATACCTCTCTGATGTAGAGGTACGAGTAGTAATTGCAACGTATTTACGTACTTTTATAATTTGAAGCACATTATCCTCTATTTGGTTTCGACGTAGCGCAGATAGGAACCGTAAGAGTATTAGGCCATTGGTTCCCACTTCAATAATCAATACATTTTGAATTAAGTAAATAGAAAATCTATTGATTAAAGATTTGATTTCTATTGGTATAATTAGAGTCAAGTTAATCGTTTGTTTATCTTGTTTGACTTTCAATAAAATTTATATTAATAACAAAACGCATCGTGTCGATTTGAAAGCTTTGAAGATGCTCAGAAATCATTTACCCCATCATTGTTCACAAGGGAATTCTGTGTACCCTTCTACCTAAGAATCTAATCTTTATCTATTTTTTACACGATTTTTCTAAAACATTATTCTAGAAAAAATCGAGATAAGCACGAAGTTACTACCCAGCTATAAGTATATTTTATTACATGTACGAAAGTTATAACACATAAAACCTACACTCACAACGTCCTCTTACAGGAAAAAAATATCCTTATCTCAACCAACTACCGTTAAAACAAATAATTCACATAATATGATTACAATGCCGCCATTACATAAACTTGTTCAGCAATATAACTTATACAGAACTGCAAACTCAACACCATTATCATGGAATTATCACCTGTATTTAGAACTTCATAATGTTGTTTATCGCACAAACAATACACACTGATTGTAGCATTTGTAGCATGTGTAAATACAACATACTTTGTGAGTCATACCGAAATATTCCGAGTAGAGAAGTCAAGGCTTCAGAAGGGAGGCTGTTGGCCTATCAATAAGTTAAATCACTGTTTATGTAGATAACACTAAACCTTATATCGTCGAGGATACAGTCTTAAATCGATTAGCTGAAACTGTCCTTTGTGGATAGTCTACATGACTTTTTATGCCAAAAAGCTCTTAAACTAACCGACACCGATATCCTATCTTTCGCATGTTGTACAACATTCTTAGAGTAAGTAAATCAATTTACTAAGCTTCCAATAGGGACGTATACCCCATTTGAACAAAGATTAGACATTAAAACAAACCCTTTTACAGTCCGTTCAACCGATTTTGACTTCTATACCGTAGGCATAAGGATAGCATTAAAAGCAAAAAAAGTTACACAATACCAACTATCTACTGCGGCTGCCATTTGTCATGCCACCAACGCAATAGAATTCAAAATCGGTTGAACGGAATGTAAAAAAGGCTTATCTATACGTCTAATCTTATTTCAAAAGGAGTATAGAATGTCGGGAAATTCATAGTTAATCACAATTGATACTTGAAAATACATTTTAGAGCGCACTTAATAATTCAGGAGTAATTTAGGATAATCAGGAACTTCCATTAATATTGGAAGCCTACTAATAGGACTGGGAAAGAGCTGACAACAACTTAAATTATTTGGCGGTTAAGTGGCAGATAAATAAAGGGATATTTCTGTGTCATATCGCCAGTGAGTTATTTCTGCTAATAAACAAATTAACAGACAGTTATGAGGGTGTTCGACTATTTAATGTGCAAAAGCTCTCTCACTAAGTGTCGCCGAGTTGAAAAACATACGTTCAAAGGTGCTGTTTAATCCTTTGTGCCAGGCGGCTAATGCGAACAGCACTACAGACATGTTTTATTAAATCCAAAGTCCGCAGTCTCAGCGTGTCGTTATTATTTTTTTGTACTTTTAGCAGTCACGGTGAGGTCAACTTATATTAGGTACTCTTATATTGTGGGACGGACAAAGAGTCTAGCTTTATTCACGTCTCGTACACACAGTTGTATCTGTTTTCTCCGCAGCGGTAAGCCAGATAACATAATAGAGAAATCCTTTGTTTGTTGCTCCCCGTAACCGAGATAATACAATAGCACGGATCGAGACAGCCGATCACGATGGAATTCGATATCGATTCAATTTGCAAACGGACGATTGTAATCGGAAACATATCGTGAGTTGACGGGCACAAAACAAACACGTGCACAATAGGAGTCGGTGTTATCGGCGCGTGTTTAACGACGACCGGCCGGCACTACATCCACGGGTGAAATTTCGAAATATCCGCACACACCTTGTGCAAACCCGGGCCTGATGTGGGTCAGCCGCACGCGACGTTATCTCGGGCACCACCGCCACACACGGATAAACAAAGAACAAGTGACTCGAGGAAAAACTGAGGCGAATGCCCCCACACTTCACACAAAAAATTGCATCCAACCGTAATCGACAGACGAAAAACAAACACAAAACCACCTCATCGGTCGAACTGTCAACATTATAGCCGAACGATGGTATCGGCGGCGAGGTCATCGCTTCCATTCTATCCGCAAGTTTCACGTAACCACTGGTACTAAACGCGTAAATACTACGACTGGCAGCGCGACGGAACAACGTTCGCTGCAATCGCGCGGAGATTTCGAAATGCGAAATTGTCACCGGTGCGGCGCGCGCGCATGCGATATTATCCGTCTGGGAGATCGCGCACAGATGGCGCGTAGCGTCGCCGCGCGAAAAACACGCGTACGCGCGCCCGTTTTCACAATGCCACTGTTTCCCGCGGCCGCGGCGGCACCGGCGGCCGAGTCAATTAGCCGCGCGACCTCCGCACCACTCCGCGGCCCAAACGACAACAGACGGACACCCGCGGCGAACAATCACCCGCACAATGAGATGAACTGATCCGAGATTTACATAACTTAACGCTATCCTCATAACATTCGCAGTATGGAAGTTTTGTAGATCATAACTTCATAAGTATAGTGCGTGCGAGGAATCGCGATTGGTCGCTAGTAATCATATCGAGTAGAGACCGGATCGTAATTTTTATGATGAGTTGAAATTGGCGCGGGCGGCGGCCTGACGTCACGGGACTGGTGCGCCGGCGCACACGCGGACATTGCCCGACTTACATTAATAACTTGACATGTTTATGGGATGGTCTCATCTTTTTTCCGAACTTTTAAGTGCTGAAAGACGCAACACGAAAGCTAAAAATGAGGTCGTTACCGGTACAGAAACATGATAATTATAAAACAGACGGAAAAATATTAAAATTGGACACTTCCTGGTTTCAGTGAGTAAGAACAATGTACGTCACCTCCTACATGTCATTTCATTTATGGGTTATCAACATCCACGTACACGCTAATCAAAATTTTATTGATACCAACTTTCCGGGCACAAATTATCCTCTTGCCTTTCAACCGGTTAGTATCCCACAGTCCAATTCAAGTTAATCATACAATTTAAAGCAGCTTCGTCATAATTGCGATAGGGACTTGACCGGGACAAACACAGAACAGGCTTGTCTATGTCCATTGAACTAATTACACCCACTCCTTCCGCGATCGCTGTTATAAATACTTATGAAGACAGCTATAAATATATTTATTCCAGTAATAAACTTTTTAATGTCTGAGATAAATATGCTCTAAAATGAGGAGAAACAGGATCTTCGAAGTACTAGAAGTTGTTGAGGTGCTTTCTGGGGTACCTAATAAAACAGTTTTTAAGTGTAGAAGTTAGTAGAATGAAGAGGCTTTACGGTTATGAGTTTGATTAAAGTTTACCTGGAGACGATAACTAACTGTTTAGAATTTATCATCAACGGATTTTAGATCGTGTGTTCCGAAATCAAATAGGTTTAATTTAATGTTTCATCATAGCTTATACATCATAGCATGCACTTATCAAATCAAATAAAAATATTTTATTTCACATAAGCCTACATGGGCACTTATGAAACGTCAGAAGCTAGGTGCACGGTTCCAATTGGTCCTTTCCTATGGAGAAGAGCCGGCAAGAAACTCCACAGTGACTCTTTTAAAAGAAAATAATAATTGGCTTTTACAATATTTTCGATTTACAGTGTTAATAGTTATGGGAGGACAGTGTAGGTCTTTCAAGAAGTTTCAGGTAGGTTAGGCTAAGCCTACAATGTTCTCACATTCACAAGGTAGAAAAGAATCTATACTGGGTGTTAGGGTAGACACCGCTATCCTTGAAACTAGTGGTTTGGTGTCATCTATAATATACTTTTCAGCTTTTATACTAATCAGCTGTTCCATACATTTGTGTTCACTTAAATAGAAAAAATGTATGGAACATTTTTTTTGCGATTTCTACGTTTGTCCCATAGAAAAAGTATATTATAGATGACACCAAACCACTAGTTTCAAGGATAACGGTGTCTACCCTAACACCCTGTATAAAAGATAAATAAGATACTAAAGATAAAAACCTATTTAAACCAAATGACATGATTAAACTTATAATGGCAATGCTTTTCATGTTGACAATTCAACAAAATTAATTCGTTATTTATAATTACGATGTCGAGCAGATGAATTTTTCAAATATATGAAACAATGATTTTACCCAGTTACTGGGTTCAGATAGGCAGTCGCTCCATGTAAAATACCGGTATTCAGCTGCATCCGGTTAGAATGGAAGCTAACCCCAACATAGTTGGGAAAAGGCTAGGCAGATGATGATGAAGTAATCTGTTCGATTTATTATTATAACAAGACACCGCAGACAGACAAATTAAAAATCCGGAGTCACACGTGTTAGGGCATAAATCGAACAGATTACGTGTGAGTCCGGATTTTTAATTTGTCTGTCTGCGGTGCCTTGTTTTTATTTTTATTACTTTAATTTTTTTATTACTTTTTTTTTTTTTATATGGGTGTTTTATTTGTGCTGAATAAAGTTTATTTTTTCCTTGATTTAATAAACAGCATTTGTTATATATCTGTCAGTTAAAGAAATGGAAATGAAAGGCTGACCAGTCCCCCATGGAAAGGAATCGAGATTCTTGGACCACGCATGCTACATCTTCATTGACATCTCCTTATACTTCATGTGACACAATATCCTACTATTAAACAAAGGCTAATTAAATATTTGATATTGAAATAGACAATAGCCGACATGATGTCACTCTTCATTGCCCACAAAAATTGTTTAAGTGCCGTGTATTAATCTCGGCCATTTAATTTGATAGTTCTTTTGGACCAACCCATTTTTTTTAAAGCATTTAATTTCTTTTTCGGGCAGTGGATTGCAATAGGATGAGTTATTGATTGAAGTAAATTAGAAGTAATTTTTGTGGGTTATTATTGTATATTCGCCACAAAGTAAACTCGTCACATTTTTGTACATTCCATACATTGAAAGTAAAGTCGTCACATGCTATAAAAGTATGTGTTAATTCGTCACAAGTCTTCATTATATTATACATAAAATACTGGTAGCGAGCTAAGTTATTGGTTTTTAGCACTCGAGATGAAAGATAGATAATGATTTTTTAAATTATGAAAGTACAGGTTGTTACAGATTTACTAATGTTAAGGATAAAATAGATTGTCACAATTTACATTGGCATAACGAAATTAAGCATAATGATCATTACGCATAATATTATTAGGCATAAATGGGGTTAGTTTTTTGGCATGACATTTAGCCACTACTTAAGTATACATACATACTTTATACATTTTAGTTTTATTTACCTTTAATTTAGTTTTTATTTTATACTCATTGTTAATGCACTTCCTAGCCTGAAGCACAAGTTCAACCTAGTTCAGGCAAATAAGCAATGTGCTCTATTGTATTTGTTAAGTTACGTATTGTAAATGTGCCCCTTTTTATAAATAAACGATTATTATTATTACTATACATAATCAGCCTATAATGTTTCCACTGCTGGGACACAGGCCTCCACTCTTTGAGATGGGAGTGGACTGTAATCTACCACGCGGGCGCAGTGCGGGTTTGTAGATGTCACAACATGTGTTCGAAGTTTTGGTTCTAGGACCTGCTGGTTTCCTCACGATGTTTTCCTTCACCGTTTTGAGAACAGTGTAATTAAGTACAGCCTGTATTAAACGACCTCTTTTGGACTTATACCCCATTTGAAATAAGATTAGACATTAAAACAAACCCTTTTACAGTCCGTTCAACCGATTTTGACTTCTATACCGTAGGCATAAGGATAGCATTAAAAGCAAAAAAAGTTACACAATTACCAACTATCTACTGCGGCTGCCATTTGTCATGCCACCAACGCAAAATTCAGTCGCTGTTAAAATGATTTCATAATCTCAACTTTAAACCTAGTTTTGAACCAACCCATTCTCCAACTCCAACCTTTGTAGGTACCTTGCAACCGGCATTTATTGTGGGTTTTTCGTAAGCAAACGGTTTCCTAAACCCGGTTAGAATTTCACGAAACTTTCTCAGGGAGATTCGAATTTGAAAACAAAACATATGATACGTGTATTTTCTTATCAAAAACTATAAAAAGCTTGTTTTATTATTACAAAACAATAAAGAATGAATGTTTACGTCACAAGCTTATCAATTAATACGTGGTTAATCACTAATACGTTAATTTGTACGCCACAACGTCGCAACTCGCGAGTAAAGACAAACTTCGCAACAGAATTCCACTATCACACAATGTAACTATGAATTTAATATAGCGGTACACGAAAGTTGCTCGGCGCGAAATTACACTGGGATACATTAATTAGGGTGGAAGTTCGCGGCGGCGCCATCTTGCGACCCTGTGGTTCCCTCACCTGTGCCGAGAAAACCCAATTTTGTTATCTTACATACCGTAATGAAGACGACTGTTAACGAAGCCCTCTAATTTGGACCTTTTCGAGAACATATTTTTTCAAGCGTAAATAACCTTTTTAACTAATTGTCAACGTGTTTGATTCCGCAATAAATGTAAAAAGGGACTAATCAGGCACACCTTACATCGTCAGAAATATCAATTAACGGCGGGTGGACGTGTTAAACGAATAGCCGTTGGAAAACAACAGCAATCCCATTCGAGAACGGGCCACGTATTCAATTAACAGAATAGGATTCTGAATTGTCGTTCATAACGCTCACAAAGTTAATTAAAATATCCCTAATTGCGCAGCTACTACAGGCGGTGGGACGAACAAACCGTGCCCCGCGTTGGGCGCCAAAATTTCCCGCAATGTTTGTACTTTATTAAAGCAAGTTCCTCCGCCCCTGTTTGCATACAAGTTTGGGCCGCTTCCGTTTTATTTACAGACGGTTTGGAGCGTACGCCAAGTTACACGGACGCCTCACTAAATCCTCGCGGGACGTGTGTGCCTTGGACTCCGGCGAGGGTGCCCCCTCAGTCCGCTGCGACATTAATGTGTGATTGTTAACCATGATTATGTGTGGTAACTAAGTTGCCCCACTCGCTGTATTAATTACGACGCTGGCTAATGAATTGTGGGAGACAGAACTCCCATTCATTATACTGCATCTGCATTTGCATCCGAGATATTATGTATCATATTCTGACTTTCGTTGTAAAGTTTCCCTCTAAATCACGAGACATTTTGCAGCATGTAATAACTGAAAATAAAGGGGACCACATTGGTCGAATTTATACTTCAATTCAGTTCCGTGTCCGAAAACGTAGTGTCAAAGAACAGAAAACAATAACAGAAACCGAAACAAACCTATCACATTTCCGAATCCCCCGAACGTGACTGGATACGTCTGATCGCTGCGGCGGATGGCAAAAAAATGAAATATCGCTGTCGACGAAACGCCAATCTGAATATGGAAATGGCCGCCGCCCGGATTCGCAATGCGGGTAGATAAGAATTTTATAGCAAAAGTACACCCGGCCGGGTAAACATTGTGCGAAATGTTGCGATAAGTGAGCTACTAAATCGTCATCGGTACAATTCGCCCGATAAACCCCCGCACAACGTTTTGTATTCCACAAACGAGACACGTCCCCCGCTCGGACATACGGCGGTAAATTATTTACTGAATAAATTATTCATTTATGATAATAAGTGAAACGACGTCCAAACTTCGTGTTTTCTTCGAGTTTTCGTGAAATAAAATCTTTTTTGAGAACAGAAACATAGTTCGTTATAAAAATGGTAATTGATTGACAACAAATTTTATAATAATATGGATTTTGCAATAAAGTGTAAAAGTTAACTGAACAATAAGTTTTAATAACTTAAGTATTTAATTAAGCCGTAACGCGTAATGTTTATGGTTGTACTAAAATAATAATTTACTGCTAGTGGAGTTATTATCCTATTATTTCATAACTACTTCACATGTGTTATTGAAATAAGTCGAGCGAAACGACAGTGTAATTTTAATGAAGGATAACAGGATGTTTAGGTAACATAGAGCGGTTCTTACAAGGCAAAATATTTCTAGAAATTACTAAAGAAACCTGAAATTTTGATAAGTTTCGAAAGGTGGTAGCGGAGCACACTACCTAAGGAACGCCAGGTATCTTTTAGCCACTCCTGGAGGCTAGTTTAATGCAACCAAACGATCCCCAGCCTTACACATGCAGCATACTTGAGCGGGTCCGCACATTCGATTCAGCAATAATTACTGAACAACAAAGCCGACCCGAAACAATTACTGCATATATTCGGCTCGTGCATCATCGGCAAACTACGTTTGGCATCTACCGTCGCTGAATCATGTTCAGTAAGTCTAATCGAGCTAAGTCAAGCTGCATCTTCCCGTACATATTATACACAGGGTTAAATCGTAGTCGATTAAATCTAAAATTTCACCCTGTACTTATACATATCTAAATTCGATTTTGCCGCCCGGCTGTTCCACCTAATGTCGACCAGAACAAGGGTGTAGCACCCTGAACTTAATGTAACAAACATCATTTTATATCAGGACTAGCTGCACCCCGCGGTTTCACCCGCGTAAGTCTCGATCCCGTGGGAATATCGGGATAAAAAGTATCCTATGTTTTAATCCAGGTTATAAACTATCTGTTTGCCAAATTTCATCTAAATCCATTCAGGCGTTTTTGCGCGATTGAGTAACAAACATCCAAACACACAAACTTTCACATTTATAATATTAGTAGGACTACTTCAAGCTTAATAACCCTGCTACATCTTCCAAGGACCAAAGATAGAGTTATCAGGGCAAAATATGATAATAAACTGTCACGAAACTCTGCCAATTAAGCTACAGAACCACAGCGGTTGGAACAGTGCCCGATTTCAATGATAAAGATACAGAGGGTGACCCTACCACATTTATTGTATGGACCTACTGACCTTACGACGCGCATTGGTTTTATGAAACGATTAGTGATTTGGCGCTGTTTTGAGAAATTAGGTTTTGGCTTTTTGTCCTACTTGTTCAAAGTAACGGCTTGTGATAGTTTTGAGTACAGTAATAGAGCACCAGTGCCGTAACTAGGGCGGTGCCAGCGGTGCCCAGGCACAGGGTGCAGACCCTGGAGGGGCGCAGAAATGACCAGATCAGGGCCAATAACAATACCTATTATTTATTTTTATAGACAATCCATTTTATTGTCAGAACCGGCTGTGATTAGAAAATATTCCAAGGGCGCGGTTATAGCAGCTCGCACCGGGCGCATAAAAGGCTAATTACGGCACTAGAACATGCAGTATTCTGTCTATGGGAGTCTCTGAATAATGGAATTGTAGTTGGATTGATGATTCTAATGATTATAATTAGATAAGTAAGTTTTTTTTTAGTCTGTTTTTTAATATCGTAGATTAATATGACAGGTGCAAATGTTAAACTCAAAATTGCAAAAAAAGATAATATCACTCACTTGAAATGTCAAATTAGTCTACGAGATTAAAAAACAGACTTTTGATCCTTTGAAGATATTGTTTAATTGATTAAGTAAGTACTGACAGCCTACTGCTGAAGACTAGGTATTTTAACAGACCGCCACAAGCCTATAATGTTTTTTTTCTACCTCAACGACACAAATTCTCAATTGTATGTTCTAGCTACAAGTAGTTTATGCATAACTCTCACAAACAAATAACTTATCCCTCACTTCAAAAGCTTAAAAACTCTTCAAAGATATTAAAACATGGACGATATTAACAATCCTGTGGGTCTGTTCAACGTCGACAGCGCCATCTATCAAGCTAAGCGCGAACTACTAAAGCTATAAAACCCTGAGACAGACGCTGACAAAGTGTCTCTACTTAAACTAAAAGCGATGTAATTAATCAAGCGCTTTTTTATTTCATTTCATAATAACGCTTTGCGCTTGAAGATTTCAGGCTTGATTCTTTAGAGATAAGTGTTTAATCCTGAAATCCCCGGATTTTAAAAGCCTTATTAAATTGAATGTACTGTGTCGTTGGATTTGATTGGATGTTGGGATTTTTTTTCAACCAATCAGATGAGTCAACGAGAGATTTGGCGGTATGTTTGTTTAGGCTATCAGAATTTAAAGATAAGCCAACACAATGTTATCTGCTAATAAAATTGCAAATTGACAATGTAGTACTTTGGATTTCATGCTTTTAAGGGTTTTTCATTTGAAAATATAATACATACATGTTGCAAGTACATTCTTTTTCAGCTGCAAAACTATGAAAGAAATCCAGATTTAGTTCATATAATTCTTGTACCTGGGGTAGGTACAAGAATTATATGAACTAAATCTGGATTTCTTGCAACATGTATGTATTATATTTTCAAATGAAAAACCCTTTAAAGCATGAAATATAAAATAAGTCTTCCTTAGTTTGTAATTGTTGCCTTGCATAATACACGTTGCGAAAATAACTTCATTTAGCATTTCCATTCGCTCGAAAGTAGATCTAGAAAATAGCTCGAGCTATTTTCTAGATCTACTAATACCGCATGCGATATCGGCGTGGTACGTCATTGAAATGAAATTGTTTATTCTCTAAATAGAATATCGGAATCACTTTTAAACATCATATTAAAAATAAGCTAGATGAGGTCGTCGTGTCCTATCTGACAACTCTGAGAAGAAAGGCCGATATAAACTCAGAGATCGCAGTCTCTTTTAAAGTCCAGACAGTCTGAAATGGTCTTTTGAGGAAAGAACCACACAGATTTGTGTGGAACTGTCCAGTCAGTGCCAGCATTTGTCAGTATAGTGAACTTATTATCATAGGACTTACCGTGAACAGTCAGCTCGGAATCCCTGTTGATCTCGTACAGACGCAACGCCTCGTCCAGCTCCAACTGAGTCGATATGGTGCACGGATCACCTTCCTCGTCCACCCACTTCATAGTAAACACCTAAAATTGAAAGATTTTATTTGAATAAATAGGTGGTGTGACAATCTGTTCATGTTTGCAGGGTCAACTTGGCTAGAGATTGCTCAAAATTGAGAGGTTTGGAAGGAAAAAGGGGAGGCCTCTGCCCAGTATTGGGACAAAATGTGGGCTTATAAAAAAAAATTGTTGCGTAATTTAGGATTATTTCTTGTTTTTTTTCTGTTGGTTAAAGTCAAATTGTTTATTTTAATTTAAAAGCAAAATTGACAAGAAATTAAATGAATGGAATCCTCCATACGAAACTATCTAGGTGCTTCCTAGATAGTTTCGTATGGAGAAGAATGGGCAAGAAACTCCATAGTAGTTGTAACGAAAGAATTGTTCAGTGCGGGAATCGAACCCTTGAGCAGATTAGCAAAAAAAAACCGGCCAAGTGCGAGTCGGACTAGCGCACGTAGGGTTCCGTACCATTATCTATAAAAACGGCAAAAAAAATCACGTTTGTTGTATGGGAGCCCCCTTAAATATTTATTTTATTCTGTTTTTTCGTATTTGTTGTTATAGCGGCAACAGAAATACATCATCTGTGAAAATTTCAACTGTCTAGCTATCACGGTTCATGAGATACAGCCTGGTGACAGAGGGACAGACAGACAGCGGAGTCTTAGTAATAGGGTCCCGTTTTACCCTTTGGGTACGGAACCCTAAAAAGAAAGAAAAAAGAAACGAAAGAAATAAGAAAAAAAAGAAAGAAAGATTTAAGGACTATTAATTATTAGAGATTTTTATAAACTTTTTTTATGATAAATAAATAAATCCTAACTAATATTATAAATGCGAAAGTGAGTTTGTTTTACGCTTTCACGCTAAAACGGCTGAACGGATTTGGCACAGGGGTAGACCATGTCCTGGAATAGGACATAGGATACTTTTATCCCGATATTCCCACGGGATAGAGACTGACGCGTCGAGAAAACCGCGGGGCGCAGCTAGTAATAATAAATAAGTATACCAACCTGATCAGGCAAAAACCGACATATCGCCACCATCTCCTGCGTGAACTCCTCAAAGTTGATGTTGTGATTGATGTACGTGATCATCACATCACCATTATACACCGTCTTCACTCGCACATCGTTCTGGTGGTTGTCCTGGTTCACCAGTTGGGTCGGCATCATGACAGGTTTACGTCACTCTCCGTTTAACGCGTATGCCTGGAAAAGGTAAAAGAAACTACTCAAACTAAAAGCATTTATTTCAAATAAACCTATTACAGGCACTTTTGAATTGTCAAGGGGTCGGTCAGTTAGAAAGATGAAGCTAATTGCCCATTCTAAAGCGTAGTAGGTTCCTATGGAGAAGAATGGGCACGAAACTCCACGGACACTCTTTTAAACCAGAACATTGTAACAAAATATTGGTTACATCAAAAGACCATTTCGGACTCGAATTTACATGGTCCTCATAAAACTTGACCAAGATTATGTCTGGACTTTAAAAGAGACTGTGACCTCTGAGTTTGTTTCGGCCTTTCTTCTCAGAGTAGTCAGATAGGAAACGCCGACCTCATTTAGCTTATTTTTAATATTTTTTAATATGACGTGTAAAAGTGTTTCCAATATCCTATTTACAGAATAAACAATTTCATTTCATTTCATTTCATTGGTTACAAAATATTGGGTAATTAAGTACATTGTTAATAATTTCTGATAACCTTTTCCCAACACAATAGGTAATAAAAAAAACCAGTATCTGTCTTTATGGCCTTTTTTGGCACAGCAGTTTTTTTAAATTTGTTTTGTGATTTATGAACTATTGCCTATACTCATTTTTTCTAGTACTTTTACTAGTTAGCTGCGGTAAATGGTTACGTCAGAATACTGTGGCAGTAACCGTTGCAAGTTGATTGGTGATTACAGTTTACTGATGAAAGTGGAAAGGATCCTATAGCCTACCATGCCAATCAATCAATCTGCCTAGCCTTTTCCCAACTATGTTGGGGTCGGCTTCCAGTCTAACTGGATGCAGCTGAATACCAGTATTTTACATGGAGCGACTGCCTATCTGACCTCCACAACCCAGCAACTGGGTAATACGATACCCCTTGGTTAGTCTGGTTGTCAGACTTTCCGGTTTCTGACGACTCGTAACGACTGTCAAAGATACACAAATGACAGCCGGGACCAACGGCTTAACGTGCTTTCCGAGGCACGGAGGAGTCTCGATATGTGAAAATGGTCACCCATCCACGGACCAACCCCGGCAAGCGTAGCTTAACCTAATGGATCGACCCGAGCGGCTGTTATTACTTAGCCACGAGCTCCTCATAGCCTACCATGCCATGAACATTATTTACCTACTTTAATAACTTTCTAAATTTTATCTTGAAGATTTATATTTTTTGGGAATGCCAGCAAGTGGGTGGTAAGTATAGTGTATGAGTAGTAGCATGATTCAAATAATAGTATAATACAAATCCCTATTATTACAGATTGAATGAAATACCAATAGCAGTGATATTGTGTCATCTGGTTTTTTATCAAAAGTTATAAAGATATAGTCATGGATGAAATATATATGTGAAGTAAATGTACTTTAGGTGAATTTCACCCATTTGTGTCACCCTTTCTAAATGAATTAGTATTCCAATAATTTTTTATTAGCACCTATTATAGACAAGGAAGTATTTGAAGTGTAAATCACGTTAATACAGTAAATTAACACCTCGCTTATGTAAAGTAAATATCTAGAACAAAGTTATGAAACAATGTACTAAGTTTTAAAACAAATTGCTAGCATAATTCAACAATTAAAGTAGCAATCAACTATTACAGGGATTTGCAGGAGAATATTCTGCACTAGGATTAGTGACAATAGGCTCACCACCCATTATATCATACAGGTGTGATATTATCCTATCCTAATCCTAACTATATGATATATCCTAATCATAACTAATATTATAAATGCAAAAGTGAGTTTGTTTATTTGTTTGTATGTTTGTTACACTTTCACGCTATAACAGCTGAACAGATTTGAATTAAGTTTGGCACATGCGTAGACCATGACCTGGAGAAGAACATAGGCTGCTTTTCATCCTGGACCGCAGATGAAGTCACAGGCAACAGCTGGTTATGATATAATAATAAGCCTTATAGACAAATGAGAGCTTTGATTTATACAATGGAAATATGGTTCTTTGGCCTACAAATTATTCTCCAAGGTATATTATTTTTGTAGGTGATTTATACATGAAAAACACCCTTAAACTTTGTAATTTATTGTGCAATGTAGTCAAATTAATGCTTTAGTTAGTTTTGGCCAAAATTTCTTGCCAGTATTAACTTTTAATGTACCAGTTTATACAGAACAGTTGAAATAACAATTCATATTCCACTGTAAGCATTTTTACACTGACATTTCAAGGTTTGTGCTCCATCAACACTTCATGTTTATAAACTACCTATTCAAACTTGTTTCAAGTACGTAATGTTGTCATAAACATCCTGAAATCAACTTTTAAAGTGGTCCATGAGCATTTGTGGTTTTTACTTTAATTAAAACTCAACACACCCAAATGTTCTTGACTGGAACACTACATAGAAGGTGCAGTTACATATTTGAATACAATGCTATATTACTACAACAAAGCCCTATTGTTTCTTAACTATAGGGTTATTAACCGATCAATCCAAAGTTTTTAATAGTTTTCACATCATGTTTCTCTCAAAAACTCCTTAGATATACTAAAAACACGTAACGTATGAAAAGAATTGCAGTAGCAACGATCATAGGGTTTCTAGAGGCCACAACTTGGGCATAACCTAGTGCAAATAGGATTACCTTATTTGCAATCTCTGCACCACTTTATACCTTACTGACAAAAGCTAATTGCGGCTTCGCTACACCAACTTCCCGTTTAGGCACGTATAATAGAACCTTTATAATAATAACTGTGATAACATTCCCATAACGTGAATCATTTGAATATGTATAATTAAGTACACAATGCAAACCTTTACGAGAATTCACACTTCACGTAACTATGTCCTTGAGTGCTGACACAAAAAGGGATCACAATTCCATTGATAAAAGTATTAATTTATGTAATACAAGGTAATTATCGAAATTAAATTTAATAACAACAAAACTTTGACACACACAACATTATTCACAAACTGACATTCAACAGGAAACAGTTACATGTTTTCATTGAAGATGACGCTTTCTTTCTTCCTATAGGAATTTCAACAAGAGGGAGTGAAACAAGTATACCGGCGTCTCATAACCCAGGCAACATTCCATTGTAAAGTTTATAGTGACGTGCCAGCTGTTTCCGGCTTCAGACCAAACATTTTCAACTATCGACTGTACAATTATACTTTATTCAAAACTACAAAAACAATGAAAAACAGACTAAAAGTTATAATATATCGTAATTATTGAAACGAGAATGATTTTGATCATTTCATGATTCATTAATCACGATTGGTAAAACTAAACTAACGAGAATATCAGTAAAAATACGTTCTGAAACAACCAGGAACTTCACAATGAAATACTAACCTAAATAAAATTTCCGGACGCTAACTTTTGCTGTCAAATTACGTCAAGTTATCAATTCGGGTTGGGATTTCCTAATATTTGGAATAAAACAATTTTAACAGTAAAAACACTTTGTAATTAATTTTACATATTTATTTGCATTTTCTACGTTCTCGTTTAATCATGGTAAGTTGCTCTTTTGATCACTAGAAGTGCTTTAACGTTCCTATCACTATTTGTTATGATGACTAATGCACCAAAATTAACGGAATTTACTAAATCTGTGCTGTTTTATAACTATTTCAGACTGACCAACAAATGGATTGTGCGTTGGACTTGATGCGGAGGCTGCCTCCGCAGCAGATTGAAAAAAACTTGACAGATTTGATAGATTTGGTGCCTAGTATGTGCGATGACCTGTTATCGTCGGTAGACCAGCCATTAAAGATAGCTCAGGACCGTAGTACAGGGAAAGACTACTTGCTGTGTGACTACAACCGCGACGGCGACTCTTACAGATCACCATGGTCAAACACGTACGACCCTCCACTAG
Organism: Lithophane ornitopus; assembly: GCA_948473465.1. NCBI lineage: Eukaryota > Metazoa > Arthropoda > Insecta > Lepidoptera > Noctuidae > Lithophane > Lithophane ornitopus. The sequence goes on along the minus strand of OX419632.1, from coordinate 12,851,795 downwards.
AAGATGGGTCAATGCCTTCAGAGAGACTCAGAAAATTAGAAATCGATGCTAATCATGCCTTCGACCAGTACAGAGAAATGTATTTCGAAGGTGGTGTCAGCTCTGTATACCTGTGGGACATGGATCACGGGTTTGCTGGTTAGTTATTCATTGACATACATTTAGGTTAGAAGCAGGAAACAAAATGACTTATTGTTACAGTACAGTCTACAAAATAAGTTACTATGAGAGTAGTATTATGTTTTATTACCTGCTGTTTTGTATTTTTTTTATTTTTTATTATTTAAAACTATGGTTGCCTCCACCCTGTACAATAGGTAATACGGGCTGGTATCCGCAACTCCACGTCAAAGCGCGTATTTTGCGTACGGACCCTGTACACTACTTTTATTTTTTCTATAGTAATTTACTTTTGTTCAACTTTTTAATACCAGCAATAATTTAGCATTGTATCTTCCATTAAATTACACCATATAACACAACCTTCCAGGTGTAATATTGATAAAGAAAGCAGGTGATGGTTCCCAAAAGATCAAAGGCTGCTGGGATTCCATCCATGTTGTTGAGGTGATTGAGAAGAGCTCCGGCCGCAACGCTCACTACAAACTCACATCCACAGCCATGCTGTGGCTGCAAACTAATAAGGAAAGCAGCGGGACAATGAACCTTGGTGGCAGTCTTACTAGACAGGTAAACAAATTAGCTAAATTAAGAGCTACATCTATTTTAAATCCATTTTTTATTTATCTAGCCCACTCTGCCCCACTGCACTAGTTCAAAGTTGAATCATTTATTTCAATTAGTCACTTATAAGGCATTTTTGAATGTCAAAGGCCTTCTCATAGTCCGTCTCTCTCTCTCTTTTCCTACTCCACTTTGAACGTGAGATATTACGTTCATAGAGAATCCAGATTCGGAATGTTAAAGATATTCAATTTAGGTGGGTCTTCTAAAAATTTGAGTAAAATAGTTACTATTTTTTTATTCATTTATTTAAAATGTTTTACAATATTTTATACATTAATTTATACAATAATATGTGAAGAGAATGTACCTAAAAGAAAAATGAAGCAATCCTTACGAATATTATAAATGCGATAGTAACTCTGTCTGTCTGCCTGTCGCGCTTTCACGCCAAAACTACTGAACCGATTTAAATGAAATTTGGTACACAGATAGTATAAAGCCTGAGAATGGACATAGGCTATTTTTTTATCGACATACGTCGCGGGCGAAGCCGCGGTTCGCCCAAGCTAGTAACAGATAAATTATGTGATAGATACATAGTGCTTCTATATTATAATTACAGCCAGCCAACAGTCTATTAACAAGAGGTTACATACAATTTCAGGCAGAACAGGACTCGGCAGTGAGCGACGTGACGCCGCACATCGTGAACATCGGCCGCATGGTCGAAGATATGGAGAACAAGATCAGGAACACGCTCAACGATATCTATTTTGGTAATCAATGTCTTGTCAAGCTGGTAACTGAATTTTAGAGGGTTTAAGTGTTCCATAAAATTCTAGGCACCAAATAATTTCTTAAAAATTCTGTAAAATATAAAATCCACTTAAATCTTCAATTAATTCATTCATTCACTACAGACAAAGCAAAGCATATACAATGCACGCCGGTTACTAATATACATAGATAGTAGATTTAAAAGTATTTCAGAGTTCTCACCATAAAAAAAAATCTACAGTAATTCCACTAACTTTCTTTGTTCAACATGAAAATATATATATTTACTTTGTTGCGTATTTAGATAACCTTTCAGCAGACGATTATAAAGGGCATACTGCATTATCACATTTTGATTAATATTCAGTAGATTTATGCATTAAGTATCATATAAAACTACCGAATTTGCTTTTACTTTTGGAAATACGTAAATAAACAAACGTAGAACACACCTATCTCACCTCACCTTCATTTGTATGCCAAGTTATACAAACATTTCTTTCTAAACAGGCAAAACTAAGGACATAGTGAACGGCCTGCGGTCCGTGGTGCCAGCTGAGGTGGTGCGTCGCAAGGCGGCCCTACAGCATGACTTGGCCGTTGCGCTACAACGCAGGCACGTCGCTCGCGACGACTGAGTAGAGGCCTGCCAGTGTGCATCGCCGTGTTTACGTGAGTTTTACCTTTTTTTAATACTTATGACTGAAGCTGTGGCGAGACAGTGACACAGATCTTATCATTCGTTCCAACTGCTGAAAATCCTGGACACAGTTGCCTTGGCTAATAAGGAAACAGAAGAAGAAGTGGTGCTGTTCCACAAAACAATGGAACTGATGGACGCTTATGATGGCCATGCCCCCTAACTCTTAGCCGAATTCTAGACCAACTTCATTTAGTTCACATTTAGATTGCCAACGACATGCTAAGAAAATAGTTTTTTTTTATCTGTTCCATATTTTTTTATGCTGCATCCCACCCTTGCTATAAACCTCGGTTGATATATGGGTATTTAATGTCGGACCTTGCAGCAGTCACAACTGAGTATGTAATTAATTTATAATATAGTACCTATAAAGATACGGGAAGTATCAAATTCTGAAATTGATTATCTGTAAAAAACTATAATTAATTTTATCAATCGAAAAGAAGTTAATTAAAATACATTACTTAAAATCACCCCTGAAGGGGTGTACAAGTGTACCTAATAGTACACCGTCATTTCACCAGTTAACAACTAAATATTAATGCTAGAATCTTTTATTTTCAGATGAGGTGGAGATATTGGGTAAATTGTGTTAATTAAGGATCGCTCACGAAAAGAAATGTGAACTTACGAAATTGTGGAAACTTATGAAGGATAATTTAATATAAAAAATATATTTCTTGTCTATTAATAAAATAGTGTATTGAATTTAGAAATAAATCAATGCGGCCAGTATGGTGCTTTGAACAAAATAGTCCTCATATTTATATATTTTTTCTTCATAGATATTATTGGACTTGTAAGCATGTAAACTATGTAAAAAATGTCTCATTATGTATAGATTTTGGAATTAAATTCGCCCAAGTATCATCCATCTCATTTACAGTTGCATTTTCATTGCTTAGTATTTTCTTTTATTGTAGTTTATAAACAAAATGTATTTTTAACTTGTAAGGTTCTATATAAGAGATAAAGCATACATTATTATAATAATGTTAAGGCAATGCAACAAGCCAATTTTAATGTTGCAATTTATTTCACATAATAACAATAGATTTTAATTGGCCTCTCTAAATATATATTTATCCGCATTTTGGCTTTTTATTTGGTCACCTCAACCTATGGCACTTGTCCCACCGAGAGCTAACAACTAAAACTAAAAAACGGCCAAGTGCGTGTCGGACTACGCGCAATGAAGAGTTCCGTTGTTGAAAAACATGTTCTTCCGTGGAATGCAATAGAGAGAGAACATGTTTTTGCAACTGCAAATGAAAGTTGGTCGATTATTAGTCGTTAACTTGTAGACCCTACTTAGCTGTAATAGTTTTCCTTATAAAGACCTACTTCCGAGATTTTTTTCACATATCCAAAACCAACCATTTAGCTGGCAGGGGGGGACACTTGACTCTAACAATAATTCGTATATAATATCACTACATATTATAAAACAAGTCCTCCGCCGCGTCTGTCTGTCTGTTTGTTCACGATAAACTCAGAAACTACTGCACCGATTTTCGTCTGTCTGTCTGTTTGTTCACGATAAACTCAAAAACTACTGCACCGATTTTCATGCTGTTTTCACCAATGGATAGAGTGGTTCTCGAGGAAGGTTTTATTATATACCTTGTCAAGCGGGCGAAGCCGCAGGCATCAGCTAGTAATGTATAAAATTCATTTACGTGACTGTCACAATTATATTCCTTTCACTACCATACAGCTGACTTTTCTATGTATGTTGAAGATGACCCCAAAAATCATCCCAGAAATTTTGGCGCGTTATGTTATTTAATTTTTTACAAGTTTAATTTTTTTTTTCATTTTTACAAGTTTCAGTTTCATTTTTTTAAAGTTTTCATTCATGATTATTGAATATGAGCAACTAAGTACCTATTAGAAATGAAAATCAGGCCAATTTTGGTGTGTTCCAAAGGAAGAGATCACAATTTTGTCATTTACCCATTTCTGGAAGTTCTTCAGTTCTTGAACGAACGAATTTCTGAACAGCAAAATTATTCTTTAAAAAACTGTCATTATTGAAGTACTGACTACTGTCACTGTCAACAAACCAGAAATAAACCACCCGAAGGTGATCTCTGGCAGAAACACACTATCAATTTCGAAGTTTTTGTTTGTTTTTTAATAATGAATGAAGACCCGGTGTTGATAGACGACGACGATGTTGATATGGTGAGTGATTTATCATCGTATCTCTCTTCATGTAAAAGCTTTAGATTGTAACCATAAGTAGGTAGTGTTTCTGACCACGACTTCGGTTTAAAATTAATTTGCTATCTAAAGTTGTTTGTTCTTTCCACTCCTTTAACGTATGGATAAAGTAGCTTTTCGAGTATTATAAGCTCCTGAGCTTATAATACTCGAAAAGCTACTTTATCTTACTAAGTAAGATACTTTAAGTTACTTTATCTTTCCTTAAAAATCATAGTGACGGACATAGATGTTCCTACTGTGTGAATGAGTAGTCAAGGCAAGAGTTTGTGTACAACCAGTAATATATAGTGCTCTGTGGTTTGTGCATTATGCACTTACAAAATAAGCAATGTGTAGATTAAAATGATTGGTTCCCTTTATGTCGATGATGTCATTCTATGAGGATATGCTGCTTATAGCTATAAACAACTTAACAAATTCTTAAATATTTTAACATACCAGACATAAATAAAAAACCAAGGCAGCGCTGCAAACGATACAGTGAACCAAGCCAAAACTACATCTCTGCTCTATGCATACATGCGCACACATGTTTATGAAACCGGCCTCACTTCAGTGTTAACAGTGTTGTCTTCGTTTTTTATTTGGTCTGAGCACAAAACTACTTCAAACAAAAAACAAGTTTCTTACTTGTACATGTTTAGCTCTTCTCTTTTTTTTTCATTATTATATTTTTTTTTCAGGAACCTGTTGTTATACTTGATGAAGATGATGAAAAAATAAACAGTGGAAAAGTAGTTGCTGCACCAAGTGTGCCAACAGTAGAAACAATTGTTTTAGATGATGAATCACCAAAAATAACTGGAGAAACAGTCAAAAATAAAGCTGCAAAAAAAAACAAGAAGCGATCTTTGAAAAAATCGGAAAAAACTTTTGTAAATAATCTTAAAAATAATAGTCTCATGGATAAAATTGTAACTAAATGTATAAATATGGAAAATTCCACTGGAATGCCAAGAGTAATATATAAAACAGTATTACCGTTGTACAGAGATACAAATAATACATTTAAGGAATCAGGATCATTTAGAGCATTGTTGAAGAAGACTTACAAACTGCTGATCAGAGATCCTGATCACAAGTTTCTACATATCAAGACATTGTGTGAGGAGTTGAAATCGGGAGGGTTGAGAAGAAAAGTGCCTTTTGTTACTCTAGCTACTGACTTGAAGAACAATAGTTCTCAATGGGATCATGAAGGTTTGTTGTTATTACCTTACTGCTATTTAGCCATTGAGGAGCGCTGGCTAAGTGAGCAGTGGTGGCCCAGTGGTAATGGCACCGACTTAGGAGTTGTCGGTTGCAGGTTCGAAACCCAGACAGACAGGCCCATTACTTTGTATAAATTATTTTATCACCACTGCTCTCTTAAAAAGAAAACATCATGAGGAAACTGGCATGTCCTAGAAACAAAAAATTGTAGACATGTGATATCTACCAACCCGCACTAGGCCTGCGTGGTGGATTACTGTCCACTTCCTCTCACCGAGAGGAGGCCCGTATCCCAGCAGTGGGAACAGTACGCTGATTATACTATTTACCCATTTGTAGACAATGACATCATGTGAGTGTTGGCATACTAAAGAGGAGGCGTACTCCCAGCAGTAGGATTGGGGACTGAATTTGATAATTATGGTTGTTAGAAGTCACACACTGACACACATACGATTTGGGCCATAGTGATGATTGTAGCGAAACCAGCTTACCAATGTATAACCAGAGGCCCTAGACAAAGTGACATTCTATCAGCGATAACAATGATAGTAAAGGCAAAAATGTATAGGACTGATATAAGCTATCGAAAAGCATATGTCAATCCTGTTGAAAGTCGTTGTAGAAATACGAAACGCTTTCGAAGCGATTGTCACTTATCTAGGCCCTCAGCTGAAGTTATCGATTATCATTGATTGTGCCATTATTTATAGTTGTTGGCTTAGCACCAATATACACCATTTATTGGCTATTTCTATTTTTCTAGGAGCTTGTGTCATAATAAATTGATCATCATCATTTGAGACCGGAATCACCCTGTTGGATAGGCCTCCCCTTTCTTCAGCATTCTTTCCGGTTCCGTGGATAGGTATGCGCGGAAAGTCACAGTAAACACTTAGATGAGGGCATCTAAGGGTCAGTTCACACCGAGACGCGACGCGACACGCGCACTTTTTTATAATCCCATACAATAATATCGAATTTATTTACATGCGCTGCGCAGCATCGCGCATCTTAGCGTACTTTGACACGTGTTAACGCTCGCATTGAAATTATACCTTTTCGTGAAGAAAATAATTTCGATAATTGTTAAAGAGCAGACCCTAAGTGATTTCTGTAACTTCGACAATATTGTCAACCCAACGACCATGGGCTTTATGGTTGTTGCGTCAACTTGCGTCAACCCAATCCACCTTTGGACGGCCCTGGTTACTTTGGCCTAACTATAATAAATTATCTGCATACATTCATGTGAACTTTTTAACACTTACAGAATTAACTAGTAGCAGTAGAGAAATTAATCAATATAATGCAGAAAATAGAAATATCCATAATATTTATACTAATAATAACAAGACAAGAAAAAGATTTGTTAGTATGGAAACAAAAAAAAAAGAAAAAAAAAGAAAAAAATATTCAGTCAATGCAAAAGACAGAATTAAAACAAGGAGTGTAGCACATGCTGAAAAAGAAAAGACTGATATTATAAATTTAGATGATTCTGATACTGATTCTGGAGATAGGTCAGAAAATGATGATGGCCAAAATGATGTAATTATCATAGAAGAAACAGAACCTAGTGACCAGAGAAATGATAATGTAAACACAGTACTACAAGAAACATTAGAAGCAAAGTCTAATAAAGGCAATCAAGTTGTACAAGAAACTTTAGAAGAAGATTCTAATAAAGAAAATAAAGTACTACAAGAAACATTAGAAGCAGAGTCTAATAAAGGCAATCAAGTTGTACAAGAAACTTTAGTAGCAGATTCTAATAAAGAAAATAAAGTAGTTCAAGAAACAGTAGAAAAAGATTCTAACATAGAAAATAGTGATGAAAATAGTAAATCATCAGACAACGAAATGGATTATGAGCTTCTGATTCCCAAGACACATGTAATTTTAGAGGTTTTGCCAATAGAGTGTGACGTTTCACACAGTTCCACTAATGATTTAGAAATAATAACAAAACTTGAAAAACAAATTGCAAATTATAAAAGGATGATTGATAAATTAGAAGAGGAAGAGGTGATAACTGAAAGTCGTTTTGCATCACCGTACTTCCTATGTTCAAAGTGAGTTTGATAAGTGATAACACTGATAACAATTCATTATTGCTGTTAGTAGGGTTTGAAATTACTCTTGCAGTGTCAGTTTAAAATGAACTTTTCTTATCATTTTCAGATACAAAGAAAATGTTGTGGCATGCTACAAGCAGATATGTCAAATAAAAGGAAACTGTAAAGATATAGTAAAACGGCGTGAGATTCGACTGATTGTCGCTAAAGGTCATCCACCTGGACCTGCCAAGAGGCTGGAAGAGTTTCTGAATAGTACGATAGATAAGACAGGCACAGTGGCATTTCCTGACTTTTCTGATGTAGTAAAATGTGTGGTAGAAGCAAATCTGTTTGATAAACTTGCCTGGAATAGACAACAGGAGATACAAGAAGGTAGGAAGCAGAACTTTTAACTACTTACACGATAAAGGATGGTTCTTATAAGCATACTGTTTGTCCTTAAAAAGTTTTTAATTATGAAAAGTTCAGAAAGGTTGTTCATTTATGAATGTTGAAACTTTAATGTTACAGCCGTAGCGTTGTTCCGTCAATGCGGACAAGCTCTACGGGCGCGACGGCAGAAGCGAGAGTACAGGGATCTGTTGAGTTTAATACGTGACAAGGAACAAACCGACGACCCTGCTGATAAAGATCCAATTCTGCTAGCTAAACTGGAAGAGAATAAGCTAATTGCTAAATTAAAAGAAGAGGAAATTTTAGACAGGTACTTACACTGCGATAATTTCATTGCATTTCGAACTGACATCCTGGGTACAATTTTTCCTAAAACTTATCTAATGCGTTTGACACCATAGCATACATTTAGATTCTGTATGGATCCTGATCGTGATCTCTGGATGCTCACTGCACAAGCTAGTGACCATTTATTTTAACTTTTTCAATAGAGGCACATAATGTGGCAAGTGACAAAAAATTTCCATAGGTGTCCCTCAAGGTGGTGTATTGGGCGGGACTTTCTGATTTCTATGGTTCTTTTTTTTTCAAATTTCACAGCATAAAATGACCACTTGGTGTCAGAATATGGCATTTCTATGGTTCTAGTTGCTAGTATTCGTTGAGGGCTCAGCAATTGACCCTTTTCTGTCGTTATTTACTACTAGCTTTTGCCTGCGGCTACGCCCGCGTGGTTGTCGGAAAATATCCCACGGGAACGTACTACCCGGGATTAAAGTATAATTTCATCCATCCGTTTTTGCGCCAATCCGGAATATACTTACATCCAGAAAAATAAAATCATCTAATCTCACACCTCGTAGCAATAATTTATATATTATTTACTATAATACTTACAGATACGTCAGTATGGAGAATAACGCGACACCAAGAGTTGGACTTTCCCAAGAAGGCAATGCAGTGGAATTTGAATTAGATCAAGATTCTAGTGGTTCAGACAGTGAAAGTGAACGAAATATTACTTTACCAAGTAATATAGCTTCTTCTACTACTAATAACCAACCTGTTACAGGAGAGTGTTTGAGGAGTAACAATAATTTAAGTTTACTACGAACAAATAATATAATCTTAACCTCTCCATTTAGGAATAACCAATATTGTACAGGACAAAGTTTGAAAACGAATGATGTAATTGTTAATCAAAATCCTATGCCTATGAATTTTCTGACTGCTCCAAACGCAACACAGAGTCATGCAGCAGGAACAGCCATTAATGAGAATCAATATGCAACAGGAGAGAGTTCAATAATGAAAGATCCTATTAGTAATAATTATTCGGATATGCTGCCTACAAATACTAAAATGTTTACTCACACTATCACAATGCATAATGAGTGTTCAGACAAAGGGGAGATAATTAATTCTAAATTAGAATTAACGATTACGGAAACAGTTGTCGGTTTAAATAATGGAACGAATGAAAATAGCGACATGAGTTCAATAAATAGTATTAGAAATGTTGAAAACACAGAGGCTCCGGTTAATACTGAACCACGTAATGTCAATTGTGTTCAAGACAATGTTTCTAGTACAACAGATATTATTGAACAAAACTGTGATTCTAGTATTTGTAAGGACGTTGTCGAAGTTGCGACAGGAGATAATGTTAAAAAAGAACCACTGGATATTCAAAATATGTTGGACGAATTAGGAGATGGCTTTGTATGCCAAGTATTTGATATCGAAGATCCTTTCCTAGTCATAGAAATATCTTCCGATGGATTTTCAGATGATGAGATATAAAATATTTTTATTATTCTAATCTAGCTTTTAATTATTCCTTCCTTTTAGTGTACCCACATACAGTACAGTACCTTAAATATGGTTTATCGAGTTTTCCTAATAGCTTGGCTTTGTAGTGCTTTAGCTCCGCATAAGCATAGCACCCTATAATGTTTTCACTGCTGGGGCACAGGCGACGCGGGCGGTGCGGGTTGGTAGAGTTTTTGGTTCTTAGTCACGACGCTACGACATGGAACCTAAATATAATTGGCTAATGTGGTTGTACTATAAGCATGTAACAACGCCTCTGCCCAACCATTTGGTGATTACAGGAGTGATGTTATGTTCGTATTTCTTAATGTTTTTGTATACGTCCGGCCAATGCTCAAATACTTAGTTAAGTTCAAATTGATTAGTAAAACGAGTCAATCATACAGGTCCAGTGGTAACGGCCACGACTTACAAGTTGTAGGTCGTAGGTTCGCACCCTGACAGGCGCTTTATTTGTGTAAATTATTACATCGCCACTGCTCTCAAAACGGTGAAGGAAAACATCGTGAGGAAACCGGCATGTCCTAGAACCAAAAATTCGAAGACGTGACATCTACCAACCAGCACTGGGCCCGCGTGGTGGATACGGCCCGCTCCCTCACAGAGAGGTCTGTGACCCAGCAGTGGGGAACATTATAGTCTGATTATGTATACAGGTCCTAACTTTAATGATTTCGAGGGAAAGGGGTCTAACCCCCGTGGCACTAGGGAGGTGCCACCATCACCCCACACTGATGACGTCACAGTCGCTAAGAATTCCATCTCCTATGTGACTGAGGCATGGCCACCATTAGGGACTTTAATTTTGATAACACACAAAATTAGTCGCAATTTTAAGTCAACTCACAGATTTAGTCGGGTCTTAGTTTAGAAGATATAATGAGTTCAATTTTTATAAGATACCTATAGACCAAGAGCTTGATCGAAGAGTTTACGGATGTACCTCTTGGACTATACCTTAATCATTAACTTGAAAAGTTGTTCTTAACCTTAAACTAAGACAAATAAATCTGTAACTTGGCTAAAAATTGCGACTAATCAGCGAAAAAATTTAGGAGACGCAGATCTTCGCTAGGCGCCCTAGCTTTTTTGGCCAAGCTGTGGAGATGCTCCCCAGATCGGCCACCTATAACTTTTGAACCAGTGTAACGCGAATTTTCTCGTGTTATCAAAATTAAAATCCCGTGGCCATGTCAGTGGTGCCGATTCTGTTGTTCACAAACTAAACTAAATTTAAGTTCAGTGCATCTTTTTCTTTCTATTTCATTAAGAAAAGGACACGAGATAAATTTTAGTTTAGTCCTGTCAAACTGTCACTACTCCATAGAAGTTTTAGAAGCGATTAAAAAAACTTGCCTACTAAAATTAGGTCAATTTACGTCAGACGCTGATTAATTTGACAGGACTAAACAAATTTATCTTCTGTCCTTTTCTTAATGAAATAGAAAGAAAAAGATGCACTGAACTTAAATTTTGTTTCGTTTGTGAACAACAGAATCGGCACCAGTGTCAATCAAACCCATCTTATCTTTATCATGTACACACGGCTACACATCAAGCTATACATTTCCAGTATAAGCTGACCTCGCATTGTACGGAAATCCTATACAATGCGAGATCAGCATAAACTGGAAATGTATAGCTTGATGTGTAGCTGTGTGTACTTCGTGCTGTATACCTACTTATATCCTTTTTTTTCCTAATCGAGCTGCTTACTAGCTCATCCAGCTGTCTATAAGCCTCTTTCCAGATCTTTAATGATTTTAACGTTTTAAAATCATTGTTAGATGTGATTTTTTCAGTTGGTTGTCATCTACTCATTCTGCTGTCTAGTTGAAGAAACTGGCTTCACTCACTCCTGCATCTAATAGCAGGTTTGCTCTTCAAAAGATAAGGTATCTATTTCGTAGAACATTTTCTGATGAATCTTCGTTTCCAAGTCGATGGAATTACAGATTGTACTTATCAAAGTTAATCGTTCCCTTTACGTCGAGTAGAGAACCTTGTCTCGATTCTATTACCCCTAGGTCGAGTATACGATTTCGTTTTAGTTCACTCTATTCATGACGAGTTTGCGCAGGTAAGTACGGTCAACCACACATCAACGCTGCAAGTACAAAAATCCGCTTTACTTTTTAGGAAATAAAAGCGCAGACGACAAATTTTGCTATGGACGGATTATTCGGTATAACCACCCCAAGGGTCAGCTCAGTCCGCGACACGACGCTACGCGCACTTTTTAACAATTATCGAACTTATTGTCTTCACAAAAAGGTATAATTTCAGTGCGAGGGTTGACACGTGTCAAAGTATACCTTATTGTTTAGTAAATAAATTCGATATTGTATCGGATCATAAAAAAATGTCCGTCGCTTCGCGTCTCGGTGTGAACTGACCCTAAGGTGCACTCGGAAACGCATGTCTGAGAATCCACCCTAAGCCTATACATTCCGTTTATCCAATTAGGCCTAGGGTGAATTCTCGGACATACGTACATACCCTACGGAATTTAACCCCCGTGTACGTGCGGTTAGCTGTACATCGTACAGCACGCCAACTATCTTGCTATTGGACTAGTTGCAACTTCGTCGAGAACTTGTAATTGATTTTATACTACCGTTCAGTTAATTATTGTATTGGCCCATATGGTAAAGTACTAATCGTAGTAATATTTGTCTATTGCATTGCTCTTATTGAAAGTAAATAATGTAAGGGTGTAAAATAAAATAACAAGGAACTTAAATATGTAAAGAAACTAAATAAAATGTCTACATACAGGGTGCTAAGAATCACAACTCACGGTATTTCATTTTGTACAGATTTAATTCGACAGACTGTTAAATAGGTACTTATTACTGCTTTACATTTATTTATTGGCCGTTGCTATTAATTCGGTGCTGTTTGTTCACACAAAATGACAAACATAGAACTGCATCAAGAGAGGGTATATGAAATATTTTAGCTAGTGTCCATTTTCCATCGATCTATCCAATTTTACGTATATACAGAACTTTAGCACTAAATACCGTCACATTAGTTATTCAACCTGTCCTACGCCCCAATATAAAAAATAATTTTAAGTTTCCTAAATTAAAATCCGCAGATTATTGGGATCATTACAATTTTTAACCATCTCTTCATCACAAGGTTTTATGATAATGACCTACCATTCGACCGTCTCGCACAGCGCAATATGTTTGACACACAAGCTATACACAGGAGGGGCACGTGAGTCGGTGAGACTCTTCAAGTGAAACAGAATGCTAAGAAAATAATGCCGGGTCCAGTGTTATAGCTCGCTTCACAGAATCTTCAGAGTACTGCTCTAATGTAAGCAACAGACCATGTGTGCAAGAGAATCAATTCCTATTAATAACTTATAGGTGCACCAATTAATTAATTCTAACGGCTATGAATAAATTCACATTTAATCCACGAACGCTATTCTAAGCTTCGGATATTACAAGATATATCCAACAAGGAAGGAATACATCGATTCAAGGTTCCATTGTGATACAACAGCTTATCTTTACAGAAAGAAAAGTTACCTTTTTACTAAAGTATTTTATTTTACACCTCCCGATGTCTTTACATATATACTTTAGGTTTTTAATAAAATAAAAACCTGATTACAAGCTGCTTAGTATAAAAACTTTACCAACAATAACGATTATGCAATTTCGAAAAAACAAAAAATGTACAGGGAACATAACTGTTGTCTATAAACAGCCTAAACTTTTAGTCTAAAACCTGCGATGGTACGAATTTTGGATGCATAAAAAAATATCTCTCCTATAGGGCCTTACCTTACATTCTTACATTAATTTTCGTATATCATATCGTCTTTGACAATCTGATGTTAAAAGAATATTGATGAGTCCACTAACATACAAATGAATGGTACCCTATCGAGCCCTTGAAGGCAACACTTGCTAGAGAGTGGCAGTCGCGAATCACTACATTTAAAACATGGAATTTAGGCAATCTGAAGCCACTCGATAATGTGTAACATCTCATGTGTTCAAATGAGCAAACAAAGAGAGCAAGGAAAGGCCGAGTGAGCACAAATTTACATTATAAAATCAACTATTTCTTCTACAAAATGCATCGTCAGTCTTGCCTGAAGATATTCATAATCAGGAGACATTCTCAGTCAGTCTTCAATGATTTAGCACGTCACGGTTAAACGAGAGGAGCAGAACACTGCACGCCATGGAATGCACACCACAAGAGTGTGGATGTTATTTGAACAGATGGCAAGTGTTACACATGAAGGGGGCGCCACGTGCGTGTCGCCGGCACGTCGTCGCGACGCGTGCCTGTAGAGGACTAATCAATCACACACCACATTCAAGAATTTTCTTTATTTCTATTTTTTTGCGCATTTTCTCGATTTTTTATGTATCATTAATTTAGCATTAAATTATGGTAATAACTTCAAGTTTGCGTCCATCTCTTTTTTCGGGTTATATACCGTTAAAAACTTTTAATATCCACCACGGGAAATTTTATCACACCGATGTCGATCAACAAACCTTCGGCGGCTCGCGGAGCGCAACGTAACTTTAACGTTTAGTAGACGTTGTAAGCGAAAAGAGAACAAACAAAACAAAAACAAACGTGAAGTTCCGGCCGGTCGCACGCGGCCGCCTGCCGACGCCGCACTCCACTCGGGGGCACACTATTACACTTAAGTATAAATAAATTAATGCATCAGCGTCCCACGCACGGTTAATTCATTACATTTATCGTATGCATGTGCAATAATCGTGCGCTGTCCATGTAATGCTGGTCGGCCAACAATTCGCTGTAGTCAAAACTCATACGCCGAAACCCTGTGGCCTCACAAGTTTGTGAAAGGGTGGAAATGGCAATGAGTTTTCAGTACAAAGACTAGAGACCCACACGATTGAAAATTGACACATATCTCTAGAATGTTATCCTTACAACAATGGGACCGTATCATTAGGTACGGCTGCAGACCATGAGACCAATGCCATATCGTCATGAGATGTCCCCGAGGAGGAGTGGACGGCGACAAGCCAGCACCACGTCACACCATAATATTTTATGTTAAATTATACATAGTATTATGTTTTACATTTATGTAAGAGCTGTTGATTGTAAAAAAATTATATGTATGTATATCCCTATAAATGCTGAGTTGGTTTATTTGTCGAGAGCTGTGTTTGCCTTGACTGCGATTACACACTCCTCACCGCAAGACTTCAGCACAGTGCACTGAAACAACACAATTGAACATGTTAGTCATAGAGAATAAACAAAAAAACAACAAAATTGGAAGATAAAATGGAGTCGAGATTAAATCGATATTCTTTATCAATGCATTATTGTCACAATTACTCAAAAAATCTTGGGCCACAGTACATATTAAAGTATACAATGACATCATACTGTGCGGTAATCAACCTGCTTTGGAAATAACATCGGTTCCATTATATAATTTACGAAATTCGCCTCGAGACGTAAGAACTGACCTAGCTTGTATTACCAACCCCCTTATGCGTTATCGTTGACGTAAACAACTGGAAAATGGATACCTTGTACCGTGAGGAAAATCCAAATTCCAATAACAGGAATTATCAAAAAAAAAATGATTAGGTATAGGTAAGAAAGATATGAAACTAACAGATAAAAAATACCAATAACATAACACAAAGAATGGATTTTAAAATAATAATCTTAACTGCAAATAGAATTTCTAAATCTTATCGTATGAAGGAAACCGTTATCGATTCTTTACGATTGTAAGTGACACTAGGCCCTTGACACTAGCGCTTAGTATTCAAAATGTTCTGAATAATTGATTGCTGTGATCGATACGAATGCGACGTCGTCAGTCAATGTAAGTAAACGTTGTTTGAAAAACCGGCCAAGTGCGAGTCGGACTAGCGCACGAAGGGTTCCGTACCATTATCTATAAAAAAGGCAAAAAATCAAGTTTGTTGTATGGGAACCCCCTTAAATATTTATTTTCTTCTATTTTTTTAGTATTTGTTGTCATAGCGGCAACAGAAATACATCATCGGTGAAAATTTCAACTGTCTAAACTAACACAGGTCATGAGATACACCCTGGTGACAGACGGACGGACGGAGCGGAGTCAGCGGAGTCGTACCCTTTGGGTACGGAAACCTAAAAACTATTAGCGGTGCATTTAGCAATACGAACAGTTCATATAATTATCGGAAAAAAATATTGAGTATATTTTTTAGAATATTGGTTATAGCAAGAGTACTTTCACGTTGAGAGCAAAAATTCGAAAAGCTTTATATAGCTAAAGTCGAAATAAAAATCATCTGAAGCTAACCTGACATTAGTCGTGACCTTGTTTTATTCAAGTTCCTGCATAAACATGTAGTTACTATGACACAATAAATTATTATTTATTGTTTTCTGTAGTACAATACAATCTGAATACATAAAGCCACGCAAAAGGTGCGTTAAAGGACATTTAGTATGTATGAGTCTAACACTATCTACGTATGTTGAAATAATTTCCTGAACTTACGGGGTGAATGGAAATTCAACCGACAGTTTCACACATTTTAGTGTAATTAAGAAAAGAGTTGGCTGCTCTCCAACCACGCTGTCTACACGTGGTTGAGCGGCTTAAGATCATAACAGAATAGAAATAGTGTCATCTTTCGCCAACATAATTACTTTCTAACCTAAGTGCTTCCAATTTATGTAATTGTTGTAGCTAAAAATATTCAGAGAATCAAATTTGCGCCCTAGCATAGATAGGTGAATAACTGTTCTCAAAACCCAACTGTCCATATGGCTAGCAATAAATACTGGCCCAGGGTATGGGGCAGAGATTTAATGTACGAGTGGATTTAGCACCAACAAGTTATAGGAACATGTCAGAGACTCTATACTCGACAATTAGACATTACCGCCCTAATTTCTCGAATTATTCTACAGCATAATGCCTCTGAAAGTTTGCTGAGTTTGAACAAAGACCGTCAATAGCATTAAGGCTCTTACATACAGGCGCGACATGTCGCGCGACGCGACTTTTAACAAAACAATTTCTGAGAAAACTTCACGGCGAACAATGCAGCGGCGTCGCGTCGCGCGACAAGTCGCGCCTGTTTGTGGCAGCCTTTAACAGTGGTAGAACTCGTATCAACATGCATGGCAAACAGTTTGGTGATCACTGTTAGTAGTAAATAACACAAAGGCGATCACTGAACAGTGAACACTGCTGCTCCTAGACAAAGTGACATTCTATCAGCGATAACGATGATGGAAAAGGCAAAAATGTATAGGACTGACATAAGTCATCGAAAAGCTTATGTCAATCCTGTTGAAAGTCGTTGTAGAAATACGAAACGCTTTCGAAGCGATTGTCACTTGTCCTCAGGCCTATAGATAAAAATCTTCACCTACAGGTCCTTTTTGTCAATTGAGATTGTTTTGCTTGTGAGACTATACCTATGGATTGTTTAACTGTCCATAAATACATAAATTCACAGCTACCTAATTGCATAACTTATTTATCTATTATGTGTAAACACAACAAACTGAGTCTTCAAGTACGTGCTATAGATCATGCTACGTAAACGTAATAGTGTTAGCTATGATCTCAGATATCAGACAGATATTATATGTATTTACTAATCGGCATGTGCCACGTGTTGCATTGTTCGAGTCAATAACATTACGGAACAGCCGTCACGCTTGTTCTAAGAAAAGTAACTTGTCTTTGCGATACTTAAGGTACCTACAGCTATCAAATTAAAAACAGTTTTTTTTTGGGGTTTAGGAAGTACTACAAGACTAGGTTCGGGTTCGGCCATTTTTTGTAACAAAAAAAAAAACATGACTATTGACAAAATTGAAGTAAAGGGCATTTATTTTCCAAAATAATAAAGGCTTTTTTATGTCCTACTTATCACGTCCCTTGAAAGTTAAAAAATCTTTCTAGCCTTTTCCCAACTATGTTGGGGTCGGCTTCCAATCTAACCGGATGCTGCTAAATATCAGTATTTGACATAGAGCGACTGGCTATCTGACCTCCTCAACCTAGTAACTGGGTCATACGATACCCCTTGGTAAGACTGGTTGTCAGACTTTTGGGCTTCGGACGACCGGGACCAATGGCTTAGCTTAGCTTAACCTGATGGATCAACCCGTGCGGATTTTAGATAAAAAATAAAATACCTATAAATTGTAGTCAGTGTTGGATTACCGGAATTCTGCACTAAAATAATCACGATTTCTTATCTGTTTGATAAAGCGTGAAACTGAATACGGATTAAGATTTGCGAAATATCAGTCATGAAGTAATAACTTTACAAATTGTCGTGTTCAGGCGTCGTTATAATGCAGTAAAATGTCAAATAAAATGCGAAATAGCCCATCAAAGGCAAGCTGTTATTACGAGTAGATTTTAAATGTAGGTATGACGTGTTCAGATAGAAGAATGTTTTCCATCGCCTCCTCAAGGTACAAACCGGATGTTTACAAATAATAGAAAATTAATAATGTCTTTCTAAGAATTTCTCAAAATACGGACGAAAATATGCTTGATTTTTCGAGAAATGAGCCTAATTGGCTATAACTGGAAAAGGGAAAGCACAAAGCGACTAAAAGGTCAAGTATTAGATGTCAGGCCACTTCAGAGGCGTTCAAAATGTTTCAAGAAGGGAGAACTTTCGATATTGCGACTTTTCCTTATACGCGAACGTCCGAACTTTAAATCAATTTATAATAAAGAAATGCGAGGTTCCACTTCGAAGCCTGGCAACAACTTGAAGAAGAAATGGCAGCTTATGAGTAAAAAAAACTTTTCTTTTTCGTCTGGTACGTGGTTTTCGTACAAGCTGTCAATACGATCTTTGATCAAAGGAGAAGAGAAATCGAAAAGGTCAAGTTACTTCTTAGAATACATTCAAATGCCTGAGGTAATACCAACTTCTTGTCAGATTCAAGTAAGATTTTTCTTAAACAACATAGGTAACCGACACGATTCAGTGTTAGGATAAATAACGCTTAGAGGCTGTTTAACCACCTCCACATAAATTTCTGATAAATTAAGAGACGCCAAATATCAAATTACTTTTGTAGCATTACGTATTATCTGCAAGTGTCTATCTGCACCCTAATTGTCACCCAATCTGTTTCATTTTGACAGTTCAACGACATTCATTGCGTTATTGACGTAGTTGAGCAGTCTTTTCGAACATATGAAGCAATGGATTAGCAATATCCTTCAAAATGATTCTGATTGTGATTGATCGTGTGTTACGCAATTAGGGTGCTGGAGGTGGTGAAACAAACTGTAAATAAAATACTTAAAAGATGACGTCGCTCTACTCACCAACAGCTCTTTGCCGCTATCGAAGTCAGAACGCAACTGGGTGCCGAGATCACCATCTGGGATCTTGAGGTCCTCACGAAGGTCACCGTTGTCAGCCATGAGGGTCAGGTAGCCGTCGTCAGAGATATCGGTGAGCTGGTAGTCCTCGCGCTTCACGTGGGGCACGTCCATATTGTGAGTGGATGGGCAGATATCCTCGTATCTGGTGAACGGGAATTGAATAAATGTAGTCAGGGTTTGTGTTAAGCTTGTAGTCAAATGCAGGTGGTATGCATAAAATTATCTAGACAAAGCTTCGCTGAATATTGATCGGAGCAGGGCGGTGCATAAGTGTCAGTGACATCAAGTGACATTGACAGCGGAAGGAATGTTGCCAGATAAAACCATTAAACCCCTAATGACAACTAACCGACCTCAACTAAAATAAAGCGTGTTTTTGAATTTCCTGTAATATAACAAACTAGCTGCACCCCGTGTTTTCACCCGCGTAAGTCTCGATCCCGTGGGAATATCGGGATAAAAAGTATCCTATGTGTTAATCCAGGTTATAAACTATCTGTTTGCCAAATTTCATCCAAATCCAGTAGTTTTTACGTGAAAGAGTAACAAACATCCATCCATACTAACAAACTTTCGCGTTTATAATATTAGTTAGAAGTTAGATTTAACATTCATTATTACTCTGTCAATTATAAATGTTAAGTATCTAATGTAGGTGATATTTTAATAGAGCGACATTTCTAAAACATAATTCATTTTTTTCTGTCTATCGGAAATGAAAAATAAAGATAAAAACTTGACATCAGTTTGACCTTTTTATACTTCCATCTTTACCTGTTTTTGGGTAAATTATTATTTATTATCATGTAACACAGACGTATGAGGAGCTCGTGGAGTCGTGGCTAAGTAATAACAGCCGCTCGGGGCGATCCATCATATTAAGCTACGCTTGCCGGGGTTGGTCCGTGGATGGGTGCCCATTTTCACATATCGAGACTCCTCCGTGCCTCGGAAAGCACGTTAAGCCGTTGGTCCCGGCTGTCATTTGTGAATCTTTGACAGTCGTTACGAGTCGTCAGAAGCCCGAAAGTCTGACAACCAGTCTAACCAAGGGGTATCGTATTACCCAGTTACTGGGTTGTGGAGGTCTAATAGGCAGTCGCTCCATGTAAAATACTGGTAATCAGCTGCATCCGGTTAGACTGGAAGCCGACCCCAACATAGTTGGAAAAAAGGCTAGGAAGATTGATTGTAACACAGGCGTATACCTTTACGCACCCAAGTGCCGAGATTTTGTTTTAATTAAAATAAAGTGCCCCACTGCAGGGCAAAGGCCTGTTTTCATACACTGAAGGCACAGATGAGCATTGATCACGGATCACCACTCTTATTCAAGGCGGATTGGCGATTTCAGACTTATTTAATTACTAGCTTCCGCCAGCGGCTACGCCCGCGTGATACTTGTATAAATTTAGCCTATGTTACTCAGTGATATTATAGTATTCTACTGGTGAAAGAATTGTTAAAATCGGTCCCGTAGTTTTTGAGTAAGGCGGTTCACACACGGCAACGCGCACCGCCGCGGTGCCGTGCAATTCGACCGCGCGGTCGGGCGGTGTACGTCTGTTAGGTATCAGCGGATTTCATAGAGGCCAATGCGACCTGAGACCGCCTACCGCGGCGGTTGGCGGTGCCGTGTGTTAATCGCCTTAATTAATTACAAAAATACAACTCCGTTCTCTTTATAATATTAGTGTAGATAAGTGTAAATTTCCTCACGATAAGCTTTAATAGTGAATTTGTTAACCACCAAAATCATTATTAGTTTCAGGTCTTGATAATTTACTCAGTGTAGTTTCCAAAAATGAGACAAGTCACCGAAAATTTGTGTTTATCTAAGTATGATCTAAGATTTTGCTAAAGAATCTCTGAGTCAACCAACAGTCTAAAATCCTAATGAAAACAATGATTCAGTGTCGCGATTAAAACTTGGCGCAAAATTGCTTATACTATATGTAATGAACTAATGATTTATGAATTAAGTAAGCATATTTTTGGTTAGTAACATTATAAAATTGTACCTATTGTGATCATGTTATAGTACTTAGCAATTGGTAACAATGAAACAATGAAAAATAATACAACTTGTATTGAAATATTTAATCCGAAATGTCATCTATTAATAAGTATTATCAAGTATAAGGTCAACAGATTAACTGTTTAAATAAATGAACAATTCTACGAGATTGCTAAAGAAATCAATAGCGCCGGACAAAAATAGTCGCCCAGAGGAAAATATGCTAAATGAAACGAATAACTGGGAATTGGGATATCTGAGAAGTTACATTAGTAATATAATAAATAAGATTATATAGAAAATATGATTTTGATGAGGTTTTCACAGTTTTCATCATCGTTTCGAGAATTTTAAAGTTACGTATAACTAAGAAATCTCGTTGTTTTGTCAAGTCGTAAAAACTGGGTCGCTATTTAAATAATAAACTAACGTTTTTTTTTTTTTTGTTATGAGTATTTTAACTTACGTTAAAAGATGAAAATAGAGTTAGGAAAAGTTTGTCGAAAACGTAACTCTCGGGTCAATTATGTGAACAAATTCCGAAAGTTTAAAAAATGGATCCTCGTGGTTTTACGCAACAGGGCGGCTCACAGAATTACTCCCCAAGGCTTCAGTAGCTATAATTAGAGGCATCTCATTTTTTCAGAGGGATTTTGGCTATATTACAAGATTTTATTAAATAAGGGAAGTAAAAAGATTCGATTAAATTATTTGTAAAGAGGATGATTTTATTTTATATTTTAACGTAAAATCGTCAATAAAAACAATATTATTTCATTCCTGGCATGTTCGTTATTCCTCAAGCACATTAGCAAACATGTTTTTGGCATCAGCACACGTGGTTTCGGAAGTCATGTGACCAGACAAACCACGTGTTGATAACTTTGCTTTCTCTTTGAAACCTTATACGTTATTTTAACATAGCCCAAAACTGTTTCATTTTTACCGTTAGAGATGTAATAAGCACAATTTTTACTAATTAATTAGGTAGGATGACATCTTTAACATTATCAATCACCTGTTATATCTTCGTGCCTTTCGACAAGGAGATTTCATCCCACCAGAAAGACAGAGGCCTACTATAATATTATAAATGTGAAAGTTTGTGTGTGTTGGATTAGTTACTCAATCACGCAAAAACGGCTGAATGGATTTGGATGAAATTTGGCAAACAGATAGTTTATAACCTGGATTAACACATAGGATACTTTTTATCCGGATAGTCCTACGGGATCGAGACTTACGCGGGTGAAACCGCGGGGCGCAGCTAGTTTTAAATAAAATAAAGGCATAAAAACCTTTTTTTATTATTTTTGTGGCCTTGGACGGTGATCCCAAAGCACAGTCGTGAAATGAGACGCATAGTCGGGCCTGGTATATGATGTCCGAGTACCCTCAGCACGAACTCGGTATGGGACCGAGTTCGCGACTCTATGGGCTCGGCTTGCGGTTTTGACAGCACTATCAATGTAAGCATGATTGATAAGACCCCGCCAACTTGATAGTGATGCCGGTCAAGTGTAATACGATAATAGCAAGATTGTATTGTTACTACTTTGTTAATGAAATTAATATCATTTGAAGAATTTAATTATTGTACTGAAGAATGGACATGCTGTACCTACCACTCCATTCTTTGGAGATGCTGTAGGTATTTACAATTATGATAATGGAAGATCCTGCTCTTTGTTTCTAGTAAATTACTTGAGATGCTGAACAATGGTCATTTACGCTGTTACGCTGGAAAAAAGTGAAAATTTAGAAAAATAAAAAAAGGGACTCACTTCTTGCCGTTAAAAATATCGATTCCAACCAAGTGAACTTTAGCGTGGCCGTGCTTTCCGGTTTTAGACGTGGACATCTCGACGATTTTGCAGGGGCGACCCTTGAGCATGACGAAACCGTTCTTGCGCAGGGCGGAGCATTGCATAGGAAAGGTGGCGGAGGCTCCGGAGTCCCCGGTCTCGAAGTGTGTATCCTCGATGTCAGCCATTGTGTTGTGTGCCGAGTTTTAGATACGGTCAGGAGTGATCTGGTAAAAAATAAAGTAGAAATTGTAGGAATTGCTTTCACTTTTCAAATACCGTGAAAACATCGTGACGAGTCGGTATGTCTTAGTACCAAAAAACGAAGACATGTGATGTGACATCTACCAACACGCACTGGGTCCGCGTGTTGCATTACGGCCCACTCCCTCTCATCGAGAGGAGGCCTGTGTCCCAGCAGTGGAAACATTATAGACTGGTAACGTATGTATGCATGCTCAAATACCTATTGAAAGTAAATACGTGACATTTTATGACAATTTATTCTAGATAATAAATTCCGAATGTGTCACAATCTTCATCACCTAGTTCAAAGATCAGTACACTTTTATCACCATGAAAACAACCTGAAAACATACCAATTGTTAAACCTGCACTGCTCTAAATATCCACTCACAAGACTAGCCTAAACATCTAAGTAAAACCAACACAATGATTTTGACTACTCTCATCATTGACAGTTAATATGAAAGCTGCTAACCAATGGAACCTTGGCATTAAATCTCAAACATGATTCACATTGTGACGCAAAAACTTGGCACATGGGTTATCGACCTCCATGTCAATGAACTCTTGGATATGTGAAAAGTGAAAACCTTAATTTCGCGAAAAAATATGGCTGTTTTGCCAATCAAAAGATGGCATGAAGACGAAGATAAATAAAGTAGAGGTTAATAAATGAATGATGAAATATTATAGTGATAACAGCTGATTTGTGCAAAGACTGATTTAAGTACTTGTTGCATGGCATTCTAAGCTTGTTGGCATGGTTCTATTGATATTATTTACGCGCCAATGCGTGCCAATAGTAATAACTTAATAATAGTTGTATTGTACACTTGTAGCCCTGTACGGTGATCCCAGATCACAGTTGTGAAATGAGACGCATAGTCGGGCCTGATGTATAATGTCCGAGTACCCTCAGCACGAACTAGGTATGGAACCGAGTTCGCGACTCTATGGGCTCGGGTCGTAATGACTCGGAAAACAGCTGATTAATGAATAGAATATGTGACTGATAAGGTGGCTAGGCACAAATACAATCTATCTCCAATTTTGTTGCACTTGACAGATTAGATGTCTAATCTTTGACATGACTACTTGTGAAAGGTGATGCTGTTGACATTCAAAATGTATATTTCCAAAAAACAAGTTACTGGAAACAGGAACAGAAGTATTGAAAGCAATGCAAAATAAAGTTGAAGAATCAAAGTAGTGTGTTAATAAAAAACTTCATAAAATTCATTCAAGCAAAGTAACATATTTTATACATAACAATTCCTATCATAGTATGAAAACATTCATCATTATTTGTGACTAAAACTTTAGGTAGGATACCTCCTTTATCAAGAAAGCATGGTACTAAAGAGGATATTTAGAGGAATTTAATTATATAATAATATAAATATTCATCAACTGTTGTGAACTGAACTCTCACAGAGAGGATGCCCAAATCCCAGCTGTGGGAACATTATTGGCTGATTTTGACCATGTGGTGAACTTAATTGAAAAAACAGTGCCTAAAAATGTTACACGGGTCAGTACCATAGTTGTCTTGTTTCTTATGACAGCCTCCTAATCCTTTTAGTAGATAACAATTCCTTTTCTCAAGAGAACAGAGAAGGATGTGTATGACAAAAATAACCATAATCCTGTTGAAATAAATTAATCTGAATCTACTAATTGAAGGTGATTTGTATTCAGTGTTAAAGTAATTGATAATCCACATTTACACATGTCAAATTATTTGATTAGACCATGAAAGGTGTGAATTTAGGTTATTTTTCAATGTGTTTCTGAAATTTCACAGATGATGGTAACATTTAAGCATGATATTGAAATTACATAGTTACTCGGTACAACTAAGTAAAGTGCCTCAAAAGGGGATACCAGATAAATGCAGCGTTCCATCAGTTCTACATTTTGTTTCAAAGTTTGTGTTCTGTTGTAATTTTAGTCTATAGGACAGTTTTGTCGGATAAAAGTCACTGCCTAGCTGTAAGGGTAAATTATTATGATACTGGATGAACAAATATGTCTTATTTAACAACCAGCAACAAGAAACAACCAGAATTTGTAAGAGGGCATTTGTGAAATGTTTCAATAAAACAACGTAAGTACACAATATACTTGTAAACACAACTTGTATGCCAATTCTGCAACAGTGACATTTTTAAACAGAATTTCGTCAAAGCCAAAGGTTGAGATATCACATTATCACAATGAAACATAGTTGCAGACATTCACTTATCGGTATTTCTATATTTACTGGCAGTTCTTGAATGAATTTGCTGAAGGAATCAGTGAAACAATCACAAACAAGATCTGTTTCACTAGGAACTGGATATCTGGAAACCACAGACATTTACACTCAACCTACCAAACTTATTAAGAGTAAAAGTTCTGAAATTAACACACTGCAAATTAAGTGACTTACACATTTAAAACAACTGTTAAAACTGCAGTTCTACCTCTAAATCTGTCAAGTCATACATAGGTACACAGCTATAAATATAACCTATACACAACACATACACTACCTATACTTTAGGGTGGAAAGAGTCTGGACTGTTATAGGTATGTTTTTGAAAATTTTGACACGACATAACCCCACCTACAGCGGTGCGACGAAAAACCTTTGTGGGAGGATGTACTTGACATCCACCATAAGGTGACGATTAATGACGATAACATAAAGGTATGGTGAAAAAACAAAAGTTACTGAATGAAATCAATCCTGACGCACGACGTTGGTGACGACACGAAGTGGATGGTGTGGTGCCCGAACATGTGGTTCACGAGAGACATCTTGACCATGTCGTATTCAGAACCAACACACAAAATAATCAAACAACAAACCGTTTTATCACCTCTACACCAAATTAAACACGTTGGAACGCAATAGAATGTGAACTTGATCTATATTGCGAATCCGGAGATAACGAAAAAAAAATTAGCGATTTGACAAACGTGCCGGCGCCGCGGCACATTACATTTTCATAAATTACACAAAATCCACACCGCGGTAGCGCCGTTTATGCACACATTTATATTCACCATAGAAAATACTTACGAAAATAATAATTATAACTATTTATAAGGGATTCACGATAAAACTAAGATATTTATCGACACTCACATGTGACCGACGGGTTCTTCAACCGAAAGGTCAATTTGCGCCTGCGTAGCACCTATAACACTCACTTCCTGTCGCGGGGTTCACAAAATGGCCGAAACGCCGCCGCGTATTGGCGGTAAATATGAACTTGTGCATAGATGTTGCAATTTTAGACGGAATTTTCGTAATTGCTACTTTAATGCATTAACACAAAATATTATTATAATTAAAGATACGTTTTGAGTTCTAAATTCCATTAATTGCTTTAAATCAAGCTTAGAAGATAGCAAACGTTTATACTGTTTTACTGACAAGAACATCCTGTTACATATTTAATTCATTAGGTGGCGCTGATTTCTGCTTCTGAACACAGATAACATAAAATGTATTTATTGACCGGTGAATGGCTTTTAGTCATTTTCGTTACTTACTATTTATAAAATTTTATAAATTAATATTAAAATTACACTACATTGTGCTTGAAACTTAAGGAGAAAAATAAGTATAACATAATTTTCTTTGAAAAAAACAAAATAAATACAGATTATAAAACAGTAAATACGAGCCATTTTTGTTTTAATTAATTATTAGTGCACACTTTTTTTTACATTGTAAGCGACACGTTGTTACAGAAAATGATGACAAGACATGAATCAATCACATCACATAAAAGATAGATTGTTTAATGAAAGTATATTGTTTTTGCGATAGATGGCGCTAAAAATCACCACTAATTAATTTACATTTTCTCACCACTTCTGCAGGCAGACTGAGTATTCAAGCACTTCAACATTAGGTTATTTTTTTTTTACCTTATTCATTACCAGTTCGTTAAATGATGCACTATTTTATTATGATGATGTAGGTGCCTACTACTAAACTTATTCTATTGTAATATTTTAGCTTTAGCCCATTTAACGATAGGTAAAGCTAAAATATTACGTCGCTTTACTCCATCATCATCATTATCATTGGTAGCCTTGTTCCACTCACTGCTAAGAATTGTCCTCCTTCCTATTGTGCCATGCTACCCTGGCCTGTGTGAGTCTCGTCCAGTCGCTTCACTTCCACACATTAAATTACTGTAATTCGTGGCTACCAAGGCAGATGCCGCTACTCTACACTGTCGAACAAGTCTAGTGAATCGCTGAATTTTCACATCAGAGATACCAGATAAACTTTATTTGATGAACTATAGAGATCATATCCAATTAGATGTGAACATTAGGTACGATTAGAACAAAATCGTTGAGAACATGGAGCATTTTAGATAGGGGTACTGGTAAGTATCTACTTACCCTACTATAAGTACCTACCGACTGAAATTACGTAACAGAATATTGTTAAAAAAAAAAAGCTCGCCTTGTTTCCCTGAAGGGTTGGGCAGAGATGGTGCAACGTTGAGACGCACACCGCACTTTGTATGTTTGATTTTTTTAAAGTGTGTCATAGACAATACTGTCATCACAGTGCCAGTCTTGTTTTTTTTTATAATGGCATCTTTGTAGCTATTTATTTATATAATTATACTCCATTTGAAATAAGATTAGAAACTTGTTACAGTCCGTTCAACCGATTTTGACTTCTATACCGTAGGCATAAGGATGCCATTAAAACAAAAAAGTTGCACAATACCAACTGTCTATTGCAGCTGCCATTTGTCATGCCACCAACGCAATAGAAGTCAAAATCGGTTGATCGGACTGTAAAAAAAGCTTATTTAAATGTCTAATCTTATTTCAAATGAAGTATAGTTATTAATTAACCGCGCTTTTGTATGTTGTGCTGTCTTTTGTGTGCACCAAATGAACGCTTTATCTACGGGCGCTCACAGTGGGGACTGTGTCTGCCCACTGAGTGACCTCAGGGAAGAAGGCCCACAGAGGTCACGTACGGCCTAGCATACATGCACAGTTACGTTTTGGGGATCCCTTTACAGTCTCCCTAGAGATATGCCCTAACAGGCGTTGCACAGAGGGGGTTTCGGATCGGTCTTTTGAGCTGTAACGGAGCCCCTTCCATGTGCAGATGATGTCCACCGGGGTGGGTTTAGTGAGGTAAAAATCACACTGCCCGGTTTTATCCCCAAAGCCAAGGAGGTTGAAGATATCCCATCGAAAAAAAAAATGCCTCACACCACCCTATCCTCCGCCTTCTGCATCCAGTCTGTTCCAGCCACCTTTTTAAGGTCGTCGGTCCATCTAGCTGGGGGGCGTCTCACAATACGCTTGCTGATACGCGGTCTCCAGTCTAGGACTCGTCTTCAACAAACATGGCCGACTCATTGCCACTGACTCTTACCCTACAAGCTATGTTTGCCATACTTATAGTAACTCGAGATTTCAATAATAACATTATTTATTGACATAAAATAAGATGTACCTACCACAAATCATGGAACTCTCCGACTCCTGCGTTCTTTATTAAAAAACCGGCCAAGCGCGAGTCGGACTCGCGCACGAAGGGTTCCGTACCATTATCTATAAAAACGGCAAAAAAAAAAACACGTATGTTGTATGGGAGCCCCCTTAAATATTTATTTTATTCTCTATTTTATTCAACAGATATACATCATCTGTGAAAATTTCAACTGTCTAGCTATCACGATTCATGAGATACAGCCTGGTGACAAACGGACAGACAGACAGCGGAGCCTTAGTAATAGGGTCCCGTTTTACCCTTTGGATACGGAACCGAACTGCATTGTTATTCTGTAACCATCTCACCGTGAAAACTTAGGTGAAGTGAGCGTGGAGTGAGCTGTCATTGTCATCGATACCTACTGATGCTAAGGCTGTGACAGTTCACTTCAAGCTCACTTCACTTATGTTTTCACGGTGAGATTTTTACAGAATAGCACAACTGTTGTGGTAAATTATTTCGATTGTGTGATTATGATTCTATAACAGTCGTTGGAAAACTAAACTATCTATTGTTGCAGATTACTTGTAATTCCTTGGCCCTTCGCGGTCTATTAATATCTACAATAGGTACGGACAGGATAGCAACTTCATTAAATCAGTAACGTTTAAGCATCATTAAAAAAATAGGCACGAAATGATAATGATATTTTACTCAATAATTACACAGAGCAGCGGTGGCCCCATGGTAACGGCTGCAACTTACAAGTTTTTGGTCGTCAGTTCGAACCCAGACGGGCCAAACATTCGAAGACATGTGAACTACCAACCCGCACTGGGCCCGCGTGATGGATCACGGCCCACTCCCTCTCACCGAGAGGAGGCCTGTGTCCCAGCAGTGGGAATATTAAAGGCTGATCATGCTCAATAATTAAGATTAAAAAAAAAAATAAGTAAGAAAAACTAAAACCCAACTACGACTAAAAAGTTATAAACAAGACACCACGGACAGACAAATTAAAAATCCGGAGTCACACATGTTAGGGCATAAATCGAACAGATTACGTGAGTATTGTATATTTTTGAAATGTGCTCATTAAGCCCTTTCATTTGATACCCAACGTGCTAAGATTAAACATTTTTTATTTATTTAGTTCCTGACCTTATGTCCTCTAGAGGGCGCCATTTTTACTACGATACCTCATTTGTCAAATTGTGATGAGTGGTTTAGAAGATAGGAGAGAACTGATGAACATACATACATACATACATACATACCGGTCAAAATCATAACCCTCCTATTTTCTTCGCCGTAGTCGGGTAAAAAAGTAATAAAGCTGACTGTAGTGTGCAATAGGTTTTTTTTTTACCTAAATCACTCATGTAACTTAGCCCTAACCTTCAAACTCCATAAACCACCATAGACAAAATGACCTATTACTCAAAAACATTGAATTAATAGAGCAAATCGCAACCAGTAATCCAGAGTATAATAGAAACACAAGATACAATGGACATCGCAAGGGTTTAAAAGCTTTCTTCAATAAATCACGAGCTCCGGCGAGGGTTAAAAAAAACCCCTAACATTAGGGGTAGTGCTCACAATAGATAGATATAATTACACCAATATTATAGAAAGATTATGTGTTTTGCGAAGTCATTCTTTCTTTATTTCTTTCTTTCTATGACATTGTGGTAATTGTTTTCGGATGGTAGAGGAGTGTGCGAGTTGATTGATGATGGAGGTCATAAAAAAATGTGGTGAGGAGTGATTTCACACGGTTTTTATTGACTAGAGGTTGACTGGAATGAATGGGTATGGCCGACATTGAAGATATAACTGGCCAGTTTTAGGCACTTTGCATGCCAATCTACTTTTAGTTATTTGGAAATCGGTTGTCATGGTATGGGCATGTGATTCTCCAGGATTCTCCTGCTCATATCGCAATTTATTTGTGGTCGGTGGAACATCTCTTTTTCTTTTTACCGGACTACGGCGAAGAAAAAAGGAGGGTTATGATTTTGACCGGTATGTATGTATGTATGTTCATCTGTTCCCTCATATCTTCTAAACGACTCATCTACGACCTCGTCTCGACTCATCCTCGACCCAACTACGACTAAAAAGGTAGGAACAAGACACCACAGACAGACAAATTAAAAAACCGTAGTCACACATAATCTTTTTGATTTATGCCCTAACACGTGTGACTCCGGATTTTGAATTTGTCTGTCTGTGGTGTCTTGTTTATACCTTTTTAGTCGTAGTTGGGTTTTAGTTTTTATTATATACTTCTTTATTAGTAAGCTCGTGGCTAAGTAATAACAGCCGCGCGGGTCGACATATCAGGTTAAGCTACGCTTGCCAGGGTTGGTCCACAGATGGGTGACCATCTTTATATACCGAGACTCCTCCATGCTTCGGAAAGCACGTCTTACCGTTGGTCCCTGGCTGTCATTTGTATATCTACAGTCGTTACGGGTCGTCAGAAGTCTGACAACCAGTCTTAGCAAGGGGTATTGTATTACCCAGTTACTGGGTTGTAGAATTCAGATAGGCAGTTGCCAGTGATATTCAGCTGCATTCGGTTAGACTGGAAGCCGACCAAAACATAGTTGGGAAAAGGCTAGGAAGATTGATTGAATTATTCTGCAGGGATCTACTACACTACACCGGTGTCGTGTTGCATCGGTTTAAGTCGTTCATCTGTAAGCTATCCAATCTTCGGAAGAATGTGATTATGTTTCTAGCTCAGCACCATAAGAATTTATCTAAGTACGTATCGCTTATTTGATGGAAGATGAAATGAAATGAAATTGTTTATTCTGTAAATAGGATAATGGAATCACTTTTACACGTCATATTAAAAAATATTAAAAATAAGTTAGATGAGGTCGGCGTTTCCTATCTGACTACTCTGAGAAGAAAGGCCGAAACAAACTCAGAGGTCACAGTCTCTTTTAAAGTCCAGACATAATCTTGGTCAAGCAATATGAGGACCATGTAAATTCGAGTCTGAAATGGTCTTTTGAGGAAAGAACCACACAGATTAAGTGGACCTGTCCAGTCAGCAAGCATTTGTCAGTAATGGCGGAGCTCAACTCAGAACTTAAGGAGCTCAGCGACTCGACGAACAATACCAAAGAAAGGACATTTGGGTAGGCCGCATAAAATTCTCAAATTTCCAGACCATTGATAAAATTAACTGAGAACGAAAAAAAAAAATTAATAAATTCACATAGTCCTCACATTCACAATAATAAAATACTTTACAAAGTAATCATGTCATTTTGTATAGAATATTCAATAATGTCAATTTGTAAATAAAACTGGTTGATATACTTTGATGATTTTCCAAATTATTTAAAATGTTACAATGCTTAGCAGATGCTGAAGACTGCTCAAGACTTCTCTGTATTTATTTTAAATTACTTATTTTAATAAAGTAGTAGAATATTATTTATAAGGAGTGAAGCAGTACATCTATTTTAGTGCCACCGTTTGTGAGATAACATTCTTTGGTCACGCAACCGCTAGCGTAGCACCGTAGACATCCGGCGTAGCACATGTGCTACGCAGCCTACGCCTGCGGCTACGCGGATGCGGAAACTTTCACCAAAGCCTATATTTATTAGGTTGTCGTAGTTATGTCTCAAATTAATCCATATTTTTCATTTTGTTTTAAAAGTCCCCCTAAATTTATTTTGTCTTATTTAAAGATAAAACTTTTATGAAAATAATTCGCCCTTACGCTTCTTGAATGACCGAAAATAAAATCTCTGATAGGGAAATTAATTGATTTCCCAAAGGCTATGTAGGTATAACAGCATTAAGTAATAACACAGCAAGTAATGACGTTTCACTTATATATTTTGTTTCATGTGCCGTTGCTAAATAAATGTTAAAAGTTCCTTGCTTTAATATACCTACCTCTACGAACAACAAAGTCGCAATAAAAATAAACTAAAAACAAAACAATAAAACGATAACACAAAAACTATAAATCACACCGAACCAATAAAAAGCGACGAGTGTCAAAGGAACATAGTTTTCATCCACCAGACAGGATACAGAGACACTGAATATGTATGGGCTCGACATAAACGACGATAAAGCTAAGAAACCTAGCGAAATAAATTCAGAGAGTAAATGAAGCCAGCGCGGACAATGGACCGGGACTCTCTACGGCCCATTACTTGTCCCGGGCGATTACGCCAAAACGCCAATTCAAATGAAATCATTTACCATATTATTTTCATTTGGTAACACCACCCACCCCAGCAAACTCCATTTCGCCGCCTAAACTCGTACGCGGCTCAGCCAATTTTTTAAATGTACCCGCTCAAAATAAATTATGTAGCGAACTGGGAAGGTGCTGCGGACAAACAAGAAATAAAA
Source organism: Lithophane ornitopus (assembly GCA_948473465.1). Taxonomy (NCBI): domain Eukaryota; kingdom Metazoa; phylum Arthropoda; class Insecta; order Lepidoptera; family Noctuidae; genus Lithophane; species Lithophane ornitopus. The sequence goes on along the minus strand of OX419632.1, from coordinate 12,818,532 downwards.
CAGATGAGCGCGACTCGCGGCCAGAGCGAGACGGGGACAGTCGCTCCTCCCCCGGCGCCCCGCTCGCCCTCCCCCCCCGCCGGCGCCGCCGTTCAACTTGAAGACGGCCCCGAGAGCTAAGCTCCCGTTTTATTGTCACTTACACCTCGCCTAAGATTTGTTTACCTCTCAAATCTTCACGCTCGCAATCTTCCTAACTATTCTTTCCCCCATAAGGCTGTAAGTCCCGTGAATGCTTCTCCAGTAGCCGCATAGTTAAGATTGTGCCAGAGTATACAAGACAAGTAAATTTTGAATCAGGGCTCTGATTAAAGAATCTGACGCAGAAACGATTGCTTATAAAGTATTAAGATGTTTATTTTGGATCGTCCGAGAATATTTGATAATAATATTGTTGTCTTATTGTTTCTTTATAAACTTTGGACGGCTTACGCAAAGAGCATTAAATGTCTGAGTAGGTATCTAGTTATTTTTATTTATTTTATGAAAGAAACCCACGTAGTAGTTCGTATAAGAAATGAAAATAATTTTATTAGCTCGTAACGAATATCGGTGTAAATGAGTAAATTAGATGTTATACCAATTACAGGAAAACAGCGCTACCACGTGTTTTCGAAGACAACTCGTCGAGTGTATCTTTTCAGAATTTTCAGCAGAGGCAAACCATCATATTTCCCCACAGCCATAGAAAAGTTCTGAGGTTGTTTTACACATAAATATGGCATCTTCAATCCTTGCTCCACGCCATCTACACTGCTTTATTTTGTCTGGTTTCTGCGTGCTTTAAGCGTATTTATTATAATTTTATATTTATTTATTTCATAAAACTATGAAGAGGAGAGGAGAAACTATAAGCCAACACCACCAAATATTTTTGTGCTTCCCAAAGGCCGTATAATATATAAGGAATACATAACATCTAAGGATTTTCCCAAAATAAAAAACGATACGGGCGGAATAAATAGTGAGTATCATCATCTGCCTAACCTTTTTCCCAACTATGTTGGGGTCGGCTTCCAGTCTAACCGGATGCACCTGAATACCAGTATTTTACATGGAGCGACTGCCTATCAAACCTCCACAACCCAGTAACTGGGTAATAGGATACCTCTTGGTAAGATTGGTTTCTTACTTTTTTTTTGACTTTCGGGCTTCTGACGACCCGTAACGACTGTCAAAGATCCACAAATGACAGCCGGGACCAACGGCTTAACGTGCTTTCCGAGGCATGGAGGAGTTTTGGTATGTAAAGATGGTCATCCATCCACGGACTAACCTCGGCAAGCGTAGTTTAACCTGATGGATCGACCCGTGCGGCTATTATTACGTAGCCACGAGTTCCTCGCAGCAATAAATAGTGGTAGTATGTTTGGTTCGTACAAACTTAGAACTTCCATCCGATGAGCACTTTTATAATAATCATCATCTCAACTACAAAACTAAACGCAACCTGAAACCAACCCAACTAAACTAACCAATAGTAAGACCGAGTAACCGAGCACCAACCAATTCGAGAGTTTGGTAAAGGGGTCACGGACAGCATTAGAAGTTAGTTTGGCCGCAGCTAACACAATGACAACTAATTGGATAGCTTAGCTGTGCTCGGAATTCTCCCAACTATAGTTAACTAACAAGCCTGATAGATAAATTACGGGCTTTATTTCTGAAGAAACTTTCCAACTGGTTGGAGTGGAAAACTCGTTCGGTTAGATAATTTGAAGATCCGCTTTACTGAAATTGATTGTGGATTCGTTAGCAGCAAGAAGACTGAGTTTAGTGATTGTTTCATAAAAGTAAATAATAGAATGTCGATGAAGTTTGAAATAAGATTTATAAGAATTTGGCTTATGCAAACGCAGAATTGCTTAAGCAGACGTTGAGCATACATTTTCAGAATTTGTTTTAGCGATTATATCACTAAAACAAGCTGTATATCTTCGCCGCTTTCGGTTTCGTTTTAAGGTAAGGGTGGGTTTCCATCGATGATTAACATCGGAGCAGTGATGGCACTGCCGTGACAAAAATACTTGTAGAAAAGACTCTAAAGTAATTACAGTGAAAAAAGTTTGAGATACAAGATGGAAGAACCGCACGGTTGCTCTCCAACTGTCTGGCTCTCCAAAGATTTTACGAACTCCACCATGGTGTAATGCCAGAAATAGTACAGAATGGAATGGTTCTTGATTATTAGCTCTTGCAATGCATTTAAAGAGCTGCCGATCAAGCCCCTAGCCGATCTATTTAAATAATTAAATACTTGGAGTAAGTTGACAAATCTGCAAATCTGCTAACTAATGTGATGACGAATTTGCCTTAACATAAGAGAGTCCTGAAAAATTAAAGTAATAAAGTTTGTGAAAAAGTTTCTCACAATAAACTATGTTCAAACATGCTTTAAAACAACAAATCAGAAAATAAAAATTAATATGCTGAAAAACGAAGCGAGTTTCCACATGAAAAATCGACGAAACTAATATCATGAACGTTTGAGTGAACAAGATTAAAGTGATTAGCGTCGCCGCGTCCCGCGCCGTAATACCGGTCACTCACTTAATTCGCCTCGTTTTAAAGCAATCTTTTTCAGCAGCCGAGCATGCCGTTAAAAGTATTTCCAAACGTATAAATAATTTACGAAACGAGGACATAAAGTTTGCGGAGCGACCCCCGCTCGCATGCAAATCGAGTTGGAAGAAAGAAGTGTCCGCGACCGCGGCGCCATCTCTTTCCTCCGTTGAATATCCGAACGTGCGGGAACGGGAGAGAGGACGCGTAGTGGATTACTGTTTGAGCGGGAGCGAGAGAGAGGCAGTCGGTAGTTGCGTTCGGTTAAGTGAATCAGTGCCCGCGTTCGCTATTAAATCAAGGCGCGGGAGCGGGGAGGCGCGCGTGCTAAAATGCTCTTTACGGCGGGTGGGGTTTTGTTTGCCGAGGGCGGTTTCAGAGCGATTACTCGCAGTAGTGTGTCCGCGGAGTTGTGTCGGCAGTCGCGACGTGGCGCGGCTCGCGAGTGATCGTACGTGTATCGGAACGTGATGTCAGTGACAGCGCGGTGACCGCGCTTTTTCGCACGGAGTACGGCGGGAAAAGTTCCCGCCCACAACAAGACAACATATTTTCGGACGCTAATAAGGTAATTAAAGTTTTTTGTTTTATTTTTGTTGTGTTTTGAAAGTTAGTTTTTAGTTTTGAAACTTTTATTGTCCGACGGATATTGCATTTTCATTAATTAATCGGAAGCAAATAATATTTGGATCATCTTTAAGAAGTTGTGAGCTACTGCAATTATATCAATTCCTATATTTTTCTATTCACAATATTTTGGCTAGATGCAATTAATAAATAAATTGAAATATTTTCAACAAAAAGATAAATAAATCAAAGGTTTAACATTATTGCTATCCGTTTTTATATTTATTAAATTTTTTGTATATATTTTTTTAAGATTGACCACTTTCCTGCGATCTCTACGCGATCGCGTCGTTGAATATGATGAGTGTGAATGTTAAATTGTGCGAATTTAGAGAAATAATGTCAATGTCAAAAAAAGTAAGAATCTCAGCTTACATAGTTTATTTTACGCTTGCAAAATATGATTATATTTCTTTCGGCTTTTATGTTTTGTTCCATTTAGCAAATAAGTATATAAGTTTTATTCAACTTTCTTGCATTATTTTCCGTGGCCGCAAACAGAAAGAAGATCTTTTTTTTTTAAACTAAATTAACTAACGGAATTCATTACGAAGCCAAAGGACGACAGTTAGACGTAGTAGACTAAGTACTAGGCTATTACTTAGTCTACTACCACTATCATGGCAAACCAGAGATACCCATCATATCTACAGAGTTTCGCTAGCTAATTTGATTTGACCCTGTATAATATCATAATTAATCAATCAAACTGCCTAGCCTTATCCCAAATATGTTGGGGTCGGCTTCCAGTCTAACCGGATGCAGCGGACCAGTATTTTACATGGAGCGACTGCCTATCTGACCTCCACAACCTAGTCACTGGGTAATACGATACCCCTTGGTAAGACTGGTTGTCAGACTTTCAGGCTTCTGATGACCCGTAACGACTGTCAAAGATCCAAGATTGACAGCCAGAACCAACGGCTTAACTCGCTTTCCGAGGCACGGAGGTGTCTCGGTATGTAAAGATGGTCACCCATCTACGAACCAACCCCAGCAAGCGTAGCTTAACCTCATGGATCGACCCGTGCGGCTGTTATTACTTAGCCACATACTTAATCAATATAATCAATTGGCACGTTATCGACGTCACGCTGCAAGACACGTCTCAACCATTTGCCAATCAAAGTTTTCATATGGCTAAAACTATATTCACGTATGATTTACGCAGTTAAAGCCACCTGCTGACTGACAAGATAGACTAAGTACCAAAAAAAAAATACTCACCATTAGACGCTCTCATTTTCATTCTTTTGCACTTATCCCACTTTCTTTGTGGACTGCGTAACATGCCTCTTTCTTCCATACTATTCAAAATCAAAAATCAAAATATTCTATTTCACATAAGCCTACATGGGCACTTATGAAACGTCAGAAGCTAGGTGCACGGTTCCAATTGGTCGTTTCCTATGGAGAAGACGGCCGGCAAGAAAATCCACGGTTACTCTTTTAAAAACAAAAATATTTGTTTTTTCAATATTTTCGAATTACAGTGTTAATAGTTATGGGAGGACAGTGTAGGCCTTTCAGAAAGTTTCAGGTAGGTTAGGCTAAGACTACAGTCTACTGCTATTAGTCGTCATCTCAGTAGTCATCCCCTTTCCAGCCATATCATCTTTCACACAGTCCATCCATCGTTTCTTTTAGTCTTCCCCTACTCTTGAAGCCAGCCATATTCATACTCAAAATGTTGCTTGTAGATATTTGACAAAAAATCATATTGATTGCTTGTATATAAATATGGTATTTAATTGCTAAAAGAATTTTTTTGAGGTATCTTCACGATTTTTTTCTGTCGTATCAAATTAGTTGTTTTATGTATTCAACACACTATCTAACTAGCACATATCCTGAAGACTATCATATATTTTTCTGATTTTGTTTACTGCAGCGGATCATATACTTTTAGGCATTATAAAACTTGCGTTTAGCTCCTGTAGTCCCCTTAAATAGAACTGGATAGACCACATGTTATGAAACACGAGAAATAAATGGTCAGAAGATGTGGTGTGCATATAATAATAATATACTTAATTAATATGGTCAATTGGCACATTACTGACGTCACGCTGCAAGACTCGTCTCAATCAGTTCCTCCTAACACAATAAAGGCCAATAACGTTCCACTCGAGCAATAAGCTCAATTACTAGCAAATATGAGCATTGTATTGATATGCAATCGTGGACGGCGCCCGGAGCAATTATTGTGGCGCTATGAGCTATATAGCTTACGTGTGGGTATATGGAAATGACTGATTGAATCGTCTAGCGATCGGTTTTGAAAATACCGCTGTTTGTAAGATAGAGATGAAGTTTATTAGCAAATAAAACTGAATTAATATCATTCCGCAACACTATCAAAACGATTTAAGTAATATACAAAACTGGAACAGCAACACACAACACATTTAAGTAGTATAATAAACTAGAAAAAAGAATGAAATATATATTTTGCCGCATTTAAATCCGCGTAGCAAAGTGCTACGAAACGCCTACGAAAGTGCTACGAAAGTGAAATTTCGTTATGTTGCTACTTTTCTTCGGATTATGAATGTTTTTTTTTTTAAGTTAAGTTAGGTATTTATAATTGCCATTGCCATCAGGGACCAGATTATGTGGCCGCAAGAAAAATTGCATCATTATCATTTCAGCCCAAAGACGTCCACTGCTAGACATAGCCCTCCCCCAAGCACCGCCATTTCAACCGGTTCTGTGCTTCTCGCATCCAGCGGATTCCCGCGATTACTACAGAGTACTATTACAATAACTTTTAGGCTCGTCAAATTGTTCTGTGTGATTCATCCTATTTAAATGCGCCTGCTGAATGTCTCACGGATTACAAGGCATGATGGATATAATTAATATTATGGCATTAAATAATTAAAGACCAGCTTTTCGTGTCTAAAATGACCTTCAATGTGAATGAAGTCAACTTTAATCCATTCCAACTAATAACAGCGTAAAACAAGAGTTATTTAATTATTCAGAACACGAAGGCATGAAGGAATTACATGAGAATGCTCGTTCATTCATTCCCATGACGAAATAATAATTTTATTTTCAAAAGAGTTTTCCAATCCATACTAATATTTTAAATTCGAAAGTAACTCTGTCTGTCTGTATGTTACCTTTTCACGCCTAAACCACTGAACGGGTTTTGACAAAATTTGCCAAGGAGATAGATGGTACCACTATGTCCTTCACATAGGGTACATTTGTCGACATACCAGGCGGTCGAAGCCGCTAGCGGAAGCTAGTAACAAAAATACAACCAGATTATTATTGAGAGTTATAATATGTTCGAGCTGTTTGGGGTTGAAACACAAGGGCCTCGGGTTCCGAGGGCCCACTTGTATTTTCAAGACATCGCTGAGTGTGTGATCGACTCTTCACGTGACCAGAGGGTTGGGCACATCGCTATACAACGTGGCAATGCTTCCAGCCTTTTGGGCACTTTTTCTATAGAATTTTTTGATGGCCCTATAATTCTTTCCTATCCTTTTTAGGGTTCCGTAGTAAACAAGGAACCCTTATAGTTTCGCCATGTCCGTCTGTCCGTCTGTCCGCGGCTTAGCGCAGAGACCGTTGGTACTAGAAAGCTGTAATTTGGTATGGATATACATATAAAAGACGCCGAAAAAGTGGTAAAAAAAAATCTTTAACAATATTTTTTTTAGGGTACCTCCCCTACACCTAAAGTGGGGATGTTTTTTTTTTCTCGTCAATCCCATGGTGTGATGTATCCTAGGTCGTTTAAAAATAATGCGAGTTTCTGAAAACCATTTTTGGATTCAGGGATCCGTTTGCGGAATATTAAGCTTTAAAGTGCTAATTTTTAATAGAGCCAAGTGTCCCCCCTCCCCTGCTAGCTAAATGGTTGGGTTTGGATATGTGAAAAAATTCATGGCAGTAGTATATATAACGAAATTAAAAGGAAATCTATCACCGCTACGTAGGCTCCACAAGTTACCGAGTAATAATCGACCAACTTAAATTTGCAGCTGTAAAAACATGTTCTTCCATACATTCTGTATCGGACAACAAGTTTTTCAACTAAAATGTTAAGTTTGTTTTATAAATTCATCCCAACTACGGAACCCTTGATTGTGCGTGGTACGACATGCACTTGGCCGGTTTTTTATACTCATCTTATTATTGTGTTTTTAAGTCTGTTAGTTAAGCTTAATTATGTAAATATAACTTGTTTGAAAATCAATACGTTACTACATTTCTGTAAATGAATAATATACGTTTATTATGACATTGGAGGCATAGTCAAACTATAGATAGTGGCTTGGGTTGGAAATCGAGACCTTATGATATATAACCATGGAAAGGATCCTACGAGTATGAACAGCCTATACTTTTAGACATCTACAAATACATTATCGGGCAAATATATATCAGTTAGCAGAGGCCTCTCTAATGGATCATTATGAGTAGTAATTGGATTGAGAGTCCGACGGCTGCCCGATCGCTATATCGACTCGAACCAGTTAGACAGTTACCGATCATTAGTTTAAACCAGTCAATTTTCAGATTTACACTAACTGTTACTTTGATTGGAATACAGAATTTAGTTAGTTTTAGAGCCATTTGGCTCAACTTAGTTGGACTTTGGTTGTTTTAACTTTGTGTTCAGTTCGATGTTTTGAGTTCGTGTAATACCTGTGTTTCTATGTCAAGTTGGTGATGAAATGCCGAGCAGTGGTTGTCTGTTTATTTTTTTGATTCAGTTCTAAATAAGCGTTATACGTTGACTCGGTTGCATTAACGATTGTTTGTAACAATGTAAAAAAAAATCTTATGACTATGATTTCAATTTAAAACACAAAAAAAAATTACCACAAAAACTTAGACACTTGTTCAACGTGTGGCCAGTCTTACGTCAAACTCCATACATAAATGTCGTGTTTAAAAGGTGTTTAAGCTAAACAATTGATAAACATTGACCCATAAATTATTCCCTGTTTGACATCTCGCAACATCAATTTTAACAATACATGCATATCCCCCTCGCTTTTTTTTATGGAGGTAGGCAGAAACTACAAAACGTCACCTGCCAATCTCACATACTCCTTCATAATCATCATCATCATCATTATTTCAGCCGAAAAACGTTCACTGCTGGACATAGGCCTCCCCCAAGCCTCTTCGACCGGTTCTGTGCTTCTCGCATCCACCGCATTCCCACGGCCTTCGCCAGGGGGCCAAGTCTAGTAATTTACAAGCATCTCAATGGTCTCACAATGATGAGTTTTTGACAGATTTGCCATACAAAATCTGTCAAAAACTCATCATTGTGAGACCACTGACACGTTTCTAAATTAGTAGACTTGGCCTGGCCCCCAGGTCATCGGTCACATACTCCTTATTATTTTTCAAATATATCTCAAGTTATCGATTTCAAATAACTTGACGCATGCTGCCTTTCTCTACAACTTAACCCAAGGGTCGATAACCGAAAAAGAGAAAAAAAAAACGTAGAAACGGCCAGCAGTAAGTGCGTTTATTCGATATAGCGGTATCGACGCCAATTGAGTAGCGTCGCCGCGTCCTCCCGATAATTGCACGTAATTGCTCGACCAAAGGGTACCACAGAGCGGCGAATTATTCTTAGTAATACGGTTTTCTTTGAGGTTGAAGGTGACAGGATATTGCTACATATATACATCGATGTATTATTTAAAACTAGCGTGGTGTAGATATAAATTGTAATGACGTCAAAATCAATCTGCCTAGCCTTTTCCCAGCTATATTAGGGTCGGCTTCCAGTCTAACCGGATGCAGCTGAATACCAGTATTTTACATGGCCCGACTGCCTATCTGACCTCCACAACCAAGTGACTGGGTAATACGATACCCCTTGGTAAGACTGTTTTTCAGACTTTCGGGCTTCTGAGGACCCGTTACGACTGTCAAAGATACACGAATGACAACCGCGAGGCGAGGAGTGGTCTCGATATGTAAAGATGGTCACCCATCCACGGACCAACCCCGTCAAGTGTAGCTTAACCTGATGGATCGACCCGTGCGGCTGTTATTAGTTAGCTAGGAGCTCTCCTAAATTGATTGTAATGACGCCTATAAAAATCCTAATGTAACTGGTATACACATACATACATACATAAATTCAAGCCTTCTTCCCATAGGGGTAGGCAGAAACTACAGAACGGCACCTGCTACAATCTTTAATACTTCCTGTGCCTCGTTTACGTTCATACATTTGTCACTGGGATATCTGTTATATTCAACTAAATTTAAGTTCTGAGTTGAGCTCCACTATTACTGACAAATGCTTGCACTGACTGGACAGGTCCACTCAAATCTGTGTGGTTCTTTCCTTAAAAGACCATTTCAGACACTAATCTACATGGTCGTCATATGGCCTGACCAAGATTATTTCTGGACTTTAAAAGAGACTGTGATCTCTGAGTTTGTTTCGGCCTTTCTTCTCAGAGTATAGTCAGTTAAGAAACGCCGACCTCATCTAGCTTATTTTTTATATATTTTTTAATATGAAGTGTAAAAGTGATTCCAATACCCTATTTACAGAATAAACAATTTCATTTCATTTCAGTGGAAACCATACATCAAATCATGATGAATATATACTAAAGAAATAACCGAAATGTAAAACAATATTTAACTGTAACCTTGTTCAGTAACAATATCTAGCATTACATATAAGTGGGGCACTTCGGATAAGTTCAATTTGGGCAGTGGTCTATAGTTTGAGCACAATTTACAAAGTGTATGGTTTAATCGTAGGCGCTTTACTTTGTGTAAATTATTTCATCGCCACTTGCTTTCAAAACGGTGAAGGAAAACATCGTGAGGAAACCGGTATGTCCTAGAACCAAAAATTCGAAGACATGTGACATCTACCAACCCGCACTGGGCCCGCGTGGTGGATTACGGCTCACTCCCTCTCACAGAGAGGAGGCCTGTGTCTCAGCAGTGGGAACATTATAGATATCGATCATCGATGATTTAATTGGAAATTATTGACAATAGAAGCATATCACTTTTGATAATAAGGGACGTCAATAAGTTTTAAAACTTTTAATACGATAACTTTTTGTAGGTAAAACTCTTTTTCTTTTTACACGACTGCCCAAAAAGGAGTGTAATTCCATAAAATGTAGCCTCAGTCAATGTTGTTGTTTAAATAGTTTAGCTTAAAGCATAATCAGCCTATAATTATCCCACTGCTGGGATACGGGCCTCCTCTCTGTGAGAGGTAATGGGCTGTAATCTACCACGCGGGCCCAGTGCGGGTTAGTCGTTGTCACAAATCATCGAATTTTTCTATGACAAGCCGATTTCCTCACGATGTTTTCCTTCATCATTTTGAGAGCAGTTATGATGAAAATATTTACCTTCACAAAGTAAAGCGCCTGTCTGGGTTCGAACCCACGACCTACAACTCGTAATAAGTCGCGGCCGTTACCACTGAGCTATCACTGCTCTAGATGGTAGGAATAGTTTAATAGTTCTAGTTATTAGGAAACTCTTTTTCAAGACGTGACGCAGTTTTAAAATAATTTCAATATTATTACTAACTTTATCAACATAATTCTTTATAGTCTAGCTATTGTTATGCGGAGAAAGTTTTCAGGCACTCGCGGGGAGTAGGTTGCTTGAAGTTTCGCACTCCGAGCCCGTAGGTTAGGGTTGCTACCAATGAAGAAACCTGATTTATTTTATGATGCAAGCCTAGATCTGTAAGAAAACATTTTCTAAAATTTGGGCCAAGTTACAGATGAAACAAAACATGATTCTAAAGAAGAAAGGGCATAATGATGCAAGAACCTTTGTCTCTAATTAAGTACTATTATACCCGTTCCCTTGTATGATCTTCTTCTTTTCGTGTGTTAAGTGACTAACCTGGAGTCAGGGTTTTAAAACCGCCCATGGGTTTGGCTTTACATGCCGTCGAGAAAAAATATCTCTCAGGCATGTTTCCTCACGATATTTTCCTTCCCGTTTTTAAAGCGAGTGATAATTATACAATACGCACATGAATCCAAAAAGTCGGAGGAGTGTGGCTCGGGTTCGAACTCAAGACCTATGACTTGGCTTCTCTTGTATGATTATAATTAGACTAGGCTTGGCTAAACCACTGTCTGATGTATTCAAATCAATTCTAACAAAACTTTTTTAAAGAACTCACTTTCTTATCTGAAGATAATGTAGGTATTTAAATCTGTCTAAATCGTCATACAGTTTTAAATATACACTTCCTTCTTCCGTTGATCTCCTCAATGACTTTTAATCTCTCATTTACATGGTATCAAACAACCAGTGACCAGAATTACTAAAACGAAAAAAAAAAAGTACAATATTGAATCAAAAGTATGTAGCAGCGAGTGTGTATCGTCGCGTAACCCGATTAAAGGCCAGATAGAGCCGGTTACAACAAATGATGACTGACAGGTGGTAGGGCTGTGCTGATCACAAATTAACATTTTATTACATGTTCTGGGGGTACGAAGTTCAAACGTATCAAATGTTTGGTTTTGTAAAAAGCACAGTAATTGATACTTTCAATTGATTCAATGAGTGTCAAAACTTGCTGGAATTGTGTTAAATTGAGAATTAATATTTGCATGTAAAAAAAACCTTAGTCAGTAATCTAAAATCAAACGATGCATGAGAATTATAATCAGCCTATAACGTTTCCACTGCTGGGAAACAGGTCTGCTCTTTGTAAGAGGGAGTGGGCTATAATCCACGTCGCGGGCCGAGTGCGGGTTGATGGATGTTACATGTCTTCGAATTTTTTGGTTCGAGGTCATATCGTTTTTCTCACGATATTTTCCTTCACTGTTTTGAGAGCAGCAGTGATGAAATTAAATACAAAAAGTAAAATGCCGACTGGGTCCAAACTCAGGACCTACGACTCAAAAATCGTGGCCGATATCACCGCGCCACTACTGCTCTCTAATTAACAATAATTAGTTAAGCCTATAACTAAACTCAATATGAATAAATGTAATAATATTTACTTAATTAATATATTATTATAAGGCCTTTGCCCAGGTTTGGGACAGAGCATGAGCAGGCTAGTAAAAAAAGAAACTATTCAACCTCCAACTGTCACTAACGAGACACAATAGAATTTTAATTGTTATCGGTAATTAGGGTTCCGTACCCAAAGGGTAAAACGGAACCCTATTATTAAGGCTCCGCTGTCTGTCTGTCTGTCCGTCTGTCACCAGGCTGTATCTCATGATCCGAGCTAGTTAGACAGTTGAAATTTCCACAGATGATGTATTTTTGTTGCAGCTATAACAACAAATACTAAAAAACAGAATAAAATAAATATTTAAGGGGGCTCCCATACAAAAAAAGTGTTTTTTTTTAATCGTTTTTGCTCGATATTTATAACGGCAACAGGTAGGCGGTTGAAATATACACAGAATATTTAGTTATTTATTCACTTTAAAAATAAATAATTAAATTAAAATAAAACAAATATTTAAGGGGGGCTCTCATACAACAGACATGTTTTTGACACAATTATTTTTTATTAAAAAAAAACTAATTGTTTACTTATTTCTTTGACTCTACAGGGTCCGTAATTGTATCTTAGCTATAAGCCATTGTATTTTTTTTTTAACTCTATGGATAGCAAATTCAGATATGAATATGTAGAGGTCTACGTTCAGCTTTGTCCAAATGTCCAGGGGTGGTCTGAAATGAATCTGAAACATAAACATCCCATTACTAATAACAAACAACCTATTTATTAAAAGAATCACACCAAAAAGCCTTCACAACTGCACCAGATCATTATATTTATTCCATCGATTGGATTGTCGCACCCCGATTGAACCATTGGCCACTGTTTAATAGTTAATTTAAACTGTTCAATTGATCTCCATTACAATTGGTAAAAGTTCGATATCAAATGAACGAGCCAGTGGCACTGTGATTAAATATTATTGATTGTTACTTAGCGCCAAGCGGGCTTGAATCGTAAAGTAATTTGTATCAATTGAATTGAATTTTTTATTTTTTATGTCGGGATGTTGTTGATAGTTGTATTTTTTATGTTTTGTTAGTTTAAAGTATGGAAATAAGTATGTAAGTGAGTACATAAGTATTTTTTTTGATAGATCTAGATATGTACTTATTATAGAAAGCAAGAAAAAATATTTGTGGTTATGTTTGTCTGTGGGTATATTTTCTTATAATAGCCTAGAATTTCCTTAGGATATTTTCTATGAACTATGTTCCTATAATAGCGCATTTAACACGTGAATGATTCGTCATTTCCGGGTTTGATAATGGAAGAATGGTTAAAACACTGTAACGGATTTTATGTAAAGAAAAACATTTAAAAAAAACAGCAAATAAAATTAAGCATTTAAACATAAATAAATAAATAATTATATTTACTAGTCGCGACAGCCCTGAACACGAATAATTTCAGTAAAATTCAATAAAGTGTACTTCAACTGGCATCGCGATTCCAATTCACTAAAATTTCACTCATTAACATTTAACGTCGAACTCTGCACAAAATTATGGTAGATATAAGTATAACAGCAAAATTATGTTTGCTTTTCTGTTCTAAGTTCTAACTCACTCAATTTGAAAGTTTAAAAATCATAGTTGATATAACTGCCTATGTCCAGTCAGGAACTTAAATTGTCCGTTATATTTAAATCACAACTGTCACGCTTGGACAGTTGTATGAAATGAAATGAAATAAAATGAAATTGTTTATTCTGTAAATGAAATGGCTATATCACGGCAATTTGACGTAGGATATCAATTAGCAATTATCCCTAAAAAAATAGTAGGTACTGTCTTTTAATCATAAAAGTCATCTGAAGAAAAAACCCTGAAAACTGTGCTTCCTCCAATCAATAGGAAGTATGAAAGTAAGGTCGGTACCAATCCTAACTAATATTATAAATGCGAGAATGAGTTTGTTCGTTACGCTCTCACGCTAAAACGGCTGAGAAGATTTGAACGAAATTTGGCACATGGTTATGGGTAGACCATGACCTGGAACAGGACCTTGCCTTTATATAAATTACCAAAAGTCAATAATGAATATGGTAAAATGGCCTGGACGTATGCTCTTCCAAACATTTTGAATAAGTTACCAAAGAACATAGCTAAAAAATTAGAAAATAAAAAAGGTTTACAAATTAAAAACATATTAAAAGCATACTTTACCGTGGAAAAGTTTACAATGTGGGAGGGGCCTACGTGTGGGTCCACTATCAGTCAAAGTCGCTTGTGAGTAACGCATTATGTTTAGATAACCCACATAATCTTTCTATAAAAGATTAAGCGTTATTGTACTGTAAAAATATGTCTCTTTTATCTTGAAGTAAATAGTTTGAAATTTATTTATTTATTTTTACATAGGAAACTTTTTATTCCGACACTCCCACGGAATCGAGACTTATGCGGGTGAACCCCGGAGCACACGCAGCTAGTGATATTATAAGTAAAAAGAGGTAGATACATAGGTTACCTACCCAACATTCGATCTTCAAAAACGGCACAATGTCACACTATTAGATGACACGTGGAAGTAGGACGGCATGTCGTAATTATCGGGAGTGAAAAGGAGACAAAAATAAGAAAATGTGGCTTATTAGCGAAATGACGATCCACTTACGAAGCGTGTATAACCTAACTAGCTCTTTTTACTTGTAATAACATTAGTAAAATAATTCTCTCTCCACTTTAAAATCTCTCATGAATTGAACATGGAGTTTTCATATTAGTTACATAATTAAAGAAAAACAGCAAACGAAAATAAGTAAGTAAAATAAACATAATGTGCACTCATTCGCTCATCATTTCCAGTAAAATAAACACAATTCAGCAAAGACTAATTAATACATTAACAGCTAAAGGTTACCGATACTTAATTACTCGATTTGACTCGGTTAATTGATTAAATCGTTCTCGATTCCAAATTAAACGGTACAAATACGATTTCAGAGCAAATTGTGTTTGCACACGATATCGAACTGAGTCCATGTTTACATTGAAAGGTTCGTGTAATGGCTGCTTTTAAAATGATACTTGGTTGAAGGTTTAAAGGTGAAATAAATATGTTTGACTAGAAATAACTGCCTTGGTAGGTTACTCTAAGTGACTCTCAGCTTCTATAAATAAGCGTCTTTATTACACCTTTGAATGGGTTATAATTTGAGCTCGTGGCTAAGTAATAACAGCCGCACGGGTCGATCTATCAGGTTAAGCCACGCTTGCCGGGGTTGGTCCGTGGATGGGTTACCGTGCCTCGGAAAGCACGTTAAGGCGTTGGTCCCGGCTGTCATTCGTGAATTGTTTACAGTCGTTACGGGTCGTCAGAAGCCCGAAAATCTGACAACCAATCTTGCCAAGGGGTATCGTATTACCCAGTTACTGTATTGTGGAGGTCAGATAGGCAGTCGCTTCATGTAAAATACTGGTATTCAGCTGCATCCGGTTTGACTGGAAGCCGACCACAACATAGTTGGGAAAAGGCTAGGTAGATGGGTGGGTTATTAATAGCCTTTGTTTAGATTCTATGATAAAGAGTTTTACTGTATTGTTTAAACATAATCTTCTGGAAAATACAACTAATTGTTCAGGCAAGCTTTGTTCCTATAAACAAGTTCAACAATATCAAGATCCTCTATTATCCGTCTCGTAGATTGAAAATTAGCCCTTAATAATATAATAAACATGAAAAGGTTTACGAGATAAATCATCAGTTCCCACATTTGGCGGCAACTCACAATGGGCCCGCGGCCCTCTTCCCTCCTCCGGTGTTATGCGAGTGACGATAATCTCACCTCGACAAGACGGGAATGCGAAATGAAGTGCTTTTGCCATACCAAAAAAAAACAAAAACAACCTTTTGAATTTCGAATGCTAATCTCTGATTTTATTTAAAATTCTATTCTTTTAATCACGTAAGTGGCTGGATGTGATTTTACTTGCGTGAAAAGGGCAAAGACAAAAAATTAACTGGAAGTGAGATATTTAGATAACCAGGATCAGTCTATTATTAAATAATGCACCGTTTATAAATCTCGACGACTAGTTTTCTGGTTTGTTAATGCGGCAATAGAGGATTCAGGATATAGTCAGTTTACTCTGACGGTCTGACCTAGGCGACAAATCTGAGATTGTTGAGAATTGTTACAAACAACAAGATGGGGTAACACTTGTTTACTGAGGATTCTATTGCATAATAAATCATTTTCTTTTAATTAACCGACTTATTAATTTGTACCTTAGGTTTTATTTATCCTATGTAGGGCAGGTGCTACAAACGAAATTAAGAAGCAATTTAAAATTTCGATATTTATTTAAGAGGACGTGCGTTTACGCGGCTGTCACTTAAGTGTTGTAACTTGGATACAATCGCCGAATTCATATTAAAAACTAATCCGAAATTCGCTTGATTGATCGAATGCTACCCGAGTATTTTTTCTACCAGCCTAAATGATGTAAGGTTCGCTTTTGTAGACAACATTTACAGCAAAACTTTTTTTTTAAATCTCATAATCTTCTTTTGTTTATAAGGATATCAGTGCAGTTAGAATATAAAGCTTGTTACTTTAAAGACATATTGGCCTTACACTGCATTTTAAATAAAATAAATTGTTTGTTACTATATTACATTATTTTTTTTGAGTCAGGTGGGGCTACGTAATAACAGCCGCACGGCTCGATCCATCAGGTTAAGCTACGCTTGCCGGGGTTGATCTGTGGATGGGTGATCATCTTTACATACCGAGACTCCTACGTGGCTCGGAAAGCACGTTAAGCCGTTGGTCCCGGCTATCATTTGTCGATCTCTGACGTCAGAAGCCCGAAAGTCTGACATACAGTCTTACCAAGGGGTATCGTATTACCCAGTTACTATGGGTTGTGGGGTTCAGATAGGCAGTCGCTCCATGTAAAATACTGGTATTCAGCTACATCCGGTTAGACTGGAAGCTGACCCCAACATAGTTGGGAAAGGGCTAGGCAGATGATGATTGTATTTCATTTATAGGCGACTTCCCCGGTTATTATTAAATTCTAAGTTGAAAAGTTTTGTTTTCCATAAACACAGAATGATAGGTGATTCGACCTGCTACTTGAACGGGAATTCGCTTCTTTGCAAAATTAATTCTTACTCAAACATATCGTGTCAATAATTTTAAAAGGGATATCACGTCTTTGCTAAACAGACAAAAAATAAGATTTGATAACTTTTTTCATAAAAAAATATTGCCATAATGTGAAGGTTATGGTTGCAGCGCGGATGCGGTCGGCGGTGGGTGTAATACGGTAATGACACGACAATATAAATAGGATTAGTGTATCAGGACCCCACGCGCGCAGACAGGACGAGCCAATACACGCACTGGCACTGTGGTCCGACACGGACTACACTGTGGACACAAATAAATGAAACAAAATTAATCATTATTAATAGCAATCACGTCATTTGGCTGAAATAGGTTTTTATTTTTATTTTTTATTGTTTGTCTTTTATATAGATTATTTTCTATTTTGTGAATGTGAGAACTTTGTAGGCTTATTGGACTGTAGATTTACTGAACATCTATTTTGTTAAGTACCTGGTACTTACTTGTTGAAAGGCCTACATTGTCCTCCCATGCCTACTAATACTGTAATTTGAAAATATTGTAAAAGCCAATTATTTTTAAAAGAGTAACCGTGGAGTTTCTTGCCGGCTCTTCTCCATAGGAAACGACCAATTGGAACCGTGCACCTAGCTTCTGACGTTTCATAAGTGCCTATGTAGGTTTATGTGAAATAAAATATTTTGATTTTGAATCGGATAAGAAAACTGTCCAGCTTGATTTTTTTCTTTGTTCAAAATAGAGTAGACATTTTACGTATCCTGAAATCATCATCTGCCTAGCCTTTTCCCAACTATATTGGGGTCGGCTTCCAGTATAACTGGATGGCGCGGGATACCAGTTTTTTACATGGAGCTACTGCCTATCTGAGCTCCACAACCCGCTGGATAATACAATACCTCTTGGTAAGGCTGGTTGTCAGACTTTCGGACTTTCTGAAAACACGAAAATACTGTCAAAGATCCACGAATGACAGCCGGGACCAACTTTTTAACGGACTTTCCGAGACACAGAGGAGTTTCGGTATGAAAAGATGGTCACCCATCCACGGACCAACCCCAGCAAGCGTAGCTTAACCTGACGGATCCACCCGTGCGGCTGTTGCTAATTAGCTACGAGCTGCTCGAGCCTTTGCTAAAATGTAAAACAAAATACTCTGCAAAATTCAAGATTTTATCGCAGCAGAGTCGAGTTTCGTGCAAAACTTAGATGTTTGCCTCTCCATCATGTTATCCCTTAATGAAAAGGTGTAACCGTTAAGTAGATTGGCCGTCTGATGTTTTATAATCCGACCCAGATTAACACAGAAAGTTTATTAAATGTAATACTAGCGACCCGTCCCTGCTTCGCACAGTTTTTACGACTTGACAAAACATCGAGATTTCTTTATTACCTATATGAAAGTTTATTTAATATACAGGGTTATTGGTAAAACACCAGCAACCTCTTAAGGAGTCATTGTACTCATCATTATGAACAACTTTTACTATGGGAACAAATATGAAATCGCGAAAAAAAAACAGCTGTTCAGTACATTTATGTTCGCATAACTCGCCAAAATGCACGGAGCAGCTGTTTTTTTTTCTCGATTTCATATTTGTTCCCATAGTAAAAGTTGTTCATAATGATGAGTATAATGACTCCTTAAGAGGTTGCTGGTGTTTTACCAATAACCCTGTATATTACACAAAATAATGTTTTATTATATTATTATTCGTTTATTTATTTTCATATTCAAAATTTGTGGTCCGCTAGTATCGGCTCAAGCTACCAGTGGTTAGAGCTCCAGAGAACTCCTCACGATGCGAGCCGTATCGAGAAGTACTGCCTTCTGAATCAGGCCCTTGATCCAACTAACTAATGAAAGCCTCGAGAGATGTTGATCGAGGCTTATTATTTATTACAATAAATATATATATATAAGGTGTATCTTTTCATACACACGAACATCCCTACATTTTGACCAGCTATGTGAACATACATGTTTTTTTTTCGCGATTTCAGTGTTGGTCCCATAGTGAAAGTTGTTTATATTCATGAGTACAATGACCCCTTAAAAGATTTCGTGTATGAAAAGATACATCTTATATAGTAAACATTCCGGAATCATTTATCTAAATGATGGCGAAAAATGC
Source organism: Lithophane ornitopus (assembly GCA_948473465.1). Classification (NCBI taxonomy): domain Eukaryota; kingdom Metazoa; phylum Arthropoda; class Insecta; order Lepidoptera; family Noctuidae; genus Lithophane; species Lithophane ornitopus. The sequence continues at coordinate 12,799,082 of OX419632.1, read as the reverse complement.
ATCAAAATCCGTTGTGTAGTTTAGAAGAACGATGCGGTCACACGGACAGACACGAAAATCGTCGTAATTTATAATATATATAATAGTAAGCGTCCGTTTCTGTGAATTTTAGTGTTAACAGAATTAGTTATTATAATATTATTAGAAGGTAATGGGTTCATGTAAAACCTTGTGTTGTTTTTAGCTTTGATAGTTTTCGTTGTAAATTATGAAAAGGTGTTAAATGTAAAGTACATATTAATTTGAAAGGATTGAAGTTTCGTAGAATGATTATGAATTAAGTAGGTAATCTAAGTTTTATTTAAATTCTAGAAATAAATATGTATATTGTATTATTAACAGTAAATTGTTATACAACTATTTATACTAGGTACTTAATTAAATGACTAACAAACAAATTATTCAAATAAATTCTAGAATAGTAGTTAGTCGGACTAATTTTAAGTTGTCAGTCTTTCCTCTATATGACAAAACAATAAAGACAATAATCTTTAGATATATTATTTTTGTCCAGAAAAATATCTAGTGGTCACACAGTGTGCTGACGTCAGTCGCAGCATCGAATGCGCCCGCGCATCGTTTAGCCGATTCATTGCTCCATTAATGTCATTTATACCGACGGCTCGTCTACACGTGGGTCTCTAGTTATATGTGCAATTGAATTTCATTGCCATTTTCCTCTCGCAAATAAAGTTTTGTTAGTGTGCGGATTCTGATTAAAAAAACATTTAAATAATTCAAGTTGTATGTCAAAAAAATACACTTTAGGTAATTTAAAATAAAAAAGGGTGACATTTCAAAATAAAAAAAGTGAAGTGGAATTTTTATGTAGGTTAAATTCTTTTTCAATTTAATAAAAAAGTTGTAATACCGAATAATAATTATGGCATCATGATTATTTATAATAAGGTAATATTTATCAAAATGTTGGTTATGCATGTTTACTTTCGCCTATATAAATATTTTCATTTAAAACGACGTGCTATTTTTTTCTCTACTTTTTTAACTGAAGCTATCATGTAATTTATAAATGGTTATAAATTCTACCCCCTTTTTAATAATCGGAGAGTAAACAAAACATACACCAGTATTATCATTGACTGTTTATATCCATGTAAAGTCCATGGAGTTTCTTGCCCATTCTTCTCCATAGGCTACCTATTATGCTTTGAAATGGGCAACTAGCTTCATATTTCGATTTATTGGCAAGGACACTACCAGCCGCATTACCAGTAGTGTCGTTTACAATTAACGACACTACCAAACCTATTTTGTATTAAATTGCACAGTCAACACAGCAAACTTCAAAAATATAACTCTTTATTTACTACTAAGAAAATCATGAAATTTATATTTTTACGTGATACCGTCACAACTAAATCTCTCACATACAAACACACAAAATTTCTAAAAGAGGTAGTTTTTTTTACCAACTTCAAAAAGGAGGAGGTTCTCAATTCGATTGCATGTTGGTTATTTTTTTGTTTGTTACGCGATTTCTCCGTCAATTGTGGAAAGATTACAAAAAAAAAAATGTTTGAAAGGGTATGTCTATGCTCTCGAGGTGGTCCCATTATGTAGGGTAGGTAGGTAGCTAGGGTAGGGTAGGTAGGGTAGGTGCGCCTTAGATAAGTACTTAGTGCTACCCGTGCGAAGCCGGGGCGGGCAGCTAGTGTATATTAAAACTAGGTACCTATAAAATTGATCGCATAAATCTAGCGAGGTCCTGCTAGATGCCCCTTCTATTATTGAACTGTAATCGTTGCTTTACTCGGTATCATTGCGGTGTAGACGCGGTTCCGGCGTGGCACCGGCGCCGGTGCGGCTTCGGCGTGTTGTACATGAAGCCTACAAAAATAAAACTCAATATTGAAACTCAGACTTAAAAACAACGCGTGAAAAAATTTCAAGTGACCGTCTGTCACTCTCTCTTATCTTACTTTATCAAGTGCATGACCTAAGGTATCTCATTGCTTACGAGTACTTGCATATGTAATTTGAGGGATTCCCTCGAATGCCCTCGATTTCCATCGGATCCCCTCTTCAGATTCTGACTTGGTCATAAAGGGTCACCACGAGAGCATACCCTTTCAAACAAAAAAATATTTTTTTATAATCGGTCCACATTCGACGGAGAAATCGCTTAACAAACAAAACAAAAACAACATGCAGTCGAATTGAAAACATACTCCTTTTTTAAATCGGTAAAAAAAAAAAACTACAATTTTTGGAATTTTTGTCTGTTTATATGTGAGAGATTTAGTTGTGACGGTATCACGCAAAAAGATTAATTTCATGATTTACTTAGCAGTAAATAAAGAGTTATATTTTTGAAGTTTGCTGTGTTGACTGTACAATTTAATACAAAATAGGTTTGGTAGTGTCGTTAATTGTAAACGACACTACTGGTAGTGCGGCTGGTAGTGTCCTTGCCAATAAATCCATATTTCCGACTGACCTACCCCTTGACAGTTCAAAAGTGCCTGTAAATGGTTTAATTGAAATAAATACGTTGAGTTTGAGTTTAACCATACTTATTTCGAGGTGAAAGTTTCCTTCTACTCCAGGTTTATTATTATGGGGGCTAGATTTTAAGATAAACTTCTAACTCCTAAGTTTCCAATGAAACTATCTGTCTTAAACATTTTTAACAATATAAGCTGTCATACCTTTGCGTTTGATGACGCATCTGACAACCTGCTGCAGTGGCTAGCATGTCGTACGGTGCACTGCAAGCTAGCAATTTATTCATCGAAATTAATTGATTTATGGCCAGCACGTCCTTACTAGTGTCACACTGTGCGATCGCGCTCTTGCAAAATACAATTTAAAAAAATTGCTTGCGACTGAGTAGTTTTTTGCAAGGTTAGTTTTTGCAAGGAATACTCTTTTTGATATGCATTAGCTTGACTAAAATCCTATTCAATTATTTTTGGCGTCCCAGAAATAGTCCCAAAGTTAGTACATATTCATGTATGATAAGGTTAATTAATAATAATTTTTAATTGGGATGAATTATTGTATTGTAATTAATTTATATATTTTTTATTTATTAATATTCAAGTATAGTAAGTACATACCTACGATAGTAGTTTGGACGGTGATCTATGGATCGTCCAAATTAGGATGAATCAGAGTTGCACATTTTCACAATTATTTAAGGTACCTAATGTAGTACTCAGTGATAAAAAGACTAGACTTGGATTGTATATTTTATTTAAAATGTTAATAAATTTAACTACTAAAAAAAAAAAGAAGAAAAATCGTAATTTCAATAAACTATTGTTTGGCAAATCAAAAAAAAAAAAAAGTGATAAAAATGAATTACTTAATTGAAAAGTAACAATACACGAAAAAATAATGAAAAATTTGTTGTGAAAAATAGGCAATAATACAAAAATCATCTTAATAAAAACAACTTTTTAATTTTGATCAACATAGATATTTTTACAATTTCAAATATTTTGATGCAGATCCATTTAAATGCGGGATGGTGATACATCACTATTGTGATAGAGCTCACAAGTGTGACCGATGTCGGCCATTATTCATAAGATCTACAGTTACTGAAGACAGATTGCTGTCTGTCATATTTCGTTGTGTTATTTATTAGAACTTAATGGATCTGTGTAACATCGCTTTTGAATAGTTAATATCATATAGTTATTGTACGTGTTCATTGAGGTCTCAAAAGTTTTTAATAACAATTTTTTCTAATATGCTCAACGTAATGTGGGTGGAATATTGGTACACCTCAGCTTAATCCTTCGGGGAATACAGGCGATGTTTTGTGATGTTCAACATAATATGTGATCTGTTTTTCTGGAAATTACTTTTGACAAGGTCGTGCGTGATGGCCCAGTGGCTAAGGCCTCGCCCTCATGCATGAGGTTCGGGGTTCAAATCCGGGCAAGTACCAATGTAAATTTTTCAATTCATATCAATCGACACCGGAGAAAAAAACCGGCCAAGTGCGAGTCGGACTCGCGCACGAAGGGTTCCGTACCATTATCTATAAAAACGGCAAAAAAATCACGTTTGTTGTAAGGGAGCCCTCTTAAATATTTATTTTATTCTGTTTTTTAGTATTTGTTCTTATAACTATCATGGTTCATGAGCGGACCTTTAGTATTTGTTGTTATAACTATCACGGTTCATGAGCAGATGGACGGACAGCGGAGTCTTAGCAGCAATCAGCTGTTCCCTAAATTTATGTTCGCAAAACTCGTCAAAAGTGTAGGGAACAGCTGATTTTTTTTCGCGATTTCTGTGTTGCTCCCTTAGTGAAAGTTGTTCATAATGATGAGCACAATGACCCCTTACGAGCATTAAAACGAATAAAATGTAACCTTGTATTTACAATTAAATAAGACAGGTCTTTACATTCTAGAGCTAAGCTCAAATTAATTACAGGGTTAGCAACCCGCACCTCTCCTACATCACCCGCCTTAAGACGCCGCACGATTAAAATTCCGTTTTCACCTGTTCATCTGACACAATTCATACTTAATGCACAATCAGACCGCGATCGCGCGGGTTAAGTAACGGCCTATGATCACAAGCGAATGCCGTCTCAATCACTTCGCAATTGCGTACACTTGTAAGGGTGCGCACACATCTTATAGCACGCGAATTGTTTTTCGAAACCGCGCGGGTTAAAGACAGTTCGCGCGGTACTTTCGTTTGTGTTTGCATCGCACATGTGATTTTTTTACAGGTACGTGCATGTTTGTCTATGCATAGGCCACTTTATTTGTTTTCTTGAAATGTATAATTGCAGTAAAACATTGTTTTAGAGTCTTCATTGATTAATTTCCTAATAATAGTTACTAACCACCACATTTCAAAAGTGTTCAGAATCGATAAATATTATTTTTCGCAAGCGACACATAGAATATGCATGTATAACCGCGCGGGTCACATACACGCGCTGCATTCCTTTGAATTCACACCGCGCGTGAATTGATCACGCGACACCGCGGTCACGCTCGTAAGTGTGTGCACACCCTAACTTTAAATTCATTGCGCATGCGACGCTGAAGGATTCGATTCGTCGCCTTATTATTACGCGGTGTCATTTCTATGTTAATGCCGATAGTATTAGATCGTTGTAAATGCTGTTGTGATATTGTTCTGAATGCGTGTCGGTATTTTTGAGATTGTGCGACTTTCTATGACATTCTATCACGAAGCTATGTCATGAATCTTGATTTAGAATGGATTGATTAGATTCTGATTTCAACTTAAAACTAGTTCTCAATCGAGATTGAGATAGAGATTGTTAAGCTTTTACATAAATGGGACAGTTTTTTCGTGGTGTGAAAATATTTTCACGTAATTGGTCAACTGGTTATAAGAGACAATGAAGACACTGCATATACTAGTAGAGCAGCAGCAGGAGCAGTGGTGGCCCAGTGGCAACGGCCGCGACTTACAAGTTGAAGGTCGTAGGTTCTAACCCTGACAGGCTCTTTACTATGTGTAATTTATTTCATCACCACTGCTCTCAAAACGGTGAAGAAAAACATCGAGAGGAAACCGGTATGTCCTAAAACCAAAAAATTCGAAGACATGTGACATCTAACAACCCGCACTGGGCCCGCGTGGTAGATTACGGCCCGCTCCCTCTTACAGAGAGGAGACCTGTGTCCCAGCAGTGGGAACATTATAGGCTGCCTTAGGCTGATTATAATGCGCTAGCTAGGCATTCTACTCTCAATATATTGTAACAATATTCTGATTTAAAAGAGTGTCCGTGGAGTTTCTTGCCCGTTCTTCTCCATGGGTACCTACTACGCTCAGCTTCATCTTTCTGACTGACCGACCCCTTGACAGTTCAAAAGTGCCTGTAGGTAATTGGTTTATTTGAAATAAATGCTTTGAGTTTGAGTTTCTTGTTAAAGATATTTTCATGCTTGTGTCTGTACGTATTTCTGTTAGATAATGGATATTAGTTTTTGGAAAACTGGATACTCGCCGTGTATCCAGACTTTCAAATGTTATTTTTTTCTCACCAGTGTTTATTTTTGTTGTTTCAGCTGGCGAGCGGTGGCGGTGGCGGCCGCGGCCTGTTCTGCTACCACTGTCCGCCGAGCTTGCCGCCGCACCAGCATCGCCTGCCCACCTTGGAGTATCCCTTCACAGCCTCTCACCCTTGTGAGTATCATCTATACTCTCTCTGCTTTATTTCTTACTAGCTGTTGGCCGCAACTTCGTCTACGATCCAAGATGAAACGTTGCCTATGTCCTTCCTCGGGATGCCATCTATCTCCTTGCCAAATTTGATTGAAACCCATTCAGAGGCCCTAGTGTGAGTTTATTTTAACCATCACGACTTTACGCATCGACCGCGTTTTGCGCTCCGATTGGCCCGTCACTAGTGAAGGCCAGTGAAGGGCCAATCGGAGCGCCGAACGCGGTCGATGCGTAAAGTCGATATAGTTATAAGAAACTCACACTAGGGCCTCAGTGGTACAGGCGTGAAAAAAAAAAGTTGCGAATAAACGCTTAATCGCAAAAATAATTTCTGGCTATTGTCTCATAAGAATACTTTATAAAGAGTAAAAAATGCGCATAAATGCGCGCTATGAATGGTATAATTTCAACTATAAACGAATAACGAGCGGAATATTAAACCAACTCCCTGTTTTAGTCCATAAATCGACTTAAAATTTAAAGTTTCAAGTGGCAGGATAACCGCATAGTCCAGGAGTCGCGTCGATTTCACTTATCGGCACAAACTTGTGTAACTCGGTTAGCGGGCCGGCTCCGGGCCTAATGGCGTTATTCTTAGTTAAAGCTCCTTGTCTAGTTACCGATTTACAACACGGATATGTTTCTCGATTTGATAAAGATTATTGATACTGGTTGGAAATTTTGTGGAGTTTTTAAATGTCAGACTTCGTTTTTTTTCTGTTCTCTGGTTATGTTTGAAAGTGGAATTTATTTTTGAATTTCGGATCTCCTTATATTTAACTTACGTCACGTTGAAATTAGTCTACAAGATTTTTGTATCCAACTTAACTAAAGGTCACGATCCACCAGGGTGAAGTCCATTTTGTAATACCGCAATTTTTGTTCCAACTTTTTTGTTATTTATATATACTTTATTGTACACCACATAAATATATAACAAAAAAAACTACAAAATATACAATGGGCGGCCTTATCGCTTTCCGCGATCTCTTCCAGGCAACCTTGGAATGGATAGTGATTATCGTATTTTATGGTACTAACTAAAACAGCAGCCAGAAAGTAAGTTTTAAGTACTTTAATTACCTACTTTTAATTTGGGACCCTCTCATCTTATTCTATTCTTCACCACGTGATTTTATTGCTACCTACCGAAAACTCATTTTCTTATTAGTTTTGTTTCGGAAATTAATTAGGACAAAATAGGGAAGTTACCTACTTATAAGAAAATGTACTTTCTTAGTTTAAGTTAAAACTCGGCAAAGTTCTTATCGAATCGGCGAACGGGTTAGAAAAAACCCTCAAAAGGCAAAAATCAGTTTCTTACCAATCTTACCCCAACTGACTCGCGTGCCTAAGGGGTGGTAATGTGCTAATGAATAGAGAAGGCAGGCCGGGGGTGTCGCGGGGTTACCGCGGGGGCGCGCGGGGGCGGGGGCGCCGGCCGGGGGCGCGGTGGGCGGTGCTCCCCGGGGATTGGTCGCCGGCGGCGCCATCTATTATTCATAAAATAGTTTTTGAGTCGCGCCGCCGGTCGCTTTAACACGGTTATTTCGACTAACTTAATAAGTATCATGTCACTTTTGATTACTCCCTCAGCGTCACAATTTTTTACTTAGCGCAACAGCGATCAAAGGAACCGTAATAGAGTTATGAAGTAGCGTTATTTCATTAGGGTCCTCGAAAATGACAGTCTGTCCGTCCGTAATTACGTAAAAGTATTAATTTTTAAAATCTATTAACGTATTGCGGGTGTACTTACCCGCTGGTGCTTAAGGTGGGGGGTTTAAAGTAGGGGGGAGTTTTAAAGCGCTGAGGATAAAAAAGCTAGTGGATAAAAAAGCGGCTTAAACGAATCTATTAAAAATGTATAAGGCAATTTCCAGCGCGATGTCGGAGCGGGCGCTCATTAGCGCGCAATCACACCGACGCGGCGCGATGCGGTGCGGTCGACGTTCACCTTTATTAATTCTACATTGTATGAGAATGTGTGTTTAATTAGCTGACGAGCTGAATGGGTTATGTTTTTATTACCTTGGGGTGTGTGCACATAACAAACATGCATACTATATCATATGTAGGTATACATACAAGACATCACGCCGGTTTTCTCCAAAGAGGTAGTAGGTAGAGGTGTAAGCATATAGAACACTCGCATTTCACAAACAACAAACAATTCAATTCAAACAAGTCTCGATCCCGTGGGATTATCGGAATAAAAAGTATCTTATGTGTTAATCCAGGTTATAAACTATCTGTTTGCCAAATTTCATCCAAATTCATTCAGTAGTTTTTACGTGAAAGAGTAACAAACATCCATCCATCCATACTTACAAACTTTCGCGTTTATAATATTAGTTAGATTTGTTTGATCGGTCACAAATCCATAGCGCCTTCACTCTGGGTTGTTACTGAGACATTACCCAGAAATATCCAACAACACTTTATTTGACCCGGGGATCGAACCCAGCTCAGGAGTCACGCTTACACTACTAGACCGACGGGGTAGTGCCTTATAGGTAGTAGGGCAGGCAATTATATGTATGTAAGCCAGTCAGCCTTAAGGCTACGGCTACCCTACCTCAGATATTATCTCGCTCGCACCATCAGGCGCGGTCGCATCCCAAGATTTTGGGGGGGGGGTCACCATTGGTGCCGAGGAATATTTTTAGGGAAATGGTCACCTAATTTGATAAGTACGTACTCTAAAAACTTTTTTTTTACCTATATGCCCATCGGGGTCACTGTGGTTCAAGTACCTACAGTTTTTAGTTAGTAAAGCACGTAAATCAGGCAGTCTCTCGACAGCTTGAATGATTTTGGGGGGGGGTCATGACCCCCAGGACCCCTCGGACCGCGCCTGCGCACCATACTACTCGCGGCCTAAGTGAGAGCGAGACAGAGTGGGGTGCTGGCGGCTCTCAAGCTTCGAATAGTTTAGGTAATTGCATTTTGCGGTGAAAAAAAAACAAAAACATAAGAACTGCTTTAATTATAGTTAGTTCAGTTACTAAGCAAAGTTTCATGCTCTAATTTGAAGTATTTTTTGAATAGGTACCAGCGGTTTATAGTTTTAGAGGTAACTTTGGTTTTTTTTTTTATCGAGAAGTGTGTTTTGGACAAACATAGGACCTAGTATCAATCTTCAACTTTAACATATATTTATTTCAAAATTAATGCTGCAATATTTTCGGCATAACGGAGGAACATGCTAAGCAATTTGAGGTAGGGTAGAACCTTAACCGTTCCCACAGCTGAGACACAGGTCTTCTCTTTGTGAGGCACCACGCGGGCCCATTACGCGTTGTTGAATGGTACATGTCTTAAAAATTTTGGTCCTAGGACATGCCGGTTTCCTCAAAATGTTTTACTTCACCGTTTTGAGAGTACTGGTAACTCAAACTCAAAACATTTATTTCAAATAAACCAATTACAGGCACTTTTGAATTGTCAAGGGGTCGGTCAGTCCGAAAGATGAAGCTAGTTGCCCATTCCAAAGCGAAGCGTAGTAGGGTCCTATAGAGAAGAACGGGCAAGAAACTCCACGGACACTCTTTTAAATCAGAATATTGTTACAATATATTGGTTACATCATTTATGTTGAAATTATACATGTGAGTACACTGTAGAGAAACGTGCACGTTAAAAGCGTCCGTAACTAAACGATAAAAAAAGAAACAAAACAATTCAAAAATTAAAATAAGGTAATGACATGACATAAACACACACACACACCAACAGCATCCTGGCTATGGTAGCAAGCAGGCTAGATTGTGCGTTTGTGAGCCACTGCTGCAAGGTATCGGCTGGGCCTGTCACCTTGCAGCGGTGATGTCTCAAATTATTTCTGTGTTTTATTGTCAATGTTTTACTAACATATTTTACTAACAATATAAGTATTGTTGCTTGATTTAAATGAATAAAATAAAATAAATAAATAAAGTAAAGTGCCTGCCCGGGTTCGAACCCACGACCTAATGACACGTAAGTCAGCGCCATTACCACAGGGCCACCACTGCTCTCACGTAAGTATGCATTATTTAAATTAGGTAGGTATATTGTGCAGTAAAACCAAATGAAATATGAGAAATTTAGTTAGCATAGAATGATATAATAATTTCAAGTCAGAGTGTATTTCATTTCACATGAAAGCCACTTAAATTCTCGTTTCGTAGTGCTACTATTTAGTTAGTATTTCACATGTAAATTGTGTAATACATAGATACAAATTCTGTTATATTGGATTAACAAGTTTGTTGTCAGTGCGTCTGCTATGAAAGTTAATTTTCTGTTTGTCTGCCAAAAACAAAGTTGTTAAGTTGTACTTTTAAATCTGTTTTTTTTTTGCCAAAATTTTGTTAACACACTTTTTTGTAAAAGGTTTTTGTATCATAGTGACAGCAGAACACTGGGACTGGTCCACTCAAATCGTTGTGGTTCTTTCCTCAAAATACCATTTCAGACATTAATCTACATAGTCCTCATATGGCTTGACCAAGATTATGTCTGGACCTAAAAAGAGACTGCGACCTCTGAATTTGTTTCGGCCTTTCTTCTCAGAGTAGTCAGATAGGAAATGCCGACCAAATCTAGTTTTTTTTTTTTTTTAATATGACGTGTAAAAGGGATTCCGATATCCTATTTACAGAATAAACAATTTCATTTCATTTCATTTCCTAGTTTGGGAGTCAGGGTTACTCTATCTGTATAACCTTTAATTCACTGAAATTCATGTGGCCTCGTCTTAAGCAATGTTGAAGGTTTTTGTATAAGTAGGTGAATAAAGATTTTTATTTATTTATTGACCGAGCGAGCGTAGCGAGCGAAGCGTCTGCATCAAGTCTGGCAAAATCGGCAAGTTTGTCAGTTTGTACGTACTCGTCTACAGGTCGTATTTTACAACCGATCTGGACGAATTTTGGTGTACAGGTATAACGATTTTTTTGTAATTTTTGGTCGTCGGGGATTTTTATTGGAGGGCTACTTCCTCCAAAATGGGACAACCATCCTCATCGAATCTCATAAGGCGGAGATATCCAGAAGCCCCCTTCTTCTGGATATCTCCGCCTTATGAGATTCGATAAGGATGGTTAGCCTATGTCCTTTTCCGGGTCATGGTCTACCCATGTGCCAAAATTCATCCAAATCCGTTCCGTTTTAACGTGAAAGCGTAACAAACAAACAAACAAACTCACTTTTTATCCCGATAATAATCCCACGAGATCGCGACTTACATGGGTGAAACCGCGGGGCGCAGCTAGTATTCAATATTCAAATCACAACTGTATTTCTTCGACAGTTGTATAAAATGGCTGTAAAGGTGTGTCCAAATCTAAACATTGAAAGGCAAGAGCGCGGCAGAAACACGCGGCGTTTGCAGGACACATTTCTGAGGAGCTTTAGTTATATTCCATTTGAAATAAGATTACTTTAAGGATGGCATTAAAAGCTAAAAAAGTTACATAATACCAACTGTCTACTGCAGCTGCCATTTGTCGTGCCACCAACGCAATAGAAGTCAAAATCGGTTGAACGGACTGTAAAAAAGGCTTATTTAAATGTCTAATCTTATTTCAGATGGAGTATAGTTAAAAACTTTTGTGCGCGGCAGGTAGACAGAAGCGTTCGCGCGCGGCAGTCGTCCAATCAGAGGCTAAGCCGCGCGCGGCAGCCGCGCACAATTGCCTCTTTGTGTTTGGACACACCTTTACACGACAAATTGACGTAGGGTCTCAATTTGCTTCACAATTCATTTTCCTGAGTGTACCTATTATCTTATGACTATACAAGCCTTAACTAATGCCACAAATAAATTAAAATTGCCAAAAAAGTTAAGAGTTTCACCCCAAAAAATTCATAATACTTATAAATATCGAATTATTATCAGCACAGCGTTCCATTAAACGTGAAAGCTAGTTAATCCAGCCGGTTTCGTCCAACTTTTTCCGCTGCACTCAAGCTCAGACTGGACCCACTTCCGCCGGATGTGAAACACTTTTTAATTTCCGCTGTGGAGGGATTTTTCTACACCGAAGTTGATGGGCGCTCAATTATTCACATTCAATTAATGAAAATATTTATAATCTGTGTAATCTGGACGTTTAGGGTGCTGTCTTGTTGTAAATGGTGTATTTTAATCACGATATAATTAAATGATGATTAATTAACGGTATAATTAATAGTATAATAGACTTGTGTAAATATTGTATAATATCTTTTTGTCAATATGTATGCAATTTGGAAGTCTTGAATTTTGAATTTGTGATAGTCCTATCCTGGGGGTAATTGCGTAACACACTAACAGTAGTAATGGCTTTCATTTTGACAGTTCAACAAAATTCATTGCGTTATTTACATAGTTGAGCGGACTATTTTTTCGAACATGTGAAGCAATGGATTAGCAATATCCTTCAAAATTATTCAGATTGTGATTGAAAGTGTGTTACGAAATTAGACTGTTTCTTTTTTAAATAGAAAAATTTGAAATAGTATCGTTATAAGCAACCATTCACTAAATTACTATATTCAGTCAAAGCAATCATTTAAAAATATTAACAGCATTCACTAGTTTAAGGTACCAGTGCAATTAGCAATCAACTCAATTAATTACTTTAGTCCAGTTCATCAACTAAAAGATAACTAACAAAACAAACACAATTTGTTAAATAAAATAAAGCCGAGCGCACACGTTGCGACTAAAGCGAATAACAGAATTAATTCACTGAGTGAGTCGCAACGATACAAATTGGACCAATTAATTCATGCTATTAGGTCGTTAGAGTAGTCTGTATCATATATGTATTTGAAATACCATCAAAACTTCAAACCACTGACACTATATGTGACGGAAAAGCCCAATGGGCGACCTTTTTATAACAAAAGATGATTTCTTTCAGTATTAGAAAGTTTTTAACAGGAAGAATCTCTATTTTACACAACATTGAAGGCTCCATCCATACTATAATATTATAAATTCGAAAGTAACTCTGTCTGTCTGTCTGTTACCTTTTCACGCCTAAACCACAGAACGGATTTCGACAAAATTTGGCAAGGACATAGATGGCATGGATGGATGGGGCAGGACATAGGTTACTTTTTATCAACATACCACGCGGGTGAAGCCGCGGGTGGAAGCTAATTCAAAATAAAACCGTCACAAACGTGTGTGACATCACAAATTCGCGACTCTAAGCGAATAACACATTTAATTCGTTGAGTGAATCGCAACGGTACAAATTGGACCAATTAAAGCGGTCCATTAGGTCGTCGCTGCCTTGCTTTGAAGTTATGCGACATAAGTTTAATGCGCGCTTTTTATTATCAACGAATTGATTTCCGTGGTGGGTACAGGTTGAGTGGTGTTCAAAAAATATGTTATTTTGTTTGAATTTAAGCTTATTTGCCTTTCAATAAGGATTTAATTTCTGTAAGGCGTATTGAGCAATTATAAAGAAAGAATAATATTTATTTGGACACAGAGAGATTAAAAAATAAAAAGGGAATATATAGTTTTAACAACAATGTGTGCCTCACGGCCGCGCTATAACGATTCATTTCAGAATTCTTCTTCTTTCAGAAGATTTCAGCATTAATGTCAGACAACTGCAGCAGCTGTCTGACACTGGTTTCAGACAATTTTCATTGCTTAAATAATTACCGACGGTTGGTTACGATACGATAATCCTACTAATAATATATTATAAATGTGAAAGTTTGTGTGTTTGGATGTTTGTTCCTCAATCACGCAAAAATGGTAAAACGGATTTGGATGAAATTAGGCTAACAGATAGTTTATAACCTGGATTAACACATAGGATACTTTTTATCCCGATATTCCAACGGGATTGAGACTTACGCGGGTGAAACCGCGGGGCGCAGCTAGTCCTAACTAATATTATAAATGCGAAAGTGAGTTTGTTTGTTTGTTACGCTTTCACGCTAAAACGGCTGAACGGATTTGGATGAAATTTGGCACAGGGGTAGACCATGACCTGGAATAGGACATAGGATACTTTATATACCGATATTCCTACAGGATCGACTCTTACGCGGGTGAAACCGCGGGGCGCAGCTAGTAATCTATAATTGAAAATTCAAATTATGAAGCTGCCATAAATATATTTTCTGAGTAGCTTTTGCCAGCCACTTCACCCGCATGAAAAGTCGAAAACAAATTGTATCCTAACCCAGTAGGTCATGGCCTACCTATGAACAGGGGGCTTAAAACGGTCACTTCATCAGAATCATAATAGGAAAATACTATTTATTTATTTTATTTTATTAAAACTTTATGCACAAGTAAAAAAAAAAAAACTGTACAAAGGCGGACTTAATGCCTGAGGCATTATTATGATTCATCGTAAATTGACACAAACTGACAATTCATAATATGATCAGCGTGCGATTCTTAATACGAAATAATTCATCTGTTTGACAGTTTTCTATGGAGATTCGTAAAACGGTCCACATAGTATGAATTGCTTTTGTGTCAAATTAGAGAAATTGCTAATGACAGCTGAAAATTCAGGAAATGAAATGCTTTTAAAGGAATTGCTAATGTGACCGTTTTAGGCCCACAGTAATTTGGTGTGATTGAGTAACAAACATACAAACTTTCACATTATATTATTAGTAGGTTATACAATGTTACTTACAACGTGTTTCAATGATAACTTTGCCGGCGCATTTGTTTATCTAAAATTTCATTAAAACAATAAATCCGGCAATGAAAAAACCGGCAGTTTTTACTAAACTACACGCATAATTAATCGAAATCTATTATCACGAACAAATAAAAGTAAAGTCATCGCCAGTAATACTACTATTACAGGCTATTAGGGGCAATCCTCGTCAACTAATGTTCGCAACAACATTACCCTAAGAATAATAGAAACGTTGGGGTGGACAGCCCTAGCGATTGTCACTCGATATATTACGTCACTGTAGGGTGGCCATATTTGAGGAAATGTTTAGCGATTGTAATACTAACTAATATTATAAATGAGAAAGTGAGTTTGTTTGTACCGCTTTCACGCTAAAACGGCTGAACGGATTTGGATGAAATTTGGCACATGGGTAGACCATGACCTGGAATAGGAGAAAGGATACTTTTCATTTTCCGTTGGATAATTTCTGACCTCCACGCGGGCGAAGCCGCGGGCAAAAGCTAGTAATTTTATAATCCATACTAAATTATTAATATTATAAATGCAAAAGAAACTCTGTGTCTGTCTGTTACCGTTTCATGTCTTAACGGTTAACTGAATGAACCACCTAATGAATTGAAACCGTTTAAACCAATCATTGAAAAGTACAGAAAAAAAACTAATCACTGCAAGAACAATGAGCATTCAAGTAGTTTAAAAAAATATAAAAAACAATATTTTTGGTTTTGAATTTTTTTTTTTACTACTTACTACTTGTTGTTAAACCGCGTACATTTCTAGATGCTACGTACGTATCACATTGAAAATTAACATGCCTACGAAAACCGTAGACGTGCTACGAATTTCGTAGCGCTTGCGTAGCAGTTTCGACTTGTATAGTTTGTGGCGTATACGGAACATCCTAACTAATACAGCGTAAGTGAGTTTGTTTGTTATGTTTTCACGCTAAAACGGCTGAATGGATTTAGATGAAATTTGACACACGGATAGACCATGACCCGGAGAAGGATATAGGCTACTTTTCATCTTTTCATTTTAAAAGAGTAACGGTGGAGTTTCTTACCCATTCTTCTCCATACGAAAACTACCTTTTGGAAGAGGCAACTAGAATCAGTTCTATTTCTCGGTTTTTGATGTTCAAAAGTGCCTTTTATGTGCCTATTTGAAATAAATTATTTGACTTTGACTTTGACTTTGACATCCTGAATCGCAGACGAAGTTGCAGAAAACAGCTAGTAATATAATAATTATGTGGTGGCGTAAAATAAAATGGTAATGGATTCGGTAGATTCTGTGATTAGAAAGTATTCCTGTAATAAAAGTTTACCGACTAACTGTTTGCTAAAAGTTTTGTTTTGATTGAACATAACATAACATAACATCACATATCATCACGCCTGTATTCCCCGAAGGGTAAGGCAGAGGTGTACCTATAGTACACCCACATTTCGCCAGTTATGTTTAAGTCCCATGTAATAGGGGGCGAGCCTATTACCATCAACCGGGCATGAATCCAGACTCCAGGCTGCCACTGAGAAATTCCAAATAGAAAAACCCAATAACACTTTTCCCGACCCGGGAATCGAACCCAGGACCTCATACTCAGCAGTAGCGCTTGTGACCACTAGACCAACGAGGCAGTATGAACAATCCATTATAAAATACAATAGACGTAGATATATTTAGTAACCTATTCCGCTTGACTATTCTTCAAGAGTCATAAAAAACCCTGTAAGAAATCGACACGTGTTTCACCTCTCAACGAGGCATCCTCAGGATGACGATTGACCAGTCGCAAACCAACGGACCCAAAGGACCAGCGTTTTGCGTCTAGCGCTCGGTGTGGTAACACGTCGCGTTCTGGTTACTAAACATATCTACGTCTATTGTATTTTATAATGGATTTCCGCAAAGTCACGCCTGAATCAATTAACAATCCTAATTAATATTATAATTGACAAAAAAATATCTCTCAGTTCGCACAAATCCTTGTCGCCCCACAGTGTCTCCTCCTCATCAATTCCCGCGGAAATGCGTTCAGATAGCTATAATAAATGCTGGGGAGGCGATTTGGCACTCGCGGCGTAATGGCCCGGCACTTCCTGGTACCACTAGTGATTGTCTAGGCAAATGTCGGGGACGCTGAGACAGTGTGTTTGGTACTATAATCGTTGAGGTTTTTAGGGAGATGTAGTGCAAATAATGAATTATATTGGTAATTATAAAGCTGTACAGATAAATATTTCGCTCTGTAATTAATTTATTGGTATGAAATAATCTGAGTTGTATCGTAGAGTACTAATACCGATACGATGTGCAGTTAATTGATATTTATTACCGTGAAACAATAAACTCACACAGTGTAGGAGTTCTTAATCCATACTAATATTATAAATTCAAAAGTAACTCAGTTAGTAGAAAATTTGGCAAGGAGATATATGGCATCCTGGGGATGGACATAGGCAACTTTTTGTTTAAAAAATAATCCAATAGGGGGTGATATAGGGGATGAAAGTTTGTATAGGAAACTCAGTATTTCTTAAGTATCCCGGTAGTACATTCCCGTGGGACTATATCTGATATCCACGCGGGCGAAGTCGCGGGCAAAAGCGAGTATAACTATATATCTTGAGCACTTATTAATTGTATATTATGTAACAGGCTCAAATGAGTATTGAGCCATGTATACTGCAGACCTAACCTGTATAATGTACACAATATTTAACCTGAACGAAGAATGTACGAGAAAAAAGTATGAAAGGATCGTAGCAGGTGGTGTTCTGTAGTTTCTGCCTACCCCAATGGGAATAAAGCGTGAGTATATGAATGTGTAATATATTTAATCATTGTTTCGTGCGGGAATTGGAAATGCAGCATAGTGCAGAAGCTCATCACATATAGAATGTAAGGGTAAACACCGTTGTCACTGAAACCGGGTAGTCGACTTAAATATAATAATAAATGACCGAGTAACAAAAAAAAAAAAGTTATTTTCATTAAAAGATTTTAAAAAGTTTCTATCCGACACCGTGCTCGCTAGCGAAACAGCTGACTGACTGAGGGAGGGGTCGCGCTCGCGGCCTGTCAGGTCACGTCCTGCGCTCCCCACCCGTGTTGAGACGCAAGTTCATTGCCCTAGCACATAGGGTGAAAGGGAGAAACATTCTTGTGGGAAAAAAAAAAAAAAAGTCATTTTCTATTGATTTTACGTTCTAAAAATGACATCAAACCACTGGTTTCAAGGATAACGGTGTTTACCCTAACACCCTGTATATTAGTAAGAACTTACATTTAACAAATAGTATGGGATCACCGTTATGGCAACCCATGTGAGATGGCACAACAGCAACCCACAAAAACACAGTCTGAGTGACTTGAAATCATGCTTATGGTTTGATTTTTCAAGTATGTTGTTTTATTTATTACACTTAAACTCAAACTGAAAGCATTTATTTCAAATAAACCAATTACAAGCACTTTTGAATTTTCAAGGGCGGTCAGTCAGAAAGATGAAGCTAGTTTCCCATTCCAAAGTGTAGTAGTTCCTATGGACAAGAACGGACAAGAAACTCCATGGACACTCTTTTAAATCAGAATATTGTTACAATATATGATGTTGTTCACAGATACGAGCTACTCGTATCACCCGGCGATACACGATGACACGTTCGTTCGTCGGAAACAGCGGCGCAACCGCACCACGTTCACCCTGCAACAGGTAATCAAGTACTGGAGGAATTACTTGTGTTTACTTGTTGAAACTCAAGTGGTATTGAATGGTTGCGAGATTATACAGCGTTTTGTTTTTGATATCCCATAACTCTAGGGTAAGGGTATTTAAGTATAAAAACATTTTACAAAAAAAAAAAAACAACAGACTTCCAAAAAAAACACTAAAACCGTGAAAAATAACTTTAATTTCGGAAGTCGGTGACTTTGTAAGTACAAAAAATTTTATTTTTCGCTTTTTAGTTGTGGTTCCTACCCTACACAAATTCGAATACACTACCTGCTATGTAAATAACAGTGACGGAGTCAAACAATATATCGTCTACATACACTAAGTGGGAAAAATACGTAATTATTGAAGCTAACTCAAAAATTTATATGGGACCACCTCTGAAGCACGACCTACCAAACAAAAAAAGAATCATCAAAATCGATTCATAATTGGCGGAGTAATCGCGTAACATATACACAAAAAAAAAAAAAAACATACATACGAATTGAGAACCTCCTCCTTTTTGAAGAAGTCGGTTAAAAAAGAACAGAAAATCTCCTAGAATAGGTGGTCCAAAAATGCATAGTTACGAAGATATAATCAATCATAATTAAGACTCTCGATGTGTATAGGTACCTAAGTTTAATTGATAAATAAGAGTAATTAATTTTTATTCAAACCAATCATTCATATTTAAAGCTAAAAAAATGCGGCGTTGTCATATTTCACGTGAGGGTGTTTTACATTAATAATCGTGGCTTTGTCGAATTATTTTGTATGAAAAATGAAAACAAAAAAAAATGATGATTGAAGAAAAATTCATATGCCAGTTGGTTCTTTGATATGGTCTCAATCATACCCTAGAGTTATGGGATATAAAAAAACCACATTGTATAATATAATATATTTATTTGCATATACAAGGTGTAACAGCCCTGCGCAAATTAACAGGGGGCATTCAGCTCCTTATTTTGAATCATATTCCACCAGAAATTTTATCATCTTATATTTTCTTTTCATTAACTATTCCTTTATTTCAATGTACAATTCCATTCTCTGTACGCAGCAGTCTATTTATGTAAATAAAAAATAAAGTAATGGATGTTGCAATAATATAGCGAACGACACGTGAAGCTCAGAATTTACATTGATAAATCAAGCGTCGTGACTACGTGTATTGTACCATGGCAACGATACATTGCACGTCAGGTAATAAAACAAATCAGGTTTATTGGATTCCCATAACGTTCCTGAAATAATTTCATGATCGGGTCGTCTTAGTATGATATACTGAATTTTCATCCCATCAGTTTTGCGGAGGGCTGTTCCTTACACCCTGTAAACATGGTACAATAATGGTCTTAATAATAGAGTTATGATCTGCATGTCTCGCCATGGACATACAAATATTTTAAAGAAACCAAGTTCCTTATAATTATGCAAATAACATCAATAATAACTGTCATTAGACATACTAAAAAAAAAATTGTAATTCTAAAATGTTTACAATGTTTTAAATCTTAGCAGTATCTATTAAAATAAATATCAGTAAATCAGTAACCATATTTATCACTTACTTTTTTATCAAAGAATTCCTTTACACTATAAAAAGTATTACCTATGAGCTATTTTTATAATTTAGACTTAAAATATTTCAGGTTATTTAATAGTAGCGTAGATGGAAAATTTCGTCCAGGGATCTCAAGCATCTCA
Source organism: Lithophane ornitopus (assembly GCA_948473465.1). Taxonomy (NCBI): domain Eukaryota; kingdom Metazoa; phylum Arthropoda; class Insecta; order Lepidoptera; family Noctuidae; genus Lithophane; species Lithophane ornitopus. The sequence goes on along the minus strand of OX419632.1, from coordinate 12,778,790 downwards.
GGCTGCTAAATCTTAAATAACTAGACATGAAAATGTCAAGAAAATTACATTAAATATCCTTAACCTTCTGTTTTGCAATGTTGATTATCAACTCATCAACAACACAGGTAGCTAATTAACTTATATAAATACAATAACTAAAGACTACTTACCTTTCAGTTGGAGGAACTGGAGACTGCGTTTGCGCAGACTCACTACCCCGACGTGTTCACGAGAGAAGACCTCGCTCTCAAGATCAACCTCACTGAGGCCAGAGTACAGGTTAGTCACCAATTTCTTATGTATTAGAAGCATTAGCCAAGTAAGTGTTTGAAAAAATACTTTTTATTAAAAACTACATTGCTGCAAGGTTTCGGTTCGGTTAAGTCTGTGATCTTGCGTTAGGTAGAACAATCAATCAATCAATCTGCCTAGCCTTTTCCCAACTATGTTGTGGTCGGCTTCCAGTCTAACCGGATGGAACTTTAAATACATGGGTAGACTATTCAATAATTTGGCGGAATTATCGCTGAAATTGTAGATAATATAATGCTTCTAAACCATTATAATAACAGGCGATGTGTTAGGAATGTATTATTCATTCCTGAATCTACGTGAAACCCAGTTACGAATCGACACCATCACCAATTACTATTTGTTCAGGACGATACAAGTACATGTCAATGAATAATTATATAGTTTTGTACATTATTACCTGGGACTTAAAGGATGTGGAGGACAGATAGGTAGAGCTTACCTATCTGTCCTCGAAGCAAAATACTGCATCCGGTTAGACTGGAAGCCGACCCCAACATAGTTGGGAAAACGCTAGACAGATTGATAATGGTACAACTACTATGTATTACACTTATGAGTAACAAGTGTAAGTAGTTGTTTCAATCGATTTTTTTTTCCTGATGATGATACGTGCCTCTTCTACAATACTATCATTACATCAATTCCGCTAAACACACAAACTTGAACAGTGGTGGCCCAGTGGTAACGGCCACGACTTACGAGTTGTAGGTCGTAGGTTCGAACCCTGACGCTTTACTTTGTGTAAATTATTTCATCGCCACTGCTCTCAAAACGGTGAAGGAAAACATCGTGAGGAAACCGGCATATCCTAGAACCAAAAAATTCGAAGACATGTGACATCTACCAACCCGCTCTGGGCCCGCGTGGTGGATTACAGCCCACTCCCTCTTATGCAAATAAATATAGGTACTTATTATAGGTACAGAAAGGAGGCCTGTGTCCCAGCAGTGGGAACATTATAGGCTGATTATGCTTATGCACACAAACTTACATAACATCCACTCCTTTTAACCCTACAAAATCATATCCACTTCAACCCTCAAGTTCTACATAAAATGTAGAATTTACGCGCGTCGCCACCGCGCCACGTCTAACCTGTCCGCTTCAATAACGTTCACAAACGTCGCCTGCCTCATATCGTTCAGGATCGTCGTCTGCCTTATACAGGGCACTCAAGAGGATGATAATTTATGCTCTCAGTATATGATTAAAAAAATAATAATAGAAAACTGATTAAAACATTGTAATTAGATTCTCAAAGTGTGTGGTTACTTAGCGACTACTCCTTAGATAATTATGGCAGAAATATGCATATTGTTTTCCCAACATGCATCAATCCGGATTTAGCTTAATGTGTCCCTTGTCACGCCCGCGATATCGCGCCAGTCTGTACGAAGCTTAATCCTAACTTTTTTTATTTGTTACGCTTTCACGCTAAAACGGCTTAACTTGGCACATAGGTAGACCATTACCTGGAATGGGACATAGGATACTTTACATCCCGATATTCCCACGGGACCGAGACCTACGCGGGTGAAACCGCGGGGCGCAGCTAGTCAGCGTAAAACGTTCGTTTTGCTGGGACACGGGCTTCTTCTCAGTGAGAGAGGGTTAAAATCCACCACGCGGGCCCAGTGCACGTGTCTGGTTCTAGGATATTTTCGTTTCTACACGATGAATTCCTTTACAACTTCGATTTAGGACAAGCAAGACTTTGAGTTTTCAGAATTATTTTCTTGAGTGGAAAATTCAATCAAACAGTATGATCACATTTAAACAAAATTGGGAGAATCATTTATAGTGAATACCCTACCTCAATATGTCCTGGGTTTAGCCAGTAGCTTGTATGTTCAAGAACATCACTTGCCTTATAATGTTTGCCAGGCTACGTTCAAAGTCGTATGCCTCGTAAAACATTCCATATAACGTCGAATGTGAACGGTTAAATTTTTGTCATATGCTTTTATTGTGAATGCAAATGGGGGTTAAGATTTTTATTGAATGTAATATGTTTCGGGTTTGATGTACTCGCAAACATGGAAAAAATACATGTAATCTCTGTAATCTCTAGAAAATCGCTGTCGAAAAAGCCATATGCAATTATGCCAACCAGAGGGCCGAGACAAGTGACAATCGCTTCGAAAGCGTTTCGTTTACTACAACGACTTTCCTCATTGTGGCCCTAGACAAAGTGACATTCTATCAGCGATATAGGACTGACATAAGCTATCGAAAAGCTTATGTCGATCATGTTGAAAGTCGTTGTAGTGACTGGTGTGGTCGAAAGTGGTGACTGGTAGACGCTCGAATTCAAAATCACGATATTTAATTGCGTCTAGTCAGAATTTAAAAAAAGATTGTTCTTAATATAAGAAAGAAAGAAAATATATTCACTTAGCACAGACTAAAAATATCTTGAATAGCTAACTTAACTTTACCACAATTTACACAAAACTCCAAGAGAAAAATCCATTTAGATTCAATATAGAGTTTGCAAACCGAAATTCATTTTCGATTTATTTTTCGCCAGCGTGCAATGAGGAGAGTGAATGATATTGAACTGGAGACCGAATGTAATGCGAGTGCTTCGTAACCCGGACGTGAACGAGGGTACTATTGGGTCAAAAAGCCTTTTTGGAAATTGATCCGAATGAATGAACGTTATGCCTTTATTATTTTGGAATATTTGATCGGAGTACAAATAAATAATGTTTCATATGAACACACATCCAAACATGGTGTTGTTATGAACTACTAAGTAACCGAATTCTTTAAAGAAACAATACTGTTTTATTGTTTTAGATCAAAAACCGGCCAAGTGCATGTCGAACCACGCACAAAGAAGGGTTCCGTAGTTGGGATTAATTTATCCAACAAACTTAACATTGTAGTTGAAGAAATTGTAGGTGAAGAACATGTTTTTGCAACAGAAAATTTAAGTTGGTCGATTATTACTCGGAAACTTGTGGAGCCTACTTAGCGGCGACAGTTTTCCTTTTAATTACGTTATATATACTACTGCCGTGAATTTTTTCACATATCCAAAACCAACCATTTAGCTGGGAGGGGGGGGGACACTTGACTCTAACAAAAATTAGCACTTTAAAGCTTAATATTTCACAAACGGATCCCTGATCCTAAAATTGGTTTCCACAAACTCACATAATTTTTAAACGACCTTTCCAACGACACCCCACACCATGGGATTGAAAAGAAAAAAAAACCATCCCCACTTTAAGTGTGGGGGAGGTACCCTAAAAAAAAAAAAAATTTTACTATTTTATTTTACCACTTTGTCGGCGTAATGTATATGTATACCCATACCAAATTCCAGCTTTCTAGTACCAACCGTCTCTGAGCTAAGCCGCGGACAGACAGACAGACGGACATGGCGAAACTAGAAGAGTTACTTGTTAACTACGAAACACTAAACATGGTGCAAATCTGACCATACGGTCTCTTAATTTAACTTACCCATACCTACATACTTAGAATTTTCTTTTCTAGCGGTTCTACTATTCCTGACTCATTGTGTGTCAGTCACTAAAACGACGCAACATCCCTAACCTAGATAGCCTACGAGTGAGTTACCGATTACGAAGAGTATAGCTAGTAGGGAACTGACTCTGCATCATGACACTTAATCTTGTTCGACATCAGAGGGGCAATTAAGAACGATCATATCCTATTCTCAATTTCACACAACGCCTTGGTTTTTCGAAGGGTTAGAAGAGGTGCGTCCATAGTACACCCACATCTCGTCTGTTATGTTTAAATCCCATATAATATGAGAATGGAGGCGTGCCTATTGCCATCATCGGACACAAATTCAAGACGCCGGGTTCCTACAATGACATTCCAGATGAAAAAGCCTAATAGCACTTTGTCCGGCCTGGGAATCGAACCCAGTACCTCATGCATAGCAGTAGCGCTTGCGACCACTAGACCAACGAGGCAGATTAAAATACTCGGTTTCAATCTGCTAAATTCCCTATTTTTGACTAGTTTCTGATATGGATTGTCACTGAGATAAGATCACGGCTAGATCATGAACGTTTTTACCCGACTGCCCTTGGAGGGTAATGTTTATTGAGAATATGTATGTATGTTTGTATGTATGTATGTATGTCTATTTCTTTGGCACGCTCTGTAGCCTAAACGGCTTGTTGGATTAAAAAAAAAAGTTCAAAGCTTGTTTTTCTCTTTTCGGTTTTGGTTTTTGCAGTCGGGTTTTTTGTTTTTAAATAATTTGTTTTTTAAGTACAGGATTTTGGCTTCTGCTCATACTCAATGGACCGATTGCATGATAAAAGAAGAAAAAAGAAATCTATTGTTCATTACTCTTTTACCCATTTTCGAAACGACTTCAACAGTTTACATAACCGACTCGGTACCTTTCCATTTCGGTACCTAATCGCGCCGGTACCTACCTCTCCGAGAGCCGAGCAACACGGAGCCTGTTTTAGTCAAATTGCTCGACGCTACCGTACGTGTTTTATTTATGCCCAAATAAAAATTGCCCAATTCCGTCGTTCCGGCAGCTACAGCCACAATTTAGTGGAGTCTGTCGCTCGGGATCTACATTTTTATTGCACATATCTGCTGAATCATAATGTCTGTTAAGTGTTTGGAGGAAACCTTGTTTTATAGGCATATAAAATATCAATATAAGAGCTTTGACATCTCTTTCTGGACAAAGATTTCGGTAAGCATATGGTAAAAAGTTTAAAACTCTCGATTTTGGAATAATATTGGAAGCACTTCTCTTGTAATAGGTTAGTTTAAGTAGCAAAAAGGCTGAAACCGGCTAACCTAAAAGAAATTGAATACCAACTTTTAGACTTCTGAAAAACAAACAAGTTTGCGGCGAAATTGCTAGTCTAGAGACAAAGTTCAAATGTCTTCTAAATGTCCGGATAATTTAAAACCCATCTAACCGCAGCTTGGCTGCAGATGATACTATATTGGGTATCCAATTCATAAAGGACTCCACTCAATTATAATAAGCGCTCCCCATCAGTCGCTGCAGCTGAAGGCAACTCTAAAGTTACCAACGTAATTACAATCACACGTCAAACGTCAGAATTGACCAGTTCACTCTATAACACAGCCAATCGACGTAACTACCAGCCACCAGCCACGTAAGACGATATCCAATTTCGTTTGTCCGCGTCGAACATCCACCTCCATTAGTTAACTACCATTGTCAAAACCTACTCTACTCTAGTTCGTTGCCAAAACCACCAAAACAGTTGAGAATTGAACGTAGCGTCCATGTTAGATTGGTCTTTGATAGTTCATTGGTTTGTTGGAATATCGGCGGATATGTGAGTGGTGCGGGGGGCAGGGGAGGTCAGGTAGAAGTGGTGGTCTGTAACGCGTTTAAGTCGCTCATCTCGGAATGGTATTACGGTATGAGGCTACTACCCCGCGCCCGCGCACCGCACCTCCTCTCACACCTCGCGGCACGTGCTACTGGGATTAAGGGGTGTCGCGTATGTAGAGGGCTGGAGGATTAGCTATAGGAATTTGGTAGATGAATAGGAATGGTTGCAAGGATTGATGGAAAGTTTATTTATTGAAAGTCGGCTCAGAGATGGATATATAGGTCATATATCTGTTTTGTATAAGAAAACCACAGAAGCACTTTACTATCATTTAAATGTACATTGTCAATGAACCAGAAGTTGATCGTGAACCATAAGTACATCATCAGTTCTTTTAGCAGTTCAGCAACCCTGATTGTCCCAGACACATTACTTAAGCTTGACACACAGACATCATACGTCAAACATCAGACTACAACGCCATCTTCGACAGCCCTAAAAGAGCTTCGTAATATAATTGAGTCGGCTTTCAATTTGATTCGCATCCTCGTCCGGCTGCAGAGTGTCGGTGATAATTCGCCCGAAAAATATAAAAAGGAAGCTTTTGGGAGCAGCTGTCGGACATATTGGATTACAGCGAGGTGGGTGCGAACGAGCGGCGCCAAGCGGAATGTACCTACCAGCTAACAGTCGGAGCCGATAAGTGATTGGGATATTGTGCCATTTTTAATATCGCTTTTCGGAAATTAGGAAAATATGAGACTATTTTTAATTCTTACAAACTATTACCAGGGGATTGCGGCTAAGTAATAACAGCCATACGGGTCGATCGATCAGGTTAAGCTATGCTTGCCCCGGTTGGTCCGTCGATGGCGATCATCTTTACATACCAAGACCCCTCCGTGCCTCGGAAAGCACGTAAAGCCGTTGGTCCCGGCGATCATGTGTAGATCTTTAACAGTTGTTACGGGTCGTCAGACGCCCCAAACTCTGACAACCAGTCTTACCAAGGGGTATCGTGTTACCCAGTAACTGGGTTGTGAAGGTCAGATAGGCAGTCGCTCCATGTAAAACACTGGTATTCAGCTGCATCTGGTTAGACTGGAAGCCGACCCCAGCATAGTTGAGAAAAGGCTAGGTAGATGATGACAAACTACATATTATAAGAGTAAGTCTACGAAATGACGAACAGGGTGTTAAACTTTGGTGCTATTGAAAATTATAAATTAATAAAAGGACTACAAAAGACATGGCAGTGACCAGCACCCTAATTGCGTAACACAGTTTCAATCACAATCTGAAGGGTTTTTAAGGACTAAACCATTGCTTCATTATTCGAAAAATTTGTCTGCTCAACAACGTAAATAACGCAATGAATGTTGTTGAACTGTCAAAATTAAAGCCATTGCTACGTTATGTGTGTTATGAAATTACTTCAATGCAGTAATCAATATGTAAAGCTTGACGGTAAAGGTGGGCATCAGATGAGTCTCTGTCATCTAGAAGCCTAGGTATGCTACCGTGATTGAATGAAATATGATTGGTTCATAAGTTATTATTTTGGTTAAGATTGTCAAGACTTTAAACTATATTGGAGTAACAAAAATATCCTTTTTTTTTTTTGAGCTTCTGACGTCGTCGAATTTCTTCTCCCGCTCTGGGCGGAGCGGAAGGGCGTGTCAGATTGTACTGACTAAAACCCACCCGTGTTCCTTCAGTCGCCTGATGCCAAGGTCCCGGTATCCCTTTCGGACTTTCCCGCAACCCTGGCAGGCATCGGTCCTAGCGGACCCCGCCAAACAAAAATATCCTGGGTGCACACTTGCACATACGGACTCCGTAACAAATCCGCTTTCCGTTTTACTATACAATCAGTGTGACAACGTTAAAAAAAAAACAATCGAGTGCTTGCTTAAGAATCATCTAAGCAAAACAGTTGACAAATTCTCCACTCAAAATAAAAATGGCAGATCCAAATTCAAAAATCAAAAACAAAAAAGAATCACTCAAAAAAAATTATAACTCCCCCAATGACGTGTACAGGCACTCGTGTAAAACAATAGGGTTGTCAAGCGTGTAAACAACACAACATTTCAATGGTACTTGAAGTACTCGCCAATAGGGCTGCCAGTAACGAGTACTTAATTATTATTTGTTTCTTTTCTAGTTCAAGTGGTGAGGTAAATTGTTAAGATTAATTATGTTTATAATGTGAAGTTTTTTAATTTGTTTTGTTATAAGTGTGTGTGTGAAAAGTGAGTTTTTGCTGCGAAAAGTTTACGACAAATTAATATGTCGATGATAAAATCGAGGCTCAAGGTTTTGAAGTTTGAGAAATGGATAGTACTAAAGACAATTTTCTAAAAAATTTGGGATCTATTTTAATATCAATAAAGGTAAATAATCGAAATATTTTCCATTTATTTACAACTTTGAAACATTACCTAATTTTTATAATCGAATTAGCATAGATAATAGCATTGACTCTATCACTAAATGTAATTATTACCTATATTTTACTTAATTTCTTCTATAAAAAGTTACCCTCAATATTTATTGAACACCTGTCAATCAATCAGCCTAGCCTTTTCCCAACTACGTCGGGGTCGGCTTCCGGTTTAACCGGATGTAGCTGAATACCAGTATTTTACATGGAGCCACTGCCTATCTGACCTCCACAACCCAGTTACTGGGTAACACGATACCCCTTGGTAAGACTGGTTGTGAGACTTTCGGGCTTCTGACGATCAGTAACAACTGTCAAAGACCTACACAGGTGGGACCAACGGCTTAACGTGCTTTCCGAGGCACGGAAGGGTCTTGGTATGTAAAGATGGTCACCCATCCACGGACCAACCCCGGAAAGCGTAGCTTAACCTGATTATTCGACCCGTGCGGCTGATATTACTTAGCTACGAACTCCTGAACACCCATAAAAAACAAAAATAGTGTTGTTTATAATGAAGCCAATTAGCTACGATCCCGGGGGCGTACGGGGCAACCCTACCGGCGTGCGACCAAAGCTAACGACGCGTCATATCGAACTCTTGTCTACACAAAAATTATAAAAACATACGACACAATGTTGCATACTGTAACGTCATGTTTATGACTTCGGTTGTGTCATCAACATGACGTTGGACGTGACGGTGATGACGGTCGTGGTTATAACATGCGCTAGGTGGTTGGTAGCGAGCCCGAATGAAATATCGCCAATTAGTTAGGCTTATTTATTTAATTTAACCATTTATGTACACACATAATAAACAGAGAAGAAGAAAAGAACAGAAAAAAGAACGTTCAAAGGTGATGCTTATTTCTAAAGAAATCTCTTCCAGCACACCTGCGATAGGAAAGTAGATAAGAGATGTAGACACCGTGTGTAAAATTCGTGAGAGAGTAAACTACATAATAATCAAAACAATTCACTTAATAAACTAAAACAAATAATATGATCATACACTTACATACAAATATACATACATACCTACTTCATAAATATATATCTTTATAATAAATAAATACATACGCAACTATGACGAAGTGGAAAGATAGTGTTCTTTCACTCTTCTTTTAAACACTGCAACAGTTTGGCAGTCCCTAATATCAGGCGGAAGGGAATTCCATAACCGCACCGCGTGCACAGTGAAGGAATAGGAGTAGAAGTCAGTGGAATGGGGAGGGGACTTAAGGAGATTTTAATAGAAATAAGAAAGAAAATTTGTTTATTCTGCTCAAACACAACATAGACACCTTTAGCAGTCGTTTTTAGAAATTATGAGCAGTCGCATCTGATACTTATTACCTACGACCTAAGGCTGCCGTTCAGTGATCTTATAATAGGTACCTATGGGATTTTTTCAAGAAAAGCAACACTGTTATTACACATTACCCATACCATAGGTGCCTGATATGTCTGAACTCGAGAGAAATACACACAAACTTATACAGAACAGGCAAAACGAAACAGTCAGGGGGGCAGATCAAGACTGCTTACAGCAGTATTATTACTTACTTCGTGGGAGAAAGAGATGGAGCTATACGTCCTGTAGAGCTTCATCTCTTTCCTACACTGAGTAATCAGTTATCCCAAACCGCGGCACTGCTTAAAATATTCCTCCTTATATTTCCACTCAACTTCATTTTTTTTTGTGACTCGAGTCGCGACTTCACGCGGCACGCACTTGGCTTGTTGTACTATATCAATCATTTTCGTACTCAAATCAAATCAGGGGTGAAAATGAAATATGTCACATTTTACAAAACATTGGAAGCTGGATTTTTTAAATGATGTTTGAGTAGGTATGCTTTTCTGTGATGTTAGAAAAGGTAAATTTTGAAGGAAGAAGTAGCTACACGACATCTGGGGGCACGGTAGTGCCCCTGCCAAGTCGGGCAAAAACATTATAACTATACACGACCGTCGACCTTACCTATCTATTTACATAAAAGATGCAGGGGTTTGTTTTTAAGTTAAAGTAATGATTAGCGATTACCTATGAATAGAATAGAATACTCTTTATTATGTACACCATAAAAAAATACAGATATAAATGTAGAAATTTTACATAGGGTGACACAATGGGCGGTCTTATCGCTAAAAGTGATCTTTTACAGACAACCTTTGGATGGATTAAAGCAACGTTTGTAAATAAACCCCTAGTGTTTAAACCGTTTAAATATTCTCGGAATCTACAATTGCGATGGGTCTAATCGATACAATAGCTATTTTAAGAATTTTATAACCAAACCAATCAATAGGGTAAGCCCGTGACAGCCGCTCTCTTTCTATTTTAGGTAAGTATTGATCTTTATAGAGCCTAATCCTAGAACTGCGCTGAATTCGGAAAACTTAATATCAAAATAGCAATTTTGTCTAGAAAATCTAAAGTTATTACTTATTGGTATTTCTTCTAATTAGGAAATAGCGTCTAGTTTCTTGATCTCATTATGATTAAAATATCTAATATGTAATGGTTTAGCAGCAGGCCGCGGTTCAACCACGGATCGTAACTAAAGATGTTCTGGGGGTTAAACCACACGCACAGTATAAATAAGTACAGTACCTATTCTATCTTCATATTAAACGGCCGAAACGACGCGCTTCGAAATCTCAGTGTATATCAGTACGCAACAGCATCGAGTGTGCGGCAGTCACGCACGGACGCGGAAGGTTTATCTACCGAGCGGCCGTAGATAATTATCTCAAGGTCGCTGCAAAGATAATATACAACATTAGTTTCATCAACGAAAAGGGGTCATTGTACTCATCATTTTGAACCACTTTTTCAATGGGACCAAACTTGAAATCACTTGTGTTCACATAAATCGACAAAATGTATGGAACATTAGTATACAACATTAGTTTTTGTTTATGCTAAACCCGAAAAGGGTTCATTGTACTCATCATTTTGAACAACAAAAAAAAAATCTGCTGTTCCATATGTACAATGGAACTTGTAAATATAGTAGGTACCTACAGATCTCCAACCAATACTGCTTAGCTTTAATATACTTGACTGTTTGGCCAAGAACATTAACATAGTGAATCTTCCCTAACCCTAAAACCTTCCTGCATTTGTTTTATTATCATCTGTCATAACACGAAATGAGGAATTAATACAATTTGTCGCAACACTATACTCGTGTGACGACTCTAGTAACGAGTGGGTGATGGGCTGATGGGTGTAACCCTCCACTGTTACCCTTATGTTAACCCCTTCGGTGCAAGCGCGTGTCATGCAGCACAAATTACCATTGACAAATATTTGTCGTATGATACTCTTACAGTTTTGACAATGAGACTAATTGGAGTTGAACAAAATTAGACTGTATGTTATAATTAGCTGTTTCTAATTCAGTAAAGTCATCATTATTGTCTCCAATTAAAGGTCTGTTTAAAGAAACAGAGTCAAAATATTATATCTTTGCTTTATTAGACAACCGACTTCCAAAAAAAACACTAATAAGGGAAAAATTACTTTAATTTCGGAAGTCGGTGTCTTGGTTTTCAATTTTCGTTTTTTGCGACCGACTTCCCAAATTAAAGTTAGGTATTATTACATTTTTAGTGTTTTCTTTTGGGAGTCGGTTTTTTGTTTGTAAAAAGTTTTTATTTTTCACAACAGTGACGGAGTAACTTAAAATGTTATCCAGATATATTATTTAGAAAAAATAGGTACCTAATAATTATTGAAGCTAACTCAAAAACTACGCAAGCAAAGTTAATAAAATTTATAAGGGACCGGCTCCTCCTTTTTGAAGTCGGTTAAAAAAACAACATTCTGACAGACTGCTTACACTTCTTTTGTCAACCAACCGTCGTTTTGTCATCATAAATTCACTTACCTTGATATATTGAGTTTGAATGTCGGTTCTACCTATCAGCGGATATTGACCCTAAAACAAATAAGAAAATAATAATTAATTATGAAAAGCATTCCACTGAGAAGTGGACTCCAGAAATCTCTTGTATTTCTCATCCTACCTACCGAAGCACGCCACACTCACAGCACCAACTACAAAATTAGTTAACAAACTAAACATCCAAGATATGAAACTGTCACTAAGTTATAACTAGATACGAGTGTAAGCTAATCCAGTCGATATGATCCCGAAGATAATTTCACGTAAACATGTTATCTGCGATACGTCTTCCATTTTGCGCGAATTACACCACTCTGCGACGGAATCTAATTACGAGGCGGTTGGACCGCGAAACGGATTAAACATGGAGGCGGTATTTTGAAAATGGAATTAGGTATGGAGCTCTTTTGTTTCTTTTTTGTTGGCAGCTCCGGTTGGCAGTGATTTTTTGTCTGTGGTAATGTTTTGTTTGGACTGAAAATGGCGTGAGTGCTCGTAGTTCACAGATTGACCACGTAAAAGCTCGAAAACATCACGCCCGTAATTCACAAGGGTTTAGGCAGAGGTGTATAGCTATAGTTCACCCACATTCCGCCAGTTATGTTTAAGTCCCATGTATATGGGGCTATCAACCGGGCAAAAATCAGACTGCTACTGAATTTTGAAAACAACTCCCACTAAATTGAAACTTGACTATCCTCAGTTGAAACTAAAGTCTGTTTTTTAATCTCGTAGACTAATTTGACAGGTGCAAATGTCAAACTCCAAATTGAAAAAACAAACAACAATCACTTGAAATGTCAAATTAGTCTACGAGATTAAAAAACAGACTATGTAACTGTCTCAACAAATATACCTTGTCTGCACGCGTAGCATGACAACCATAGAAACGGGTTTTGTTGACGCCGACGGAAGAATAGACAAAATAACAGATAAACAATCACAATCTGTCATTTTGTCTATTCTTCCGTCGACAAAACCCGTCTCTATTGTGGTTATGATAAGCGTGCTGGAATAAAGATATCTTGGCTTTTCGTTTTGAAGACAAATTTCTAACCAAATCTATGATTATAAATCGCTTATGTCGTTTTCCTCATCTGGAAAAATAGAAATATTCAAAGCATAATTATATTTTCAATGTTAAGTAATGTGCATATTATTAAGTTTAAATGCCACCTCACATCTTAATACATCGTCGAACCGCGAGCTAAGAAACCTCCTTGGGTCTTAGTGGGGATAACGGTAGATTTGCCGGATCCCCAAGGAGGTGGAAGGGGGGCAATTTGCCCCTAATCATGTGATGAAAAACTTAACGCCACATGAAACGTCAGTCAGTTCAAGTAGATTGTACATAATCAGTTTTGGGAATACTTCGGGTAATTTATTATGTTAATTTTAATGTATATGGGATTAATTTGTTTGAGCTTATAGTGTAGGTATAAGGTTTAAGATGTGTTTATTAATTTCTTGTTTGATGCCTCCGGATTATAAATGTGTTAAGATTTCATAGGTATTGTTTTCGATGACTCGCGGAAAACAACAACCAAAAACAATAGTTCAGGGGGTTTAAAACAGTCACTTTGGCAGAATCATAATAGGAAAATATTATGGATCATCGTAACATGTCACAAACTGGCAATTCATAATATGATCTGCGTGCGATTCATATTACGAAATAATTCATCTGTTTGACAGTTTTATATGGAGATTCGTAAAATGGTCCACATAATATGAATTGCTTTTGTGTCAAATTAGAGGAATTGCCAATGACAACTGGAAATTCAGGAAATGAAATGCTTTTAGAGGAATTCCTAATGTGACAGTTTTAGGCGCACAGGTACAACCTAAAGATGCGACCGCGCAATAAGTTAATTAAAAGATAAACTAGCATGACAGGCAGCAGGATCCAATTTTCGCAAGACTTCATGCTTTCTTGACATTCCCGAAGAACGCTGGCATTTAAATCTTGTAGGTTCATAATGTAAAAAAAAACTCTATTTCTTTTTTGACGATTATTTGACATTGATTTTTGCAGAAATGTGATTGCGACTTGAATTTGAATTAAGGTATAAGTACCTCACTTTTTTTGAGTTTGAAACTATTTGTTACCTCTTAGTATCAAAATCAGAAGATCTGCAAATCTATTTTCGATTGAGGTTTTCGCGCATTTACCTCATTTTTTTGGCTGCAAAAATAACTTAACATAATTTTTAAGTAACTCGCCTAACATGCGACGTAAACTGTCGTTCAAAGTTAAGTAATGACTTAACCGCTACGCTAAGTGATCGAGTACACGGCAGATTGGCAAGTTGTTCAAATTAGCTGCCGGTACGACGGCGACGGTGGCGCCATTACGGTCTTTTAATAAAGTCACCGAGACACGATCGTCAGTTCTGGTGTGTGCTAGGTCTTACATGTTAATGATTTTTACTTTTAAGCGCTTATTAAATATTAATAAATTCATTTATTTCATAATAAAAAAACACCCATTGCCAAATATTCGAACAGAAATCAAATAAAATAAAAACAAGATAATCTGGTGCGATGGGTGCCACTTTAATTGACATGAACACGAGGTTTTACAATAATTATTAGCAGATGTTTTGTCTGGGGGGTATATTTAAGTAAAAAAAAAAGAATTTTGTACAAAATCAATAAAAAAAAACGGTATGAGGTTGTCAATATAATATTTCCTTCGACACGTGTGGGATCACTGCAAGTTGAAACTGGATGGCCTTTTCTTACCAAAATAAAATTATACACCAACTAGATTTTTCTAAAAAGAAATTCATTCTGCTAAATGAAAATCTGTCATGCTTGCGAGCAAATTCACCATCACACAAAATTGTTATGCGCATTTTTACCAACACCGTTAAAAAACATCGACGTATTTAACATCAACCAAAAACAAACCACCGTACCGTATAATCACTTAACGTAAACCTCCCCTTAACACACGAGCTGTCACTTAAAACGAGTCGCGAAAACATTCCCCGCTACTTAAACAGTTTCGCCGCGGTTTCTTAACATATTTCCATGAGTCTTTAACGTTAACTTTCACGTTAACTCTTCGTATGAAGTGTTTTAAAACATTACTGGTGGTGACACAATTAAGGGGAGGTAACTTTTAAGTAGGTGATGCATGCGAGTTATGTTCTAAGTGGAGAGTTTGAATTAAAATTTTATGTTTGAAATTCAATTTTGTTTTAACTTCAAGTCTGCGCTTTGAAATGTGTTTTCTAACTAGAGAAATTAAGGTTGAAACATAATTTTGGTTTATACTTTGTGGCCTCTTTTATAATAGAACAGAATGTCGTAAAATGTAATTCAAGAGTACCTTTTTAAATTTTAGTTGGACATTTCACCTACGTTAATAGTTTACAAGTTGTAAAAGTGCAGGAGCTTGTGGCTAATTAATAACTACTGCACGGGTCGATCCATCAGGTTAAGCTACGCGTGCCGGGGTTGGTCCGTGGATGGGTGACCATCTTTACATACCGAGACTCCTCCTTGTCTCGGAAAGCACGTTAAGCCGTTGGTCCCGGCTGTCATTCGTAGATCTTTGACAGTCGTTACGGGTCGTCAGACGCCCGAAAGTCTGACAACCAGTCTTACCAAGGGGTATCGTCAACTCAAACTCAACTCAAAGCATTTATTTCAATTAAACCATTTACAGGCACTTTTGAATTGTCAAGGAGTCAGTCAGTCAGAAATATGAAGCTAGTAGCTAAGCTAGCCCATTCCAAAGCGTAGTAGGTACCTATGGAGAAGAACGGGCAAGAAACTCCATGGACACTCTTTTAAATCAAAATATTGTTACAATATAATGGTTACATTATTCATGTTGAAATTATACATGTGAGAACAATGTAGAAAGCACGTTAAAAGCGTCCGCAATTATAAAATAAGCACAATTCAAAAATTAAGTATTCGTATTACCCAGTTACTGGGTTGTGGAGGTCAGATAGGCAGTATTCAGCTGCATCTGGTTAGACTGGAAGCCGACCCCAATAGAATTGGGAAAAGGCTAGGCAGATTGATTGAGTTGTAAAAGTGGAATAACTGATGGCAGTCTTGGAGAAATGTAGCACCTTATTGAATGAATTCAAATAAACTAGGTAGGTACCTTGAATTGTTTTTTTTTTATGGTTTAAAAAAAAAAACAATTCAAGGATGGACAATTTTATCATCAACCAGTATCTAATGCTAATAACTTGCAATTAATTAGTGTTAAAACATAACAAGCCATTAGCACAGTATAAATAAGTAACAGTATTAAATCTTCATCGAAAACGACCGAAACGACGCGCTTTGAAATGTCAGTGTATATCAGTAAGTGCGCGGCAGTTACGGACAGACGCGGAAGGTTTATCCACCAAGCGGCCGTAGGTAATTATTTCAAGGTCTCTGCCGATATATAATACTGCTACTTTATTATACATTGCCATTAGATCGTTACCACTACAACTTATTATCAAATGACACCAACACTTCAAAACTAATTCACAATATCACCTATTCACAATATTTTCTACCCTATTGTATCAAACAAAAGCAAGTAATTAAACTGGCCGCCCTTAAGCATCGTTCACACAAACAATATTTGTTATTATTTAACGCAAGCGCACTCAATGTACCGTGTAAAGGACGACAAACAATCCACGTTTAGTAACAGAAGGTAATTACTGCACCCCTAGTGTGTGCACACCCCTTAACGAGAGGAACCCGACCAGGGGGCCTAAACCGACCAAATTAGCAATTCCTCTAAAAGCAATTCATTTCCTGAATCCCAGATGTCATTAACAATTCCTCTAATTTGATTTAAAAGCAATTCATAATTCGTGGACCATTTTACGAATCTTCATAGAATACTGTCAAACAGATGAATTATTTCGTAATATGAATTACACGCAGATCATATTATGTATTGTCAGTTTGTTACAATTTACGATGATTCATAATATTTTCATATTATGATTCTGCTAAAGTTATCGTTTTAAGCTCCAAGCTTTACTGACCCCTGAATATTTACTACTGGTATAGTTCTATGCTGGATGCGAGAAGCACAGGACCGGTCGATGTAGCGACGATTGGGGAGGCTGATGATGATGAGAGTTCTTTTTAAACGAACCAATGACCATTGCAATATATAGGGTTATATGTGGGCAATCCATTAAGGGGATGTAGGAGAGGTCATTGGCAACCAAATGACCCCTATGCTATTGTCAACCATTTTCGAGTAATTTGACATTTTATATATTAAAAATAATGTCAATCATTCTGCCTAATCTTTTCCCAACTATATTGGGATCAGCTTCCAGTCTAACTGGATGCAGCTGGATACCAGTTTTTTACATGCAGCAACTGCCTATCTGACCTCCACAATCCAGTGACTGGGTAATACGATACCCCTTGGTTAGACTGGTTGTCAGACTTTCGGGCGTCTGACGACCCGTAACGACTGTCAAAGATCTACGAATGACAGCTGGGACCAAAGGCTTAAAGTGCTTTCCGAGGAACGGAGGAGTCTCGGTATGTAAAGATGGTCACCCATCCACGGACCAACCCCGGCACGCGTAGCTTAACCTGATGGATCGACCCGTGCAGTAGTTATTAATTAGCCACAAGCTCCTCCGCTTTTACAACTCGTAAACTATTAACGTAGGTGAAAGGTCCAACTAAAATTTGGGCTAAAATTTCGACTGGTTGTCAGACTTTCGGGCTTCTGACGACCCGTAACGACTGTCAAAGATCCACGATTGACAGCCGGGATCAACGGCTTAACGTGCTTTCCAAGGCACGGAAGATTTATTACATAGCCACGAGCTCCTCCTCCTATATATTAAAATGTGTGAAATAAAAATATAAAATGATAAACGACTCGAAATTTTTTGACATTTGCATAGGAGCTAAATGGGATCATTTGATTGTAAATGACCTCTCCTACATTCCCTTAATGGATTGCCGACGTGTAACCAATAACCCTGTATATTTACGAAAAAAACACTTCGTCAATCAAACGAACGACTCAATCAAATCAACGACTTGACCAAACATTTACTATATCCCTATTTTTGCCGCCAAACAGCGTTGGGGTTTCGGTATGGATGCCGGTGTAATTACAAGCACTTCAGACATTTTAGATTGGTCTCTGAGATGGGAACTCGATTCTACTGCGGGCCTAAACGGCCACATTAGCAATTCCTCTATAAACAATTAATTTCCTGAATTTCCAACAGTCATTAGCAATTCCTCTAATTTGACATAAAAGCAATTCATAATGTGTGGACCATTGTACGAATTTCCATAGAAAACTGTTAAACAGATGAATTATTTCGTAATGTGAATCGCACGCAGATCATTTATGACATTTTAGGATGATTCATAATATTTTCATATTATGATTCTTCCAAAGTGACTGTTTTAAGCCCCTGGTATTGCAGATGTCTATACAAAGCGGCAGTGACCACATATCATCAGACGAGCCGCTTGCTTCTTAACTTTCCAAAAGTCGTCGGTGTCGAAGGGCGAGGAGGGGTGAGAAAGGTCCGTGTATACTATACTCCATTTGAAATAAGATTAGACGTATAGATAAGCCTTTTTTACATTCCGTTCAACCGATTTTGAATTCTATTGCGTTGGTGGCATTACAAATGGCAGCCGCAGTAGATAGTTGGTATTGTGTAACTTTTTTTGCTTTTAATGCTATCCTTATGTCTAACGGTATAGAAGTCAAAATCGGTTGAACGGACTGTAAAAGGGTTTGTTTTAATGTCTTATCTTATTTGAAATGGGGTATAGTTTAGGATCAGCGACATGTGTTTTTGGGCTACAATTGCGTTGGTGGGGTGAATTGGTTTGTGATTCATGACATCGGTAATTTTTTGTTTAAAAGTATTTAGTGAAGTATTGATGGATTAATGCTTAATGGTTGGATTGTTCTTACTCATATCTATTTCCCCCAGGGCCTGGAAAGCGTAAAAATATGAAGGTATAAGAACCATTTGGTATACAATTATTTACATATAAGTAAGTTATTTAGTTAATCACGACACGTGGCGAAAATTTTGTCAATGAATCCCAAGTTTCCGTAAATGGTTAATAATTATAATCTAATTAAGTTAATTACTTAACTACTATTACTTACTTATTCATTTAACTTCACGTACAACATGCCAGTTTTTGACTTTCTACATAATAAACCTGGTCCTTAAAAACCTCCAGACCACCATTCCAGGACCTCAATTTTGCACGAAAATGAATAACCAAAAAATACCATAATGTACGTTTTCCCTAACAACAATAAACTCACAAGGGTGGTACCACAGGGGTGTTCGACACGTTCAAATATTAATTCTACCCTCGTAAGAGATAAAAACTATTAGGCGGGTCGGGATTATGGGCAGATTATTATTTTAACGAAATTAGCTTACTGGTGTTAAGGGACTGTGGTGCTCTCACGGGGCAAAGATTCAGTGTAGAGGAGACAAATCTTTGGTATGATACTTTAAAAAAAAAATGTAAATACCAACATCTTTTACTTGAATTAATGTTTTTGTGAACCTTATCTGTGTTTTTCTGTAATATTAGTATGTTTTCGATTTTTATTTATTATAAAATCATTTAGGTACTATCTCTGGGAGTGAATATTGTATATTTAATTAATTACTTCGGAATGATACAAATATTAGAATTTACGTTCCATTTATTAGTCTGTATTTGTAACATCGAATCAACATTGCCTTTCTTTATTTAAAGCTTGTGCCCTAGCCTAAAAAAATATTATGCAAATTAGGGATCGTTCAAAACATAAAATTAAGTTATAGGTATCCTACGTCATAATACGTAAAAATATATTTTTTTTATACTTTTCTGCCTACTGCCACAACCATAACATCCCCATTCACCCCTAGATTTCGTAGCACTCACCCACCGAAGCTTATTAAAACTAAATTGCGAAAATTGCAGCGCAAATGTGGCCCTGACGTATTTTGCTAACCGGCTTACAAACCCCAACATAACAGGATCTGCTGTACTAAACAACTTGTTTTACAGCGGGGGTCTTGTTAAATTGGGTTGTTTTAAGACACGACCAGTTTAAGAAGACTTTTCGAAGCAAAGAAACTGTTCTGGTGTAAAGGTCTTTTTGATTTGGTATTCTAGTGCCCTTATGCGATAGAGTGGCGGGATGATCTGTTATCTTAGAGTTATAACGAGTACAAAATGGGGTCGTAATGATGTGCTGTTACTGGGTTCCGTGTTGACAGCTCGCCTATTGAGGATTATTGAGATTGTCTATAAATTCTATTTACGTGTATTTATGATTGGAATAAAATTTTATTAGCTTTATATATGGTGGTTTTCGTAAAAACATGTCATCATCATAACAGTTGCTTACAATATGACGGATATATCATGACATAATAACGTTACCTACTACACTTGCGACAATCTAAGAAGTCCGTTTTGACGTTTCGTTCTCGTACATGTAATAAAACGTTAAGCCTTGAGAATCAGTTATTATCAATGTAGATAAGTCGTCGATTACAAACTCTCTAAGTATGTTCAATCGATATGTCTCGAGAATCAGTATAAAAGAAACCAATTTCTTTTTTCATCTCTACACAAAGCATTTTTATAGCTGTCAAAACAGACTTCTTAGATTGTCGCGAGTCTAAGTAGTATGTAGTAGAGAGCAGTGGTGGCCCAGTGGTAACGGCCACGACTTACGAGTCGTAGGTCGTAGGTCCGAACCCTGACAGGCGCTTTACTTTGTGAAATTATTTCATCGCAACTGCTCTCAAAAACGGTGAAGGAAAACATCGTGAGGAAACCGGCATGTCCTAGAACCAAAAATTCGAAGACATGTGACATCTACCAACCCACACTGGGCCCGCGTGGTGGATTACGGCCCGCTCCCTCTCACCGAGAGGAGGCCTGTGTCCCAGCAGTGGGAACATTATAGGCTGATTATGCTTATGATAAGTAGTAACTTCTCAATTGCCGTGATTAGGCGTAGAATCAAAAAATATTGTAGAGATTGTGTAAAAAGTAAAATTCACACTAATAAATATTTCTAACAGCATAAGCACTGTTTACTTATTTGGTCAAAAGTTAGGTAACACTTTATTCAATAATGTGTACGAAAGTCAACACAAGTCACTGCATTAGAAACTTGTAAATCATGAAAGGTAACAGTTTACTGAACGATGTTGTTTTCCTTGTCATCAGGTGTGGTTCCAAAACCGGCGAGCGAAGTGGAGAAAAGCGGAGCGTTTGAAGGAGGAGCAGAGGAAGCGAGAGGGCGACGTGCTGACTAAGAGGGACCCCGCCGATGATAAGGTGCGATATCAGGGGCGTCTGTTTGTTGGGACGGTGATAAGCTTCCGATTTGTTTACCTTGCTATTTAGGGAATATGTTGGGGATCTAAAAGGGGGATCAAACTGAAATCATTGAATTGGTTTTGCGGATTCGACTGGACTACTATTATAACTATATGTACTTACTTTAAATTATTATTATCCCACCACAAACATTTTCATGTAAAATGTTGCTAAGACGAGACCATATGGCTCGCACCGTCAAAAAGTTATCAGATCTCATGTAGAGCCAAGCTTCTAAATCTACACGCCCTAACTCTACAAGCCCTAACTTCACAAACTTTACACCTTAGTCAAAATATGTGGCTTGGCCGTTTCCGGCCCGATCGCATCTACATGAGGAATAATTAACTAAATGAATGTATAATTAACTATTGTATAACAGAAAAGTATGAACAGTGAATACATTTTTCACCTTACGTCCATGTGACGGTAGCGTAACGGCCAAGCCACATATTTTGACTAAGGTGTAAAGTTTCCCTTCCCGAAGTAGGGCAGAGGTGTATTTATAGTATACCCATATTTCGCCAGTTATGTTTAAGTCCCATGTAATGTGTATTATCATCATCATAGCAAATATTATATAAGACAGATACGATCTGTGTAGGTAAACAAATTGTAAGACTAAGGTTCCGTCTCCACAGGCAAGTAAATCGCGTCGTAGTGACGTCGTGCCATCAAATTCAATTGAAATTCTATGAATCAATCTCCACACTGCGATATTGTAACATCGCGGCAATCATTTGAACGCCGCGATTCTCTGGAGATGACACCTTAATGTTTCTCAAATTAAATTCACATGTTTAGGTCAAAGAATAGAAATAATTACATGTTTCTGCTAGTCAATCATGTCAGTCGATGGACTAGTGCACTAGTTGGCAGACCTTCACCAAGAGGTGGCTTACAAGCGACATAGTGTAGATTCACCACCACTAACTTCGCTACAAGTATGTAAGAACTTAATTGTTTCAGTACCCATAAATGTCCACCATAGCTAATTATACGTAGGTACCTCTGTCCATCTCCAAAACAACCACCAACGTATCCAAATCTTCTCCACCAGGGTTCATCAGAATGTGGCATGTCCCGCGGCTCGGCGGAGGCGTCGCCAGTATCGGGTGCGGCGGTCTCGCCCCGCGCCTCACCCCCCGTCACCCCCGGTTCGCCACGACGCTCACCCCTCAGATCGCCGAACAGGTCGCCGAATAGATCGCCGAGACATGAGAGGTATTGTTTGAACTACCTTCATAATGTTGGATTAGATGCTAAAGCGAAAAGTGTATATAGAATAGAATATTTATTCAGTATTAAAACACAGACTACAGAAAGGTAATAGGAGTGGTAGCGAAGTTCATGTTGATAAACCAATACCCTCGTGATGATTCGAATATTTTGGTTACTAATATTCGACTGTCGATGAATACTACCATCAGTGGTAGTAGAAAAAACCTACCACCAGTAGAAGAATACATGAAACACTTCTTCTGCTCGTGTCCTCCTCACTAGTTATTCCAGGATCTAACTACAAGCAAGCTTGGCAGCGGAACTGACTACTCAGGAAGCACCTGTCTTACTGTAGTGATATCACTCGTAAATAAGGCTTTAATAGAATACGTATAGATATGTCTTTCCAGACTCTCGATTACTCAATAGTTAATTGATTCAGGCGTGACTTTGCGGAAATCCATTAAAAATTTAAAAAATACAATAGCCGTAGATATTTAGCAACCTATTCTTCTTAACTATTCTCCAAGAGTCATAAAACAACCCTGTAAGAAATCGACACGCTCGGTGTGGCAACACGTCGTGTTCTAGTTTGCGACTGGTCAATCGTCTTCGAATCGCTTTCGAATTCGGATGCTTCGTTGAGAGGTGAAACACGTGTCAATTTCTTACAGGGTTTTTTATGACTCTAGGAGAATAGTAAAGCGGAATAGGTTACTAAATATATCTACGTCTATTGTATTTTAGACTCTCGATAGTAGAAGGTAGTTCAGTCAACTCAAAATTACTCGAATGTTTATATCCAGGTCCGAAGCCAGCTGTCCTTCTCCTGCTCCATCAGTCGGCAGTGCCAGCTCTAGAGACGGCGCCATGGACCAGCGCCCGCCCCACCATATCTTCTCCCCCTTTGACCAGTAAGTACTTACCTTTAATCACATCGATGTTCTCTTAACATTACACCGCTGTCCGTTTGTCTGTCAACGAGCTGTATCTCATGAACCGTAATAGGCAGACAGTTGAAATTTTCACATATTGTGTATTTCTATTGCCGCTATAACAACAAATTTGACTTATTAATTTTTTTATTTTATTTAATTACTTTTTTGCCTTATAATTTTTTTAATTATTTTATTGCCTTATTTTTTTTTTTTGAATTAAAATCGTGTTATTTTTTTTTCGCCCTTTTTTACTAAATATTGTACGGTAGTACGGAACCCTTCGTGTGCGAGTCCGACTCGCACTTGGCCTTTTTTTTATAAACGTTGCTTCGTTAAGTAATGATTAGCGTCTGCTTAGCCGTAATTATATTTTTTGACGTGTTTGTGTTTGTGATTCAGTAAAATCTATGGATTTTAAATATTCGACATTTAAATACTGTTAGGTTGATAGGCTTTCGTGAGCACTCATTGTGGTGTACTGAGAAGTACCTACACTTTCATCGCACTCATTTTTTCTTACATTCGTGTGTACGATCAACTAATTTGGTTTGTTCTTTACATACATATACTATTGAACGCCACCTGCTACGCTCGTTACATACTCTTTTTGCATCGTTTACGTTCTATACATCTGGTCATACACGCACGCCGGTTCTGAGTACTACACCTCACCTTTCTGGAGAACATCACCAATTAGGTTACTATATCCAGGAGCTCGTGGCTAAGTAAAAACAGCCAAGGGTGTCGATCTATCAGGTTACGCTTGCCGAAGTAGGTCCGTGTATGGGTGACCAGACTCTGGTCACCCATACACGGGACCATCTTTACATACCGAGAGTCCTCCGCGTCTCGGAAAGCACGTTAAGCCGTTGGTCCCGGCTGTCATGCGTGGATCTTTGACAGTCGTTACGGGTCGTCAGAAGCCCGAAAATCTGACAACCAGTCTTACCAAGGTATCGTATTACCCACTTACTGGGTTGTGGAGGTCAGATAGGCAGTCGCTCCATGTAAAATAGTTGCTCGCCCTTTTAGGGCGTCCCCTCCCCGAGTTTCCACTCACATCTGCCTTGAAAATACCTTTTATTCCTTTTGTTCTTTACATGGCTCTTTATAATAGGTCTTTACCTATGAAATTGCCGTTTTGTATGAAAAAATTTAAACGATTTTTTTTCATGAATTTTTTATTTGTATTAATCGAAGTAATCACCCATGCAATCAATGCATCTTTGCCATCGCAGTGGCAGTTTATTGATGCCCTTCTTAAAGAAATCAGCTGGACGGGAGGCAACAAATTCTTCAAAGGCATTTTGTACTGCCTCTCGGGTATTGAATTTTTTTCCCGCCAAGAAGTTATCCAAATTCTGGAAAAAGTAGTAGTCTGTAGGCGCAAGGTCTGGTGAGTAGGGCGGATGACGGAGAGCTTCCAACCCCAGTTCTTGCAACTTGGAGACCGTCTGCTGTGCAGTATGAGGTCGCGCGTTGTCGTGCAGGAGCAGCGGAGACGAGCGATTGACCAATGCTGGTTGGAGATGCGCCAGCTTCTCCATCATTGTGTTCAGTTCTTCACAGTACACATCTGCAGTAATGCTCACCCCGTTTGGTAAGAAGCTGTGATGAATCACACCGGCGCTAGACCACCAAACAGTGACCATCACTTTTCTAGGGGTAAGTTTTCGTTTAGGGCATTGTTTAGGTGCTGAACCAGGATCCAACCAACTTGCTGAGCGCTTGCGGTTATCAAACAGAATCCATTTTTCATCGCAGGTAACAATGCGGTTCAAAATTCCTTCATTTGTGTGTCTGTTGAGCAGTGCAAGGCACGTCTCGACGCGTACTTCGCGCTGGCGATCATTGAGTTCGTGGGGCACCCATTTGTCAAGCTTTTTTACCTTGCCAATTTGACGCAAATGGACCAATATTGTTTTGACGCTAACGTCGAAAGCTGCTGCTAATTCAGCCGTAGATTGTGTATCATCAGCTTCCACAATCGCCTTTAATTCGTCATTGTCGACCAAAGTCTTCGGACGACCGCGAGGTTCATTTTTCAGGTCGAAATTTCCAGAACGGAAGCGAGCAAACCAATAACAGGTGGTGCGTTGGTTTGTAGTGTTAGCTCCGTAAACGTCGTTGATGTTGCGTGCCGCTTGTGCCGCGTTGCTGCCACGACGGTACTCATATTCCATAATTACTCGAATTTTTAACGTATCCATGATGACGAAAAAGATTGAAATGCGATGAAAATGTAACACTAATCAATAAAGAAATGACTACTTTTGGAAAAAAAAATCATTGTTTTTAAAATAAAATTAATTTGAAATTAGAATTCTTAGCCAAACAAAAATTATTTTGATTTGAAATGGCCAGTACTGCAGAACGGCAATTTCATAGGTAATAATAATAACTCTCAAGCCCCAGCGTTGGTATAATAAAACTACTTGTTGTCATTAAACATTACAGTACTTACGTAATACAGTTTCCTTTTAATTAATACGACTATTATCTTAGCTCAACCGCTAACCGTTGTAATTAACTAATCTATGTAATGCTTTATTTAAATACACAAAAGTTACAAGTGATGACAACAAGTGTACGCAAGCGTGTGTCATCTTTGACAAAGTAAAAATATGCAGAAGGCGCAGTAAATATATCTTTTAGCCAATTAAGACGCTGTCAAGAGATTAAGCGTGGTCACTGTCGGATTGCATAGAAAAGAAATAGAAACGCCATGACTGACCGCTTGTAATTTATTGCTAAATATAAAAAAAATTGAGTACAGAAAAAAAAAACGACCAAGTTCAGCATTCAAATAAAACGTTCTTGTTACGTACGTGGATATTTGATACAGATATTTTGGAATGGAACCCAAGATAAAATAGATTAGAATGGATTTTGTATCGTGAATTTTTTGTAAAAACTATGTTCTGAGAAATAATTATGTACAAAGTTAACATTTACCCTTTCCGCTAGCAGTTTTTTTTTTTTTGGTACTTGGAACTTTTGCCTCTTGTCAGCGCCTTAAGAAGCATCCTCTTTGAACCAGTTAATTATGCTCTAACAATATCGTAACGTGAATGAATTGTTATTGATTATACAAGATTTGTAGGTTCAGCACGTAGTTAAAATTAATATGTGGTCTTTCACCATAAGTGATCCATATCGTGGGGTTTTACAGGCCTTCCAAGTTTCCATACATGACATGTGAGAATAACTCTCATGCACAAAGACCTAGACCTTAGAACGTCTTTAAAAGTAGCCTGAGGCCCTATGTTTTTAACCGACTTCAAAAAGGAGGCGGTTCGCAATTCGTATGTATGTTTTTTTTTGTTTGTGTGTGTTACGCGATTACTCCGCAAATTTTTAATTGATTTTGAAGATTCTTTTTTTGTTTGGAAGGTCATGCTTCAGAGGTGGTCCCATATAAATTGTATTAACTTAGCTTGCCAAGTTTTTGAGTTAGCTTCAAAAATACGTATTTTTCCCACTTAGTATATCTGGACGATGTTTTAAGCTACTTGGTATTCGAATTTGTGTGGGGTTGGTTTTTCGTTTGGCACCTACTGACATCAGTGAAGGAAACCATCGTGAGGAAACTTGGATTTATAGTTAAAATAAGTCTGAATTCACCAACCCACCTTGAGTAAGGGTGGTGATTATAATGCTCATGCCTAGTAGAGGTTTTGGCGTGCAATGCGATAATAATAGGCTGGTATTATTGAACTCCTGATTCAGCCAGGCCACCAACTAATGCCGCCTGTGATACAGGTTTATCCTAGTACAGGCATCATACTTTGTAATACCTACATTATTTCTAAGCTTTACAATGTATTTTACCAAATTTTTTTTTTTTTTGCATAAATTTATTATTTATTATTATTATCCCTATTTATTCAGAGTCTTAATCTACAATCATCAGCCCTGACCTCAGTATTTCCTTGCTAATGGAGTTGTTCCAACTAGATCTTCTGCACCTCCCTCCATACATCTTCGGTGGTCTTATGACCAGTTGAGTTTATGAAGGCAATTACTGAATTAAGAGCGCGCTACCCGCCCCGCGCTAATCAACCGTAATTATATTGCGCTTGCGCTGCCATACTCACGTATTAACATGTAGGTACCCTGCTGGTTATGAAGAAGTTAGTTAACTGGATCGTTGGTATTTTATTAGTTGGATGGAGTGGGTACTGGGTAAACGGGTTTCTATCGTGGTTGGTAGGTGTTAAAACATTGTCTAAGTATCTCATACAAGTTAATAATATTGAAGTGTCTGTTTAACATTGATTGAAATAATCTTTGTTCAAAACTAACAAATAGGTAAGTCCGGCCGGCATTAAGTAGTCAATTTTGTGTATAAAATTTTAGCTTAGTCGGAATAAAGCTGTAAATTGAAGAATGGCACGATGATGGTTTATAAATGTGAACGTTGTTTTGTAACAAAGCAGTTACCTTGTTACCACAAAATCAGTTGTTTAGCTTAAACACCTTTTAAACATGACATTTCTGTATGGAGTTTGACATAAAACTGACATTAAACACGCACTGAACATGTGTATATACATTTCCATGTCCAGAGACTACGATTCATATACCTACCTATTTCTTCACTTGGCCCTTAGTTCTGTTCATAGATCAGGGGGCATAAAACGGCCACATTAGCAATTCCTTTAAAAGCGATTCATTTTCTTAATTTCCAGTTGTCATTAGCAATTCCTCTAATTTGACACAAAAACAATTCATAATGAATTCAAAAATGAATTCAAATGAATTCAATACGAATCTCTATAGAAAACTGTCAAACAGATGAATTATTTTGTAATATGAATCGCACGCAGATCATATTATGAATTGTCAGTTTGTGACATTTTACGATGATTCATAATATTTTCCTATTATGATTCTGCCAAAGTTACTGTTTTAAGCCCACAGTTTGTTATTTCTCTGGCGTTTGGTATTCCATTTCAAGACGAAACAAAATGAAACTCTGACCAAATTATTATCAAAACACACTCCCAAATAAAGTGCATTGATATCAAAATCAGGAGCAGAGCATCAGTGTCTAATTGACATTGATTCGACGGCCTCCATTTAAATTAATTTGTTGTAACAAGCGGTATGTAGGACACAAACTAATGCGTATCACAGACGTGTCAATCAGAGGTCGATTGAATTGATCGTATTTTGTTATTGATTACTCTATTTGTTTTACGAACGTTTAGAAGGCTTCTTGCCAAGGGGTATCGTATTACCCAGTTACTGGGTTGTGGAGGTCAGATAGGCAGTCACTCCATGTAAAATACTGGCAGCTGCATCTGGTTAGACTGGAAACCAACCCCAACTAGTTGGGAAAAGGCTAGGCAGATGATGAGACAGACAGACACGAAAAACGACTTCAATTTAAAATATGTATAAATAATTAAATTCAGGGCTGGCTTGTTCTTTGGCCAAAGAATTAGCATTGCCATTCAACGTGGCAATGCTGCCAGTCTTCTGGGCACGTTTTCGGATGACAGCGATGCGGACGAATACTTCGACGCCTAAAGGTCCCTTTGTTTTTTAAATTCTTTTATTTATTAAATTCATAAATATTATTCCACCCTGTCTCCAGTAACTTGCACCATAGTTCGCGAGTTTGTACTTGGTGCCGTCAAACTCTTCGCGAGTTTGTGCTCGGTCCCGTCAAACTCTCAAGATTGAGTTTAATCAAATCAGAAGAAGTTTAATTGTCAATAATAATGATCTCGGGTTAACTCTGTTTCACTTGAGAAATTAACTTGAAAGTTCAAGCGTAATTAGTTAAGTATTGATTAACTTCATTATTGCTTAGTTATACTTTTGGAAACTGTTTAATTTAACTTACCATGGCATGGATATGAATTTATTAAGATGGACAGTTAAAAGCAAATGGAATATGTAAGGATTGTAGCAGGTGGTGTTAGAAGAAAGAAAGAAAGAAAGAAAAATACGATTATTTGCGGTAAACATGACGTAAAAAAGAAAATGAACACAAAGAAAAAAAATAAGAAAAGGTTGGGGGAAACATGCGTCACATCCACGCAAAACGGCTATCGCTCAGCATTATGCTGCGACCCTATGCAAGACAGAGCCCCAGCGCTGGTTTTCAGCGACAACCGGTTTCTGTAGTTTCTGCATACCCCAATGGGAAAAAGGTGTGAATTTATGTATTTATGGACAGTTAAACAATCCATAGGTACATAGTCTCACAAGCAAAACAATCTCAATTGAAAAAAAGGACGTTTAGGTGAAGGTTTTTATCTAAAGGCCTGAGGGCCTAGACAAGTGACAATCGCTTCAAAAGCGTTTCATATTTCTACAACGACTTTCAACAGGATTGACACAAGCTTTTGGATAGCTTATGTCAACCCTATACCTTTTTGCCTTTTCATCATCGTTATCGGTGATAGAATGTCACTTTGTGTCGCCTGAAGTAAATGGTATTATCATTATCTACTAGATACCGCCGGCGGCTTCGCCCGCGTAATATATTTATAATTCTATGTTACTCAGTGATAATCAGTGGCGGATTTACTAGCAGGCTGATTAGGCCTGAGCCTAGGGCGGCAGATTTTAGGGGCGAATTTTTTTTTTTTGCTACCTCATGGAAATCAAAAAGATTTCTGCATGACGGTTTTCTGTTTTCTGATGTTTTACAGATAGAAGTCTGCAACCAATTTTGCCGATGACTTTCCCCGTGTAAGTAGCATGCATTACCCCCCTTTATTAATCGTACATGATTGAGCTTTGATTAGCTCAAAAATATACCCAAAAATTATATTTACGTGCAATTTCAACGAAATTGTTGGATTGTAAAAATAATCTAGGACATGATAATTGTGCCTGAAGATGGACGGCGCCGCCGAGGCCGGCCCAGGAAGAGATGGCGAGACGATCTAGACGCGTACCGCAAGGGTTGGATCCAGGTGGCCCTGGAAAAGGATGTTTGGAAAGATTTGGGGGAGGCCTTTGCTCAGCAGTGGGACAGTGCAGGCTAAAATAAAAAAATAAAGATAATTGTAGAGGCAAGAGCGGCAAAATCTTTACAGACTATACCTTGAAAATTTGTAAATCCGCCACTGGTGATAATATAGGATTTTACAAGTGAAAGAATTTTAAAATCGTTCCAGTAGTTTTTGAGTTTATTCAAGTCATTTCTATGTCGATAAATGTATGTTAATATGGTAAACAACCAAATTCGCTCTCTCCACTCAAAACGATTAAAATTCCTCAACCTAAGCCTTACGGAACTTTGCTCTACATCCGGCTGGACCGGATCCGGTCTAATGCGATATGTAGTGTCGAGCCCAGCTTATAGCGCTCTATGTAGAGTTATCGCACTCGCTCAACATAGAGGTGATTTTTGGCAACTGTGAGAGATTAGGATTACAAATCTTTTCGGACATTCCCGCAACCCTGGCAGGGTTGCGGGAATGTCCGAAAAGAAAGGAATACCGGGACCCTGGCAACAGGCAACTGAAAGAACATGGGTGGGTTTTAGTCAGTAAAAGTATGACCCGCCCTTCCGCTCCGCCCAGAGCGGGAGAAGCCATATGATTAGGTACCAGCCGCAAAAAAAAAAAAAAAATACAAATCTTGAGTTTCTTTGTTACTTAGAAAGATAGGAATTTCTTATAATACTTAAATGAACGTTTATGTGATGTATGATTTTTTGTTTGATACGAATGAATGAATACCTACTTATCCTAACTAATATTATAAATGCGCTTTCACGCTAAAACGGCTGAGCAGATTTGGGTGAAATTTGGCACAGGGGTAGACCATGACCTGGAGAAATACATAGGCTACGTTTCATCCTGAATCGCAGACAAAGTGACGGGCAACAGTTAGTAATTAAATATGTAGAAGGAGGTTCAATTATGTTAGTTAAACTACTTTTATCGATATGTAGTTTTACTACTGATACACCTCTGCCTTACGGTGGAGTTTCTTGCCCATTATTCTCCATACGAAAAAGCTACCTTTTGGAAGGGGCAACTAGAGTCAGTTCTATTTCGTAGTTTTTGACGTTCAAAAGTGCCTTTAATGTGCCTATTTGAAATAAATTATTTGACTTTGACTTTAACTTTACCCTTCGGGGAATACAGGCGTGATGTTGTTATTGTATTTGTTTCATGAATTCCTTTGAAACGGAAATATGAGAAACGAAAATTTAATGGTGAGCGTTCGCCACGTTTTTTGTATCATCGCATTGTAACAGAGCTCGCCTCGAATGATACATTAGTGGTACATTACACACAAGTGTTCCAAGTCAGTCTCCGCCTTAATATTTCAATTACACCATCAATTTTATGAACTCCTTCCTAACTCATCGCCTAATTTAGGTACTTCTTAAATAACGTAGTCAAAGTAAGTGTCACTGACCTTTGAAACTGTAACCCTAATAACAATACATTCTTAGCTATCACTGTAACGGCTATTGTTTGAATTTCGAACGAATGGCGGCCGGCGCGTGCGCATACGATCAATTGTTTAGTGGAGACTGTGGGACATGGAGGTAGAATGGGGATTTTTATTTGATACAGTATGGTGATTTTACAATTATATTACAATTTCAGAATTAATTAAATAGGTACTGTTGAAAACTTACTTACGATTCGATTCGATACGATAACAGATTCTCATATAAAAAACATATTTTATATCAGTCTCCGCTGAAGTCCACTAACCATGCTTATACAAAGCACTATAATAAAAAAGTCGTTTTCGCATTATTCAAGCAGTATAATTTACATTGAATAAGCATCCGTTTGCAAATGCGAATCCGTTTTTTTTTCATTTACTTAATAAAAATATCACATAATATATTAATCTGGGAATCTGTGTTTAACATCGTAAATAAGGCATATCACAAAATATTGTTTTTATCAACTTACCACCAACCTTTACCAACCCTTCAAATTCCGCCGGTGGGTAAAATATACCGCATCCACATATGACCCGCTGTGTATCCGAGCACGTTCAATTACACAACAGTTTCACACGCGCGATGAATTATCATAATAATTGTATCAACGCCGACCGACGCCGAACGACGCCGAATCAATTGAGCTCTTACTTGTATTCAATTATTTCAATGAGAGCTGAAAATGAAATGTATAGGTACCTGAATATCTTATTTAGTTACATTTATACATAAACTCACGCCCTATTCCCATGCGGGTAGGCCTGTTACCTGCTAGGATCTTTACATACATCCTTAATCCTCATCCGTTTGCTTCGTTTCCGTTCATACATGCACGCCGTTTGCGCTGGTTGGTTAAGAAGATGGTTAAATACGTTTTATGGTACATAATACCAGGCTGTAATTGGCAACCTTCAGTGAAAAAACACTCTTCTCAAGACAAAAAAAAAAAAAGTTATACCTTTGTAGTCGTAGTTGGGTTTTAGTTTTTATTACTTTTTTTTTTTTCATTCTTTTGTGGTTATAATATATATATTTTTGAAATGTGCTCATTAAGCCCTTTCATTTGATATCCAACAAGCTACGATTAAATTTTTTTTTTTTTTAGTTCCTGACTTTATGGCCTCTAGAGGGCGCCATTTTTAATTTAATGTGACGTAACATAGCCTATAACCAGCGGACAATCAAGACGCTTCCAACGATACCTCATTTGTCAAATTGTGATGAGAGGTTTAGATGATAGGAGGGAACAGATGAACATACATACATACATACCGGTCAAAATCATAACCCTCCTTTTTTCTTCGCCGTAGTCGGGTAAAAATAAGTAGGTACTCAATGCTCGCTGTAAGTTTGCTCAATGAAAGATAAAAACTTTTCAAGGAAAGTTAAATCAAAAAAACCGGAGGAGTTTACAACACATTGCTAAATAAAAGATGTGAAATAGTCCACCATTTTCTTAACACATAATCTTAATTTTTTTTATTGCTTTTACAATTTATTTTACGCTCGTTTTTAATACCTTCTCGAGATTAATTGAAAGGTAGAACTTAGGTACTTATTAGGCAATTTAGTAAAGCTAAAACGATATAAAGTCAAGTTATGGAAGAAATTTCAAGAAAAGAGCGAGAGAGAGATCTAGTATACATAAGTTATATTATGAACGATCTAAAACTAAGCAATATCGAATTACCCATATACTTTTCAGTTTGAATAATAATAATATGGCGACCACAAAACCAAATTAATCCAACCGAGCAATGACAAAAGTAATTACGCTCGCTTTTTATTATATAATTTTTTTAAACACTATCGTCGTCAAATCTAATTAGACGCGATTAAAACGCCATCAGTGTGTTCAGTCATTCAGTCACAAAATATATACGAGCAGAAGGTTTACTTTTGTTTTTCTTTTAATGAAAGCTCGCATAATTAAGTAACATTATTAATATCCAATGGGCTCAGTCTGATTTTTTTTTAATTCTATTTGTAAACTCTGCAGTTTTGGGTTAAATTTCGGTTGCTGTCACTTATAAATTTCCAAACACAGAAGCAAACCTATCCGGGTCAAAATAATAATTAGATTTTTTTTTAAGCTTGTGCAGCGTTTTTACTGAAAAAAACTTTTCGCTCAATACTGTTTTATTTTGACTATTGCTCATAAATAATTACCTCAAAAACTTACTAATAATGCATTACCTTCAATAATGTTATAATAATAATTATCTACCTTCATCCAGATGAGACAAAACTAAAAAAATCTTTCTTAAGGACACCATATTGTTGCAAAACCCTCGAAAAAGAAATGGTCCTTCTGATCTCCCTATAACCCGTGATCACATTGCAGTGTGGTACAATTGGGCGGTGTAATGAACCCCGCGGCGGTTTCGCGCGCAAGGGTTGCCGCCCGCATTCGCCGTAATTGTCCACATTAATATGACAAATAGATTTACATCGGTCGCTTATACCCGACACCGGTGGTAGGGGGGTTCGCTGTCAGTGCGGCGGTTTTGATACTGATTGGAAATAATTTGAAAAGTTTCTATAATGATTTTGGTTTAAATCGATTGTGAAATCCAATTAATCGAACATATTTACTAAGATGCCATGAATAGGTCTTGTTATCTCTGTAATCAGAAATAATTGCCCTCGAGTTTCTCGCACAATTGAAAACCATATTTTCTGTTGGAGGTGATTATAATGTGAAAGAGTTCAAATTACTTCAGACTTTTCCTAGAATATTTACCTACAGATTGCTTTTTACTATTGTTAATTATTCTTATACGAAGAAATAGGAGATTTTCTCATTTTTCCATTACTGATGTAAAAAAAAATCTCCTTCTAATAATATATTCTATGCTCTTTTCTGAACTTCAGTAAGATGTATCCAATACATTCAGCCTAGCGCTATCAAAGATTCTAAATTGCCTTAAATTCATTAACACAACAGTATTATTCTGGCATCAAATCCTTCGACATGACAGCGCACAATACGATTGTCGCCGACAATTCGACATAAATACGTTAGTCGTTCATTGTCGACGCTCTCGCTAATTCCCGCCTTGTTTAATCCTATGTCGAGCGACAAATCGCTTTGTCTGTTTGTATGTTTCACGCCTATTGTTCCATTGTTGGGTGTTTTTGATGATGAGAGGTTGAATTCTGTACTTATTTGTCGTTTATTTGTAGAATTAATAAAGGACATATTGATTGCTACGGTAAATTGCCTATCCAAAAAGTTGTGACGTCAAAATTCATATTAGATGAATGAATCATGTAAAATATAACTCCATAATCATTGCTCAAAACACAACTTGAGATAGTTAAAAAATAATTTGATACCATTGCATTACTTATGTATACATATTAGTTAACCGTTGATAATTTATTTTCTGCTCCTCACCTCTCAAGTTTAGATTGTGTGGTATTCCGTATATTCGTCACATATTTAGACTCCCATTTGAGAATATTATGAAAACCTCCATAATGTTAAATGATTTCATTCGTTTGTACGAATACTTTTACACGTCAATCGTAGTTTTAATAAAAACTGAGGTTGAGGAGGTTGGCGTTTCCTATCTGACTACTGTGAGAAGAAAGGCCGAAACAAACTCAGTCTCTTTCAAAGACCAGACATAATCCAGATGCAAAATACTGATATAAAGCTGCATCGGGTTAGACTGGAAGCCGACCCCAACATGGTTGGGAGAAGGCTAGGCGGATAGATTGATCTACATACTTATATATTGATAAAAATAAGACATCCATAATTTTCTATTTTCTAAGACACGCCACATAATGTCCTTGCAGAAGGTACTTAGACAAAGTTCAATTACAAAGGTTCGCCCACAGTGTCGCTGATTGTCGCGCAACTAATCGCATGTCTGTTTAAGTCAATTCGAGTAATTAGCGTTGTAATTAAACGATGAGACGCACTCCGCTCCCGATGTCATGTACCTACGACAGCTTCCTTGTAGTATGTGGAGTTAGGAATAGGGAGGATAGGAATGCGTGTAGTCTTGTTTTGTCACAACTACGACTAAAAAGGTATAAACAAGACACCACAGACAGACAAATTAAATATCCGGAGTCACACGTGTTAGGGCATAAATCGAACAGATTACGTGTGACTCCGGATTTTTAATTTGTCTGTCTGTGGTGTCTTGTTTATACCTTTTTAGTCGTAGTTGGGTTTTAGTTTTTATTACTTTAATTCTTTTTTAATTCTTTTGGGGTTATAATATATATATTTTTGAAATGTGCTCATTAAGCCCTTTCATTTGATACCCAACATGGTACGACTAAACAATTTTTTTTTTTAGTTCCTGACTTTATGTCCTCTAGAGGGCGCCATTATGGCGTTTTATTTAATGTGACGTCACATAGCCTATAACCAGCGGACGATCAAGACGCTTCCAACGATACGTCATTTGTCAAATTGTGACGATTCGTTTAGAAGATATGAGGGAATAGATGAACATACATACATACATACCGGTCAAAATCATAACCCTGCTTTTTTCTTCGCCGTAGTCGGGTAAAAATACGGCTAATTTGCCTATCGCAGTCATTTCATTCAGTGTTTCATCCATGCGTAAGTGACTACGAGGATATACTGCTGGCAATATACACTGGCCTTCAAAACTTAGTACCTCACTTTTAAAATATATTTTGTTCAGTGTTTCTTTTCCGTATCAATTTTTTTTTTAATAATTTACTATAAAAAAAACTTTTTTTTTTATGGTTCATTTTTTTTTTTGTATGTATATGCAGTATACTATTGCAGGTTAAAGAGAACGGTTGATAACATATACTGTATAAATCCTACACCAGTACAACACATCAACAACAGTAACTACATAAATAACCACACTAAGTACTACATACATCGTGTGCCGGGATGCATGATCCAATTGCCGTCCGCTAAATTGATACTCTATTTGGCTCAATTAAACATTAATTAATACCATTAATGAACAGTATGAACACTGAGCCGGTCTATTGTTCTGCGTTGACTCAACCCGTTTCTGTTCGAGTTTGTCGGCTATTTTTGGTGTGATAGTCATGGGTGCTTGGAGGGTTTTGTTAGGGTTTTTCAAAGTAAATACTGATAAGAAAAATAATTTTGGAAGAAGTGTCTTTTACTTACGAGATAGTAAGTAAAAGACACTTCTTCCAAAATTGTCTTCAAAAGTGTCTTTTACTTACGAGATAGTAAGTAAAAGACACTTCTTCCAAAATTATATCTACGATGTACAAAAATAATAAAGTACGTATAATTGTAAAAAAATACTGTTTTAAAGGACCTTCGATTTTATAAAAGAAACGCCATTTTAGGATAAATTCTAAATGTTATTAAATCTCTTTTTCTACAGTATGTTTCACATTAATCTCTGTTTGGCCCATGTGATTTAACCAATCTTGTATTTATGTAGGAAA
This sequence comes from Lithophane ornitopus, assembly GCA_948473465.1. Lineage (NCBI taxonomy): Eukaryota > Metazoa > Arthropoda > Insecta > Lepidoptera > Noctuidae > Lithophane > Lithophane ornitopus. The sequence goes on along the minus strand of OX419632.1, from coordinate 12,741,384 downwards.
GTAGAAAGACTATAATTTCCTTTCTTTCTTTATCAGCGGACATTCGCCCAACCTTGCCAATGGGCAGACTCCTCTCCAATGCTTCGCTACTCTGTTCGATCTCCGGTTTGTAATTCATATTTAATTTGGCTATTTACTAAGTTATTAATAATCACTAAGTAGAAATTCCATAAGTCTTTATAGAAAGTATTTAGTATGCTTAAAGCTTCCTTTAGATGACTTACTTATCTATTATCTAAATAACTATAGCTTGTGTCCGCGGTCCCGCCCATGTGGATGTCGGAAATTATCCCATGGGAACGTACTACTGGGATAAGAAGTATCCTATGCCCTAACCTAGGTCATGGTCTGTCTGTGTGCTTAAATTCATCTAAATCTATTCACCGGTTTTTGCCTGATTGAGTAACAAACATACAAACTTTTACAATATATTAAGTAGGATATTATGATCAAAAGATACACCAATATAAACATTAAAACATCTTTAATATTGGAAGTGTTTTAAAAACCTATTAACACTAATAGCCTATACATCATACCATCGTTTATAAATCAACGCTTACAAACGCCCGCCGCCCAAAACGAAACTATAAAAATAAAAATGTCACACAAACATCGCTTTAATAGCGGAACCGATCTCAATCAAGCAACAAAAATCGCTCGGACAATAGAGCACATTCACACTGTCCGTAATAAATCGCGGCGACCCGTCGAGACGCGATTAAAAAAGCGGAAAACCGAGGGTGTGGCCCTACAGTCGCAATAGGCGAACACTTAACGCTAAATTGAGTCGAATCTGGTGGATAAACAAAACGCACGGACGCCACGTGACTCGAGCGTGTGCTCAAGTGGACTATTGATGCTAAATGTACCGTAATTGGATCTTGATTTTGTTGCGAAGACTAAATTACGTTTAATGACTCATTTAATGTTGTCTTAATAGAGTTATCTCAATGTGTATCGCAGAAATCCTCCGACATTTTATTTAACTGAGTAGGTATATTTTTATTTTACACTAAAGTTTTCTGTTGATCACAATCAACACTGCTGCACTGCTTAGAATTTATTTATTTATTTATTTATTATCTATGGAAGACTTACAGCTAAGAAAAAGCAGATAAACAAACTAGTATGTGAGACAGACAACCAATTAAAAGTCCTCGCTTCTAAAAACAGAATATAAAGATAGGGTGTGAACAACACAAAAACACAGCTACAAAAAAAAAAACAGTATAACCTCCAAGCTTAAGCTAAATTCACATTTCAGATGCAACATTCAACACTTCAACACAAGAATAAAAACCTGAAGAACCAAAATCTAAGATTATAAGATTTCATTGGTAAAGACTAACAAAGTCAATTTATTTCGTTAGTGTTATAGGTAATCACCTGCTGAACTTTTTACTATTTACTTTTGTATATCAATAGTCCAAACATTTTAAACTTAAATGTTTTTCACACTAACCACTGCTACCGAACAAAACACAGCGTCCCACCCGCCGCGCGCTGCGGGCAATTGACAATATTGTGCGATAACACGCACGTGCCGCAGCGATCTGTGCGACAGCGTGAAGTCGCCTTTAATAATGCTAATGAATAGGCAGAAAAAAATGTTTTGTACATGTTCTTGTAAATGATATTGACCTTTAGGAAGTAATGGTTCTTTTTAGTACTAAAACAAATTGTTAGGGCCGTGAATTGTTAAGCCGTTTGAGTTCTTGATGCATTTGAGTAACCATAGTCTTCTAATTAATTATAATGCTATCCTAAACATTCCCATAACTAAGCAAATTCTAGTATTCAAAACTACTTATTTGTAAGTACTTGGCTTGTTGACCACAATATTTACCAATGAAAAGAATCCAAACACAACATTAACTTTCTCCAAAATACTCAATTGTACAATTCAATGAAACATAAAATACCCTTTACGCACATTAGCCACGCCTGCATATAATACAATCGCATAAACGCATAGAGTCATAGACACAAGTGGCTATAAAAAATAAATCAAATAGCCCACTGATCGGCGACGGGTTGAGATTGAACGGTGGCTTAACCCTTCACTGACCATATGCGGGTAAAATGGTACAAGGGTAATTAAACACTCTTTTTATTAGTTTTACCCCTTTTTTTACGTTTTGAAGATTTATTTCGGGGCTTGAGCTTTTATTGGAAATCAGTAGTAGCGGGTAAGTATTAAGTTAATTCAGTGAAAATGAACATAAAAGTTAGATCAGATAGCTGTAGCGTTTGATATTTGCTAGCAATTTGTTAGGTGTACCTTTGAAAAGCCTCAAGAAATACCTTACAACATTTTTTATTCAGTTTCAGGCAGTTCATCTTAGTTTTCAGTTAGATTTTTTGTTAGGCTATTAGGCCCACTAAAAATTGTGGCGTCTATTAATGAAACGCATGTAGATTTGTTCCTTATGATCTCTAGATTACAGTGGTAGTAATAATTATACTTCGTGTAACGGGAACACTGAAAATTACGACCACAACCTAAAAAATCACTAAAAGAGCGAGCGACTTTATAAATGTTAGATTGATTCATATTGATTAAAAGGTGATATAATCACCATTATTTTGTTAGTTTTCAATTATTATAATAGCTACTAAAGGTATGATGCTAAAGACAGGTACATAACTAGTTTTAGATACCTTTATTTTGTGTGTTAAATTATAGAAGTCTCAGTATATTATAATCAACTATTCGCAAATCCCGATAAGACTCCACAACACCAACTACAAACAGTGAAAAGGCACCAATCTACAGTTAACTCGTAAGTAAATATTGGCAGAACGCTAAACTAAACTGAGTTCACAGTCCGGCTAGTAACTAAACTAGACGGGGCGACACCGACACGGGGACCTAACGACTTTACCTTTGTTGGTTCTACCAACTCTTTTTACCCTTACCCTTTTATACGAATTTACACTTTGTGGGGCAAAGAATAGGGTGGAATATTGCGGTGTATGTGGGGTGGAGGGGAGTTTAAACGGTTGTCATGGTAACGCGAATACCTACGGGTTAAGTGTAGGTATTAGAGGGTTGTGATGGCTGTTTGTCTAGGTATTTTGGTGAGGAAATTCATAGTTTTAGGTCGAATTTATGGTAAAGCGTAGGTATGGAGTTGACCTAACTAATAGTGTAGAATTAGGTTCAGTGAAGTTTAGTAAACGCACTGTAGGACCAGGTTTTTTTAGGTCCACTGCCCATCATTAAAAACTCCACTGCCCATAAAAAATGGGCCAATTTTATTTTTCTTTGTCTATGTTACACATAGTAAATTGATTGACTAATTAGGTACATTATGAAAAGCTTGCCTAATTAATGTCCTTTAAATACGTAGTTATCTTTTTAGTACACTATAAAGGCGTTTTTTAAACAATGAACAATGTAATACTTTTTTTTTTTCCACGAAATATATGGAATTTTAATATTATTTTTATAATAAAAGTGTTTGTTAGTTATGTAACATGGATTTCTCATTAACTTATAGAGAAAATCTAATTTCCATAATGATCATTAAGTTACCCAACAAAAATTCTAAAGAAGCCACTAATTATCTCATTCTGTATCTCAATAAAATAACAATATTAATATCGCATCAATCAAATGAAGTCGCTACGTCATATCCGTTTGAAGTCGAAAGTTGTTTCTAATTAATTGTGGCGCCGAATAACAAATTAAAACTACCCTCGAAATGTGAATTTGCGCTTTCATTGCTTTTGTATTTAATGCGAAGAGGTTCGTGTATGGTGGTTGGAGCTTAAGAGTCAAAATAAAATAATTTTTAGGGTCTCAAATATCTTTTAAGTAATCTCTGAAGGCTTAGGTAAGGCATAGTTGTTACCCATTTTGCCGGTAATAAGGTAGTCCATCAGCCAAAAATCCAGACTCCGGCCTGCTAATAAGAAATTCCTGATGGAAAAACCGAATAACACTATGGCCGGCCTGGGAATCAAACCCAGGACTTCATGGCACTAGCTACACCAACGAGGCTGGTACTGGGTGACGAGCTGAAAATGATGATAAAAAGCTTAGCTTCACTGTGTCTGTTCCTCCAAGAGGTCCATCAATAACATCGTCACATCGTCGGAGATGGAGAAACATTTCCTTAAGTTAGCTAGGGGATACCCAAGAGTACCAGATTAATAAGCTCAGAAGAAAAAACAACTATAAAGAACTTCTAACATCTCAAAAACATAATATTCTCGAGTCGACTCCGCGCCAGACTTCTCAAACTAAATAAACAAATTGTTTTGATATCACATTAGCTTAGTTTGTAGAGCACGCTAAATATTCATCGGGGTCGTATTAGATTTTTCACTTATAGACGTAGACAGATCGTACAAGTATCACAGAACGGGGCGAGTGGGACGAGTAGGGCAAACAAGCGCCTTGGAACGGCAAGTCGCGACTCACGTCAAAGGCACGAGCGATTCCTTGCAAATTGTATTTACGCGTCCCGCGGGCGTGCCCTTATCGAGTTTGCTCTCAAAGAGCCGCCATTTTTAAAACTTCCATCGACTCAGGTAGAGGATCCACGGCCAATTGTGGTCCCGCTTTGTTCTTTACCTCCTTTATAGGGTTGACGAAGTTAGCCAGTTTCGGCGCACGAATAATTTGTGTTCCCGGCCGCGCGATGCGATTACGAGTTTCGCCCGAATCCGATCCGCCGCTTGTCGGAATCGAATTGTGCCGAGCCGCTTGAGCGACTTGCCGAGCGAAAACTTCGTTTGTTACAAACATAATGTCCTTCCATCGCAAATTATGTTTGGACGAGTTTGCCAGCGCTATGCTAATATAATAGGGATATCTTGAGGCTGTATTAGGTTTATCATTTTATACATAAAGCTGCTGTGTAAATAATAGATACATAATCTCTACACAACACACGGGCGGTGCACGAAATGAGCTCATTTCTATTCTGCGCACAAACAAATTCATAACTTGCCGAAACTCATAAAATCATCCGCGAAACACACTTTTATTAAACGAAAACAGAGCTAACGCGGTCTGTGCATAAGTTAACATAACATTCCGTTCCTTGTTACAAGATAAATTAGAGCGGGCGCGTCCGGCGTGCAAATGTATTCGCGGAGCCAATCTCGCGCTCCCTCGGGCTGCCTCGTAATTGCTTAAGAGAAAAATCCAAATGAGAAATGAAAAGGGATTCCCTTTTCAGAGGAAAAATTATATAATTGAATATCTTTTCGTAAGTATTATGAGGTATAAAATATGATAATTGAGTTTTTGCTTACGGTGAGCGGCGGCTGCGCGTCGCTGCCTATTATTGCGTACAGTCGGATCATCTCGTTTGCTCTGCTCCACTTTTATAATCAACGCTATGTTTGTGTCGCCGACGTTTTATCATCTAGATAATCGGATCAAGGATATTGATCTTCGAGATATTTAAAGTCGAAGATTCTTCCCGTGATTGTGTGCTATGCTAACAGATTTCTTTTAACATGAATGTTTTACTGTAGTATTTTCGCAATTTGCTCCTATGTAACGATCAATTTACTCATTGTTCAACTAGAGCCGTTTAATAAATTAATTTTAGCTTGTAAATGTCAACTGATCTAACCCTCGTATAACATCATCATCATATAACATACGCTGTCTCGTATGATCGCTTTTCTACAACTGACTTCATGAAAAAATCATCAAGTTACTTCAAAAGCTCATATATGTATTATGTAGGACCTACCTACTGAAATTAGTGCTTTCAAGACTTTCACCATACCCACCTAACCGACTCCCAGAATTTAAGGTTGTATACAGAAAAATAATTCGAGGAGCTCGTGGCTCAGTAAACAGCTGCACGGGTCGATCCATCAGGTTAAGCTACGCTTGCCGGGGTTAGTCTGTGGATGGGCGACCATCTTAACATACCGAGACACGCACGCAAAATTGGCTGTCTTCTGTCTGACAACCAGTCTTAACAAGGGGTATCGTATTACCCAGTTACTGGGTTGTGGAAGTCGGATAGGCAGTCGCTCCATGTAAAATACTGGTATTCAGCTGCATCCGGTTAGACTGGAAGCCGACCTCAACATGGTTGGGAAAAGGCTAAGAAGATTAATTGATACAGAAAAATAATTAATAGGAAGGATATTAACAGCTTCTTAGTAAAGAGATTAGCTAATTTAAAAACATAACATAACATCACGCCTGTTATCCCCGTAGGTATAGGCAGGCAGAGTTGTACTAATTCTATAGTAAACCTACATTTCACCAGCTATATTTAAGTAAGTCCCATGTAATAGGGGCTAATCTAAGACTATGAACAATCTAACCCTACGCTACGTGGCCTATAACTGAACCTAAAAAGACTCAAAATACAAAATCCTCTAAACAAAGCTAAATAATCCTCCCTTAGAGAAAAACGTTAGATTCAATTTCCCGTGTCGTCGCGTCGCCGTGTCGGCGTCGTTAGCAATCACGAGTGTTTGTGTCGTAAGCAGGTTAGCTGGCGACAGTCGCAGCGGGTCGTGACTCGATTCCTTATTATGGGAAGATGGGAAGACGAAATATACCCCGCAGAGCACGTGGATTTGAGGGATATTGGTGCCGATTCCGTTGTTCACAAACTTAACTAAATTTAAGTTCAGTGCATCTTTTTCTTTCTATTTCATTAAGAAAAGGACAGAAGATAAATTTTAGTTTAGTCCTGTCAAACTGTCACTACTCTCTATATAAGTTTAGACGTGATTAAAAACTTGCTTACTAAAATTACGTCAATTTACGTCAGGCGCTGATTAATTTGACAGGACTAAACTAAAATTTATCTTCTGTCCTTTTCTAAATGAAATAGAAAGAAAAAGATGCACTGGAGGCTTAAAACAGCCTCTTTGGCTGAATCATAATAGGAAAATATCATCGTAAAATGTCACAAACTGACAATTCATAATAAGATCTGCGTGCGATTCATGTTACGAAATAATTCATCTGTTTGACAGTTTTCTATGGAGATTCGTAAAATGGTCCATTTATTATGAATTGCTTTTGTGTCAAATAGAGGTATTGCTAATGACAGTTGGAAATTTTGGAAATGAAATGCTTTTAGAGGAATTGCTAATGTGACCGTTTTAGGCCCACTGAATTTAAATTTAGTTTAGTTTGTCAACAACAGAATCAGTACCATTATAGTTTTTCTTTTAGAAGGTTATTGAATAAGGGATTTAGTGAAAAGTGTTAGGTTTCTTCCCACTTAGCACGGGTTATACGTGGTTAGGTTATGTCGTGGTAAAAAGGATATACCATTCAGTAGGATTCTCTTCACTTTTCACTATTAGAGCAAATCTGTAGGGCAATCCCCTGTGCTGTTATACGATTTTGAAAAATACTATTTTCAGTATGTTTTAGTTAAAATAATTTATAGTAATCTAATTAAAGTAATATCTTGTAGTAATAAAAACTGTGTGATTTCATTTCAAAAACCTGGCGTAGATGCTCTTCGTTCTTACACAAAAAATCAGTGAGGGTTTTTGTCCTAAAATCTTCTAAAACTTGATTAGTCACTATGTTAACACTTCCTAAACCCCAAAATTAAAAACATTTTATATACATTTCAAAACCTATAAACAATAAATAACCACTACATAACCTAACCTTAGCACATCGAGTAGGGCGGAGCTTACACCCCAATAACTGTTATTATCCGGAACGAGTATAAATAACAGTTCCGTTCACAGGTACCGGGGAAGGAGCAATTTCACTCATGAATAATGTAGCACAGTCCGCCCAGTAAACGTGTTACGATTTTTCATAATAGCCCCCTTTTGATGTTAGTATCGCTCCGAGTTTCCTCCACCTCCCCGTATAATTCAAGTTTTATGGTATGCAATTTAGTTTTATATTCCACTTCTTGAATAAATCGGTTTGGGTTATATTGTAGTTTGTGAATTTGTTGGCAGTTAGTTTGTAGTTTACTTATTGTACATATATTTTCTGATTAACTGAAGATTATACAATCTTCTTCTACTTTTTGTGTCTTTGTTTTTATATTGTTTGAGCCATAGATATAAGTTTTTATATTTCTATGGTTTGAGCCCAATAAGGGGTCACGTTAATACGGCATTAGTTACGTTCATTAGGTATTCTTTAGTGCAAGTGAACACTCCAGCAAGTGGGACATGGTCTGATCAGAAACACCGTACTGTATACTGTACTCGTACTGGGTGTTGGATGGGTCAGTAATCTCCCACTTTGATACCCAATCGATTGAGAGCTTCCACTGCAGGTCACGCCCGGGAGGCAAATGTTCCTAAGGTTCGACGAAGTCCGGAGATGGTGGATGCTTGTCTTCCCAAAACTTGCTTCTCTTATTGGATGGGTTGTCCTGGATATACTGCGTAGACCGTAAGAAGGTCTGGTGACTTTTAACCCATGGTAATTGTGTAATCGTAGAGTTGTCGATCGTCGAAAATCGGATTCTTGAGGATTCTTGAAACATAGACAGTTTGGATATAAGTTCTAATTCTACAAATTACCTATCAGTCGTAGGATTTTCCTACTACCCAAGAACCATACGGCTATCGTAACTTAAATTCAAAGTCCAAAAACAGCGGGTGGCTTCAATGATAAGGCGTTCTTCGTATAATATGAAACAAATATTTATTACATTAGTCAAATATACTACACAAACGCCTCACCATATTAATATCTTATTCACATTAACACAATATCATATCAAGTATAATTAACAAATAAAATTAAAATTATGCTAATGACCCACATACTGAGAACAATGGCGGCGGGTTCCGTAGCAGCTAAAATGCCATTTAATTGTGACAGAACCCTTTCAGTCGCGCACTAATTAATACAATTTAAGCGCGTAATTAGAGAACACGTGTGATGAGCTACAGTGATGGGAAAGAACATTCCTGTTGTCGATGTTTTTGGACTTATCCAAGCGATGCTATGAATTTCATGTTTTATTAAAAATTTGTCAATAACATTACTTTTACTACAATACTCTGGCAAATCATGTAGACCGATACTCCTATTACAACATTAGGGTTCTTCTTAATATAAGTTAGAAGACTAAAAGAGCTAATCCCATTCTTTGGACATTAGTGAAGACTTTTCATTTCAGCGGTCACTAACCTAGCCTTACTTTCAGTTATATTTGTCATAACAATGCAATGAAATGAGTGAGCAAAGGCACACCCATGAAAGCCATTTGATTGAATATCACATCTAATAACAATCGCACGACATACTGCTGACGTTAGCTCGCGAATCATAATGGCGTTAGTTCTAAGTGGCTGATGTGCATTTTATTAAACTTAATTTTATGACCGGCCTGAGTAATGTCCACTTTATTACATGCATACAACACGGCAATAATTATTTGAGTACTAGTGCAGTGACAGTTTTCATTGAAGTAGATAGTTTCGCTAATATGGTAAATTAAAACTTGGAAGTAAATGGGGCATATAGTATAGAGTAGGTTCCTATTATTGAGTTTTTTAATCATCTGAGTTACTTAGTCTAATCTTTGAAATAACGTCAAGTACGTTAATTCCATTATTGTTTTTGTAAAATTGCAAAAAATCATCCAGTGTCAAATTATTAACTGAGCAACATTTTAAATCTATGTTCAGATCTAAGCAAAGTCAAAAGCTTGTTTCATTATCATTCAACGCGACAATCCATTAACAAAATCACACAAATCCATGCAAAAAAAACTATCGATACTTACATAACACGCAATTCGCAAAAAAATCACGAAACGTTACGACCATTCCCATCACTACGTCACTTGTCATACGTCACATGTTTTCCCGCCGGAACGCACGACTAACGCATTAATTTATGCCTTTTTTACGCAATAACGCTTAATTGGACTTTATTTATCACTTTTAATTTTTCTAATTTGATAACTCGCGATGGTCTCATTGAAATTTATGAGTCAGGACGACAATGCTGTCTCAATTCATATGCGTAATGTGAACGAATGTGTTTCAATTCCGTTCATGAGAATAGCCCCACACTTTGGTTGAGAAGTTGAGAATTACCCTCTATTAGATTAATATGTTTGGTCTTTTATTGGTATTAGTTATGGTTAATTTGATCGGGCGTTGCCTTTAAAGGTTCATTCGGAGATCCATTGACGTATTTCATGGTTTAACTAAACAAAATGTAACTTGGATAATTTTGTGTCAAATAGCCAGATTGTTAAGTAATGTTATAAGAGAGTAGATAAATTCGAAATCGACTTAAAAAAAATCAAAAAATTCTCTGCTCTCTGCATACTCAAATCATATTTTTGTCCTGAGAATTCAATAAATAAATGATAACGAAATAATATGTTCTTATTCGGTTATCATTTATTTATGTTTTTTTGAAAAATCACGTATCTTTATTGTAAAGGAGCTCTTACCAAACGGCTTATAAGCTCTATTGGGGAGGTCGGGGATTTTTAAACCAAATGTAAGCAGTTTAAAGTCCGCGGGGAGACGCGGCTACATTAGCAGCGGTGGATTTGGGCAAATGTTATTATTTGTTTCAGACGGATTACCGCCGATTGACGGCTGACGAGAGTTGCCAGGGAATAGAGTTTCGTAATATTTTGAGAGTCTTAATAGATAGTCGAGTTTATTTCTATTTTAGTCTACAAAAAAAAGAAAATTCATTTTAAAACGTACCATAACAAATGTAGCTTTCATAAAATGGAAAGATATTCATTAAAACCATGTTCATCTTCTGCCTAGCGTTTACCGAACTATGTTGGAATCGGCTTCCAGTCTAACCGGTTGCAACTGAATACCAGTATTTTACAAGGAACGACCTGACCTTCACAACCCAGTTACTGGGTAACACGATACCCCTTGGTAAGACAGACAGACTTTCGGGCTTCTGACGATCCGTAACAACTGCCAAAGACCTACAAATGACAGCGGGACCAACGGCTTAACGTGCTTTCCGAGGCACGCCCCTCCGTGGCTTGGTATGCAAAGATGGTCACCCATCCACGGACCAACCGCGGCAAGCGTAGTTTAACCTGATCGATCGACCCGTCTGGCTGTTAATACTTAGCCACGAGCCCCTCATTTTCGTTAAAACTACGTAATGAACCATTAATTGATTAACATTGGATTTCTGAACACAAGTTATTTGTGGCACGTTTTATTGTATTTGGCTTTTTATACGACTGTCAAGCATCACAAATTGCCTAGAAAAAATAACTCGTTACGATAATAACTACTTATTATTTCAGATAGTTAATTGATTCAGGCGTCACTTTGCGGAAATCCATTATAAATACAAAAAAAACACTAAAAAAGTGAAAAATAACTTTAATTTCGGAAGTCGGTGTCTTTGCTTTTCAATTTCCGTTTTTTGCCACCGACTTCCGAAATTAAAGTTATTTTTCACTTTTTTTGTGTTTTTTTTGGAAGTCGGTTGTTTTTTTTTTTGTAAATAGTTTTTATTTTTCTCTTTTTAGTTTTGGTACCTACTCCACACAAATCCGAATACCACTACCTGCTATGTAAATAACAGTGAAGGAGTCAAACAGTATATCGTCTAGATAAACTAAGTGGGAAAAATACGTAATATTGAAGCTAACTGAAAAATTACGCAAGCAAAGTTAATAAAATTTATATGGGACCACCTCGGAAGCATGACCTACCAAACAAAAAAAGAATCATCAAAATCGATTCATAATTGGCGGAGTAATCGCGTAACAAATATACAAAAAAAAAAAACATACAGACGAATTGAGAACCTCCTCCTTTTTGAAGAAGTCGGTTAAAAATAAAATAGACTTCGTCTATTGTATTTTACTTAGTATTTTGCTAAAAACATTTTTTTTAAGCTCAACCGATACAGTGTTTTTTTTTTACAAAATAAATACTGTATAGTAACCAACATTTCAACAACCTGCCTGCCACAATCACCAGTACAAAAGCCGCGGTATTTTTTTTCTCTCAACCCCCTCGTATTAGCGTTGTTATCGACTTTTGATATAACCTCGAGCGGTTTAGGGTTGACTGCGGTGGGTACAACTGTTGCAATCAAGTGGGGCCGATGCTTCGTCAGTTAGCATTAGATACACTTGTACAAGTATTCGTTTAATTTTATACTTGCTTAATTTTAATATGAAGTATGGGGCGTTTTTTTTAATAAATTATAGTAGGTAATGCTTGTAGCTTTTGGTTATTATATTTATTTTAATAGCTTATAATAAATATTATTATAACAATACTTGAAATGCTAAGCACTGGAGAATCAGTCAGTAATTTAAAGTAGTTAGTATACCCAGTTTCACATCCGTTTAACGTAAGCTTTTGTGTTAACTGGCTTTAGAAAAATATGAACCTACACAACAGACGACCTGTTTCTTTGAATTGTATTAAAATATCAAACTTGTATAAACGCGAAGCGAAAACAACGCCAGTAATAATTCGAAACAAAGCTGTTTATTTCAGCAGTTCAGTCTAATTTATGTGAGTGCTCGTTCAGCTTACTGCAGCTTCAGACTTCTACATAATACAGTGTACCATCGAAAATAATAATAAAAATGTGCGCAGGACTCAAGACGAGTGCAAAAGAAAGCTGGTTTATTTATAAGGTCGCGTCGCAAACGCATTACCAGATTACCCCGGTCTACCCTACGCGTAATTCCGCAAATGGGCGAAACTTGAGCCCGGCCGGTTTAAAATTGAAATTTATATTCTCGCATTATACATGGGGCGGGATTATGGAGGACTCAAAGAAAATGATCGCGGACCCGTGGACCCCTTGAGAGATAGTTGTGCAGGGATGTCAGGAAGGGGTATATTTCTAGATTATTGGGAAGGAATTGCTGAGAAAACTTCTAGAGAAAAATATAAACTTGTGCCCACGGCTTTGCCAGTGTGGAGGTCGGGAATTATTCCACGGGAACATACTATCGGGGTAAGAAGTATCCTGTATACTGGAGCTCATGGCTAAGTAATAACAGCCGCACGGGTCGATCCATCAGGTTAAGTTACGCTTGCCGGGGTTGGTCCGTGGACGGGTGATCTTTACATATCGAGACTCCTCCGTGCCTCGGAAAGCACGTTAAGCCGTTGGTCCCGGCTGTCATTCGAGGATCTTTGACAGTCGTTACGGGTCGTCAGAAGCCCGAAAGTCTGACAACCAGTCTTACAAAGGGGTATCGTAATACCCAGTTACTGGGTTGTGGAGGTCAGATAGGCAGTCGCTCCATGTAAAATACTGGTATTCAGCTGCATCCGGTTAGACTGGAAGCAGACCCCAACATAGCTGGGAAAACGCTAGGCAGATTGATTGAAGTATTCTGTCTTAATCTAGGTTATGGTCTACCTCTGTGCCAAATTTCATCGAAATTAAAGGTTGGGGATTCATTCAACTAACCTCTACTGTTTTTATTCATTCTTGTTTTATAAACAAGTGTTCCAATGATTTATTTAAAAAAACAGCCGGCAATCAGATACTATTTATTGTGTATTTAAAGTCAATAAAGGCAATCAGATGTAATATTCGATGTGTATTGGAGCTCAATCAATGAAGTAAATTACTCAAAAGTATTATTTGAAACGAGGAGGGTGATGGTAACGGGGAATTGATACCTACCAGTTGAATTCCTGCTGTGAACTCTTGATGTTATTCACTGGGTGAATCCAATAGGTATGCATAGGTATTTTGTGGCCCCCTTCTGGGCAACGGGGAGGCCCTTTTTAACTAACTTCAAAAAGGAGGAGGTTCTCAATTCGTCTGTATGCTTTTTTTTTGTGTTTGTAACGCGATTATTCCGCCAATTATGAATTGATGTTGATGATTATTTTTTGTTTGGTAGGTATCACAACTAAAAAGTGGAAAATAAAATATTTTTACAAATAACTTTAATATCGGAAGTCGCGACTTCCGAAATTAAAATAATTTTTCACTTTTTTTTATTAGTGATTTTTTGGAAGTCGGTTGTTTTTTGTTGTCTCTGTTTTGGATGATTTCTGGCCATGTTGGCCCCGCAAACATAATAAGATCGTCACACCACCTTCGCCGCGGTAGCTTAAGAAATAATAATACAGTGGCCAGATGTATATCAAGTACCCATATTGATTTTAACCCATTTCAAAAGTGTGATGACAGAAATGCGTCACTGTCTTCGTGGGCTGGGCTCTATGCCATAAATATTTACAACTCTAAAATTCTACAAATTTGTTAAATTGTAGAAAAAATAGCGTAACACAGGAGTTACAAATATGAATAATTACAATTTGCAATCTACAAGTCTACAATCTACGTACATAATTATTATTATTAAGTAGAATATTACAAATTAGTTAGTACCTGTAATTATGTGAGTATTTATCAAAATTATCCTAACTTAATTATTAGAAATACTTACATATTTGTAAGGTTTTCCGTTACAATAATGTGGCTAAGTTTTGTGGTACAGACACTGAGACACCTAACTAATATTATAAATGCGAAAGTGAGTTTGTTTATTTGTTTGCTACGCTTAAACGCTACGGCTGAACGGATTAAAATTTGGCACATGGGTAGACCATGACCTGGAATAGGACATAAGATACTTTTTATACCGATATTCTCTTGGGATCGAGACTTACGCGGGTGAAACTGCGAGGCGCAGATATTTGTAAATATTTGTAATTGTAAAGTTTTGTGGTATATGTCCCTGGTGATCTATTGACATAACTTAAGCTGCATTGCTATTCTGTAACCATCTCACCGTGAAAACTTAAGTGAAGTGAGCGTGGAGTGAGCTATCATTGTCATCGATACCTAACTCATGCTACGGCAGTGACAGTTCACTTCACGCTCACTTCACCTAAGTTTTCACGGTGAGATGGTTACAGAATAGCAATGCAGAAGGCTATTGTTATTCTATACAAGTCTAAACCGTGGAGTTTCTTGTCCATTCTTCTCCATACGAAAACTACATTTTGGAAGGGGCAACTAGTAACAGTTCTATTTCTTTGTTTTTGATGTTCAAAAAAATTTAAGTAATAAAAACTAAAACCCAACTACGACTAAAAAGGTATAAACAAGACACCACAGACAGACAAATTAAAAATCCGGAGTCACACGTGTTAGGGCATAATTCGAACAGATTACGTGTGACTCCGGATGTTTTGGGGTTAGAATTTATATATTTTTGAAATGTGCTCATTAAGCCCTTTCATTTGATACCCAACACGGTACGATTAAACAATATTTTTTTTTAGGTCCTGACTTTATGTCCTCTAGAGGTTAATTTAATGTGACGTCATAGCCTATAACCAGCGGACGATCAAGACGCTTCCAACGATACCTCATTTGTCAAATTGTGATGAGTCGTTTAGAAGATATGAGGGAACAGATGAACATACATACATACATACATATAGGGTGTAAGGGGGCACACTTACCATCTCAGTGCCCCAAGTCAACCTCACCTGCTCGTGGTGCACCCTGCTGAATAACAAACGAGGCTCTGACAACCGACAAATGGCGGTATAACCATTTCTATATAAAACTTCGCAACTAAATGGCGCAGACTAGTGACGGGCAGCAGCATCACTAGTGCGAGAAGTTGCGATCTGCGATCGCCAACCCGCATGCCCAGGGTGGCGATTATGGGCAAAACCTCCTATGGCAAGCCAAAATCAACCACGGCCCCCAGTTCCCGGCCGCCTTGCTATTCCTGATTTTGGCGGCGGTCACGGTAACGGCAAGGTAGGGGGTGCGAAGAATCCCCGGGTTACGAATGGCCGCCAAACCCAACTAACCTTGGCGACGTATAACGGACGCACGTTACGGCTTGACGAACACCTAGTGCAGCTAGAAGAAGAGCTCGGAAAAATAAGGTGGCACATTCTTGGGTTGAGTGAAGTCCGAAGACAGGGGGAGGACACAATAACCCTCGAATCGGGCCACCTTTTGTATTTTCGAGAGGGAGACCATCTATCCCAGGGCGGAGTCGGGTTCCTGGTAAACAAATCTCTTTGTGATAACGTTGTGGAAGTCTCCAGTGTCTCGAACAGGGTAGCGTACCTCGTAGTGAAGTTAACCGAGAGGTATAGCCTCAAGATTGTTCAAGTGTACGCACCGACCTCGGCACACTCGGATGACGAAGTGGAGGAAATGTTTGACGACATTTCCAAGGCTTTGCATTCCACCACTAAGGCCCACTACAACGTTCTCATGGGGGATTTTAACGCTAAAGTGGGAGTACAGAATTGCAGCGAATCGGTAGTAGGATCCTACGGGTTTGGCAGTAGGAATCATAGGGGGCAAATGCTTGTCAACTTCCTTGAGAAGGAGGGGCTTTTCTTGATGAATTCCTTTTTTAAAAAACAGCCCCAAAGGAAGTGGACTTGGCGAAGCCCCGACACTATGACGAAAAATGAGATAGACTTCATCATAACGGATAAAAAGCATATATTCAGGGATGTCTCGGTGATCAACAGGTTCAATACCGGCAGTGATCACAGACTTGTTCGAGGCTCTCTGAATATCAACTTCAAGCTCGAGCGAACTCGTTTGATGAAGTCTAGGCTCCGTCCAAATATGCTCCAAACTATGTTGGGATCTGAAGCGTTCCAGTCAGACCTGGAGAACCGATTCGCTGCCGTGGAATCCACAAATGACGTCGACCAGGCGTTCGACCAAATGGTGGAAATCCTCAGGGAAGAAGGTACGCGATTTTGCAAAATGCGGCGTAAGGGCAAGAAGTCGAAACTTTCGGAAGAGACTCTGAAGCTTATGACGGAACGACGTGAAAACCCACCTATCACTTCGTCAGAACAACGGGCACTCAACAAAAATATTAGAACATTGGTACGACGTGACCTCCGACGCTGCAATACACGCTCTATAGAGAAAGCGATTGAGCAAAATCGGGGGTCGAAAGTGTTCGTCCAATCACTCGGGAGGAGCCACCTGACGAAGCTGACCACATGTAGTGGGGATACCGTCGTTTCGAAGCCGGAGATCCTTTCGGAAGTCGAAAACTTCTACGGCCAGTTGTACGCATCGCATGCATCTCGACCTGATCCCGAAAATGAGGATTCCAGAGCCACCTTAACCCGCCATTTCACGGAAGACCTGCCAGAAGTCAGCCAAGATGAAATCGAGGTGGCTCTTAAACAGCTTAAAAATGGAAAAGCCCCTGGTGAGGACGGGATTACGACTGAGCTCCTGAAAGCGGGAGGAAGTCCTGTACTGAAGGAGCTTCGGGAGCTTTTCAACTCTGTCTTGTTCTCTGGGAGAACTCCAGAAGCGTGGCGAAGGAGCGTGGTCGTTCTCTTCTTTAAAAAGGATGATAAAACCCTTTTAAAGAATTATAGACCCATTTCGCTCCTAAGCCACGTATATAAGTTGTTTTCAAGAGTCGTCACGAATCGTCTAGCGCGAAGACTCGACGAGTTTCAGCCGCCAGAGCAGGCCGGGTTTCGAGGAGGATACAGTACCATAGACCACATCCACACAGTGCGGCAAATTATACAGAAGTATAATCGGCCCCTATGTCTTGCTTTTGTGGACTATGAGAAGGCTTTTGACTCTATCGAGACCTGGTCTGTTTTGGAGTCTCTGCAGCGATGCCAAGTTGACTGGCGATACATCCAAGTGCTGAGATGTCTTTATGAAAACGCGACACTGACCGTCCAAACTCAGAACCAGCAAACTGAACATATCCCCCTGCGTCGAGGTGTGAGGCAAGGGGACGTAATTTCCCCGAAATTGTTCTCTAACGCATTGGAGGATGTGTTTAAGACGCTGAACTGGGAAGGACGCGGCATTAACATCAACGGCGAGTACATATCACACTTGAGATTTGCAGATGACATCGTCATAATGGCTGAGTCGCTGCATGACTTGCAACAGATGCTGAACGGTCTAGTTGATTCTTCTGTACGCATTGGTCTCCGGATGAACTTGGACAAAACCCAAGTTATGTTCAACGACAACGTTAGTCCGGGACCGATTGCTGTCAATGGCGGTGCTCTCGAAGTTGTTCGTGAATACGTTTACCTCGGGCAAACTCTGCAGTTTGGTAAGAACAACTTTGAGAAGGAAGCTAACAGAAGAATTCAGCTGGGCTGGGCAGCTTTTGGGAAGCTCCGTCGAGTCTTCTCGTCGAGTATTCCGCAGAGCCTAAAGACTAAAGTCTTCAACCAGTGCGTCCTGCCTGTCATGACTTACGGAGCCGAAACGTGGACACTCACGGTACGACTGGTCCATAAATTCAAGGTCGCTCAGCGAGCTATGGAACGAGCTATGCTTGGAGTATCTCTGAGAGATAAAATCCGGAATGAGGTAATCCGGCAGAGAACCAAAGTTGTTGACATAGCTCATAGAATAAGCAAGCTGAAGTGGCAATGGGTCGGCCATATTAGCCGTAGAACTGATGACCGTTGGGGTAGACTTGTTCTTGAGTGGAGACCGCGAATCGGCAAACGTAAGGTAGGACGCCCTCAGGCTAGGTGGAGCGACGATCTTCGCAGGGTGGCTGGTAGCAGCTGGATGAGAGCTGCCGAGAATCGAGCCGATTGGCGTGCAATTGGAGAGGCCTATGTCCAGCAGTGGACTGCTATAGGCTGATGATGATGATGACATACATACCGGTCAAAATCATAACCCTCCTTTTTTCTTCGCCGTAGTCGGGTAAAAATGCCTTTAATGTGCCTACTCGAATTAAATTATTCGACTTTGACTTTAAATAGCTGTTTTTTTACTGTGTTTTTGCTTATTCCTGTTCCCATATAATATATAGCATTAATCTAAAAAATTTAGAACCAAACCTCTCAACAACCTCCTCGTTTTAAAAGTCGGTTAAAAACAAAACAAACTGACTATCATCCACGAAACAGATTACAAATGACTATACAAACAAATTGTATATAATTTAAAAACATACCACTGTATTTAAAAGAGGGAGTCGGCGGCTTGTAATATCTCGAGAGGGAGAGACGATTATAGCTATTAAATATGCATTAACGAATTTTTCTCCTTAAAAGCTGAAAAAATGGCGTAAAGAGAAAATTGGCAATTAGACCCCTCTCCGCGAGCCGCCTCCCACCTTCGCACAAGAATTAAATTTGCTCCTTAAAGATATACATAAATTGAGTGTTAGGATGCTTTAATATTTTCCCTTTGCGAGTAGCGCTGTAAATTAGCTAATTTAAATGTATACGACTTGTGTGGTTACTCTGTTTTGTAGTCTTGTTTACTTTTCATTCTGTTCCGTTTATTTCTTAAGCAATTTTCGAGATTTGGTAGTTTCATGCGTAGCAACCCGCGTAGCACCCACGCTACGCGCTACGAAAATCTACTTTTCGTAGCGCGTAGCGTAGCACGTAGATAGCGTCACATTTTTATTTTTGTTTGGCCGGTTCTAAATAAATTTTTTTAGCAAATCTACTAAAACTCATTTTGAATAATAATGTAACCAGTCTTGTCAAGGGGTGTCGTATTACCCAGATACTGGGCTATAGAGGTCAGATAGGCAGTCGCTCCATGTAAAATACTGGTATTCAGCTGCATCCGGTTAGACTGGAAGCCGACCACAACTTGGTTGGGAAAAGGCTAGGCAGATGATGAATCCAATGTTTTCTGAGGAACACAATGTAGATACTAAAATACTTACAAAATCGATTTGATATATGAAAATAGTTTTACACTGAAAACTAAACAAAAACTCATCTACAACACCAAAGCAGGAGTGTCTCTATTCTCTATTATTTGATTGTCTATGCCTTTGATATTCAGCCTCATGAAATGCCTGACACGTCGCCATGAATAACTGATAGATATAGAGTCAGCCTACTAACTGAATACACACTTACCTCGCTTACTGTTGCACAAATGAAAATTAATAATGCAGAGTGATAAATTGACAGTAATTACGTGATACGGGGTGGCGACGGCCTTACGGTCATGTTTCGTGTGTCTTGTGTGCATTTTCTAGTAGATGTTTTGTGGAGTTAGTCTGTTTTAGGACTTATTGGGTTTAGGTGCTGATTAGTCGAGCGGAAAATGTAGTGTAAGATGTTGTCATTATTCTTGATCGCTCTGATCGGGGACTTAAAACGGTCACTTTAGCAGAATCATATTATGAAAATATTATGAATCATCGTAAAATGTCACAAACTGACAATTCATAATATGATCTGCGTGTAATTACTAACGGTCATTTTAGCAGAATCATATTATGAAAATATTATGAATCATCGTAAAATGTCACAAACTGACAATTCATAATTATGATCTGCGTGTCATTCTTATTATGAAATAATTCATCTGTTTGACAGTTTTCTATGGAGATTCGTAAAATGGTCCACAAATTATGAATTGCTTTTATGTCAAATTAGAGGAATTGCTAATGACAGCTGGGATTCATGAAATGAATTGCTTTAAGAAGAATTGCTAATGTGGCCGGTTTACTAAAGAACTGTTTGTTAAAGAAGTGTATTTAGATGGTAATAGAGGTCTTTATGTGATCTAGAAATAGATACATAATGATGGTGGAAGTTTCTTAATTTTTACTTAACTACCTGGCCCCGCGGTTTCACCCGCGTAACTCTCGATCCCGTGGGAATATTGGGATAAAAAGTATCCTATGTCCTATTCCAGGTCATGGTCGGATTTGGATGAAATTTGGCACATGGGTACATGTGCCAAATTTCATCCAAATCCGTTCAGCCGTTTGAGCGTGAAAGCGTAACAAACAAACTCACCTTCGCATTTATAATATTAAGTAAAGATGATGATAATAATGATTGAAAGCTAATCTCACCTCGGACACTAGTCCCGCTATGAACTTCTAGTAGACTACTGATTGACTATTATTATTATCAAATCAAATCAAAATATTTATTTTTTGGGGTATAGATGTTATACATATTTTTATAATGTTCTTCATGCTCTGCCGTCACTTGGGCATGCACAATTTTATATAAAAGTACAATCAAGTATCAAAATACCATGCTGAATAACCATAAATATTACAAAATTATTAAATTGGAAAATCATTTTAACCATTTTATTTTCCAATGTCAAGACTATCTAATAGTAATATTTAAAAAAAACCTTTTTTTTTTTTGAGGGTGGGAAGTCTTCAAATGACTTCTACCGCTCTGGGTGGAGCGGAAGGGCGTGTCAGACTTTTACTGACTAAAACCCACCGGTGTTCCTTCAGTTGCTTGTTGCCAAGGTACCGGTATCCCTTTCGGACTTTCCCGCAACCCTGGCAGGATTTTTTTTAATTATTTTTGTTGCTCAAGTTAAAGACAAAAACTTAAAAAAATAAAAAAGCAATGCAATTGCAAAGCAAATCAACATGATGTACTTAGATGTATAAAATGCGGTTTTCAATTCCCAAAAAAGCGCCTTGTCCAAAAAAAAGTTACCATTTCATGAGCATTTTATTAATTAATATTAACAACTGATCTAAGCTGTTAATACTGCCTTCACAACGACGAATATCACACGCTATCTACCTACCTACATAATAGAACTATCTACTAGTTGCCTACTTACCCGGGGATAGCAGGGGGAGGCGGGGGACGGTTGGAGTGTTGCTATAATCAGTTAATTGCATGAATAATTGAACGGCGTCATTACTGTGGCGACCGCGCGCCGTCACACGCAACTAAATATAGGTTACGGGTTCTATTCCTGAATATTATCTTTGTATCTAGGTAGTTTTCTTGGAGATAATGTAAAACATGGAAAAAGTACTCCTAATTATCTTTTAATTAAACTTGATAATAGTTCATTTTGAGTGAGGAGCTCGTGGCTAAGTAATAGGTAACAAAGTACCAAAGGGTATCGTATTACCCAGTTAGTGGGTTGTGCAATGCGAGTTGGTAGATGTCACATGTCTTCGAATTTTTTTCTAGGATATGCCGGCTTCCTCACGATGTTTTCCTTCACCATTTTGAGAACATTGGTGATGAAACTATACACACATTGACATATATTTGCTTTCTTATGGACAAAGTAGACCATACTATCTCTAACTGTGCCTAAATTTCAGTTAGAAAATAACAGAAGAGTTTTCAGTTGTACTACAAAAATGGTTAAAAGGGATAGTTAGCAATTAGTGCGGGCAGACGCGCGGGCAGACCTAGACAAGCGCTTTACTTTGTGTAAATTATTTATTTACACAAAGTAAAGCGCTTGTCTAGGTTCGAACCTACGATATACAACTCGTAAGTCGCGGCCGTTACCACTGGGCCACCACTGCTCTAGTAAAGAAAAGCGTGTTGTCAAGTAATCCAAACTATAATTACACCCAGACTCAAAACACAAGCTGTGTCAGGGCAAACCTCTATCTACAAATAACTATTTAACATCGTTTATGAATATTACATGCCACTCAATTTCAGCAGGCGCTTCTCAATCAAAACATTAACGCTATTAGCTGTAATATTAATTCTCTTTGTTACAACCAGGCCGCTTCTACTCTAGTTGAATATTCATATTAGTGGGGACTCAACGAGGACATTTTCCAAATGTCCCCTGCCTCCCCCGGCCCTCTAAAATCAATTAATAGAGTCCCGCTTCGTTACACAATCCTAAGTTGACCCCTGCTATACATAATGGAATTGGCTGCAAGGAGAATCATTGATACTGAATACTTCGTGAACGAAAAAGATTTTCTTAGGATGATTTTGAGTGTAAGGGTTGTTTAAATAAAATTGTATCTTTTGATTGGTTACGTCTGTTGGGTGCGGAAGACTTGATTTTGACGTGATTGACAGCAACTAATACACACACCCCACACACATCCCACACTTCACACACACACTAACACCCTAAAGCACCTGAAACTCTAATATTTTAGTTACTTAACTTTCTTTATTACTTTTTGTAATAATTTTAATCACTATTTTTCGTTTCATTTTTTTTTCCAAATTAATTAGTTCATCTTAATAAATAATTGTTTGCCTTACTTGGGAAGAGACTGGACTCCACGACACAGGGAATCCTAGTGTGGGGTTCAGGGAATTTGTAAAAATCTAGCACCTAAGGCTCCTATGTAATTTGTAACTCGTTTTTTTCATATTGTACCCTGTCTTTTTTCTGTACTGAATAAAACTTTCTTTATTTTATTTTATTTAATAGTTATTTATGCAAATGTTGTATTATAATAAGGGGCATTAAAACACTAATGTAGGTTATCACTTATGTGAAACTGAGTGTTGAGTGTTTTAATACCTAAATATGTACAGTTGCATCAAGACTTCACCTAGGCCCATTATATGAATCCATTAAAGGTGCTGAAGCCATAGGGTGGTGTACAGTGTCGTAAGAACTCTATGTTAATTCATGGAAAGTTTAATTGCTGAGTATCTAATACAAACAAACTAATGTATAGGTAATAATAGAATTATTTATTGTATTTTTAAATTACGGCGCTGTGGTAGTGAAACGCGCGTGCATACCAATGTTCTTTTTTTGAAATTCGTCGTTCTGTTTGATGAGTAAGGAAGGGATCGAAATAGCAAAGGAGTTGCATAATGAAATTTAGTTCAACATTATAACACTCGTTTGGATATTATTACGGTTACTATGACATTGGTTATTTTAATGCTGGCAATAAGCTAACTGTTTCAGACACTTTTATAGAGATAAAGTACTTAATCTACTCTTTTATTCTGTTTTTTTTTGTATTTCTTGTTATAGCGGCAACAGAAATACATAATCTGTGAAAATTTCAACTGTCTAACTATCACGGTTCATGAGATACAGCCTGATGACTGACGGACAGTCAGACAGACAGACGGACGGACAGCGGAGTCTTAGTAATAGGGTCCCGTTTTACCCTTTGGGTACGGAACCTTAAAAAAGTTATAGCAATTCAGAGTGAGTGTTAACCCAAAAATCTGCTACAAAAAGCTACATCAAATGAAGTGCCAATACCGATGTATGGTACAAACAAGTAGTCGACACTAAAAGCGTTAGTGTCGCGGGCGCACATCAATTATTAGCGCCTGTAATGAACGCAAATCCTTTGATTCCATTGAACGAGTGCCAGAGGGAATTTGTGTGATGACGTGCAAGCGATGAGCGGGGGCGGAGAGCGAGTGTGGTTCAGGCTACGGCTGATGATTATTTTACTTCTTCGTTTTCGTGTGGTACTAACCTGGTGTTAGAGTTTTATGCCGCCCATGGACCCCTGATTTCACATCACATGCTGTCGAGAAATATCTCTCAGGCATGCGTTTCCTTAATTGCCAGGGTTGCGGGAAAGTCCGAAAGGGATACCGGGACCCTTGGCTACAGGCAACTGAAGGAACACGGGTGGGTTTTAATCAGTAAAAGTCTGACACGCCCTAGTTTCGCCCAGAGCGGGAGAAGTCATTTAATGATTTTCCACCCTCAAAAAAAAAGGCATGGCCGGTTTCCTCACGATTTTCGTTCTCCTTCACCGATTTTGAAGCATGTGATACAATACGCACATGAATCCGAAAAGTCAAAGGTGCGTGGCTTGATTAATTTAATTATAGACAAAAAAACACTTCTTTAAACCATAATAGATATAAGTACTCGATTCCTGCTATCACTGCGAGTAGTCTAGTTTTCGATTTATTAATCTCCAATCCAATTTGATTAGGTTTTGTACATCCACTGTATTTTACCAATAGCCGGGCTAGCCATGGAGAACTAAGCTATTTTAACTGTAACTACCTAGAAAATTTACATTATGCTGACGGCTTTACGCCCTGAAAGTTATTAGCACAGGCCGTAACTCAAAATATTGCCCGCTCCCGCTTGTTTCTCGTCCCGTCCTCCGTCGCGGTACATCAAGTATGCACTGAGGGAATGCGGGAGCGACGCGACACCTCGGCCCAGCGTTCATTTCATTGTCTCTGTCTGCCCCACCTCCCCCGACGCCCGCGCCGCCTAGCGTGCGCTGAATTTTGCAATAGTTTCTGTAAACAACATCATGCGATGTGTTTTAGTTTTGTAATTCATTGACATTACATATACCTACTTTATGTCTATTAAATATACATGAGAGCAGTGGTGGCCCAGTGGTAACGGCCGCGACTTACGACTTGTAGGTCGTTGGTTCGAACCCTGACAGGCGCTTTACTTTGTGTAAATTATTTCATCACCACTGCTCTCAAAACGGTGAAAGAAAACATAGTGAGGAAACCGGCATGTCCTAGAACCAAAAATTCGAAGACATGAGACTTCTACCAACCCGCTCTGGTCCCGCGTGGTGGATTACGGCCCACACCCTCTCACAGAGAGGAGGCCTGTGTCCCAGCAGTGGGAACGTTATAGGCTGATTATAATTATGATGATGAAGAAAGATACAGCTCGATACACTTATATTAATGTTTGTGAAGATGTTTGTTACTCAATTGCGCATAATATAAACTTAATGGAATTGGATGAAAGATACCGATAAACCATCATAGATTGACACCATACAACGCCTATGAGATATTCTTTGTAACTGGTCTCGCATTGTATAGGATTTCCGTACAATGTGAGGTCAGCTTATACTGGAAATGATGTGTAGCCGTGTGTGTATAGAGAGATTTGACGATGAATGCTGTGTCGCTAGTGCGTTAGTGCAATGTAAGCTTTTTGACAATAACTAAGTATAGCTATAGCTATCACCAATACCTATACAGTTTATTTTAGAGGTAGTCAGGATATTACTCCATGAATAACAAAAATGGCCTGGCATTTACCACGATCATTAAAAATTATATCAGAATAATATACAAAATTAGAATACGGTAAGTCTTGCACTCTAATTTTGTTTTAAATTCAATCAGACTAATTTATCTCATTACTTGTTTCTTGTAAGTATTCGAAGGCGTCGACTCACCCCGGTTTCGACTCAAACGGCATCGCTCGACTGCCCACAAATCTCGTTT
Organism: Lithophane ornitopus; assembly: GCA_948473465.1. Taxonomy (NCBI): domain Eukaryota; kingdom Metazoa; phylum Arthropoda; class Insecta; order Lepidoptera; family Noctuidae; genus Lithophane; species Lithophane ornitopus. Next base: position 12,715,509 of record OX419632.1, on the reverse strand, counting down.
GTGAGATCAAAGCCAGTCCTCTCACATCGATATCGCACACACTTTCAACGCAAAACTTATTTAAATAAAACATTTTATTTATCTAGACGTATGGAAATTCAAATAGGTTGATTTTTAAACTAAATTGAATAGGTACGCTTTTGATTAAATTGCACATATTATGTATCGTTTTTTTTTTCGGGGAACCTATATAGCTAATGTCATTTATGATTTCAATTTATTTTTTTGTTTAACTATCAACTCTATTACACATATCTATAAATGTGAACATATCGAGTGGATGAATGGGATTGAATACCTATACCACAGTATATTAAGTATGCAGTATTATTACTCCGCAGTGCACTAAACACTTATCCTGTCAGCTAAGTTGGTAGACAGTCGTACTGCCCAGGGTATGCTGGATATGCTACTTAGAGTATCATGACCATGACTTGACTTGATGATAGCATTTTTTATTGACGAACTCGGCATATTAATAGATTCGTAAGCTAATTTTACCTGTGATAGCTTCTTCCTTAAGGGAGGGTCTACTACGCAAAGCTACGATATATGTCTTTGCTTCATTATTGGTAAAGATACAAGAGTCTTAATTTTAACCAATTACGGTCCGTATATTATAGTAATCATGTAACTAACAGGCTCATCTCTTCTTATCGTAGTACGGGCGCGTTTCGCACATCACCGGGAGGCGCTGGCGAGCCGCCCCCGGCCCCTCCACCGCCTCTGTTCCTGCCGCCGCATCTGTCACATCTCTCGCAACACCTCAACCACTTGTCGCAACCGTTCTTCCCGCTGAAAGGTAAAGTACCGAAGGATATTCTTTTTTACCAAATATTCGACATCGATGAGTAATTTGTTGAACGGTGGCTGTCTTACCCCACGGCCACGAGCTACGCGCTCAAGCGTCATGTGACAGCGACTGCGAAGACGACAAATTAAAGTTTTTTTTTTTAAAAGTAATCTGTGGAAAACATTGTGGGTAGCATATTTATCATATTTTGAATGTAAGTCCTATTATAAACATGTAATATGTTACGAGAGTCGCGACGCGACGTGTAGACCGACGGACGGAAAGAGGTGACGCGCGAGCTTTGGCGAAAGTTACGTCACTCTAGGGCGTGAACGGGAGACCTTAGATCTACGGTCTAAGACAGACACCGTTCGACAAATACTCATTAAAAGTAATGCTTGAGTTTACAGCCATTTGATCGGTTAATCTTCTGTAAAACCTGCCTGCCAGCAGTTAGAATCCTGCTGTTGATGTCCAATAACCTACCTATGGGGGCCTAAGCCGGCCACATTAGCAATTCCTCTAAAAGCAGTTATTTTCCTGAATCCCAACTGTCATTAGCAATTCCTCTAATAAAAGCAATTCATATTATGTGGACCATTTTACGAATCTCCATAGAAAACTGTCAAACAGATGAATTATTTCGATTTATGAATCGCACGCAGATCATATTATGAATTGTCAGTTTGTGACATTTTACGATGATTCATAATATTTTCCTATGATTCTGCCAAAGTGACTGTTTTAAGCCCCATGGTCGATTGACTCCATTTCTAAAATCTGCGAGTTTCTTAGTCTAGCAGTAGTATCTAACAGTCAAGTAGAACCAGTTCAAGGATCAACAGATAATAATTGATTTCAGAAGCTTATCGTCGCTCGGCATCCAATACCGCGAATGCAACGTTCATCAAATTTACACGAGACAAAAAAAACTTTGCGTGTTGCACTTGCGATGCGTGTTGCGGCACTGAGGAACTAAAGCATATTCGCGGATTTGGTAGCGGAATGTTAAGTTCGCGGTTTTGGATGACTCGAATAACAATATGACTGGATAACTATCGGTCAATTTTAAAATGTAGGAACACGTATTTGAACGGGTAGAATGAAATAAAACAAAAATCTGATTTTCGTCAAAAATTTCATATTCGCGGTATTGGATGCCGAGCGTTATGGAGAATAATGCAAGATCTATTTTTTTGTTATATGACTTGAGGTGGAAATTCGGGAGATAGTCCCAACTAATTTTAAGTTAGTACAGGAGCAGTGTAAGTTAAACCTTCACCCAAAACATTATTCTAACAAACCCTTTTTCCCTCAGGTTGGGGCGCCCCCTGCCCATGCTGCCCTAAGGAAGAGGCTCGCTCATCCAGTGTAGCGGAACTCCGTCGCAAGGCGCACGAACATTCAGCAGCATTACTGCATCAGCTCGCGAGCTTCCAGTCAAGGGCACTGCTTCCCTTGCCGCTCCCACTTCCATTACCACCACTGCCAATGTTGCCACACGACACCCCGCCGACATCACAGGCACATGAGCCGCCTAAACATCTTGAGTAGACCAAAAGATGAAGGGAACTGCTGCTTCATTAAAAATATAAGCATGATAAAGACCTGCAAAATGTGTGTAGTATTATCTGTGCTCATCCTTTTAGGCGTTATCTTATGCTTATGTTAAAAGCGTGCTGTTAGAAAGTAGGGTCATTTTCATTAAGGGGCCTAAACCGGCGACTTTAGCAATTCCTCTAAAAGCAGTTCATTTCTTGAATCCCGAGCAATTCCTCTAATTTGACATAAAAGCAATACATAATTTGTGGGCCATTTTACGAATCTCCATAGAAAACTGTCAATCAGATGAATTATTTCGTAATAAAAATTACACGCAGGTCTTAATATGAATTGTCAGTTTGTGACATTTTACGATGATTCATAATATTTTCATATTATGATTCTGCTATGGTGACCGTTTTAAGCCCCCAGGTGTGTTATTTGGTGGGTGGTGGTGTCACTCCGTCAATACTTTTATTTATCATTTCAAATACTGTGAAATACTACACAAAACTGCAATTTATAACCAGCACTAGCCGGTCTATTCTCTAAAAATCTCACCATGGAAGGGAGCTGTCATTTCACCTTATGTAAGGGATTGACACTATTGACAGCTCACTTCACCTAAGTTTTCACAGTGAGATTTTTGCAGAATCTAGTATAGGCTGCAATCTATTTATTTGTCATCAGCACCCTGATTGCGTAATACACGATCAATCAGACTTGGAATCGGTTTGAAACTAGCTAATACCACAAAAACGTAGACACTTGTTCAACGAGTGTCTAATGTCAGTTTTATGTCAAACTCCATACAGAAATGTCGAATGTCGTGTTTAGGCCAAACAACTGATAAACATGGTTTTGTGGTAATAAAGTTATTGTCTAATCCATTGCTCATCATAAGTTCGAAAAACAATCTGCTCAACAACGTAGGTACCTAAATAACGCAATGAATGTTTTTAAACTGTCAAAATGAAACAAATCAGTCTTAATCGATTACGAAAACAATCATTCACAAACGAAAGTGTTTGGAGTTTTCGAGTCTATGGTAGCAGTCCAGCCCATGTTTTGTAACACACAACCTATAAAACTTTAGCGTCATCAATTATAATAAAAATAGGTAAGCTACCTTGTGAATTCATGTGCCATATTACATAGTAATAACTGCTGTAATCTACAGTATTATGAAACGCTAATATTTTAACAAAATTGTGTGCCAACGATTTGTGCCATACCTAAATTCTCAAGATTTTGTTAAATGTAATCCTAAATTCATTATTTATAAATCTATAATTATATTCATATATTTATTTATGTAGACGTATATTGTTGATTGATTTGTGCCATAATATTTTTTTTAATCTAAAACTTAATTTTTGTTCAAGAAAATTCTAGAACTAATTTTTTTAAGTATATATTTTTAATTTGTAAATAATTTACATCGCCGCTGCAGTATTCGACCAACTGTTGTGAATATTCTTTTTTGGTACTTTATTTTAATCATAAGAAAATTGTAAATAAATATAATAATAATTATTTAGATATAAAAGTTCGATGTTCGTACGTACGTAGATCACAAAATTGTATATAGCTAACACAGTTTACATAGTATAGTTAAGTAATGATAAGAAACACAAAAATATGGAAAACATTTGTTAAAAATTATGCTATAAGTAATTAAGATAAAATTATAACACATTTCCTTGCATCAAATTATTTGCCTTAGGTTTGTATGCTTAGGTACACATTACTGTCAAGAATAAAAAGCATTATAATTTTAAGAGGCTCAGTTGCTAAATCAAGTTATTATTTGAATCGATAGATTGATTACGTTGCGTTGCGCTTTTCTTTTCTTGCGTTTATTATTTCTTTTGTGGAATTCTTGATGTTTGTTTCAAAATATTTATTCTCAAGAACATTTTTCCTCATTTAAAGCAGCAAGTGCTTCAAAACTTAAGGCCGTGTCGTAACCAAAACCGAACCGAAAACGGAACGCATGGTTTCGCCGACAGAGGGCGCAAACAAAAAGTGACGTATGAACGCGACGATCGCGTATTCGGCCGAGTTTCGCTTTTGGATAGAAGACGAAGTAAAGATTTTTCAAAAATCATTTAATTTTATCGATTCCATATAATGTATTCCTCAAATATCTTGCCACATTCCATTTTCCTATCCTTTCCGTACACATAATAGTTATATATACCTATACATAAAAAAGCCCGCGCCAAGTATGTACATAGAGAGGAGACGGTCTACACTGCACTATGCACAATCCGTGGAATTGTCGGCGCGGGCGTGTACATGTGTTATACATAATATATACCACTAGAGATGTACCATTAGTTGTTTTAATTATTGCGAAATATAATATTACGTAATGAGACTTTGTTGGTTTTATTTTTGTAACCTTTTTGTATCCTGAAATTACAGGCTGAAAAACATGAATTCAATAGCCCATAAACCTATCTAAGTAAATAAGATTGCAATAACCAGTATTGATACATCCATCCATACTAATAAATTCGAAAATAACTCTGTCTATCTGTCTGTATGTCTCTCTGTGTTCACGCCTAAACCACTGAACGGATTTCGACAAGATTTGGCAAGGAGATAAATGGCATCCTGGGGAAGGACATAGGCTACTTTTTATCGACATACCACGCGGGCGAAGCCGCGGGCGGAAGCTAGAGTGCAATAATGCTGTAAGATCGTTGGTTGTAGGTACCTTAGGGAAGGGAGCATAAAGCCATGTATTATTGAGCCACTGTGCTTCGGATACACAGTTTCTGAAACATCACGTAGATGTTTCTAGGAACAATGTTTCAGAAACTCTGCCATCCACACAGTTCAGTTGCTTAGGTCATGTCGCTCGATTATTTTTGTAATCCTTTGTCGAGCAATCCCTTTATTCGTTTTTTCTCAAACAGTTCTATTAATTTAAAAACAGTTTCGTCGTCCTACACTACAACCATGTTTATATACAAATGTACGACGCGTCCACACTCGCATGCATCTGTTGCGCAACTGATTTGTTTTTGTGCTCCCCGTCGCAAGTGAAACATCCGATAAACACGTAGTATTTACAAAAATAAAATTATGTGTCTGAAACAAAATGATTTGTTTCAGAAACACATTTTTTTTGAGGTAGGTAATCCTCATATGACTTCTCCCGCTCTGGGCGGAGCGGAAGACTTTTACTGACTAAAACCCACGCGTGTTCCTTCAGTTCCCTGTTGCCAGGGTACCGGTATCCCTTTCGGACATTCCCGCAACCCTGGAGAAACACATACCTAGTTTTTTTTAACAGCTCTCGAGCCAGTTAGATCAAGGGCCTGATTCAGAAGGCGGATTTATGGCTCGCATTGTGAGGAGGTTCCTGTCTCTGCAGCCGTCCTAACCACTGGTAGCTTGGACCCTGCTCCCGACACCGGCGGACCTATTTTTATATTTTCAAACTATTTTTTAAATGACTTTTACAAAATATTTAAAAATGTATAATTAAGCATATTAGTATGAAAATAAATAAACGAGATATTAAAAGGCAGTTGTAATTATTATACATAGTTCAGTGGATGAGGGTTCTCGCCCTCGTCGGCGCCTAACTTATGTTCTGTTGGAAAAGTTGTGGGAGTTTTACAATTTTATCGTTGTTTCGGTATTTTTATCACTCAGAAGTGCCACTTCTAGAGTTTTCAGAAACTCAAATGGTACATATTCGTCACACCTGATATTTTTTTATGTTAACTGGATAACGCTCGAATAATTTCGCCAAACAAATCCAAAACAATTCAATAAAAGCTCCTCTGAAGCAGCTTATATTGAATGGATTGTGAGGTGACTTATTAAAAGTTTTAATATGTCAAGAAATGTCAAACGAACGTTCGTAGTTCGTATTCTGCCTGAATATTGCCTGGCAATACCGTATTGCCAGGCAATATTCAGGCAGAAGGCGGCCAGGGTGTCACGTGACCGCTGACTGGCTTCTTTGACGTGTTCATAATACGAAATTGCAAGGCAGTTCTGTTTACGCCATAAACTGCTTGGAAATAAGAGTTCATAATAGGGCCCCAGGGAAATTAATTGCCTGGAAATTGCCAGGTTTTTTTAAAGTTCGTAATAGGCCCGAAGGATCTGAACTTCAGTTATTTCACCTACATTTCTAAAAGTTTTCTACTACTGTGGTTAAGGTCCACATGTTACATTTCTAATACCATTTTTTGGGATAGTCAGCAGACGACGTTATCATAAAATTATTCTTCTCAAACATGCTTGGAAATTCGAATATTATTTTGACAACCTTCTTCAAGATAAATCTAAATTACTATACTGGTCAAAAACAAGTGACGATGCGGCCGGCAATATTACTATGAAAAACCATATCTGTCGTGTTTGGCGGCCAAATAAATTACTATGAAAACTCATATCTGGTGTGTTATTTAAAAATGGAACGAAATTTTTGCTTCAACACTTGGTAACCAAGGAGGTAACTTATCAAAGATTTTATTTAAATTTCGATTTGGCTTGCAAATATAGCTGTTTAAAGTAAAATAGAAACAAATGAACATAATGGCGCGTGAAAAATTATCGTTGTCCGTCATTGATTCTGGAATTTATAATTAATTTACTCAGTTTGAATTTCCGCGCATTATTTGAGAAAAGTACTATAAAAGACTTGGCCGCAACCAGGCATTGATGGACTCACGTATGTGGGCCGAGGCGAAACGATCGTCCATTAATGCGCCAGTTGCAGGCCGCGACAGTAATGTACTAATTGCCAACTATACGCCACTACAAAAGACGTTGCTGGGGGGCATAGGCCTCCCCCTAGGATTCTGTGCTTCTTAAATCCAGCGGATTCCTGCGGCCTTTACCAGGTCATCGGTCCACCTTGTATGAGGCCACCCAACGCTACGTCTTCCGGTACGCGGTCGCCACTCACCTTTCGGCCCCATCGGCCATCTGTTCTGCGAGCAATGTGCCCTGCCCACTGCCTCTTAAGTTTGGCAATTGTTCGGGCTATGTCGGTTACCTTTATGTAGGCCATTTGTGATACACAGTCATAATTTGTTTTTTCTCGTCAGTTTAAGTGTATAAGGTCATCAAAAACAAAAAGAGGTTTTCATTCATTTACTTTATTTTCTTTAAACAGTTTTACATACCTATACTATATTTTACTTAAATTAAGTTGCAGTTACAAATTACACTATTTACATCAAATAACACGCAAACGCAGTGTTTAGGCAAAGCTTAATCATTGATCACTTATCACACAATATAGCTTATTTATAATCATAATTTATATGCCGTGGGTTTCGAACCTTAGTGCTTTGTGTTAAATTAATTCATCACCACTGCTCTAAAAACGGTGAAGGAAAATAAACCGGCAAGTCCTAGAACCAAAAAATTCGAAGACATGTGACATCCACCAACCCGCACTGGGCCCGCGTGGTGGATTATGGCCCGCTCCCTCTCACAGAACGAGGAGGCCTGTGTCCCAGCAGTGGGAACATTGTAGGCAGATTATGCTGGCCTCATAGACTCGGCCTAGATATTATAATACTAGAGGTCTTGGTCATAATTTGCTCAATTTGATAACACTTCGTTATAACACACGATTTATTTTAGCAAATGAGAGAGGATAAAAAAAATGATTATTAGGGTGGTGGCATAATTTCGAGCATCGGTAAATTCGAGGAAAGTTCCAATCGGGAAAAATGATCAGCCATTTTTTTCGCAATTACAATGTTCAATTCGATGGTGTGTGTCGACACCTCTTTAATACACGCTGTTTTAATTTACACGTTGAAAAGACTTTCAGAATACTAAGAATCCTCTCACATCAATTCCATGCATATAATAAATAATAATTTTTCAACAACTCACTTGCAGGATTACTCCATATTTTCTGAGTTGACAAGAATTTCAAGTTGTACTCAAACTTTTATACTTAATCACTTGTATTTGACAACGGAAAGGTAACAAGAATCGTAAATTATGTTCCCGATGTATTTATGAAAGAAGTTTTTAATAAAATGTCTTTTATGGCGGCTGTTTTAAAGACTTTGTTAATATTCCCTAAGTGCGATGATACATAGGAATGGGGAGGAAATTTATGTACGTTGGAAATGAAAAGTTTGTTAACAGAAATGTATGGGTAAGTAATTTAAATGTTCTACGCCTTGATGTTACATAATTGGAATGATTAGGTATACCAATTATATTTATCACTCAATAGCATAATGGTAGATTTACACTAGGCTGACGCGTCGTGTCAGTGTCATGATACAGAATTGGCTACGTTTAGCCAATTCTGTAAACGCTTTCGAAGCGATTGTCACTTTTCTAGGTCCTCTGATTCTTTAATTAGAGGGCCTAGACAAGTGACAATCGCTTCGAAAGCGTTTCGTATTTCTACAACGACTTTCAACAGGATTGACATAAGCTTATCGATAGCTTATGTCAGAGCTATACATTTTTGCCTTTTTCATCATCGTTATCGCTGATAGAATGTCACTTTGTCTAGGGCCTCTGTTAAGAGATCATCGTATTACAACGAGTTTTGATTGGATAATACTGTTTCAGAAGGCGACAAAACACAGTAATTTGAAATAAGCCTTAGTAATGATTGTCGTTAAGGTGAAGGTATTAACGGAAAGGATAAGTTACGATACCTAGTTTAGTTTTAACCAGCTTTTTCCCGCGTAGATGTTGGAAAATATACCACGTAGTACCGAGATTAAAATGCGTTCATCCAGGTTATTAACTATCTTTGTGCCAAATTTCATTCAAATCCGTTCAGCCGTTTTTGCGCTACTCCGGAACATACATCCAGACAAACAGACAACAAAAATCCGTAACTATTTTTTATTATAAATGTATAGATATCAGGCTACGAGCGCTTCGGTGAAGGCCTAACGGAGGGTAAGGAGGGTAACGTTTTGTAGTTCCGTTAGTAGTAATAGGGATGTAGACTGAGTAAAAAAAAACTATTTATTTATTTCCGTCAGTCAGATAATAAAAAAATATTAGACACGTTTCACATTCGCTTTATCATATCAATAAAAAAATATCTAGATGAAACGCATTAAAGTTTGTGAGTGGGGGCTCGCTACGTCACAAGTCAGTATAAAATCTACCGACCAGTGACGTCATGCCACATTTGAACTCAATGTTTTAGCGTAATTTTTTGATTACGTAAAAAAAGAAAAAATACGTTTCCAATATTTTTTATAATTTCTTTAATGTTCTATTTTTATGTAACTAATTGTATTAACTGTTAAGAGCGATTTCCTTTTCAATTTTGAATACAGAAATGTTCTAATAGTCTATTCAAGTTAAAAGTTAGCCGTGCCTTGCCAGTTCTGACTAGTGCTGAACAAATGAACTACCAGTGGAAATATGCCTAAACAAATATGTGACTAAAGCACTAACAGTAACTAGTAACATTAAAGATTTATGCTCAAAGTTATTATCTCAGGTGGCAAGCAGACAAACGACACAAGTTTACAATTTACTGCACAGTCAAGTGCCACTGTTGTATTATTGTCATTTTTCATTTATTTCAGGATCGTTTTTAGAGTTAATTTAATAGACAGGTATCGGATTTAAATGTTATTCTATAGCTACGAAAATTAATCTGTTAGTGGTTATAGAACGATTTATTTGCGCAAATTTAGGCTTGCGCAAGTAAATCGTTACGTCTGTGGCTAGCATAAAGATATTTTCCGTAATTTAACAAAGTTAACAATGTGACATTTTTTTTAATGATTATTATATGAGGTGTATCTTTTCATACACGAAATATCTTAAGGTGTGATTGTACTCATCATTATGAACAACTTTTACTATGGGACCAAACCTGAAATCGCGAAATAAATCAGCTGTTCCCTACATTTATGTTAGCATAGCTTTTTTTCGGGATTTCAGTTGAAATATCCCTCTAAGCATTGCCAGACTAAATTATTTACAGAGTTATTGTTTAACATTGTTATTTACTTCTGTTTTCAATTGTCTGGTAAATCTACAATACATTACTCGATTCGATCGTATGTTTACACTATTCTCTTACCATTTCTTCTTCGATCACAATCTTAGGTACCTATATAAAATCAAACACTGCAAAACATTTACAAAATATCACGTACGCGAACATTTACAATATATCACGAACGCGTACATTTCTTCGCACCGCGTTGTTGAAACCTTCTTGGTAGTGATAGAATACGCTGCTTGAGGATATGACGTCGGCAACTGGATCTAAACAGAATATATTAACAAAATATAAGTAAGATGAAACCACATTTCACGTATTTGTTTACGAAGACTTGATGGCATTCTAGGCTGGTGGCAGCTGGATGAGAGTTGCCGAGAATCGAGATGAATGGCGTGTGAATGGAGAGGCCTATGTCCAGCAGTGGACTGTAGGCATGTAAAATAGCATTCAATCAATCTGCCTAGCCTTTTCCCAACTATGTTGGGGTCGGCTTCCAGTCTAACCGGATGCAGCTGAATACCAGTATTTAACATGGAGCGACTGCCTATCTGACCTCCACAACCCAGTAACTGGGTAATACGATACCCCTTGGTAAGACTGGTTGTCAGACTTTCGGACTTCTGACGACACGTAACGACTGTCAAAGATCCACGTTTGACAGCCGGGACCAACGGCTTAACGTGCTTTCCGAGGCACGGAGGAGTCTCGGTATGTAAAGCTGGTCACCCATCCTCGGACCAACCCCGGCAAGCGTAGCTTAACCTGATGGATCGACACGAGCGGCTATTATTACTTAGCCACGAGCTCCTCCACGAGCTTATATTAACAAAATATAAGTAAGATAAATAGATAAACCACATTTCACGTAGTTACGAAGACTTGATGACATTCCAGGCTGGTAGCAGCAGATAAGAGTTGCCGAGAATCGAGATTAATGGCGTGTGAATGGAGAGGCCTATGTCCAGCAGTGGACTGACTAATGAGGAACGTAAAATATCAACCATTCTATTTGTATTTGTCAGAAAAAAAAAGGTTTATGGTATGCATCTGCGTCAAAGAGTGGAGTTCGCGTAGCTGAATTTCGGCTCAAACATATTTGATTTTTTTGCGCTACGCTAAGATGAGGACGGTATTTTTCAAATGGTATCTAAAACAGCATAAACATTTTCGTTAAACTTATCCCGTATTTCTCGTCAAAGTTTACCACATCACCCAAATTTTATGGCAAAATGGAGACATTAATTAGAGCCGGTATAAAGCCTCAAGGAAATCTTTAGGAAACTAGCGACCCGCCCCTTCGCGCACTTGCAATAATGACATGCCAAAACATCGATATTTCTGTGCCTTCTCTAACATTAATATTAATGAATTATACACAACCATGTTCCAGCATAAATGATCTAAATGATGGTGACACTCGAATCAAAATCCATTGTGTAGTTTGGAAGATCTAAGTGGTCTCACGGACAGGTATGAAAAGCGAGTCAGTTTTTAACCGACTTCTTCAAAAAGGAGGAGGTTCTCAAATGTTTGTTACGCGATTACTCCGCCAATTATGAATCGATTTTGATGATTTTTTTTTGTTTGGTAGGTCATGCTTCCGAGGTGGTCCCATATAAATTTTATTAACTTTGCTTGCGTAATTTTTGAGTTAGCTTCAATATTACGTATTTTTCCCGCTTAGTTTATCTAGACGATATCTTGTTAGACTCCTTCATTGTTATTTACATAGCAGGTAGTGGTATTCGGATTTGTGTGGGGTAGGTACCACAACTAAAAAGTGAAAATTAAAAACTTTTTACAAAAAAAAAACGACTTCCAAAAAAAAGTGAAAAATAACTTTAATTTCGGAAGTCGGTGGCAAAAAACGGAAATTGAAAAGCAAAGACACCGACTTCCGAAATTAAAGTTATTTTTCACTTTTTTTTGGAAGTCGGTAGTTTTTTTTTTTGTGAAAAGTTTTTTATACTATGTATAGATAGATATACAGGGTGTCCGGTAAAGAATGGACAATCTTGAAATCCATAATCAGCCTATAATGTTCCAACTGCTGGGACACAGGCCTCCTCTCTTCGAGAGAATACCTAGGTATAGCATATTATAAATATTGTGGTCGTTCTAAAATAAATATCCCAAGTATTAGATAAGATACGATTTAAAAAAAAAATACTATACAACTTCTAGTCACATTAAGCATTAGCGATAAGGCCGCCCATTGTTTTGTAGTGTTCAATTTATTTATTTTCACTATGTATTTTCTGGTGTACAATAAAGTATATATAAATAAATAAATTATCTACTGCCTCTATCTGGCATAGTCAACATAAAATATTACAACAACAAAAAACCGATGGAATTATTTAATTTGTGGTCGTCATGAAGAATGTAAAATAAGGTGAGTTCAATATCTTAGATAGGTACTACTTGGGATAACTATATTTTATTGTATTGTTTTTAGAACGGCCATAAGATCTATTATATGCTATCAAAATCAAACTCAAAGCATTTATTTCAATAAAACCATTTACAGGCACTTTTGAATTGTCAAGGAGTCGGTCAGTCAGAAATATGAAGCTAGTTGCCCATTCCAAAGCGCAGTAGGTATCTATGGATAAGAACGGGCAAGAAACTCCACGGACACAAATTTAAATAAAAAAAATTATACAAAATCTATTTCTCGGTTATCCATTCTTTACCACACACCCTGTAGAGGAAACAACCAAGTAGAGCTAAGTATGTAGGTAATAAAGAGACATTTATTAAGCGACAGTAGGTACTACATGGCGGGCGGTACTCAGACACAATGGCGGTATTTGCCGCTGTTAATTACTGCGGCGAGACGCCTCCCCCACACCCACGTATTATGTGCTAAGTTACAAAGAGATTCATTTAATGGTAGTACCTATTATTTATATAAGTAACGAATTGATACGAAAATTAGTTATGGTGAATGTCGAGTGGGAATGGTGGTTAACGCCTTCAAAGACAAACTATTACAACAATTGCTATATCTGATCTTGTTCATAAGTGCGTCTAGACATCGCTAACACAGTGATTGCACATAATTTACCTCAAGTTCAAAACGCAAAATATATCAGAAGGCCAATTCTCTTACTTAAAAAAAAAAACAACCGACTTCCAAAAAAAACACAAAAAAAGTGAAAAATAACTTTAATTTCGGAAGTCGGTGTCTTTGCTTTTCAATTTCCGTTTTTTGCAACCGACTTCCGAAATTAAAGTTATTTTTCACTTTTTTTGTGTTTTTTTTGGAAGTCGGTTGTTTTTTTTTTTTGTAAAAAGTTTTTATTTTTCACTTTTTAGTTGTGGTACCTACCCCACAAATCCAAATACCACTACCTGCTATGTAAATAACAGTGAAGGAGTCAAACAGGATATCGTCTAGATAAACTAAGTGGGAAAAATACGTAATATTGAAGCTAACTCAAAACTTACGCAAGCAAAGTTAATAAAATTTATATGGGACCACCTCGGAAGCATGACTTACCAAACAAAAAAAGAATCATCAAAATCGATTCATAATTGACGGAGTAATCGAGTAACAAACATACAAAAAAAAAAAATATACAGACGAATTGAGAACCTCCTCCTTTTTGAAGAAGTCGGTTAAAAAACGTTCACATTCAAGTCGCGATCTGTCAAACTTGTCAAAATTGATGTTTTTTTGACAGATTTGGACGTTCTTAAAAATAAGGGACTTCGCCCCGCTGGTATCCTTGAATAAAAAAATAAAATAAAATATTGGGGCTATAATTTCCTAGACATTCAATCTGCCTAGCCTTTTCCCAACTATGTTGGGGTCGGCTTCCAGTCTAATCGGATGCAGCTGAACACAGTATTTTACATGGAGAGACTGCCTATCTGACCTCCACAACCCAGTACTACCAGTTACTGGTTGTTAGACTTTCGGACTTCTGACGACTGTCAAAGATCCACAAATGACAGCCGGGACCAACGGCTTAACGTGCTTTCCGAGGCACGGAGGAGTCTCGATATGTGAAAATGGACACCCATCCACGGACCAACCCCGGCAAGCGTAGCTTAACCTGATGGATCGACCCGAGCAGCTGTTATTACTTAGCCACGAGCTCCTCATAATTTACTAGACATTGAAAAAGAAAATATGTAAATTAATCAGAAGTTACATCTTAAAATCTACAAGCACATTTTTTTTTTACTTATATTATTTTTAATAATATAGTACACAATATTCTGTTAACTGCCTGGTTGGTCTAGTGGTCGCAAGTGCTACTGCTGAGCATGATGAGGACCCGGGTTCAATTCCCAGGTCGGGCAAAATGTTACTGGGTTATCCATCTAGTAATTCTCAATAGCAGCCCGGAGTCTGGATTTGTGCCCGGTTGATGGCAATAGGCTCCCCCCTTTTACATGGGTCTTAAACGTACCTAACTGGCGAAATGTGGGTGTACTATAGGGTCTATAGGTACACCTCTGCCTAACACTTCGGGGATTACCGGCGTGATGGTATGTATGTGTTACGGAATATTCGTTTATATTCAAAATCAAATGTTTATTGTTAACCACAGTACATAATCATACATTTCTAGATGTCAAGTGAATGCGGGGTCCACTCTGTTCCACCAATTCAGGCATGCAAAATTATAATTAAAATTATACGTCATAATTTCCAATGAATATCTAAAGCAATGTCAATAATTTTAATTAATATTTTATAAAATGTCATAAATTACGTATAATACGCTATACAATATTGTCACAGGTATTGAGGCCTCTCAATACCTGTGCACTTACCTGTATACTTTTTTCACTTAGTGAAAGTCATTTACAAAAAATGAGCCTTCATTTTTTGTAAATGACTTTCACTAAGTGAAAAAAGTTTGTAAAAGAAACAACACTACAGGGTGTAAGGGTTAACACCGTTGTCACTCAAACCATGGGTAGTTGACTTAAATATAAAAATATATGACCGAAAACAATAAAAAAAAAACGTTATTTTCATTAAAAGTTTTTACAAAGTTTCTATCCAACACAGTGCTCGCTAGCGAAACAGTTGACTGGCTGAGGGAGGGATCGCGCTCGCGGCCTGTCAGGTCACGTCCCACACCCCCCTCCCGTGTTGAAATGCAAATTGACGTAGACGAACTTGCGTCTCTTGCGGTAAAAAGAAGACTTAAAAAAAAAAAGTTGTAATATTCCATTGATTTTACGTTCTATAAATGAAACCAAACCACTGGTTTCAAGGATAACGGTGTTTACCCTAACACCCTGTATATGGATTGTGTGTACTTGTATGTGTAGTCCGAAATAAAGTATATTATTATTATAAAATGTAGTGTAAGACAAAATAGACATAGTTTCTAGACACCAATTATATATTCTAAAAAAGTTAAACAGAACTAAAACCTCAAACTTACTTTACTTACAATCAACAGAACTTGTTAACATTTAACGTTTAATCTACAACGTTATAACAATATAATATAAAGTGGGTGTAAATCAAACAGCGAGTCCATTTCAAGCGTGGGTGCGCACACGACGAACAATTAGTTTATACAGGGACTCATTATAACTTTGTATTGTATTGTACAGACAGGAAAAATGTTCTGAGAATTAAGAAAATAATGGACTATATGAATGGATACTTATAAAAGCATATTATTATATTCGTTCTAAAAGTGATAACTGATTTATATCAGAAAAAAAATACAATTGTGTGAAAATTACATGTTTCGAAATGATGTAATAACATACCTACTAAGAAGAAATTCGCCATAAAAACCAATATCTATCTGCCTAGCCTTTTCCCAAGTATGTTGGGGTCGGCTTCTAGTCTTACCCGACGCAACGCCGTAAAAACAATATTTCTAATATTGTTGTAAACATGTTCTGTCATTTAAACAGTACATAATTTAGAAGGTCAATAGGTTTTTAGAGGATCAGTTACATATTTCTCTTTCTGAATGTAAACCTAAACCTCCTTAGTGGTGGCGAGTTTTTAATATAAAACATTGCAATATTAATCAAAACAATACAAAAAAGGATATTTTTCACCCCAATAATAAAATAAAAGTAAAGTAATATTACTAAATCAGCTTAAAATGCAGTCAGGCAAACGTTAAGATTAAAATAGCACTAAGATGTTTACGTCTGAACAATAAATCGTAGCGAGTTGTAGCCCGTAGCGGCGTAGCAGATTCCGTAGCACCGGCTACGGATGCACGTAGACTTCGTAGCGCTTACAATGAATTAAATACGAAGTTAGCTTAAGTTATTTTTCTTATTTTCCATTTGTAGAACAATAAAACTATTGGGTATTTATTATTTATATATTTTTTACATCTTGCGTAAGGATCGATTATTTTTATCAGGTTTAGAATTTGCCTATTTAGCGATAACGTAATTTACCAATTTTTTTTTTCATTTTGTCGACTCCTGCAAATTATTTTTGAATACTTTTTTCCTTTTATTCTCAATGTTGTAATTTCTGCTTACCCCCATGGAAAGAAGGCGTGAGTATTCTCGATGCATTAAAATACAATAAAAATAATTCAAAACTAAATTAATATTAAATACTCAACAATCTTAAGTCTATAGACAGACTAAAGCCTAAACCAAAGTAACCCAACTCCCCCAAAATTAATATTAACACAAAATTTGAATAATATAAAATCAAATTCTCCGACGGTACTCAGTTGTAGAAACAATAATATAGCTTAAGGGAGTTCTCCTGCGAATTTCAGCTCAATCCCATTACAAATCGCGTTGAGATTATTAAACAGTCACCTTAACGAGAATTGTGACGGCGAGGGGGGGGGAAGGGGGTTTGGGAGGGGGGATGAGAGGATCCACTTTAGGATGAATGCACAATGGAAGGTGCTTGTCTTATGATTGGAATTTGGGTTTAAATTGTGGGTTTTTATACTGCCTCAATGGTCAAGCGCTACTGCTGAGTATGAGCTCCTAGGTTCGATTCCCAGGACGGGCAGTGTTATTGGGTTTTTCCATCGGGAATTTCTATGTAGCAGCCCGGAGTCTGGATTTATACCCGGTCGCAATGGGCTCGTCCCCTATGACATGGGACTTCAAAACATAACTGGCGAAATGTGGGTGTACAGTCACGGACTTTAATTGATAAGCCACCTTCAAATTTTTCGATTTTACAGTTTCATACATTCACGAGATTACACGATTAAACACGAACTCAAACCGCACGCTCGTAAACAAGATGACAAATAAATTACTTATAATCGGAAATATTCTTATCCATAGAGGTCGACTAATAAGTTCTCAATGATAAAAATAAATAAAATGTTGCATTAAGTTTATCCAATCTATTTGATACTGACCTCCTTTGAATCAGAGCTCATTAACTCGGTTATTCTGAAAACATAACTGGAGACAGTGACAGTTGAAATGTCGATGCCAGAGACGTTAATTTCGAAGTTACCGAAATGACTATTAATATTACTCCGTACGATAACGTTACTATCGCTACGCTTAAACAATCGTTGCTAGGTTACTGTTGCTAAACCTGCAATTGGTTGACTTTGGGTAGTGACTCTGTTGTCAAGATTGTAGTTCTGGTTCTCAGGTTAGCCAACCGGTAAAGTTATTAAATATAATTTTCTTCTACTAATACGAAGACATTATGACTTTCCGCGTCGGGAACCGAATAAACCCGATTTGCTTTACACGGCTAAAATGAACAGTGCCAGGTGGCTGATCAATTAAAGTCCGTGACTGTACTATAGGTACAGGTATAGGTTTTTTGCTGAACTAGACTTTTTGAGCGCAGCCGTGAGGCACACTCCCCTGATAATGTCCTACATCGCACTTTTAAACTTGTTTTATTTGTTTCTATATGTTATTTTGTTATCTTCTGTATATTGTGTGCCTTTCAGTCTGTGCTGAATAAATGTATTTTCTTTCTTTCTTTCTTTAGGTACACCTCTGCCCAACCATTCGGGGAAATGAGGCGTGATGATATGTCACATACATATGTAGTGGATTTTTAAGGGATTGATGATTTTAAACGAATTCTACTACATATCCAACTCAGTTCCCGGCTCAACAACTCAGTTCATCATCCAGCGACACCGGATTTTTAATTTGTTTGCCTGTGATGTCTTGTTTACTTTACTTTTTACCCGACTACGGCGAAGAAAACAGGAGGGTTATGATTTGGACCGGTATGTATGTATGTATGTATGTATGTATGTTCATCTGTTCCCTCATATCTTCTAAACGACTCATCACAATTTGACAAGTGAGGTATAGTTGGAAGCGTCTTGATCGCCCGCTGGGGCTATAGGCTATGTGACGTCACATTAAATTTAAAAAAATGGCGCCCTCTAGAGGACATAAAGTCAAGAACTTAAAAAAAAAAAAGTTTAATCGTACCATGTTAGGTATCAAATGAAAGGGTTTAATGAGCACATTTCAAAAAAATATATATTAAAACAACAAAAGAATTAAAAAAAAAATGAAAGTAATAAAAACTAAAACCCAACTACGACTAAAAAGGTATAAACAAGACACCACAGACAGACAAATTAAAAATCCGGAGTCACACGTAATCTCTTCTATTTATGCCCGCCCTAACACGTGTCTTGTCTGTGGTGTCTTGTTTATACCTTTTTAGTCGTAGTTGTGTTTTAGTTTTATACTTAACTTTTGTTTTTTTTATATCTCCAACGGTATAAAAATAACATCTAAAAGCAAGTAATCTCTTCCAATTGTATCCCAGCCTTACTCAACTAAAATACAATCCTCAATCTATTAAAATTTCGCCATCCGTGACGTAATTACGGTACTAATACCACAATGTCAGACAATCGGCTAGGCGGCCGTTATTACATCTCGCGGTTCAGGTGCGGCTATGTTCGGCTGTCGGCCAAACGAATATTAACAACCCTTTGAGCAGAAACGGGAGTAGTAATTGAAAATAATAGAGGAACGTGTGATTAACTTTATGTGATAAGCGCTGGGGAAGTGCTATTAAATGGGTTGGTTGTGTGTGTGTGTGTGAGGAGGTTTGAGTTTAATTTTAATGTTAAGAGAGGAACCTATGTTGAAATAAGCGTTATAGACTATGTGATTGCGATTGAAAATGTTAGAATATGAATATACAATCAATCTGCCTAGCTTTTTTCCAACTATTTTGGGGTCGGGTTCCAGTCTAAAGGCTCACACACAGTGCCGGCGGCACGGACCACTGACCATTGCCGAGCGGCACTCTTTGTTTGGCGGCTCCTTTATGCGGCAAGCCGGGCGCACCGCGGATTGCCTGGCGGCAAGGCCCAGCGGCAGTGCGTGCGGCGGCACTGTGTGTAGGAGCCTTAACCGGATGCAGCTGAATATCATTATTTTACATGGAGCGACTGCCTATCTGACCTCCACAACCCACGAACTGGGTAATACGATACCCCTTGGTTAGACTAGTTGTCAGACATTCGGGCATCTGACGACCCATAACGACTGTCAAAGATCCACAAATGACAGCCGGGACCAACGGCTTAACTTGCTTTCTGAGGCGCGGAGGAGTCTCGATATGTGAAAATGGTCACCCACCCACGGACCAACCCCGGCAAGCGTAGCTTAACCTGGTGGATCGACCCGAGCGGCTGTTATTACTTAGCAACAAGCTCCTCCTATGAATATACAATGATGAGCAATATAAAAAAGCCACTTGCAAAGTGCCAAAAAAATCTAAATATCTCCTAAACCGCACAAGTTAGCTACATGACGTAAAAAAAAACTTGGAAACAGTTTCATAGATGTTTTTATGCGCTATTTAACCTTTTAACCGCCCGAATTTATATCGGTTGTCGTGCCCCCAACGCCTGGCATCGAAAAATCGAAAAATAAATACCTTCAACAAAGACGATGTGCAATGCGTAATTAAATTTAAAAAAATGATTAAACGAGTGTCGTAAATATACGACTCTGGCGAAATGGACACGAAAATATTTGTCGGATAAATCCGACGTAAGCGGTTAAAAGGTTAAATACACTTGAATGTTGCTTTTTACTTTAAGAAGCTTTCTTCGTGGTGTCGGAAATATTTCATAATAAGTTAGTGGCATTTTTATATTGCTCGTCAGTGTATACACCCGCATTAATATATATATGCATATAATGAATATATCTCTATGGATATATCGCTGGTTTAGTTTTTATTTGAATAGTAATTGCCGTCGGCGTGGGAATTTTATTCAGCTTAGTCCTAGGGTCGCTTGACATTATTCGTAGTTCTTGTTATCAATGAGACTTCATAAACCTAAGAAATATAAAAAAAAATTAAGTAATATAAACTAAAACCCAACTACAACTAAAAAGGTATAAACAAGACACCGCAGACAGACAAATTAAAAATCCGGAGTCACACGTGTTAGGACATAAATCGAACAGATTACGTGTGACTCCGGATTTTCTTGTTTATACCTTTTTAGTCGTAGTTGGGTTTTAGTTTTTCTTACTTAATTTAAAAAAATAAGTTTTTGGGGTTATAATGTATATATTTTTGAAATGTGCTCATTAAGCCCTTTCCTTTGATACCCAACATGCTACGATTAAACAATTTTTTTTTAGTTCCTTACTTTATGTCCACTAGAGGGCGCCATTTTTTATTGAATGTAACGTCACATAGCCTATACCAGCGGACGATCAAGACGCTTCCAACGATACCTCATTTGTCAAATTGTGATGAGTCGTTTAGAAGATATGAGGGAACAGATGAACATACATACATACATACATACCGGTTAAAATCATAACCCTCCTTTTTTCTTCGCCGTAATCGGGTAAAAACCCAGTTGACAGCATACGGAATTTTGGGTTTTCGACTGCTGTAGCTATTGGTGTCACTGCTCTTTGAGCCAGAGCCGACCGACGGCATAGCGTGCACAAAGGATTTTGCGACGATCAACCATCAATGTATTTATTATGTGGAATAACTTTGAAGAAAACTGTAGGAAGAATGTTGTGGAAAATTCATAAAATGAAGCGTTCTCACCATTTCTTTGTACTTGTGACAATGGAACTATGCGACCGAAAAAGTCCTTGTGTACCTGTAACAAAAAAAGTATATTAAGCAAGGCGTAACCTCTGCAGCACGGGTACAGCAGTGGCAATTAAAGCGATTGCCTCCTGCGCTGGAGTCGCGAGGGCGTTTCTCGTGGATGAATTATTAGTATAGCTTACAAATAGTGGTTCCGTTCGGTATGTTTGCGCATGTGTGTAATAGGATTATGCCACTTAATAAATTTAATTAAATTTATTTATTTATTTCAGACATCGTTGTAGTGATCTAGTCCATAGTTTCACTAATACATTTAAATGACATACTATTTTAAATTCAAAACAGATAAAAACCCAAAATAAAATTGTGATTAATTAAATACTCTATAATTATATAGGTATAATATGTATATATTTTATATTTAGTATACGAATGCACACGATTTAGAAGTAAAAATAATTCCTTTTAAAGGAGATAATTTATTTTGGGCTAAATTATGAAAGTGCCAAACAAAACAAATTATATATTCCGTTTGAACATGTTATTCTCTCCACTTTTCACTATCAAACCAAATCTGTATGGCAATTCCCTGCGCTGTTATACGATTTTGAAAAATACTGTTTTCAGTACGTTTTGGTTAAAATAATTAATAGTTATCTTATTAAAGTAATAGCTTGTAGTAATAAAAAATGAAGAGAACAACGTACTCTTTCGGAATATAGGTTTTTTTTGTTTGGCCGGCACTTTCACGAATATATCCCAAAAATGTATGGACGGTGAATGATCTCCTTTAAACTTGCTTGGGTCAAGTTGGGTGTGTAACCACAGTTTTATATTCCACTTTTAAGGTAAGAAGCGTCACATCTCATCACAGTCATCTCATGAGATTCTCCAGTTACTAACAAGTAAAAAACAACTGTTGCCACAAAGACACTAACGACACTTATCTCTCACACACACACACACACACAAACACGTTTCTTTACCTTCCTACACCTTTGTCTTGCCGTTAACAGTCGTCATTACGCGGGTGTTACTCTTAAGGGACAATTAAAAAAATAAAACCACATTTTGTTGCACATAGTGTTATGTGGAGCACATGTGTTACACTCAGAAACTCCAATTAGTGACAATACTTGTTTTGGTATAGTTTTAAAGGATAAGTGGCGTTATTTTGTGTTTTAAAGCTCAAAACACACACTAAACGGGTGCGGGGCGGGAGCGGGTCGGGTCGGGGATGGGAGCGGGTCGGGTCGGGCGCGGGATGGCAGCGGGTCGGGCGCAGAGCGGGACGGAAGCGGGTCGGGCGTGGGAGTACGGCAGGCATGATAAATTGTAATTCAAGGAGTTATTATTATATTTTAATATAATCTATCAGAGTCTTTAAGCCGCCCAAGGGCCTCAGACTTGGCTTCACATGTTTTCGAGAAATATTTCTCAGGCCGTTTCTTCACGATGTCCTACTAAAGTCCTCGTTTATAATCAAAAAAAATCTTTTACAACACAGTTTAATCTACATTCTCTTAAACAATACAATTCTTAAACTATCAGCACAAGTTAGTAGTACCTAGTTTAGTCGCAGTCCACATTGAGATAATGACGTATCGTCGCCGTCTCGCCGCATCCTCGTTAACGATGTCGTCCACGTAAACAACACTTGGTACACTCGTGTCTCTAACGTGGAAACTGACGAGATGAGCTGAGTTTGGTTTAAAAGAAAAAGAAGGAAGAACGATTTCTTTGAAAATAGAAGATCATTGTATTAAAATTGAGGGCAATAACAGCGTAAAGCGAAATCTTGTAGTACTTTTTCGTAGCGGTTGAAGTACGCGTAAGACAAATCAATAATATTCGAAACAGTGATTGTCACAATAACTATATCGTCCTTCCCTGGCCTTAATATCTGTACTGTTTGTTTGTTTGTATGTACGGGGTAATCTCTGGAACTACCGGAAGTCAGATTCGAACAATTATTTTTTTAATGCAAGCTGTCGCCCCTTGGGATTTTTCATCGGCATAAATGACTTCCATACAAAATTTCATACCTGTTAGGGCATTAATTAAAAAAAAACCATTATGAAAGATTTTTTTTTAAATCCTTTATGGAAGGATTTAAAAAAATTAAGCTCGGTTTCGTTATATAAGGAACTTGTGCAAAATTTCAAGCTTCCTACCCAGAGCGGTTTGATGAATGCATTCAAGATTTCTAATAAGTAGATTTGTCCTGGCGATTGCGACTTTTCATAAAGACAAATAACTAGCAGCCTCCTGAAAGTAAGGGATTTCTGACCCTACATGATCACTGATTACGCTTTTCATATAATTCGTTAGTAAGCTACCATGTAAAAAAAGTATTTATTAAAAATCCGGAGTCACACGTAATCTGTTCAATTGATGCCCTAAAACGTGTGACTCCGGATTTCATGACTTTATGTCCTCTAGAGGGCGCCATTTAGTATTCAATGTGACGTCAAATAGCCTATAACCAGCGGACGATCAAGGCTCTTTCAACGATACCTCATTTGTCAAATTGTGATGATTCGTATAGAAGATATGAGGGAACAGATGAACATATATACCTACATACATATCGGTCAAAATCATAACCCTCCTTTTTCTTCGCCGTAGTCGGTCAACATGCCTTCTATAACAAAGAGTGCTCCAATAAAAATAACAAATACATTTACAGTCATAAGCTATGATATTACAAAAGGTATCAACTATCAACTGGAAATAGCAAACCAATTACTAGTTTGTTACGGAGTCATAGTAAAACTATCGACAATATCACCAGATGCGGCCGCTGTCGCACTGCGCGGGTCAAGTCATAAGCGTTACTAAAAGGAGAGGGTTACTAAAAGTTAACTAAATAACACGTATATTCTGTTAGGTCTTGAAATTAAACTAGGATTGACATTATATTAATTATATTGTATGCAAAAGGTTTATCGACCACTTCGTGCCGATCGCTAGTGCGGCGCGCCCTCATACGCATAGGGTTGGGATAACTATCGGATTGTCGTTATCAATACATACATAATTAGCCTATATTGTTCCCACTGCTGGGACACAGGCCTTCTCTCTGTGAGAGGGAGTGGGCCATGATCCACGCGGGCCCAGGGCGGGTTGGTGGATGTCACGTGTCTTCAAAATTACGGTTCTAGGACATACCGGTTTCCTCACGATGTTTTCCTTCACCGTTTTGAGAGCAGCGGCGGTGAAATAAATTACTCAAAGCAAAGTGCCTGTCTGGGGTCCAACCCACGACCGATGACACGTAAGTCCGTCGGGGCTGTTACCACTAGGCCACTACTGCACTAAAGCTGATTATCTCATCATTAAAAATTTTCTTCAATAGTTCTCACTTACTGTTTCATGGGTGCGATTACAGAAACAGATCACAGATCTAAACTATTTCTAGATCAGTCATATTCTTCTGCTACTGACTTCATATCCGCTATCTCCTATCATCATCATCAGCCTATAGCAGTCCACTGCTGGACATAGGCCTCTCCAATTGCACGCCATTCAGCTCGATTCTCGGCAACTCCCTTCCAGTTGCTACCAGCCACCCTGTGAAGATCGTCGCTCCACCTAGCCTGAGGGCGTCGTAACTTAGGTTTGCCGATTCGCGGTCTCCACTCAAGAACTTAACACGCTATCTCCTATACCTCACAGCAAACCCTAACTTCGTTCTAGTGCAATATTTCCGATTACGCGGTCTACGAGCGGCGCGGGCGGCGGTAAATCGCGCTCCAACGTCGCATAAACACAATTTCGCACTCATAAAAGTTACCGGCGGTGTCACCTTATACAGAAGGCGTTACACACATGTGCCGATATTGTCAATTACCTCTGTAGAGGGAGGCGTATTGTTTTGATTACTTTATATCGTTTTGATGGGAAAAGGATTTTTTTTATGGTAGGGGTTCGTGAAGGTTCTTTTTAAGGAAAAATATGTTAAAGGAAATGTTGGATGGTATTTTTGTGGTGTCGATTTCAGATACTTAATTCTCAGTAGGTATTTCGTCTTTTGACAGTTAGAACCATTATAGGATAGATAGATAGATAAAACGTTTATTTGGTGCATACAAAAGACAACACAACATACAAAAGCACGGTTAAATAATAATAGCTACAAAGTGCCAAAATACAAAAAAATACAAAAAAATTAAAAACAATAAAAGAAAACTCGACACAGCGAGACAATATTGTCTATGACATACTTTAAAAAATAGCGAAATATACAAAGCGCGGTGTGCGTCTCAACGTTGCACCAAACGTTGTAGGAATTTGTAATATATACAACTTTCTTTGCTTTATTGAGAATATTTGGGCAGTCACTATCATGGTGTCTGCGTGGTAAAATACCAACTTTTAAATACGTGGTAAAATACCAATTTAGGCCTCCTCGTGTCCCAGTTACACACAACAAACAAAAACCTAAATCGTACCAACCTCCGGAGAACCGACCGCAAAACTAATGTCCGCACGAAACAAATTTAAAAATCCATTCTCCTATCAAATATTTATCGCAAACATGCGATATTTCACGTTGTAGATAACATTTTTCCGCTCGGCTGCACCCTGTGGGGCGGCGGGGGGTAGTGCGGGGTGCGGGGGTTCGGGCCCCGGGTATCAATGCCCCGCCCCGCCGCAAACAATACAATCAGAGCCAATCTGCCGCGCAAATAGGAAAATAGAGTGCGCGCCAACACAGGGACGCCTCGGGCTTGGGTACAGACGTGCACTGGGATGCCGCTGGTGAGCATGGGACGATTGATCCGGTCGTGGAACGTGGATTTCGTAATTCTGGGGTGATTATGCTGATTATTAGTCTGGTCTTTCAAAAATTAGGGGAGGAAAGACTAGCTTAGATGAGCCACTTGCAATCATCTGTTAACTCGAGGGATTCAAAATCCATACATCAAAACTGGTGATTGCCTAACTTCCAAGGCCTATGAAGCAAATAGTCACCTGCAAAACCAAAGGGGTTTATTGTGCTTTGTCAAACTAGTCCCAACACAAAGTTAAAATGACCCTTTTGCATGTGTCATGAGGTACCCTCATTTCGCTTTCACTCCTTGAACCAAAATACAGCAATATCGCTTTGCGCTAAAAGTATTTGCTATGGACTTTTCAAGCCATTGCAGGTATTTCTTACGACGCTTAACGACTCAAAGGTTTATCAAAGCCCCGTAAGAACAAGTCCTAACATTTAATTCTACTTCCTGTCACTTGTGCATAAGGGTTTTTTAGAACCAGCGGCAGACAGTATCTGTTTGGCATTAATGCAGAAAAGAACCTATTGTTGTAAAAACATTATTTTTAACCAACTTCTTCAAAAAGGAGGAGGTTCTCAATTCGTCTGTATGTTTTTTTTTTTTTTTTGTAAGTTTGTTACGCGATTACTCCGCCAATTATGAATCGATTTTGATGATTCTTTTTTTGTTTGGTAGGTCATGCTTCCGAGGTGGTCCCATATAAATTTTATTAACTTCGCTTGCGTAATTTTTGAGTTTGCTTCAATATTACGTATTTTTCCCACTTAGTTTATCTAGACGATATCCTGTTTGACTCCTTCACTGTTATTTACATAGCAGGTAGTGGTATTCGGATTTGTGTGGGGTAGGTACCACAACTAAAAAGTGAAAAATAAAAACTTTTTACAAAAAAAAAACAACCGACTTCCAAAAAAAACACTAAAAAAGTGAAAAATAACTTTAATATCGGAAGTCGGTGTGTTTGCTTTTCAATTTCCGTTTTTTGCCACCTTTAAAGAGTTTTTATTTATTTTGTTATTTGTATTTTGTGTTTCATGAACTGTGTCCAAATAAACTTTATTCTTTCTTTCTTTCTAATGCGAATCAACACTCATACCCAGATTATAATGCACTACAAAAGACCATAAAACTAAATCCTTAAAAATCTGTTCCATCCGCTCCGTCCCTGCACATTTCCTTAAGCAGCGATCGCGTCGTCCCCACTCGGATTGCGTTCAGAATCCGCGCAATTTTCCGCCGGTCATTTCTCATTGTTTTCCTGTCCTCTCGCCCCTCCTCCGATACTTATTTGTTCTGTATCGTAAATAGAGCGCGGATAAAGAAGAGTTTGTGTTTACGACTCGCGCCGATATGAGATAGAAAAGAGTTTGAACGGCTTTATGGTATGATTGCTTGTTAAGAGTTTTTGTTTGGCATTATGGGATTGGTTCATGGTTGTTAAAATTCTGGAAGTAACTCGGATTTTGTGAAGAAAATAGGATGCAAGTTGTTAGTAATTTCTTTGGTAGGAATCACAGTAGATGTAGGAAACCAGTTATGTACACTATGATATTCGCCTACTCATCATCCTACTTAATATTATTAATGTGAAAGTTTGTGTGTTTGTTCCTCAATCACGCAACAACGGCTGAACGGATTTGGATAAAATTTGCCTAACAGATGGTTTATAACCTAGATTAACAACACATAGCATACTTTTTATCCCGATATTCCGACGGGATTGGGACTTACGCGGGTGAAACCGCGGGGCGCAGGTAGTAATTAATAAATGTTATGAACCCATTGATTTATAGATATCACCGTAAAAACTAACGTGAAGTGAGCTGCTGTCACTCCACCTAATGCTAGGGATTAGCATTAGGTGAGATTTTTACGGAATAAATCGACTGTTTTGTTTGTTGTGCGATGAAACTCAGTTCAGTGCCAAACGAGTATATGTATGTCTTGTCTGCGTTTCTGTGATCACTAAGGCTACTAGTCTATCAAAACTTCTGAGGTCTTTCAGCGATTCAAAAGCGCTTGTTCTATTTTTTACAACCGCGTTTTATAACTACTATTTCGTTACAACAGTTAAGTCAATATTAACGCCAAAAACTCATTGTTTTTGTATAATACGTCTGTTACATAATATACCTATAATACGCCCACTATATCCCAATACAATATTTCACGTTGGCAGATATATATTTATATACAAATTGGCCATTTATTTCGTAATGCCGGCCATACATCGTTTGCCTCTTACGCTAATCTATTCGATATTTATTTAATGGTTCACGAATAGACATGGACGTTGGACTGCGGTGTGCGGAGTAGCAGCATTGGTAATGGGATGAATCTATGATTGCCTGTAACTTACTTTTGGAATAAGTAGGCTATTTATATTGATGGTACGACTAACGTAGGCAAAGTAGATTTTTGAGCCAATCACCTTGTCAATCAGATATTCTATCCATAAAAAATCATCGTAGACGTTAAACCTCAATGGGCATCGCTTCAACTCAGCCTATCGCAGTCCACTGCTGGACATAGGCCTCTCCCAGGCTGCACAACAAAACCCTGTTCTCCGCCGTCCGCATCCAGTCTGTCCCAGCCAACTTTTTAAGGTTGTCGGTCCACCTAGCTGGTTAGCGTCCAACACAAAGATCGAAATCTGGATCCCGTGAAAGATAAAAAAAACACACAAGGATAAAAAAAATTAAAAATCTTCTATCTTCTGACTTTTCATAAGTGTCCAAGTGAATTAAAATAATTTGAACTTTGACTTCAATAAAGGTATAGCGAACGTCTAGGACGTCGTCCTTGGCCTCCAAGGGGCCTCACTATCGCGCATTTAGTGATCGCCGCGATCACAACTTCGAAATTCTATTGAGCTAGGACATATTCAGCTGGGACGCAGGACGCCGAACGCATCGCCGGCAAGATCCTGGCGGTTTGGTCGTATGTGACAAAAAAAGATTTAGACAAAGGCAAAGATACTTGTTTATTCAGGTTACAAAACGCTTTCATATACAAAACAAATTATCTATAGAATATCTGTAGATTTTTGGTATTACAGGCGGGGAACAAACCAATAACCTGAAATATGGTGTAACTTTTGTTTGTTCCCCGCCTATTACACCAAAATTCTACAGATTATAATGCTTGTTTTTCTCATTTAAGTTATGCATTTTTGCAGGCGGGTTTTTTGTTTTTTAAATAATTTGTTTTATTTCAAGCTTTTTAGTATTATTAATTTATATATTTGGAATTAACTCATTACTAGCTTTTATTTGATACCAATATTGTTGTAATATATTTAAAAAAAACCTTCTCTTCAATTTTTTTTATTTGCAGATGAAATATATAAAAAAATATAGCCTATGTCACTCCCACAATTAAGACGAACCTAACGTCACCTCGTATGTTAAAATCCATCAAGCCGTTTAGCCGGCTACAGAGCGTGCCAAAGAAATAGACATACATACATACCTACATACACTCGAAAAACATTACCCTCCTTCTGGGGCCGTCGGGTAAAAACAATGACCAATCACGAAACATTACATAACAACTAAGACCACACAAGTCCACTACAATCTTACATCATCGTATCCTTTGTTCTCAAAAGCCTTATTGATACAGTTACAATAGAGGTTTTATTTCATAGTGGGAGTGAAAGGACAATAAAAGTAACAGTTGACAGGGCAGCTAAATAGCCTTAAGTCCATAAAGTATTCAGAAGAGGTTCCTGTCGTTAGGGGGAGTAATGTTCTACTTTGTGTTACACTTTGTTGTTTGTTAAAACAATCTGTTTTTGTTTGGCTTTTAAATGTTTTTGTTAGGGGTGTCAGTTAAGGTAGGTAAAGCTTGCGTGTAGTTTAAAAGTAGAACCATACTGTGACTAAAAAGATCTTATGTTGAAGAATATGATAGCTTATGAAATTGATCATAGGTCCATCCACTTTAAGGGAAAACTACCCGAACAAAGCAACACCATATATAGAGCATAGAACATAGATTAGATGAAAACACTTGGAAAGATAAGGCGTTTAGATCTAAACAAAGATTGATTGACCAATCGATTTTTCAGGCCAATACAAAAAAAAAAAAAACATGTCTAGGAATATCTCAGAATATATCCATGATAATTATTCAATTTGTTACAGTTGTAATAGCAATCACGTCATTTGGCTGAAATAGGTTTTTATTTTTATTTTTTATTGTTTGTCTTTTATATAGATTATTTTCTATTTTGTGAATGTGAGAACTTTGTAGGCTTATTGGACTGTAGATTTACTGAACATCTATTTTGTTAAGTACCTGGTACTTACTTGTTGAAAGGCCTACATTGTCCTCCCATGCCTACTAATACTGTAATTTGAAAATATTGTAAAAGCCAATTATTTTTAAAAGAGTAACCGTGGAGTTTCTTGCCGGCTCTTCTCCATAGGAAACGACCAATTGGAACCGTGCACCTAGCTTCTGACGTTTCATAAGTGCCCATGTAGGTTTATGTGAAATAAAATATTTTGATTTTGATTGATTTTATCATTACTATTAACTGAATATGAAAGTCAAATAATAATTTATGTTTATTTGGTACTTTTCAAATAATAGTCTGTCCTAGATTATTTTGTCTACTTGCGATCAGTCTTATATAAGGATTTCGGAATAGTTACTTAAGCCATCAAACCTAACGAATACTCAAATTTCCACGAAACAGGAACTCAATTCGAAACCATAAAAAACCTGCTTTAATATACCAGCACCTTCCCAACTTCGTAAATACATAATAAATGAAGGCAAGCCAATGCTCTCACGCAAATTACATTCAGCGCCAAACGATTTGTTAAACTTAAAATTGTATTGATACTCTCCGGGGAGCGTGATCGATCGCCTATCACTGTCAATAACTTGGATTAAGGCGTAATTTTAAGAAAATGTGGTAGGAATATTGTAGGATATTAAAAGCGAAAATAATGTAGGATATTAAGACCAAAACGAAGATGGAGGGACGAACTATAGAACTGGTGTACACTAGCAGAAAACAGAAGTATGACGAAAAGGGATGGGTGGTCTTTGCCCAGATTTGCCCAGCAATGGAACAATACAGACAAGATTGGCATAATAATAAAATATAAGTAAAAATCTTTTCAAAAACTAGCTTTTAATGAACTAAAAAGGATTTTCCCATGGCCACCTTCCGGCTCCATCATCAGACCCTGAACATCACCTAGTGTCAAAGCACTTGTTAATACATAGCCAATGAGTCCAAATACGATGGTGCTATCTTGTTTGATTAAGGAGTTCCTATGCCCAACGTCCGGTTTCATCATCAGACCAGCTCCATGGTATCATTTTTTCAAAATGTCTCGGTACTTATAGAAGGATGCCAGGAAGTGCTTGAAAAATGGATGACAGTTGGAGTAACTGGAAACACATACGAACAGAGCAAGCTAATATAAACCTTGTCAAAATTACGGTCACTAGCTAGCGATATTTCATATTTCCATACAGTAATATTGCCCAATTAATCAAAACAGCGAAATACTTGACAGGTATTTGCACCGTTGCCCACTTTCAGAATGCACGCTCTTATACTAAAACGATATTGTCCGTGAATTAATGTTTCTTTTTAAATTAAGTAAGTAGGTGATTGCGTTTTTTTTTGCACTAGTAAATGATTTCACAACCTTGTACACAAGTGAGACTGTTCCGAGAAAACCGTTTCACGAGTCTCTTGATACTCTTCACGATTTCCGAGTAAAACTGCCTTATTGTACAGTATGATTGCTTTTATATTTCATGCACATTAAAAAGGAAAAGATTCATTGCTTCCTGCGTTAGTTGGCCCAGAAACCCCTTGAGGGCGCAGACTCTAGACGGAAATCTGAATTACCGGACACCTATATCATAACTTTGGCATCAAACCTCTACAGTTCAAAACTCATTGAATCAAACCTACACAAAATTTCAATC
The DNA here is from genome assembly GCA_948473465.1 of Lithophane ornitopus. Lineage (NCBI taxonomy): Eukaryota > Metazoa > Arthropoda > Insecta > Lepidoptera > Noctuidae > Lithophane > Lithophane ornitopus. Next base: position 12,683,416 of record OX419632.1, on the reverse strand, counting down.
TTAGCATATAAAAGAAAAAAGGAACTACATAAAGGAGGTCCATTTTCAAACATAGTGATTAACCCTTATATTCTGCGTGGAGTCATTTGGCTCGCGGGTACCCTGGCTCAAAGCCGCGGCGGGAGGGGGGTACTCCGCAAATTGTTTGGCTAATCAGATAGGGCTCCGCAATATGTCACATGTTTACACTACGCACAAAAGATGATTACCGCACAGCTTTATAGACAAATGTGCGGTTTTAATGTGTTTTTTTAGCCTGAGGTGGTTAGCATCGTGTTTGCTCTTGTTGAAGTAGGAGTGTAGATATTAATGGGTTCATATCGGGTGTAATATGTGGAAGATTTGAATTAAAAGGACTGAAAATTTTTGAAACATGTTCATTGATTGCAGACTTGGGCAATTTTAGTTTACGACAAATTGTTTAAACTGGCCAAATATTTGAAAACTAGTTGCGAGTCGTACGAGTCAAAGATCTGAAGTAGTAGATTTAAAATTTAACAAGATTGAGTAATAAAAGGAAATGACCCAAGTCCTTCATAAAGCATTAAGTATAGCAATGACAGTAATATAATACATTCGTATGACTAGCTTCCAACAAAAATAGTAAAAATATCCGAACGAACCCGCTTTATCAGCCAAAAATTCTCTAATAAAATATTCAAATTACTTTACCGAAAAAGAAACCGAGTAACAATGTTGGCTCAGGCTCAGACACAACGGGATAAAGCCAATAAAACCGTTTATTATCCGCTCACCCCACTCGTGAATACATTTGTGTTCTTAATGCTCGTTTAACGGGTGTCAGTAGTGCGTATCCGAACGGGTGCGACTTTGTGGCGCCAAAAAAAACTTTTCGCCTCTGGCAACACATATGGCATCCACTTTTGAAAATTATGCGCGTGTTTAAATTTGGAACCGCATTATTTGAGCCTATTTGCTGCGTTCGGATAATCGGACTAGGGTTTAGTGACAAGATTAGTTACAATAATAGAAAGGGGGATAGGGAAAATGGAACGTAATCCTTGTAATGCGGAGTGAAATGAAAATTACAGTGTTATTTATGATGTTCATAAATAATTTAGGAGGATAATGAATGACTGTGTTTCTCGTAATTTATCTACAAATTCCGCTTTACGACGATATTCAGCTGAGTTGACTATGGAAATGGAGTTATTACTTATTAGACAATGCGTTTAGTAAAATCGTAATCTAAATAGGTAAAAACCTATTTAGGTAACAATTTTGCGCCACGCTATGTATGCCATTCAGAACTTCTTCAACTCTATTGAAGGTTCTACAACAAGGAAAATATATCTAGGTAAATTAATTTGCAGCCAAAACAAATTTGGAACAATCGACTTTCATTCTTAAAGTAAGACTCAATTTTCCATTACACCTTCAAACTTATCAATTCTAAAAACATTTTTGGAATCCGTGACAATCCTACAATGAACATGCTTTTTACAACAAACTGGTAATGAATCTGTATAATAATGCTAAGGGATCATTAGCAGTATGATTGCATCGCGGCAGGGTACCGACGCCCTCTCAGGGCGTGTTATATTATATCATTTGAATGTTCAAAACGAACGGCCCACTACCCCTAAGGGCAATTAGTGGCATGGTCGCTATCGGCAGGAGTTACAATGTTAATTAATGTACTTTATGCGACCTACCCAAATGTCCTTTCTTTGGTATTGTTCGTAAAGTCGTTGAGCTCCTTAAGTTTTAAGTAGAGCTCAACTATTACTAACAAATGCTTACACTAGACTGGACAGGTCCACTCAAATCTGTGTAATTCTTTCCTCAAAAGACCATTTCAGACGCTAATCTACATGGTCCTCATATGGCCTGACCAAGATTATGTCTGGACTTTAAAAGAGACTGACCTCTGGGTTTGTTTGCCTTTCTTTCTCAGAGTTATTCAGATAGGAAACGCCGGCCTCATCTAACTTATTTTTTAATATGACTTGTAAAATTCCAATTAAAAGATTCCAATATCCTATTAACAGAATAAACAATTTCATTACATTTCAATGAGTTCCAAAAACATTCTGAAGATATGCTTTGCTGTAGGTATGCTTTTTAGAACCTTTTTTGAAATATGAAAAGTAATTGTGTTTTATTTACAGAAGCTTAAAACAACGTTTTACAGTATAAAAGTTTGAAAGAGAACAAAATAAAATATTCAAAATACACGACCACAAAATTACGAATTTGAAAACCGCAATAAAAGGAATATCATAGCAATCTTTCCGCGCGGTCTAAATAACCGACTACACAGTGCAATACGGCATTGATGCAATTTCCCTGACAAAGGGGTTGCCAGCGTAAAAACTAGCTAACAAGCGGTGGTGCGGTGCGCCCGCGGCGGTCTAATTCACAATTTGCCGCGGCGGCCCGCGCTCCCCGAACGCGTTCTAAATTCAAATTTTCCAACGTGTTGCCAGCCGCAAATGAATTCGTTCGAAAAAGTAAATTGTGTTCAAATGTTATATGCTTTGGGGAAATCTAATTCTGTGACATAATTAGAGGTGATTCGATTTCTGTATTATTTTTAATGTAGATTTTCCATGATTCTAATCTATTCAAACAAATTGAATCAAAATAATAAAATGTTTGATCAATTTCAATCAAAATAAACTCATTAAAAGCTTTGCTCACTGCCTACGTTTGTTCCTTAAATGGCAAGCTTTGTTCCAATCCACAAGTAGTTGAGCAATCCCGAATCATGCACGTGGCTGCAATCATAAATCACAAAACTAAAACCTACCTAATTTTAAAACCGTATCCGTATACCAATCTTACGAAAACCAATTGCTTCCCAAACCACGAACTTATCAATATAAATAATTGGAATGAAGCCGTCACATCAGGAGTCATTACGCTATCGCCGTTGGAGGATTACCAGTAATCCTTGCGGATGACGGACGGTTTGCCAGCGGTCGCTCGACGTGGAAAAATCTCACCCCTAACCGAATAACTTGGCATCGAGAAAGGGGGAAGGAGCCGGCAATGTAAGCGACCCCGGAATAAGACACTTGGGTGGAACTGTTTTATATGTAAAAAGTTAAGAGGCTTGTTTTATAAGAATGCTAACGCAAGTCTGAATTTAATAAGGTGTTTTTGCATTCTTGGATCCATGTTAAATCCATTATCCTTATTACCACAAAACAGTGTTTATCAGTTGTTTAGCCTAAACACTGTTTAAACATGACATTTCTGTATGGAGTTTGACATAAAACTGACATTAAACACGCGTTGAACAAGTGTCTATGTTTTTGTGGTAAGGCCGTTCGTCGTAAACGTGATGACGTTTCACAAAATAGAAAAGTGACAAAAGTAATTATCATGACTTGTCATGTTGACGTTTGTCACTGTTCACAGTTTTAATAGCAATCACGCCATTTGGTTTAAATAGGTTTTTTATTACTAATTGAATATTTGTCTTTTATATAGATTCTTTTCTATTTTGTGAATGTGAGAACGTTGTAGGCTTAGTGGACTGTAGATTTGTTGAACATCTTCTATTTTGTAAAGTACCTGGTACTTGTTGAAAGGCCTACATTTTCCTCCCATGCCAACTTACACTGTCATTTGAAAATATTGTAAAAGCCAATTATTTTTAAAAGAGTAACCGTGGAGTTTCTTGCCGACTCTTCTCGATAGGAAACGACCAATTGGAACCGTGCACCTAGCTTCTGACGTTTCATAAGTGCCCATGTAGGTATACCTAACTAATATTATAAACGCGAAAGTTTGTAAGTATGGATGGATGGATGGATGTTTGTTACTCTTTCACGCAAAAACGGCTGAATGGATTTGGATGAAATTTGGCAAACAGATAGTTTATAACCTGAATTAACACATAGGATGCTTTTTATCCCGATATTCCCACGGGATCGAGACTTACGCGGGTGAAACCGCGGGGCGCAGCTAGTGTGAAATAAAATATTTTGATTTTGATTAAAACTGACCGGGACGGAAAACATTTAAAAATTACGGTACAGATATCGAAGAATGTTGGTTACTTCTACGACTAAGGTTACCTTTAACTGGGTAACTCAAGAAGCAGAAACATGTTACCGTATTTAGGTTAACGTTTTAATACCGGTTACACACACAAATGCGATGCGCGCCCTTTGACTAATGCCGACGGTACGTGTAAAATAGACGTAATTTAATTTTTATTTCGGTAACCACTTAGTACTGGTTGAATTCAATTTAAGGTAAACTTTAAAAATACCTGTAAAAGATATACTATATATACTTATTTTATACCTAACCGAAAAAAAAACCCGTATTGATCATACCGGTTTTGGTTACTGTCACTGACGACAGCATTGATTAATACTAAAATGTGATCAAAAATCTAGAAAGATCCTAAGTCTCTCAATAGGTAAGTAGGTCGTATACTGATCTAACAACCTTACGATAATCTTTGTGCTTATAAACCTATAATAAGGCATTTGTCTTGCACCTGATTTCTCAAAGCTTTAACAGTCAAACAGCATAAGAATTGCTGTGATTGGCTTAACTAAAATCCAATCAGTGAAAGTGATGGCGAATGAAAAATTAAATAGAAAAGGCTTTTAGAAGCTGAAGCTTGGACATTAAGCGCTCAAGAAATCTTTTATAAAAATACATCTTGAAAATAATAAAATATTTCCATTACTTTTCAAACCAAAAATCACCATCACAAACGCTCATCATTGACCAATTACACCGTATCTCCCCTTAACACAATCCGAGCTAACCCTTCCCGCGCAGGGGGGCAATGCTTCCCGGCTTCCGATTGGTCGAGCCCCGGAAGGATATAAACCTATAGTTTTTCTTCTTAAGAACTTCCCTCGTCCATTGTACGCGTGATTTACGATGTAGGGGGTAGATTGATGATTCCCCGTATCCGGGTTCTCTCAATCGCATCTACGCTCGCTCCCGAGCAATTTCCCCATATATTCGTTTACCCCGCGCATTATAGAGGCACTCTTTCCTATTCGGAGTGTTATTGCTTTTATTACGAGCGAGTCGAGTGCTTAATGTCTGACATTAGTTATCAGACGTAATCTAACGCGATTTTTTTCCGTTTTAGGTCGGTTAAGAATCGGGTTATCGTTCATTACGTTTTTGTAATGGTTTTTGGTAAGAATCTTTTACAAAATCCATTACAAAAACAGAAAGTCTTGGATAATGGTTTGTTTTTCTAAGAGAAAAGTCTGTGAATCCTTGAACTGCAATTCCATTCATATGACATAGTGAGATTTTGGGTTAGCATAGAGCATCTTTGGTCTAACCTCCACAGTCACAGAATGATGTCATTAGTATACCTATACTCAAATAGTTTTATGACCAATAAGAAGTGACAATAAACTGTTCTACACCCAATAAACAATTTCATTCAAAACCCAAACAAACTACCATGCTACACCAAATCTACACATAAGTCCATTTAATTGACCCAGCCATTACTACAGTGTATCGCATCAAATGCCCTAATCGCGGAACATAAAATCCGTACAAAGCACTCAGCGGATCCAGCTAACCATCCACTTTGGGTCGCGTGCGCGACGTAACTGCCGGTAAATTTATTAGGTGGGCGTTACACATTTTTGTGCTCGCCAGTGTAATGGGAAGGTCGGGGCTTGCTCTAATAGATGCTAATAAACTGGCCGAATGGGGTTTTTTTTTTTTTTTTCTTGTTCTGTTTGTTTTATCGGTGTGCCTTTTCGATTAAGGGTTAGGTGGAGTTTGATGTAGTGGGAATATAGATAATGTTCAAACCAACAACAATAAGTAAATTTTCTTCAGGATTTACGCACCGCAGAAAATACAGGGTGACACTGAAAAAATACGATTGTATATTTGATGGGTAGAACACCTCCTTTTTGTCGTTTCATCCTCATTATTTTTAAAGTTATCCTGTATATTTGTAGTAATTGAAGGTTTACCTTCAATTTTGTCTATTGTTTTATAAGTCAACCTGTATATAAACCTTATAACAATGATGGTCATCTATCATATTCGATATCAAAATTTGGGAATCGACAGTATTCTGTAAGTTTTAGACCACATCTGCTAGATCCAAGAAGTCCTTATGATTTAAGAAAAGGAGAAATTCTTTTTTTACATTAATCATACAAGGTGTTGCTCTATTGTGTAGTATTTAGAACAAAATAATTCGAGAAATTTTAAATTTTTCCTCACTAACTGAGAGATTTCAGCCTATCAGTCACCGACATCAGTAATTTATACGCACCTCAGAAGGCTAATTCTCGTACTTAAAAAACGTTCACATTCAAGTCGCAATCTGTCAAACTTGTCAAAAATTTTGGTAAATTGATTGTATTTTTGACAGATTGCGAATGAGATGCGAATGCGAACGTTCTTTAAAAATTACGAAAACTGGGCCTTTTTTTTTTTGTGGTTCGGAAATCATCAAATGACTTCGCTCTGGGCGGAGCGGAAGGGCGTGTCAGACTTTTGCTGACTAGGGTTTTAGTCAGTAAAAGTATGACACGCCCATCGGGGGGACCTGTGTTCCTTCAGTTGCCTGTGGCCAAAGTCCCGGTATCCCTTTCGAACATTCCCGCAACCCTGGCAAAGAATTGCCCCTCTGTTATCTACTTTTGCACAGTTGTACCCCACATATTCACATGGCAACATCGTAATAAATACTGCGATACGAGTAACATTAGGCGCCGCGACGGCTAAGTGCCGCGCGTCTGCCCGCACTAATTGCTAACTATCGCTTTTAACCATTTTTGTAGTACAACTGAAAACTCTTATGTTATTTTCTAACTGAAATTGAGGTATAGTTGGAGATAGGATGGTTTATTTTGGCCATAAGAACGCAAATATGTGTCAATGTGTGTATAATTTCATCACCACTACCCTCAAAACGGTGAAGGAAAACATCGTGAGGAAACCGGCATGTCCTAGAACCAAAAAGTCGAAGGCATGTGACATCTACCAACCCGCACTGGCCCCGCGTGGTAGATTACAGCCCACACCCTCTACAAGAGACGAAGCCTGTGTCCCAGCAGTGGGAACATTGTAGGCTGATTATGATGAGATTTTTGACCATTGCTAATGTACCGTCAATTTTTACAATGATTTTAATAAAAACAATTTGTTAAAACCAGTTCTAACAGCTGGTTAAGATGAAATACCCAATCTTCTAAACATAAGGAGTGATGACAAGACATTACAACATGATAAATAAATAATGAAAGCAGAAGGGAGGGCAAGTGACGCAATGAATCGACGCGGCCGCCGGCATCGCAACGCCATTAGCGGGAGGAAAACTGGAGAAAAATCATAATAATAATGAGGAGCGCACACTGGGCTCGCTAGTCTCATTTAATAAAATAAATTTACAATAAATACTATCAATAATCCTAACTATCCTAATCCTAACTAATATTATAAATGCGAAAGTGAGTTTGTTTGTTACGCTTGGCACATGGGTAGACCATGACCTGGGAAAGGACATGGGATACTTTTTATCCCGATATTCCCACGGGGTCGAGACCTACGCGGGTGAAACTGCGGGGCGCAGCTAGTTTACACTAAATAGTACTCGTATAAATAATACTATAATATTTTTAAGAATCACATACCAATTAATTAATCAATCTATGACTTCCTTTGAAACATAATTTCGGGTTCTTTACAATTACAACTTGGTGCCAACTTTTACAGTCATCATCTGCCTAGCCTTTTCCCAACTATTGGGGTCGGCTTCCAGTCTAACCGGATGCAGCTGAAAACCAGTATTTTACATGGAGCGACTGTCTATCTTTATAGTAATATTACCTAATGATGACTTTTTATTTGATTCGAATTTATAACTCGCCTGTCTGTGTGTTGAAAATGTCGAATAACCTTCAGAAATTATGAGGTCAATAAGGCACTTTTTCTCTCTTACCGCCTGGCCACGGGAAATTCGCTACAGCGAATTTTCGGGCGGCGCGAACTGCGGTGCGTTTTGCGTCAAAACAAAATGTATAGAAATGTACTAAGCATGTCACGGGAACCGCGGCAGGCAGGGCGATTTGCGAATTTTGCCGAGCGGATTCCGTGGCGGAAAAATCAAATGCAAATCAATCCGGCGCATGTAGCTGCCTACTTTTTTTACAACAAATAAAGTACGAAAGAGACGGAAAATAAACAGTAGTTTGAAAAAATAAAAAGTGTTACATTTTTTTAATGATTTAATAAGTACATTATTTTTTGGTACTCCTCGCACATGTTATTAATGTATTATCATCATTTAGGCTTCGTAAGCCTCATCACATTTCCATGTAAAATTAAAGTAGGTAAATGAGGAGCTAATTTTTTATTAACTTTATTGCAGCTCTAATTCAGTCGACCCGCCAGTATTTTTGTTTCACCATAGAGTTAGTTTTTTAATCTGGTAGACTATTTTGACATTTCAAATGATTGTTGTTTGTTTTTTTTCAATTTGGAGTTTGACATTTGCACCTGCCAAATTATTCTACGGGATTAAAAAACGCACTTTAGACTTCGACAATTAGACTTTCTAGGCATTTTTGTAAGAGAAGATGAAGGTGAATAGTTTTCATTTTCTATTTTTTGTGCACTAACTAACTAACAAAGTAACCACAATTATGATAATAGGTTGAGTTGGAAAACTTGGAAACTAACAAAATGAAGGCAAAGGCCCGAAAAAAGGTTATGTTATCCGCGCGTATTTGATTTTTAACAGTAGGTATGGTTGGCAGCCCTAGGCGCATGCCACGCCCACAAATAGTATAGAAGCCTTAACTCAAAATAGGGGTATGAGGTATGATAACGTTACGTAATACGTTAGGTATAGTTCCAGTAACCATTTACGAACTAATTTCTTGGCAATATTACGAAAATCTATCGGAACGACATCAACTATTAATTTAGTTACGATCCGGGTGGAACAGTAGAAATTATCGTTACCGGAACGATCGTAACGGTATTTTAACGTTATTTTATAACGTTTCAAGTCCCTGAAAGAAGCCCAACTACTCTGGTGAAGGGTCAAATAAATAACATAATTCTCTAAGTAAATATGTGTCCTTATTAATTAAATATGAATCTTATTATTTAATTAAATACTTTATATATGTACCTACATTATAAATGTACATACCTTAACGTCAAAAACAGATTTTCTGCAGCACTTAAAATCCTATCTGCATTGACCGTTTTCTCCAGTTCTGGTTGGATATTCACAAGAATATAGTCAATGGTTTCGACATTCATCTGGTATAAATAAATAAAAAATCTGAATATTGTTTGTATTTTTCGTACTTCTTGTGAAATTCTCCGTCTATACCCCGATTTTTATTTAAATCATGAACTCCACAATGTCTTCCAAATATTACGTCTTCAACCTAAAAACTACTACTCTCCAAGCAATATCGAGATATCTTAGATAAAGACAAATTCGGTCGGTAACAAAACGAAAGCAAAGGCCCGAAATACCATATGTTACCCGCGGGCATTCGTATTCACCGTCGGCAGACTGTCAGACTGACGTCACTGACGTCTTGCCGACAATTTGACATTTGACAGAGTCCTTCTCAAATCCACCGCTAGCATTTATTTTTTTAAACACGTTGTATTAATGGCTTTGGATACTTTATTTTTATTAAAAAGTAAAAGTAACCCTAGTCGCATGACACGGATAGTATAGAAAGCCACGGACCCTGATAGAAGCCCAACAAGTTCTTCTTGTGAAATTCTCCTACCCCGATTTTTATTTATATAATGAACTCAACAATCTCTTCCAAATTTAGCTACGCCTTGAACCAAAAAACTACTACCTACAATCACCAAGCAATATCGAGATGATAAAGACATTTTGCTCTCGGTCTATTAATCGCGGCGGCAAACGCACTTCCCGTGGCTTCATTCCGTGCCGCTTGTTTTGCCGCCCCGCTTGTCGCACCGCAATTCGCGCCGCCTGTCCCGTGGCCAGGCGGTTAGAGCGTTTTTCATGAAGCGTTTTTTTTCAGAAACCTGTATTATAATTCTATAAAGGCATATTTGTTACGGTCGCAAATCATATTTTAATCAGCATACAACGTGACACTGACCTGCACATTGCAATAAACGTAAGAAAACGTTTGAATTTCGCGGGCTACCTTATCGCATCCCCCTTAATAACATTCATTTTTTTGTTATTTTTTATTTAAACTACTTCTACCTCCATGTCAAGGCTGCCGCTACCTATAATTTCGGTCACGCCGCCTGAAGTATCAATGTTTTTGAACCAAACTCATCGCACCGCGTGGAAATAAAGACATCAACGAGTGTGCGCTCTTCCTTACCACCCCTGATGATATTCTTAGCGAGTTTTTAATAGAGACAGCCGCAACCCTTTTATTGTGATTAGTTATTGTATTTACGAGAGCAGGGTGAGGGGACGCTGTCCGTCCGGGGGTATTGACGGAACTGACTGCAGATTTTAATGGGAATTACTGTAGGGGTAGTAAGGAAGCGACTTCTTGTAACCAATTGGGCAATGTAGGTATTGCAGTATTGTTTCATCGACCTTCATACTGGTTTAACTGTCTGGCCAAATATAATGCGCCATCTCCACGGCGATAGTCGCGTTGTGCCATCAAATTCAATAGAAACTCTATGAATCAATCTCCACACGGCGATATAATTGCGGCGATAATTTGTAGGCACATTCTCTCGCCCATGGAGATGAAAAGAATTTTACAATTTCTTTAAAAGCTTGAGGCGTGAACAAGGTTTCTATTTTTTTTTAAACTGCCAATTGAAACTTGAAAAGATGCTGGAATCAAAGTTAACTTCTCTAAAGGCTCAAGCTTTTAAAAACAAATCTATGTCTACGATAGTTTTATTTTTTACTTTTTAGTTCAATAAAAGCTTAATTTAAAATGATTTTTACTTACATTTTATCATTCAATTAGCCTCTTATCGTGTTAGGCGTAATATTCAATAAACAATAATTCCGCTTCTCTAGCAAAATCGCTGGTTCCAAAGCCGTACATTAAAAAATGATAACTTTTCAGTTTTGACACTGAAGCCTTTAAGAAAATTTTTGATTTACGTTTCTTTTCTGACGGGCTTTTTAAATAATGGAAGATTTATAATTAGGAAAAACAAACTTGACTATCTTTGGAAAAGGGATATTTTTTATTGAAATATCTAAAAAGTTTCGACGTTAACTTTACACCATATTTTTAATTTTACGTCATAACTTTTGGCTCAAATCAAAATATTTTCCATTACTTATTATTTATTTTGAGGAGCTCGTGGCTAAGTAATAACAGCCGCTCGGGTCGATCCATCAGGTTAAGCTACGCTTGCCGGGGTTGGTCCGTGGATGGGTGACCATTTTCACATATCGAGACTCCTCCGTGCCTCGGAAAGCACGTTAAGCCGTTGGTCCCGGCTGACATTTGTGGATCTTTGACAGTCGTTACGAGTCGTCAGAAGCCCGAAAGTCTGACAACCAGTCTAACCAAGGGGTATCGTATTACCCAGTTACTGGGTTGTGAAGGTCAGATAGGCAGTCGCTCCATGTAAAATACTGGTATTCGGCTGCATCCGGACTGGAAGCCGACCCCAACATAGTTGGGAAAAGGCTACGCAGATTTACTTATTATTTATTTTGAGTAGCCAAAATGTGTTTCAATTGCTTAGCGGTGTTTTGTTACGGGGCGTGGATGTATGACAAGGGTCATTTTTTAATAAACGTTACAATCCTAGAATTTTGTAAAAATGTCAGATATTTGTTAAGTTTTACAACACTGTTTAATAAACCTTACAAATATGTATGAAAGTTACAAGTAAGTAACTTACAATTATCACAATTGTAAATGCTGTTTAAACATTTACATTTATGTAGAAAACACCTATAGATTTCGATGTGTGTGTCCTGTGTTCAATAAAGTAGTTTTCCCTACAAATATGTAAACTTACAATTGAAAATGTTTATTAAACACAAATGTAAAATTGTACGTACAATTTTACAATTTTGTAAATTTTCCACCATGACAAATTTGTAACTTTTTATTTTTATTTAACAGAAACTTGTAAAATTGTAGCCTGTCATTTACAATTACAATGTACAAATTGTAAGTTTGATTAAATAGGGCCCATTGATTAAATACGGGAAAAATGTATGAACGTTAACAAAGCAAAAGGAAGGAGGGTATGTAAGGATAGTAGCAGGTGGCGTTCTAAATTTCTGCCTACCTCCATGGGAAGGTGTGAGTTTATGTATGTATGTATGTATGTAAGATACACATGAAACTTGCGGATAGCGCAGCGAGACAGTGGGCAACATTAAAATCTGCGACTTGACGTGACATTCATAGCGTCACTCATAAGTTAATTATTTCTTTTACAAATAAATCATACAGTAGGTAACACCAAACGTGTTACAAAGCGCAGTGCGATAGTGGAAACATTAAAAGTTGCGACTTGATGTGACAAGTGAAACTACAATAGTTTAATTATATCTTTTGCAATTAAAGAAACATACCACCTGAACGTATCACAAAGCTCAACGTGAAAGAAATTGAGATTTGACGTGACATTTATAGCATCACTCGTAAGATTCGTAAGTTAATTATTTATTGTACAGCTAAGAAACATATCCCCTACAAAAAGTAACACCAAACGTGTTACCAAGCGCAGCGTGACAGTGGCAACATTAAAAGCTGCGACTTGACGTGCCAAGTGCAGCGACGCGGATGGGTTAATTATTTCTTTTTGTGCGAGCCCTCGCTCCGAGATTGCTGTGATTACGTGACTTCGCGCTACGAACGTGTTTAGACGTGATGAAGTGAGGCAGACGTGACGGTGTTTGTGTTGAGAAGTGTACAAACCTCAGAGAGGAAATCCTAACTAATTATTAAAAATGCGAAAGTGAGTTTGTTAGTTACGCTTTCACGCTAAAACGGCTGAACGGATTTGGATGAAATTTTGCACAGGGGTAGACCTTGACCTGGATAGGACATAGGATATTCCCACTGGATCGATACTTACGCGAGTGAAACAGCGGGGCGCAGCTAGTATAATATAAATATTGTATTCTTGAAACGCGTGAAATTTCTTGTTTTAATATAAAATATATCATATAGCTGTGCCCCGTTACTTCGTTTTCGCTTGGCATTCTTTTGACTTATATTTATGTTCAGCTCCTAAGGGTCAGTTCACACCGAGACGCGACGTGACACGCACTTTTTTATGATCCAATACAATATACACCGCGCATCTCAGCGTCCTGTGACTCGTGTCAACGTCAACACTGAAATAATACCTTTTTCGATAATTTTATTATTAAAAAACTTTTTACGTGTCGGTGTCTTTGCTTTTCAGTTTTCGTTTTTTGCCACCGACTTCCGAAATTAAAGTTATTTTTCACTTTTTTTGTGTTTTTTTTGGAAGTCGGTTATTTTTTTTTTTTTGTAAAAAGTTTTTATTTTTCACTTTTTAGTTGTGGTACCTACCCCACTCAAATCCGAATACCACTACCTGCTATATAAATAACAGTGAAGGAGTCAAACAGGATATCGTCTAGATAAACTAAGTGGGAAAAATACGTAAATTTGAAGCTAACTCAAAAATTACGCAAGCATAGTTAATAAAATTTATATGGGTGGTCCCATATAAATTTTATTAACTAAGCCCTAACCTCGGAAGCATGACCTACCAAACAAAAAAAGAATCATCAAAATCGATTCATAATTGGCGGAGTAATCGCGTATCACATACAAAAAAAAAAAAAAACATACAGACGAATTGAGAACCTCCTCCTTTTTGAAGAATTCGGTTAAAAAGTGCGCGCAGCGTCGCGTCGCTTCATGTCGCGGTCTGAGCGGACCCTAAGGGTCACTACACTTAGTATCATTTTAAATAAGATTCCGAAAAAGAATCCTACTATATTGTATGTTTGTGTGTTTGGATGTTTGTTACTCAATCACGCAAAAACGGCTGAATGGATTTGGATGAAATTTGGCAAACAGATAGTTTATAACCTGGATTAACACATAGGATACTTTTTATCCCGATATTCCCACGGGATCGAGACTTACGCGGGTGAAACCGCGGGGCGCAGCTAGTATTTAATAATTTTCAACCAATATTGTCCAGCATTGCTATTCTATAACCATCTCACCGTGAAAACTTAGGTGAAGTGAGCTTGAAGTGAACTGTCACTGCCTTCTTATCAGTAGGTATCGATGACAGTGACAGCTTACTCCACGCTCACTTCACGGTGATATTTTTACAGAATAGCACAACTGGCTTATACTGGGTGTCAGGATAGACACCGTTATCCTTGAAACTAGTGGTTTGGTGTCATCTGTAATATACTTATTCTATGGGACCAACTTTGAAATCGCAAAAAATAAATCAGCTGTTCCATACATTTTGTCGATTTAAGTGAACACAAATGTATGGAACAGCTGATTTTTATTTCGCGATTTCAAGGTTGGTCCCATAGACAAAGTATATTATAGATGACACTAAACCACTAGTTTCAAGGATAACGGTGTCTACCCTAACACCCTGTATAGCGGCTTAAATAGCTTCCAAAATATTTTTTCTGACACTAGTATACAATGTCCGTTCTTCACCTCCGTATAATCTGTGGCAAGTTGCTCTGAAGCGCTTTCACGCTCTCACAATACGAGATGCGGATTAAGCAAACACAGTTTTAATTAGGAGAGATTCGCAGAGTGCTTCCATCACATAGTCGTGCCTATTACTTGTGATAAACAATCTTCTGTACTAGGAATAGACGGATATTTTATTATTAAATAGCTAATTATGGTGTTTAAATGGGAAAATGTTAGAAAAAGAAGCATTATTAAAATTGCATATGGCGGAGTGAACATTTACACGATGTAGTTTAATTTTCTGCGGCATACCATAAGCTAGCATAAGAGCTTGAGGAGCTCGTGGCTACGTAATAACAGCTGCACGGATCGATCCATCAGGTTAAGGTACGCTTGCCGGGGTTGGTCCGTGGATGGGTGACCATCCGAGACTCCTCTCCATTACATACCGAGACTCCTCCGTGCCTCCCGGTTTTTTGACAGTCTATACCTACGGTTCGTCAGAAACCCGAAACCAAGCGAAAACCAGTCTTACAAAAAAATAAAAGAAAAAGAATTGGAAAATTGTTTTTGTGAACAACATAAGTGTTTTTTTTTTTTTTTTTTATAAATAATTTACTAAGGGATGTCGTATTACACCTTTATTGTCCCATTACTGGGTTGTGGAAGTACAATATGCCGTCGCTCCATGTAAAATACTGGTATTCAGCTGCATCCGGTTAGACTGAAGCTGACCCCAACATAGTTGGGAAAAGGCTACGCAGATTGAGTTGTGGTAAAAAAAAACTCCTTTTTTACCTTACACCCTAGGAGACGTTTAGAAGGGGGTGACCTCTTAAAAAAAAACCCGTAACCTTCCACAAGGCACCACAAAATTCTTGCAATTAAAAAGCAGTATCAAATCCGGGCGTGAGTGTTCCGTACACACGCCGCTAATATATTCCATCAGTCGAGTAAACTTCATCTGTTCGCGAGCTATTCAGGCGTTAACGAGTTCTTTCTCCACGGAACCCTGTTAGCTAGCCGTGTATTGTGGGAGAAGATGATATTTTGATTTGTGTGATATGAATTTGTGTGGAAGTTTTTATTGCTTTTTGCTTGGACACTGGGCAATACACAAAAAAACCGGCTAAGTGCGAGTCGGACTCGCGCACGAAGGATTCCGTACCAATATCTATAAAAAACGGCAAAAAAATCACGTTTATTGTATGGGATAAATAGGCCCCATAAATATTTATTTTATTCTGTTTTTTTGTATTTTTTGTTATAGCGGCAACAGATCTGTGAAAATTTCAACTGTCTAACGGCCTGGTGACAGACGGACAGACAGCCAGATGGACGGCCAGCGGAGCCTTAGTAATAGGGTCCCGTTTTACCCTTTGGATACGGAACCCTAAAAACAGTACACGTAAGGGTCGGCTATAGGAAATCGTGTCGTGTCGGTTTTGGATAAGTTTATACAGGGTATATTTTTGAAGATCTTTATTTTTCCCCGGTTGATGGCAATAAGCTCGCCCCCTATTACATGGGACTTAAACATAACTGGCAAAACCGACTTCCAAAAAGTATACTAAAAAAGTGAAAAATAACTTTAATTTCGGAAGTCGTTGTCTTTGCTTTCAATTTTCGTTTTTTGTTTTTTTTTTTTTGGGATGTCGGTTGTTTTTTTTTTGTAAAAAGTTTAAATTTTTCTCTTTTAAGTTTTTTATTTATAATATATCGTCTACATAGCCTAGGTGGGAAAAAATACGTAATATTGAAGCTAACTCAAAAACTACGCAAGCAAAGTTAATAAAATTTATATGGGACCACCTCCGAAGCATGATCTACCAAAACAAAAAAGAATCATCAAAATCGATTCATAATTGGCGGAGCAAAAAAAAAAACATATAGACGAATTGAGTACCTCCTCCTTTTTGAAGAAATCGGGTGTACTTATAGGTCCACCCCTGCCCAACCTCTCGGGGAAACAAGGCGTGATTATAAACTTACTTGTGGAGTATTTCTCTTGACTGCTTTAGGCTCCAACCTTTGCAAGTGGTTCGGTAAAGGCGCCTCTTTGTCTCTGCTGGTCGATGCCTTTTCTTTGTCAGCATTCGACTTTGTAGCTTTAGTGCTGGTGGTATTGCTTCTAGCAGGCACTCTGTTTGCCTAAAGAAAGATATTTTTTGTTAAAGTAAGATAAGTGTAAGTAAGGGCTTCAAAGTGGCTACGGCGTAGCTTACGTAGTAGCTACGGCGTAGCTTATGTAGCGGCTACGAAGGCTACGCAGTCGTAGCACTCGTAGCAAAAAGTAAATAGTAATTTTCTAAACGTAGTTTGAGTGGAAAATATTTTTTCAAAATAGGAACTCCGGAAAGATTTTCAATTTGAAAATACTCGTTCCGCGCTTATTTATTTGATTTAAAACCTTGTATCATAATATATGGGTGTACAATACATACTTGTGTGATAAAAGTAGTTGAACAATCGTTTTTTTTTTTTTTTAATTTCGGATTTATGTTAAGTATACGCCACGCGGTTGTGCTAGGGTCTCAGATTACACTAATTTACAATCGTTTGAGAGGTTTCTCGTATCGACAAGAAGGTGTTTTTGAAAAAAAAAAACGTACAAAATATATCAAAAACACACATTGCTAGACCACTGAAACGTTTCTAAATCAGTGAAATCCAAATTCATATTTATACACCCATTTTACGCACATTTTTTTTTTAAATTTACATTTTACCGAAATATGTTTAAAGTTGATTTTAGCAACAATGAAATCAAATTCCATATCTCACCATTTCCTCGCTCCGTCTGATAACTTCAAGCTGTTGTTCTCGAGCTATCGCTTGTCTGATTGGCGGCGGTGGACGCACCTTTTCTTCAGAACCTGATGACAAAATTCAATGACTAACTAATGCAGGAATTTATAAATAACGACAAAAAACCATTCTTTTGGGAAATAAACAGAGGGGCAATTCTCGTAATTTTATAGAACGTTCGCATTCGCATCTCATTCGCAATCTGTCAAAAATACAATCCATTTACCAACATTTTTGTCAAAACAGATTGCGACTTGAATGTGAACGTTTTTAAGTACGAAATTGGCCTTCTGATGTATATGAATAGACATTTAAATAAGCCTTTTCTACAGTCCGTTCAACCGATTTTGACTTCTATTGCGTTGGTGGCACGACAAATGGCAGCTGCAATAGACAGTTGGTATTGTGTAACCTTTTTTGCTTTTAATGCCATCCTTATGCCTACGGTATAGAAGTCAAAATCGGTTGAACGGACTGTATAAAGATTTGTTTTAATGTCTAATCTCATTTCAAACGGAGTATAGGTAAGTTGGAAAATGAATGACTAACTAACCGTTTACTATTTCAAGGCATCATCACACATGGAACAGTAGCCCTAGGTATATGTAACGCTATCGTATCATGATTATTTATGTTAAAACAGCTTTGTTCGAATTTTCATAAATTTTTCAAAAAGCGTTAAACTTTTACGGCTCCGTATCCAAAGGGTAAAACGGAACCCTATTACTAAGGCTCCGCTGTCTGTCTGTACGTCTGTCACCAGGCTGTATCTCATGAACCGTGATAGTTAGACAATTGAAATTTTCACTGATGATGTATTTCTGTTGCCGGTATAACAGTAAATACTAAAAAACAAAAAAACAATCTGCCTAGCCTTTTCCCAACTATGTTGGGGTCGGCTTCCAGTCTAACCGGATGTAGCTGAATACGAGTATTTAAATGCTTGTCATAATTCTACTATCCTAACCGTTTATTTTATTTGAAAGTCATCATTTAATTCGTCAAGAATATCTAATACGTCAATTTATTTTTAATGTAATTTCCTTTACTACAGCTTTGCAGCGAGAGCGAACGCAAGGCGTTACGCACGTGCGCGGGCGCACTGTGCCACTACGGGCTGCAGTACATACAACAAAACTAAAAAAACAGAATAAAATAAATATTTAAGGGGGCTCCCATTCAACAAACGTGATTCTTTTACCGTTTTTATAGATAATGGTACGGAACCCTTCGTGCGCGAGTCCGACTCGCACTTGGCCGGTTTTTATTTAATAACTAGCTAATGCCCGCGGCTTCGCCTGCGTGGATGTCGGTTATTATATTCTAAAACTTTACTCGAGAACCACGCTATCCATCGGTGAAGATAGCATGAAAAACGGTGCAGTAGTTTTTGAGTTTATCGTGAACAGGACGACAGACACGTGGCGAAGGACTTTGTTTAATAATATGTATGTAAGGATACTGACCATAGAACGCGATCCTATAGATGGGCGGTTCAAGCACGAAGGCGTACAGTCCATCCGGCGTCCGTTGTTGTATGTACTGCAGCCCGTAGTCGCACAGTGCGCCCGCGCACGTGCGTAACGCCTTGCGTTCGCTCTCGCTGCAAAGCTGTGGTAAAGGAAAATGACTCTTTACGAATTGATGACTTTCAAATAAAATAAACGGTTAGGATATTCGAATTATGTCAAAGTTTTTTTCGAAATTGCAGAAGGGAGTATCTATGTACTAGTATTGCTTGACGCGTCTCACTACCGCATTTTACGTACACGGCGCCGCGGTTTGTACTATTTTTTCATACTGTGTATTCGTAAATATGTGATATTCTAAACCTCTTACGGCAAAATTCACAAAACAGACGCCGGTTTGAGGTCGATTAATCAAAGATAAATAATAAAAATAAAAAATTACTTCTCATATTAGATCATAATTGAAATGATCTTTCATGTTGTGCAATAAAAACTTATAGAAATACAGTATTTTAAGGGTCAGTATCAGGTTGTTTGTTGATCTAAATATTATTAGCGGCCGTAACAAATATGGATTTACAGAATTATAAACATTAGAATCAGCAATACAACTCTCTAAGTTCATGCAAGTGTATTGAATGAAAATTTCATGAAATCGTCAGTCAATACACTTACATGAACTTAGAGATCAACATACAACCTGATACTGACCTGCAAATTGCAAAAAACGTAAGAAAATTTGAATTTCGCGGGCTACATTAGCGCATCCACCTTAAGGACATACCACGCGGGCGAAGCTGCGGGCGGAATCTTGTTTATAATATGTTTAGATTTATGTGGTGTAAAATAATAAAGAGTATTCTATCAATCCATCTATCTTATTCACTTGATAACTTTTTTGACTAGATCTTAATCAATATTTGTGTTTCGAAGTGAAAACCGTGCTGCGTTGCGTTTCGTCAAATCTGCACCGGCTCTAATACGCCAATGTCCAGTAGTAGATGTTTAAAATACGCTCATGTTATGTTAATAGTTAGGAAGGGCCTCCGCTGCCGGCGCCAGTTGTTGAATTGGCTGCCAGCGCTGACTTTGGTTGTCAGTTTGGCGTATGGAGTAGATAGGCGGGGTGGGCATGATTAATAAAAACATGTAATAGATTAGATAGCATATTTTTTTCCATATTCCAGTAATAAAGTCATAGAGTACTACCCGAAACCGAACTAGTAAAATTAGGTTTAATCATTTTAATCGCAAAAAAGGTTAGGTTAGGTTAAGTTAGAACTGTAACCCCCAAAAACGACTAGAATATGCAGAAAAACATATTTTAGTAACGGTTAGTTAGTTGGGGTTCTGAATACTGGAAGGGTTTCTATAAACGCCACGCCGCCGGTGTCCATTATGGGAGCCGACGGTGACACTACTGCCGGCAGCTGGGTTTAAAACAACAGCTGCCGGCAGTAATGTCACTGCCGGTTCCCAATGGCGTTATTTTTGGGAGCCGGCGCCGGCAGCGGAGGCACTCCCTAATAGTTAACATCACCTGCACATTAGCAGTTCTCAGCTGCGGCGCCAGTAAGTAAGGCAGCAGCGGCAGCACGTCCAGCTGCAGCGCCGCGCGACTGCTGCTCACTGCAGGCGAACTGCCGCGTAATACTGATGATAATATGCTTTCTAGTTCAACCTTCTTGCGGTACATCTGTGTAATTTTAAAATAATAATTATTAGACAATCAGTTTTGTGTGTTGGGAGGAGCTCGTGGCTAAGTAATAACAGCCGCACGGGTCGATCCATCAGCTTAAGCTACGCTTGCCGGGGTTGGTCCGTGGATGAGTCCCGGCTGTCATTTGTGGATCTTTGACAGTCGTTACGGGACGTCAGAAGCCCGAAAGTCTGACAACCAGTCTTACCAAGAGGTATCGTATTACCCAGTTACTGGGTTGTGGAGGTTAGATAGGCAGTCGCTCCATGTAAAACTGGTATTCAGCTGCATCCGGTTAGACTGGAAGCCGACCCCAACATAGTTGGAAAAAGGTCCAAGGCCTTGACATCAACCAATGAGCAAACATCAAAGAGTATGAACAATACTGTCAAACTTTCTTATTTTTTATTGGTTGAATACGAGGCTTTTGGCTACTTTTGTTTAATATGTGTATTTTGTCTTTTTTCGTTGTATATGCGTTTTGTTTGTGCAGAATAAACAATTTTTCTTTCTTTTCTTTCTTTGGCTGGCCTGTATAAGCACGGTGTCTAAAAGTAATTTAATTAACGCACGTCTACTTCCACCAGCGCAGCAATTAGACTTGTATCAATATTATGAAGTAACTTTTTTTATTATCACAATGCCTAGCTCTTGGCCTTCCTCTCACCTTATGGTAAGAGATGATCAGGCCGATGGTGGAAACGAGCTTCACCCGGAATCCTCAACCACACAAGAATTGGCGATCTTACCTCTTAACTGTCGAATCAGAACAATGTTGCTTTGATGGCATTTATAATAATGACATTTCTAGTATTGCACATAGTTAGTAAATATTCACATGAGCAATCTGCTATATCAAAGGCCGCTCTGAATTTCCGTCGCAAAAGTTTTCTGAATAAAATAAATTCTAGTAAATAACTGACCTCTTGCGCCTGCCAAGGAAACCTCATCCTCTGCGGAGTTCTAGACGCGAGCTGCGCGTGGCAGCGCCACACGCACAGCGGCAGCGCGCCGTACAGCGAGTAGTTCTGGTGCCGCAGCGTCCAGCTGTTGATGACGTCATACAGCATCAGCCAGGAGAGAGTCTCCACGGCGACCAGGAGCCGCCCGTCCACGCGCGCTGTGAGGTAGTTCTCGAAGATGCCGTCTACTAGTCTGTGGATTGAAATGGTGTATGGTTATGCAAAATTAAAAATTAAATCGAAATTATTCGACAGCTTTTAAGACGAGATATATGGTAAAATTTGGTGACACATCTTTACGAAAAAATCTGAATAGGTTCCAGCCAAAATTAGGAGCTTTTTTAATGACAAAAAATACACTTTTTGTTTTCTTTATTAACAACTAGGTTTCACCCGCGTGAGTCTCGATCCCATGGGAATATCGAGAAAAAAAGTATCCTATTTCCTATTCTAGATCATGACCTGGAATAGGACATAGGATACTTTTTATTAGCCCATACAAAGGATACTTTTTAGACCATGGTCTACTCCTATGCCAAAGGACATCATTCATTTTGGGCTAAATTGTGAAAGTCCGACACTTACACAATAAAAAAAAAAATTGATATATTCCGTTAGAGCATGTTATTCTCTTCACTTTTCACTATGAGACCAAATCTGTAGGGAAATTCCCTGCGCTGTTATACGATTTTGAAAAATACTGTTTTCAGTATGTTTTAGTTAAAATAATTAAAAGTAATCTAATTAAAGTAATAGGTTGTAGTAATAAAAAATTAAGAGAAAAGCGTACTCTTTCAGAATATTGCATTTTTTTTGTTTGACTTTTACATATATAGTCCAAAAATGTATGGACGGTGAATTATCTCCTTTCATCTATATCCGTTCAGCCGTTTTAGCGTGAAAGCAACGCTTTGTCAATAGTACGGATAGTATAGGACGCGGTGTCACGTTAGTAAGTTACCTGTCGTATTCCCCAGCAGACTGTATAGTCTTGCGTATGGCGTCAGGGTCGCGATCGTTCGTCGTAAAGATGGCTTGTAGCGCCTGCATGATGCTCTTGTTGCAGTCCTTAGTGCCAATCGCTGCGTTTTCTACGTCTTCCATGCTTAGCTGGAAATATATATTCAAATATTAGATAAGGGTATTTGACTTAAGTTCGTTTTTTAAATCCTGTAGACCAATTTGGCATTTCAATTTGGAGTTTACATTGAAAAAAGCGGCGTAGTGTATTCGTATTGGTCGTACAAGAGTGGAGCCAACATTACGGCATAGGAACTATTTGATAAAACGCAGTTTATTGAATATGATAGTTTTTTTTTTTTTTTATAACTTTAAGAGCTGATTTTATCAAAGTCAAATCATTTGTCACTGGAATAAAAATCACGTCTGACAGTTTGTGTATTGAAAACTGTAAAAAATACAAAAAAATATAATCTGACGCCGTGAAGACGACTCACGAGTGATGCCCGATATCTAAGGTAGTTTTAAACGGACTTAATCCTTACATTAGTGCTATTGGTTCTTCATTAATGTTATTTTTGCAAAAGTGACTTTGACTGTGCACTTTGTAAGGAAAAATGTTGCTAAAATAGACAATAATAATTTGTAGAATCAATAAATATTGAGAGATTTATGTTACCGAAAAAAAATCTGCTGTTCCCTACGCTTATGCCATAAGTGTGGGGAACACCTAATTTTTTTTGTGCGATTTCAATGTTGGTCCCAAATTATGAGTACAATGACCCCATTATGATGAGGATGGCCATGAATTAAATATCACCTTGTACAGGCATGATTGATACTAGTGTACAGTCAGCAGATAGGCATATAATATGGAATAGTCACCTGTGCTTTAGCCCTCGCCTTAATAAAGCTGAGCACTTGTATAGCGGCGCGCACGTCGCCCTGCGCGCGCGCAGCCAGCGCGTGCGTGACGTGGCAACCCACGGCCAGCCCCTCGCGCGCGCACACCAGCGCCAGGCGGCCCGCCAGCCGACTGACGGACACGCCGCCCACTTGCACGATTAGAGCTACGGGCCTGTCATATAGTATTTAGTATCATTAGAAATGCGATCGCTTCGATCAAGAATACTCCTGAACCTAGAGTCTAAATATAGTATAACGAACAAAATCTCATTGGTCAACTGGCCGCGATTAATAGTACTGGTACATTTATAAAAGTCATTAAAAAATTTATAAAAATGTATAAATATCATGAACTTACAGATTATTCAACCTTGAAAAAATGTTAAAACAAATTCACTTGAATTAATATTGGTAGTTATTCTAATTTGTTCAGAATAAGTATTATTATTATTGGTAAGAATGTTATGGTTCGTAACACCATTAAATATTTATCAATACTTTAGGAGAAGAAAGCTTTTGCCGATCTCATCTAGCTTATTTTTACTATTTTATAATATGACGTGTAAAAGTGATTCTAATATCTTATTAACAGAATAAACAATTTAATTTCATTTCATCACAATTTCATTTCATTAAAATTTCATTTCATTTCATTTGAATCTTGCGTATGTACCTGTTTTGTTCCCAACTAACATATCCCCCAAATAACATATGATCTGTATATATTTTTTAAATTATATTTTATCTATGTAAATACTCTATTCTTTCTTACCTCAAAGGCCTCAGAGACGTAGCATACAGATCGTTACATATGGCGATAACGGGCCTCTTCAACGGCTGCTGTTTCACCTTTTTCTTGCCTTCAGTCCCAGTGGCCGTGCACCATCGCACTAGTAACTCTACTGTGGGCAGTGGGGCGCCGTCAATCTCGTCTGTAATAGATTTCATAAAAAATAATATTAGTAAAATGAAGTTCAGGATCAGAATTGGAATCGGTTCGAAACGAATGTCTAATCCATTGCTTCATAAGTTCGTAAGTTACGTTGTTGAGCAGATTTTTTTCGAATATGTGAAGCAATGGATTAGACATTCGTTTCAAACCGATTCCATTTCTGACCGATCGTGCATTACGCAATTAGGGTGAGTCCTGAGTGACGGCGCACCGCGCGGACGTATTGCGTAACGGATTTATCAGACGGGGCGTCCTGAGTGACGGCGCAACGCCGTTGCTTGTACTACCGTTGCCATATGGCACGAACCGAAAGACATGACATTGTAATAACGTCCTGTCAGAATATTAATCAACGATTAATTCGTGTTTTTGAGTGCATTTTTCCAATATAAAGTGAAACTTAGTGCTTTCGAATGATACTCATTGTTATAGTGTATGGATAACATAGTAGTTAATGAGGATTATGAATTTGATTACGTATACGTTCATAAAAAGTTATCGCGGCATGTATAATGAGAAACGTCAAATGCGCCGTGAAATGCGTGCGCCCACTCGCACTCCAAGTTTGAACATCTCGACCATTTGTTTTATCCGCCGTTCATTCCGCGTGCGCGGTGCGCCATCACTCAAGACTCAGCCTTAGGGTGCAGAGTATAGTGCAACTGGAATAGGAGACTGCTTACCTTGATTGTATAGATCCAGCTGAATGTTTGCAATAAAAAAAACTATAATGTTTTTTGATATTTTTTGTTTGATGCAAGGTTTATCATGTATAAAAAAAATGCGAGCCAATGTGCAACAGTCGATTACATGCTGATGATGATAAGGTAAAATTTGGATTTAGAAATAAGGAAAACTGTTGAAACTTGCTAAGCATAGCAAGCATACATTTCAGTTTCATATCTATACATATTACAAATCTATAAGCATAATCAGCCTATAATGTTCCCACTGCTGGGACACAGGCCTCCTCTCTGTGAGAGGGAGCGGGCCGTAATCCGCCACGCGGGCCCAGTGCGGGTTGGTAGATGTCACATGTCATCGACTTTTTGGTTCTAGGACATGCCGGTTTCCTCACGATGTTTTCCTTCACAGTTGAAAATCCGTACAAATCTATACATATTATAAATTAAAGTCGCTTTTCGTGTTTTTCTGTCTGTCCGCGCTGTCTTCTAAACCACGCAATAGATTTTGATGAGGTTATCAACATCAGCATCGCTTGGAGAATTTATTCCGGAAGGTTTATGTGTATAATACGTTAATAAAGTTACATAAAACTAAGAAATCTCGATTGTTTGTCAAGTCGTCAAAACCGTACGAAGTAGGAGCGGGTCGCTAGTTTAGCTATACTATAAAGTCAATTGATTATGGTATTATTATGTAAATATAGTATATAAAGTAATAAAAACTAAAACCCAACTACGACTAAAAAGGTATAAACAAGACACCATAGACAGACAAATTAAATTTTTTTTTTTTTTTTTAATTCTTTTAGGGTTATAATATATATATTTTTGAAATGTACTCATTAAGCCCTTTCATTTGATACCCAACATGGTACGATTAAACAATTTTTTTTTTATTATTCCTGACTTTATGTCCTCTAGAGGGCGCCATTTTTAATTTAATATGACGTCACATAGCCTATAACCAGCAGACGATCAAGCCGCTTCCAACGGTACCTCATTTGTCAAATTGTGATGAGTCGTTTAGAAGATATGAGGGAACAGATGAACATACATACATACATACCGGTCAAAATCATAACCCTCCTTTTTTCTTCGCCGTAGTCGGGTAAAAATATAGCAAATGTTCACCTAATATCAAGCAGTTGGGTCGTCTTTCGGCGTCGAGCACAGATTTCATGAGCGTGGCACTCTGTAGCGCATTGCGGAACGCATCCGTACTGCGCTCGTCCGATGCATTCAGTTCTACCGGTCTGTAACCTGAAATGTAATGTTACAAAACAAATAATATATTTTCACACCTTCCTTGAAGTTCAGCCAAATGTTCTATAAGAATTAATAATGCAAGATCAAAATGAAAGTCATAGTTGATTAACCTCCGTCGTTATTTTAAAGTCAGTATTGTCTTCGTCGTGTTGATGATGATCCATGTGATTTTTGCATATAGTTTTTCTTCCAAGAAACAACAGCACGCATAACCACAATAGAAACGGGTTTTGTCGACAGAAGAATAGACAAAATGACAGATTGTGATTATTTATCTGTCATTTTGTCTATACTTCCGTCGACAAAATCCGTTTCTGTTCCCGTTGTTATGCGACGCGTGCAAATGTATGGGGTGCTGAAGTATGTATGGGAAAATCTTAAATGTACGCGAAGAAGTCGCGGGCAAAAGATATATAAAGATACTAGCTGTGCCCCGCGTAAGTCTCGATCCCGGGTCGAAAAATAGATTACGACCAATTCTCAGACCTACCGAATATACATATAACATTTCATATAAATCGGTCAAGCCGTTTCGGAGGAGCATTGCAACTAACACTGTGACACGAGAATTTTATATATAAAGATATAGTCAATCATAAAGCTTACCAGCTATCCTTGCCAACAAATGGGCTAGGGTAGTCTTCCCGACCCCGGGAGGCCCGCACAGCAGCGCCACCTTGTGGTGAGGTCGCCCATCTTCATCCATCTCAGGTTCCTCCTCCTTCTTGCCTTTCCATTTGTTAGTCAACTGGAACTGGCCTGCTTTCTTGCTGAAGGTTGTGCGTTGCTGCGGTTCCTTGGTTTTCACTTCTTTTTTGAATACTATCTGGGGATTGATATTGATACTGTGTTTTCATTTAGGCTTACCGCAATCATGAAAGCTAATAGTTAATACCCGATGTTGCCCTTTATTTATGTGTAATGTGTACAAGAGAGCAGTGGTGGTCCAGTGGTAACGGCCACGACTTACGAATTGTAGGTTGTAGGTTCGAACCCTGACAGGCGCTTTACTTTGTGTAAATTATTTCATTTGATTCAAAACATTGCTCTCAAAACGGTGAAGGAAAACATCGTGAGGAAACCGGCATGTCCTAGAACAAAAATTTCGAAGACATGTGACATCTACCAACCCGCACTGGTCCCGCATGGTGGATTACGGCCCGCTCCCTCTCACAGAGAGGAGGCCTATGTCCCAGCAGTGGGAACATTATAGGCTGATTATGTATGTATGTATGTTGTGTACATCTTTTGTTGGAGATCCTAAATCAATAAATAAATAAATAGTGTCTAATCGAAGGAGTCTATTAGTAACTACGAGAACAAGTAGAATATAATGAAAGAAAAGATGAAAGAAAATAAAATTTAAAGCCTTCATTTTTCACTCAAATCAATTAGGAGTACTATGAAATAATTCAGTCAATATTTCTTTATTGAAGCCACATTTGCATCTGGTTGGATTAAAAGCCAACCACAACATAGTTTGAAAAAGGGTAGGCAGAAGGTAATTTTCATGAAAGTTGAAAAATAGAGAATATCAAATCTTTCAATATTTTACCTTGTCCCACAAATGCAGCCAATGGAGCAGCGCCCTATTCACAGGCTCTTCAGACAGCAGGTCTAGGTACGACTGGGGCCTGTACTTGTCTACCCAGAGCATGCTGTTGTTCATATTTGCATCAATGTCTGGTAGAGGTTGAGAAGCAGCCTCTTCTGATATCAGCTGCTGTTGTTTAGCTTCTAGCTGAAACAGTCAGAAATAAAATACAGGGTGTTAGGGTAAACACCGTTATCGTTGCAATCAGTGGTTTGGTTTCATTTATAAAGTTTTTTTTTTTTTGTATCTCCTTTTTACCACAAGACACGCAAGTTCGTTGCGATAGGACAACGAACTTGCGCCTCAACACGGGCGGGTGGGGCGGGACGTGACCTGACCGGCCGCGAGCGCGACCCCTCCCTCAATTAGTCAGCTGTTTCGCTAGCAAGCACGGTGTCGGATAGAAACTTTTTAAAATCTTTTACCGAAAACGTTTTTTTTTTGTTGTTTTCGGTCATTTATTTTTATATTTAAGTCAACCACCCATGGTTTGAGTGACAACGGTGTTACCCTTACACCCTGTATAATTATGTGAAATGAGATATAATGATATGATGCCTCTTAGTCTACTGGTCGCCAGCGCTACTGCTGAGCATGAGGTCCTTGATTCGATTCCCGGGATGGCCAAAGTGTTATATATAGGGTTTGCCATCAGTAATTGCTCAGTAGCAGCCAGGAGTCCAGATTAATGCCCAGTTGATGGCAATAGGCTCGCCCCCTATTATTTGGGACTTAAACATAACTGGTGAAATGTGGGTGTATTATAGGTACACCTCTGCCCAACCCTTCGGGGAGTACAGGCGTGATGTTCTGTTATAATTCAAACTCAACTTACAATCTTCCTAGCCTCCACCCAAGTGCTGGTGTAAGTAGCATGTAAGGACATCTGCTCAGCTCCCGTGTCCAGAGAACTCTCCCATGACTCCTCAGATTCCAGTCTCACATACACTCTGTCGCCATCTGAGTTAGTGAGGGGTAGGAATGCCCACCTGGAAAACATAAATAACATAATGAAATAAATTGAAATAACATGAACTGTAATATTTAAAGTTAGCTTCAGAGAAATCTCCACTTTATAAAGTGGAGAATCTCGTTTTCGTTGTGTCGATGATTTTTGCAACGGAACAAAAGATCAATGTGATTTTTTGCATACAGTTTTTCATCCAAGAAACCAAGAAAAAAAGCCTTAGAAACGGGTTTTGTCGACAGGACAATAGACAAAACAACAGATTGTGATTGTTTATCTGTCATTTTGCCTATTCTTCCGTCGACAAAACCAGTTTCTACGGTGGTCATGCTACACGTGCAAGACATAAATAAAGACAGCAAAAAAAATTGATTCTTTTTGGAGCAGCTGTGTATAAATCAATGGACAAACATACATAAACCAAGCAACAAACATTATTCTTCTTCTAGAGTCATTCAGTAAAAGCTGCAGAGAAGAATGATACATTAGGAGAACTATCCAATACACCATGGATTGTTTCTTTATTTTTAAGCTTGAAGCCCATTTTCCCTCTAAAATATTACATAACATCATGCCTGTAAAGCTGTGTCAAAAAATTGCGCGGCAAGAGCGCGGCACCTTTTAGCCGCGCTCTAGTGTAAACGGACGAATGTTAGCCCTGCAGTATTGCATAGCATATCCGAGTTTCACTTCAGTTGGCATGAAAGCGCTTGCGTGTGTCATAGCTCTGCTTATAATTCGTCCAAATACAATTACTCATGAATGTTTGCTAGACATTTTTGTGCGTGGCAGGTAGACAGAAGCGCCCTAATCCCCAAAGGTTTACGCAAAATATTATTTGGTTCAAATTAACTTATTTTCATTCTTTCTTCTTTTAAATTATAACAACTGCAGCTTACCTAGGTATATTCAGCGACAAATTATCCTTAGCCTTAAACCCAGATCTACCACCAAGCATCCTACCACTAGGCTCCAACAAACTCTGCTTCAACCGTCTCCCCTCCAAGATCTTTTCTATCAAATCCATGTCATTCTCCTCATCAGTCTTCTGTCTCTTACTCGGTAACTCTATTTCATTGAAGTCTATGTCTCCAATGTCCCCAAAAAGTTCATCTGCAGTTCTCTTATTTGAAACAGGAGTTAGGTCTTCTAAAGGTTGAAGATTTGGTGTGAGTGAGATGTCTGTACTTTCAGTGGTTATAGAATTAGTTATTGTGGTGGTTGGTGGTGGTATGTGGTTTGTGGTGGGGACTGGCTTCTTGGCTATTGGACTTGAGAAGTCGAGACTGCGTTTGGCTGGTAGCACTTTCTTTTTGATTATGTTTGACTCTGAAAATGGAAAGTATTTTGTTGATTAAGTAAATGCTTTGAACTTTTCCTTTAGCATATATCTTAAAGGTATTGTTTTGCTCGTAATGCAGTCATAATAACGTTGTATTTGATGTTAAAATAGCTTTTAATAAAAACAAAACAAAACAGAAACTTTGCTACTTACTAAAAACTAACCTAAAACAAAATATAATAATAATTTTATAACTTGTGTTCTTTGTAGAGAAAAGGCGTCTATATTACCTGCAGGGTCTTCATCTTCTTTTAACATTTGCAGCTCCTCAGCGTACATCAACTCGTATTCTTCATCAGGGTCCGGATAGTCATCCATTTTGCCGGCAAAAAGTTCAACGACGACGAAAACGTTGAATTTGAATTACTTTTTGTGTTATTTTGATCAACTTAATGGTTTACTGAGTATTTAAAAAGCCGTACAATTTAAGTTTTCTCTCAAAATTGCAAATTCAAAACTTTGTTCACTGTTTATGTGTCAAAATTGACAGTTGACAGAAACACAACACAGACAAAAAATCATAAACGGTTTTCTTGCTGTGATTCTAGGCTTTTTAGTAACAACGTTTTTCTACCATTTGGTAGGATTACTTTTTTGATTAATCTTGTCCATCGATCACTTAATGCCCGGTGATGACAACCTTGGGGCCTAGACAAAATCCCGTTTCTGTAAGCGTTAACGCCAACGGAAAGATCAAATTGTATGGAGTTGACAGCAGATTTTGTCTAGGCCCCCTGTTCTTCTAAACTATTGTCTTTAGTGAGGATTGGAAAAAGTGTACTAAATGTATTTTTATTGTTTCATAAAAAATAGAACGACCAACGTACACTGAGCAGGGTGTGGTTCACTTTACATTATATCTACATATACCTACCCAAACCAAAAGGTACTAACCAGTAACCACCGTTTTTTTACAAAACTTATTATCACGCCTGCAGGTGTTCCCGAAGGGCTTGGCAGTGGTGTTCTTGTAAAGAACCTACATCCACAATTCGGCGGTTATATTTTACTCCCATGTAATAAGGGGCGACCCACAATTCAGACGCCGGGCTGCTACTGAAGAAATCCTGATGGAAAAACCCAATTACCCTTTGCCTGACCTGGGGATTGAACCCAAGCTTAGCACGGAGGAGTCTTGTCTCGGTATGTAAAGATGGTCACCCATTCACGAACCAATCCTTGCAAGCGTAGGTACCTAGCTTATCCTGATGGATCGACCCATGCGGCTGTTATTACTTAGAAATTCATGAACCAACACCAAGGTACTTCTCATTTTACCTAGGTATATTTGCATAAGTATTGACTACAGTTTGGTACCTAGGTACTACTAAGGTACCCACCGACCTGCCAATTTGTGCTTTTTAACAATAACTAGGTAGGTAGGTACAGATACTTGTGATCGAATATCCAATGAAGCAATGTAGATAACTTATCAACTCAGCTTATCGCAGTTCACTGCTGGACCAACATAATTATGTAAGTCTCTCCCAAGCTGTGCCACAGCTTGTGCTTCACCTTCCGCATAGTCTGTTCCAGCCACCTTTTTAAGGTCATCAGTCCGTCATCTGTGTGTTAAGGGGTCCTCAAATCAAGAATCATTCATTTTGATTTTATGATTTCACCAATCACCAACTAGTTAGGTAGTTACCTCATCATCATCTGCCTAGCCTTTTCCCAACTATGTTGGGGTTGGCTTCCAGTCAAACTGGATGCAGCTGAATACCAGTATTTTACATGGAGCGACTGCCTATCTGACCTCCACAACCCGGTAACTGGGTAATACGATACCCCTTGGTAAGACTGGTTGTCAGACTTTCGAGCTTCTGACGACCAGTAACGACTGTCAAAGATCCACAAATGACAGCCGGGACCAACAGCTTAACGTGTTTTCCGAGGCATGGAGGAGTCTCGGTATGTATTAGATGGTCACCCATCTACGGACCAACCCCGGCAAGCGTAGCTTAACCTGATGGATCGACCCGTGCGGCTGTTATTACTAAGCCACAAGTTCCTCCACCAACTAGTTACCTATAGGTAACTAGTATTACTAACTAGTATATCCATCTTGATGGTTTAGAAAGGGGTCAAATAATATAAAAAAAACAAATCAAATAAAACACCAGAATTATATATACGAAAGTTTTTTTTAATAATTGGGTATATTTACAATAGATTAATTAACAAACGTGAGTTACATGAATAATTTTAGAATAGGTATATGACCAGTTATACCTTCAGAATAATGTTACATGCACACCTCAAATACCAAAGTTACACTATTATTTACTTAGGAGAGAACTTCGAAATTCGATAGTGAATTGTATCGGTCGCAAGACCTTACATACCTGACTTATGTATTACCTAGTAATTGGAATGTAGCCACGGCGAATTACTTACCCATCATTAAAATCGAGATCAATTTATTTAAAGTAACGTGTCATCTACTTGTACGCTAATTAAAAAACAAATAACTTAGGAAAAAAATAACAATAATATCAATTTCAAATGTCTCATCAATTCTTAAAAAGCATTTCAATCCAAATATTTAATATACTAGTGATTATTTAAATGTTTTACTTTGTATATCATACAGACGGCATCATATCGTGCTTCCCAGATTCAAGGAAATATCCAAACAAAATAAATTATTGCGTATACAGTAACCATAATATCATATACAATTATAATAAATATCGTAACAATTCACTGTCACGAAATAAAATAGTAACAAAAATTAACAACAACTAAAAACAAAGTTAAGATTCAATAAATCACAGACAACTACCTTTACCTAATTGTTAATGACTGGAACGTATTATGAGATTCTTTTTTTTTTTCATTTATTTATTTAATATTATTAAATACTTACATTTCATCACCCTTAGACATTAACTCGACTAAACAATTTATCTTAACTACGGCACTCGGTGTGGCCGGTTGTTTTTAGCCTTTATTTTCTAACTGCGTTGATTAGGCTGTCCAATTATGAACCCGATTCCCCCAGGAAGCTAAACTTAAGCCGGATAATTAGGACTTTCATAGTAACTAAGCTCAAAAACCTTCTCCCGACCCTCAATACGAATCTAACGAGAACAATGTTATGAATGCAATAGGGTCAGCGCACACCAAGAGCAGAGTAGAACAGAGCATTTTCTGAGACTACTGAAAAATTAATCTTATAACAATTCCATAATTCCAAAATTAAATACACGAACACGCAAGCTCGAGCAGAGAATGGTCCGAGCATCAAGTTGGACTCTCAACGTGTATTTAATTTTGCAATCTAAGGAATTGTCATAAGATTCATTTTTCAGTAGTCTGCTTTTGGTGTGCGCTGACGCAGTGTAAGTTTAAACGTTGTCTATAGTGGTCCGGACCGAGTGCCACCCAGACATGAGCCTGCCGTCCATTTGTCTAGACTATGCTAACGGTTAAGACTTAGATGTATTATTTTATTCGATTTTACTGTACAAAAACGCTTAATCCTTCGCAAAATTTGACCTATTTGTTATTAATACACTTCATCGTCTCAATAACAATCGAGTCCCGCTTTGAGCCGGCCATTTTATTTAAATACGTACACTTCATAGAAGGGCTCACCGGATTACATTACGACGGAGTTCCCGCTTTATTGCATCCTCCCGCCTGCCAGACATTTCTCTAATATCATCTAACTATATGGCAATACGTTCATTTCACTACGTTTACGAAACTCTTAACTTACTAGCTAACCGCTGTTCTATTGGACTAAAACACCGCTTGGTCCAGCGGCAGGAGAAAATAACATTACCAGACCTACGTAAACATACGAACGATAAGAGAGTGCGTTAACTACAACGTGGTTCACATCAAACACCACAGACAAGAGTGATGCACTTCAACAACTGCACGACTGTCGGCGAGAGGCGCTCGATGCGTTCTCGGTCTCTGTCGTTGATTTTGAATTAGAAATACAACTGTGATCGTGTGTTTGTTCTCAGATATACCACAACAATAGTCTTACATATACTGCAGCTTTTAGAGCCCTCACGCATTGGAGTTCCGTGGCCAGTCTGGGCGGCCACGAGGGTCTGTCATTATCTTTGAATGCACCCGCACTTAAGCGGCCACGTCTGGCCATACTAACCGCTCACTCGGGAGAACGCGTGCATAATTAGGCCCTAGCAAAAATATTGGCCACAGCGATCTGATCGCCCAATGCACGAGTGCTCTAAAGCTTGATAATTTATTAATGCCATCCCCTCTACAAACAATCACTACACACACAGACAGTACCTATTCTGTCAGTCCCAGTCACTAATATCATGTTAATATCAGATGTTACCGATCCCTAAAATGTCTTGAAATAACGTGTTTTCCACTAGATATCACATTCTCCCTTCGAAGCAATTCAACTGAATTATGAAGGTACACACATAATTCGTTTATTTAATACCTTTCACTCGTCTATCTATTGACATTGTAAATCTTGGTCAATCGTAGCAATTTTCCTTTTTTTATTAGTATCTAATTTATTTAGTCAGCGTTTTTGAGCAATCACACCATGGATATCTTTGGTAATGAAAGGAAGTAATGACTAAAAACTAATGAGTAATTTAGGTGGAATACCTAAATTGTTACTTACAAATAATAATAATAAGTGACTAGATTGTATTGCACTCTTGACCAGAATAATATATAAAACTAAGCTGTTACTGCTGTAAGTCGCTATGGCACATGGACTTTTCTATTCTGACCTAAAAGTAGTTAAACACCAACGACGCAGTACGAGTCTGTATTGTTTTCTTTTACTACCGTTGTGGACTATTAATCCACCCCTCAAACTTGACTCTGAACACCAAACGATTCAATAAACATGCTGCTACTCGAAACGCTCAAACTTGGACGATTGACCAAGATCTTGGACTGTCAGGAGCCGACATCAAACACGACTGGGGCGGTCAGTGAGCGCCAACCGAAGGACGGCGACCTCCGTGTGTCAGGCGGCGCTGATGGCCAACGGGGGCGCGGGGGCTGGGTGCGAGGGCGCGGGGGGCGGGCTCTCCACCGAGGTCCCGCACGCCTTCAGCTCCGTGAACACTTCGGTGAAGAATCCCGGCTCTGAGTTGATCCGAAGCATGTTGAAGGACAGCCGGTCGACGATGAGGAGGCAGCGGTCCCAGAACTTATCTTTAGAGTCTTCGACTAGGAAAGGTTTGAGCGGGTAGGAGATCTCGTTGCCCATATAGGAGTAGGAGAGGTAGAGGCAGGTGAGGACTACGGCCTGTAGCTCCTGTGGGCGGCCTATTCTCTCGCCGTCCACCAGTTCACGCACCAGCATGTACACGAACACCACGTTCGCAGGGTTTATGAACGCCACATCCTGGAAACAATAGTTAAAGGTGTTAGAGTGGTAGTAGGTAGAATCATCTTCAACGTTGATAAGAAGTGTTAAAAATTGTCCCACGCACAATAGCGGTTTGTAAAAAAACATGATGTCACTTTATTTTGGATCATTACTAAAGTGATAAATTTTGATTTTCAACTCGTGGCTAAGTAATAACAGCCGCTCGGGTCGATCCATTAGGTTAAGCTACGCTTGCCGGGGTTGGTCCGTGGATGGGTGACCACGGAAAGCACGTTAAGCCGTTCGTCTCGGCTGTCCTTTGTGGATCTTTGACAGTCGTTACGGGTCGTCAGAAGCCCGAAAGTCTGACAACCAGTCTTACCAAGGCATATCGTATTACCCAGTTACGGGTTGTGGGGGTCAGATAGGCAGTCGCTCCATGTAAAATACTGGTATTCAGCTGCACCCGGTTAGACTGGAAGCCGACCCCAACATAGTTGGGAAAAGGCTAGGCAGATGATGAACTTAAGCTTTACTTATTAGTAAAATATATATAAAAAATATGTCTAGAGAATCATGTACTGAATGGTAACAGTTTGCACGTGGGTATAGGGCTTATAGATAATAATATATGTATGGAGGTGTCTGTCTGAAAGAGTAAACAGTCTGTAACTTTGCCTTTGTTTTGACTTACAGCGACGAGGTGGAGCAGGTTATAAATTACCGAGTTGTGAACTTGTGACTCATCGCTCTCTATCGATTCGCTTCAGCAATGTACGATACCTTACAAGTTTCAGGGTTAGGTACGTTAAGTTGTGACTCTGAGCTATAATTATGTTATTATTCTTTTGATTTTTCAAAGGAAACAGAAAAAATTGTTTACATGCTAGGTACAATTCTTACATTAATTGGTAATGTCTGAAACGTACTTATCATTAAAAAAATAAAATAAAATATTATATAGGTGATAAATAAGGGACTATGATTCCAAACCGTAGTTGCGCAAAGATAGCCTGCGAAATTCTCTAGTTAGATATCTCTCTAAGTTAGAATAAGTCTATTAGTTCAAGTACAGAACCGGTCGAAGTGGCCGGCTGACATGATGATGATGATGACCGACTACTAGTCATCTCCACAGATTACTTAGCTGTTCATCAATTCAACAGTAAAGCTAGCTTGTAATCTGAAAGTCAAAGTCAAAGTCAAATCATTTATTTAAAATAGGCACATAAAAGGCACTTTTGAACGTCAAAAAAAGAGAAATAGAACTGATTCTAGTGGCCCCTTCCAAAAGTTAGTTTTCGTATGGAGAAGAATGGGCAAGAAACTCCACCGTTACTTTTTTTTAAATATTTTACAATATTATTTTGTATACATGAATTATATAATTATATGTGAAGACGATGCACCTACTACTGGATTACTGTACCACAAAAGGTAAAAAGAATTATAAATGGAGCAATGACAAGAAAAGATATAAAGATTGTACTACTCCAGAAACTGGGCCGCGTAGGCGCTACGGCTGGCTACGAGAATTCGTCCGGTCAGCGCTACGATTATCCGTAGCAGCAATATTGATTTACCGAAAATAGTCGATTTAGTACATTATTTCTTCACCCACGTAGTTTTTCACCGTCCAATGGTAATTGCCACCTTTCACCACATGATGTAGCTTGTGTCAGGGATTGTGAACATTTTTAAAGAGGCGAATAATGTACGAAATAATTACCTAAGGTGAATATTTAAGTAGGAAGATATACAAATTATAGGCAGAGATAGGTACTTTCTGTTAATTTTTTCTAAAAAGGTAGAGAAATTAATTTCATGCTAACAATACTATATCACACGTGCCTCAGGTTTTCCACCCCTTCTTTTTACGATCAACCTATTATTTGAATACTCAACATGCTATTATTTATGGATTCGGAGATTTATGACGAAAATATTCATAGTAAGCTAAATGCAAAATTTTTCGTAATTCCACCTACCACTGTTTGTCTTTGCATCACCCAAAGGTTGACTCCTAGAAAATTCCTATGGCATTGAGTCCACCGCTGTCCATTTCTGTGCTATAAGTATTAAATCCCACACATAATAATTATTAATTACCTTGGCCAGAGGCTAACCCTTGCCATCGGAAAATTTTTAGTTTTTTAGGTTAGGTTTTATGTTTTTTTTTTAAATAGTATTTTAATTAATTTAGTTTAAGAAGTTTATCAAGTAAGTACATATGTTTTTTCCTCTTTATAACAGACTAATGTACTTTTTTTATAATATAACTAGCTTCCGCTCGAGGCTTCGCCCGCGTGGTATGTCGATAAAAAGTAGCCTATGTCCGTCCCCGGGATGAATTGATCGAAAATCCCTGTTATACATACAATACTGATACTAACATTGATTTTCGGGGTAGTTTATAAAAACAAAAAATGTCAAACTTTATCATTTACTTAGATAAGTATTCGTGCCAAATTTCAAGTCTATTAACTCAAGGAATAAGATTTTTCATACAAACGAAATTCCCCCATTTCACCCTCTAAGGGGTTGAATTTCGAAAAATCGTTTCTTGTTTTCACTAAAGTTTTCACTAAAACTTACTCTTCATAATGAACACACCCTCCAAATTTCATGTCTCTAGGACCAGCGGTTTAGGCTGTGCGTTGATATCTCAGTCACCCTAGCCTTTTATATATATAGATGTTTGGATGTACGTAACTCAATCACGCAAAAACGGATGAACGGATTTAGATGACATTTGGCATAAAGATAGTTTATTACCCGGATTAACACATAAGATACTTTTGAAACCGGTAGTACGTTCCCGTGGGATAATTTCCGACATCCACGCAGGCGAAAACGCTGGCAAAAACTAGTAAATAAATAAATGGCAAAGAAATTCATTTGACAAACATTTTAAAGCTAAGCCTTATAAACCTTGACATAATGGTACTGAAGCACTATTTGTGAAAAATGTAGTACTTTTCAATATACGGAAATAGCTGACCTTTGCATTCAACGAACACAAAGTTTTGCCATAAAACTACGATTGATTTTATGTTTCTGGCAATCTGGACCAAGTAATTTTCTCTAACGACTGTAGCTCACCTCCGCCGCGAAAACATAGCAGCGAAACTGGAGTAGTTCAATTTAACTGCCTTCGCGTCATGTTGATGATTGGTAATTCACGAATTGTGTCCAAAAAACGTTATTCTTTCTTTATTTCTATAAATAATTTGAAACAATCAGAGTAGGTAATACAATTCCAGCTAGACAGACATATTTAACACTACCGAACTACACCCCAAAAGTCAAATAGGGAATACGAAACCCCGACCTTTAAGCTTAACATCCACCAAAATTGGATTCTATCCGGAAAAATTGGAAACAAATCGAATCCAATTCTTTGAAGCGACAGCGAGTGTGGACAAATTGGACACACTTTAGCCGCGAGTCCGAAATAATGGACAAAGGGAACGAATCTAGGCAAATGGTGGACAAAATGACTGCCCCGTTCGTCTAGTTGTCGCAACGGCTACTGCTGAGCATGAGGTCTTTTTTTTTTTTGACGTTGGTAAATCATCAATTGACTTCTCCCGCTCTGGGCGGAGCGGAAGGGCGTGTCAGACTTCTACTGTCTAAAACCCACCCGTGTTCCTTCAGTTGCCTGTTGCCAAGGTCCCGGTATCCCTTTCGGACTTTCCCGCAACCCTGACAGCATGAGGTCCTGGGATCGATTCCCGGGTGGGGAAAAGTGTTATTGGGTTTTTTCAAAGCTAGGAATCTGGATTTGTGCCCGGTTGATGTCAATAGGCTCGCCCCCTACTACATGGGACTTAAACATAACTGGCGAAATATGATTGTACTATGTTATAGGTACACCTCTGCTAAACCCTTCGGTGAAAATTATGCGTAATGCTATGTTACGTTAAAATGTCAAATTGGTATCACTGTGTGCCAGAATGGTGGATATTTTCGTGTCTAATTAAAACAATGACCCGGTTTGAGAACTTGATCTAAATCAAACCGTGTCAAAGCCTTCAAGAGACCTACAGAGTACAGAATTTAGGTTAAGTTGGTACTTAAATCTGAACATAAAATGCTGTTGTTTGACCTAATCTGAGTTTTTAATTTGAGTGTCCAATCCATACTAATATTATAAATTTGAACGCAACTCTGTCTGTCTGTATGTTACCTTTTCACGCCTAAACCATATCGGATTTCGATAAAATTTGGCCAGAAGATAGATGGCACCTCGGGGAAGGACATAGGCTACTTTTTGTCGACGTACCACGCGGGCGAAGCCGCGGGCCGCTAGTTTATTTATAGGTTTGTTTTTATTGCAAAGTTGATCGCGTGATCATGTTGTCGTGGTGCTGTTATATTTCTTGACAGATTTCTTAGGCTCTTTGATATTTAAAAAACAGTTATAATAATTGAAGACTTTTCCAATTTACAAAAGAAAAAAGGTTTTTTTTTTTAAACAAAAAACGTGAAATATTACTTTAATTTCGGAAGTCGGTGTCTCATGTTTTGAATTTTCGTTTTTTACCACCGACTTCCGAAATACCAACTCAAACAAAAAAACACCAAACAAGAAGAGAATCAACAAAATCAATTCATAATTGGCGGAGTAATCGCGTGACAAACACAAAAACAACAACACACAGTCGAATTGAGAACCACCTCCTTTTTGAAGTCGGTTAAAAATAACGCATTAGCATATACTATTTTTATATATAACATAAATATCCTAATATCCTAAAGCTTTCTAAAATAAAAAAATAAACAACAAAAAATAAACAGAAACACATATCAACCGTAGAGAGTGCTACGAGCGCTACGTAATGAGAGAAGCATTCGTAGCACTCTCGTAGCTCGTAGCCGGTTGTCTACGATCGTTACGCTTCCGGTTTCCCCGGACTATGCCGCCCGCCCCGGAAGGAGGCTATACCTTCACATTTTACAGAGAGTTCTATCTCATTCATATTTTATCACGTATCCATACTAATACTATAAATTCGAAAGTAACTTTGTTTGTCTGTCTGTCTGTATGTTACCTTTTCACGCTCAAACCACTGAACGGATTTCGACATAATTTGGCAAGGAGATAGATGGCATCCTGGGGAAGGTCATAGGCTACTTTTTATCGACAAACCACACGGGCGAACCCGCGGGCGGAATTTAGTCTTTTATAAAGATTGTATTGTCACTATCACTGCTTTTGTTGTTTGTTTGTTACGCTTTTACGCTAAAACGGCTGCATAGATTTGGATGAAATTTAGCACATGGGTAGACCATGATCCGGAGAAGGACATAGGTTACTTTTTATCCTGGATTGCAGACGTAGTCGCGGCCAACATCTAGTTTATAATATCAGTAGGATATGAATTTAAAACTTATTTCCTTTCTATGCATTTAAAGTAGGATCTTGTTTGTTGTTTTAGATTGAGTCTAGTTTTATATAAGACTTTCGTAATAGAGCTTCTTAAGATCCTAAGGCCCTTTGGTTGGAGTTGCTCGCGGCCGAAGATTGGACGTGAAAAGCCAAGAGCTAAGAATTGTAGAGTCGTTTGTAAGAGACCAGGGGGTGGGGGTTATTACGTAACACACTTACAATAGAGGCTTTGATTTTGACAATTCAACAACAATCATTGCGGCATTTACGTTGTCGAGCAGACGAACTTTTAAACATATTATTTCTTAATCTTTTATTTCATAAAGTTACTTATAAATTACATTTTAAATATTAGAATATAAAAATATTAAAACATTTAAAAATATAAAAAATAGTAGCCCACCGGTATCGGGAACAGGGTCCAAGCTACCGCCGGTCAGGGCTCCAGAGAGAGGAACCTCCTAACAATGCGAGCCGTGTCCAGGAGTACCGCTTTCAGAATCAAGCCCTTAATCCAGCTGCCCAACGAGAGGCTCCATAGATGTTGGTCGAGGCTCTTGGCAATTAAGCCATTGGCTGATACGACTATCGGCACAATGATCGCAGAGTCCACATCCCACATGACAACCTCGTGAGCCAAGTCAAGATACTTGATTAAAAAGTATATTATTATTATTACTATGAAGCAACTAACCTTCAACATCCTTCGGATTTAGATTGAAAGTGTGTCACGCTCTTGGACACCCCAAGAGTGTTTTATTTAGCAGAAATGAAGTTCATAACAATTATTTCGTATCGTCATGAACTAAATGTGATAAAAAGAAGGCCGAAGATTTTCATAATATTCGACGATATTATTAGGTACTAGCTGCGCCCCGCGGTTTCACCCGCGTAAGTTTCGATCCCGTGGGAATATCGGGATAAAAGTATCCTATGTCCTATTCCAAATCATGGTCTACCCATGTGCCAAATTTCATGTAAATCCGTTCAGCCGTTCTAGCGTGAAAGCGTAACAAACAAACAAACTCACTTTCGCATTTATAATATTAGTTAGGATTTAAACCAGGTATCGAGCGCGACTGCGCGACTGCTGAACTTGGGATCCTGGCCTCCTGGGTTCGATTCCCGGGTCGGGTAAAGTGTTATTGGGTATATCCATTAAGAATTTCTTAGTAACAGCCCGGAGTTTGGAAGTTGGCGGTGTCATACCCTCGTGTCTCGGAAAGCACGTTAAGCCGTTGGTCCTGCGCCTCATTTCTCTCCGGTCGTGTCGGATTGCCGTCCCATCGGACTATGAGAGTGAGGGAAGAGAATGTGCACCTGTGTCTGCGCACACACTTGTTCACTATAATATCTCCCACGCCGAAGGCTAGTCTCCATTGAGATTGATCGCCGTCTGGAGGACTATATAAGGTGTATCTCGTCACGGTCTGGGAGCGAAAAAAAATCTGCTGTTCCCTACATTTTGACGAGGTATGCGAACATAAATGTAGGGAACAGCTGATTTCTTTTGCTCGATGTCAGGGTTGGTCCCACAGTGAAAGTTGTTCATAATGATGAGTACAATGACCCCTTAAGAGATTTCGTGTATGAAAAGATACACCTCATTTATGAACCTAGTGTTTTTTTTTACATATTCGCCTTTTTTTTTTTTGGGGGTTTGAAATCATCAATTGACTTCTCCCGCTCTGAGTGGAGCAGAAGGGCGTGTCAGACTTTTACTGACTAAAACCCACCCGTGTTCCTTCAGTTGCCTGTTGCCAGGGTACCGGTATCCCTTTCGGACTTTCCCGCAACCCTGGCAGGGACATATTTAGGCCTGATTTAATTACTTTATTCCCTTTGCTTTGAATACTTTCCCAACAGTCGACAAATTATCGACTTATTGTCTGGTTGTCATCCATAAATGTTCTATTACTTGCACGCGATCGTAATCTGACTGCCATGCTGCCATGTTAGTGCCAGGTGAATTAATGTCGATCGATACGGAAATAGTAAGCCTGGCATGAAATACCATTATATGCGTGAATGCAAATCCATATTTTCTTTAAATAGAAGGGGTGGGACAGTTCACTGCCCCGTTCGTCTAGTGGTCACAAGTGCTACTTCTGAGTACGAGGTCCTGGGTTCGATTCCCGGGTCGGGCAAAGTGTTATTGGGTTTTTGATCTGGAATTTCTCAGAAGTAGCGCGGAGTCTGTGCTCCAGTCATGGCTCGCCCCCTATTACATGGGACTTAAACATAACTGGCGAAATGTGGGTGTATTATAGGTACACCTCTGCCTAACCCATCGGCAGAAACAAGGCGTTATGTTATGGTAAACTTCAAGTTTAGCTTCAGTTATTAAAAGAAACGGACTCTAAAATGTGTTAGACGAAACCAGATATCACAAAGGTACATACATGATGTTAGAGGCGTCTGCGCACAAACTGTTACCATGAATTCTCTATACTCCATTTGAAATAAGATTAGAAATTTAAACAAACCTTTTTACAGCCCATTCAACCGATTTTGAGTTATATACCGGAGGCATAAGGATGGCATTAAAAGCAAAAAAAGTTAAATACCAACTGTCTACTGCAGCTGCCATTTGTCGTGCCACCAACGCAATAGAACTCAAAATCGGTTGAAACTGTAAAAAAGACTTATTTAAACTTCTAATCTTATTTTAAATGGAGTATAGATACCTATGATTCTAAGCCCACCAGAGTTGAAACTAACCGACGGTTATTTGAAAAAAAATCTACTGTTCCATACATTTTGAAAAAAATCTATGCTAGTAGAATCATGTTCTGAATTCAAGGTTTTTCCCCCAGTTTTTCGAAGTCCATCATTAGCGTTAGCGTAGCTTTTTTCTAACTATATTGGGGTCGGCTTCCATTCTACCCGGATGCAGCTTAATACAGCGATTGCCTATCTAACCTCGAAAACCCATTTACTGGGTAATATGATACCGCTCTTGGTAAAACTGGTAGTCAGACTTTCAGGCTTCTGACGATGTAACCGTCGCGTTGATGTCCCTTACACCATACAC
Organism: Lithophane ornitopus; assembly: GCA_948473465.1. NCBI lineage: Eukaryota > Metazoa > Arthropoda > Insecta > Lepidoptera > Noctuidae > Lithophane > Lithophane ornitopus. The sequence continues at coordinate 12,639,453 of OX419632.1, read as the reverse complement.
TTCGAGGACGTATTGAAGTTGACTGTTACAGCACAGTAAAAAGTAGAATGTTTTTATTTATCACTTTTTAGTTGTGGTACCCACCCCACACAAATTCCACCTGCTATGTAAATAAGAGTGACAGAGTAACTTAAAACATCGTCCAGATATACTAAGTGGGTAAAATACGTAGTATTGAAGTAAAGTTAAATAAAAATTTATGGAGCCACCTACCAAACAAAAAAAAATCATCAAAAACATTAAAGTAATAAAAACTAAAACCCAACTACGACTAAAAAAGTATAAACAAGAGACCACAGACAGACAAATTAAAAATCCGGAGTCACACGTGTTAGGGCATAAATCAAACAGATTACGTGTGACTCCGGATTTTTTATTTGTCTGTCTGTGGTCTCTTGTTTATACCTTTTTAGTCGTAGCTGGGTTTTAGTTTTTATTACTTTAATTTTTTTTTTAATTCTTTTGGGGTTAAAATATATATTTTTGAAATGTGTTTATTAAGCCCTTTCATTTGATACCCAACATGGTACGATTTTTTTTTTTTTTTAGTTCCTCACTTTATGTCCTCTAGAGGGCGGACGATCAAGACGCTTCCAAAGATACCTCATTTTTCAAATTGTGATGAGTCGTTTACAAGATATGAGTGAACAGATGAACATACATACATATATACATACATACCGGTCAAAATCATAACCCTCCTTTTTTCTTCGCCGTAGTCGGGTAAAAATCAATTCTAAAGTGGCGGAGTAATCACGTAACAAACAAACAAAAAAAAAACAGACGTATTGAGAACCTCCTCCTTTTTTAAGTTGGTTAAAAAAAAGTGTGTAAACGCAAGTACAACAATAGCCCATTTTACTTCAATGATTTTCATGAATCTTCATCACTTCATAAAAATAACCTTTAATTTACCATGACACGCTCAGTTTATTTTAGTCTGCATACAATTTATTTCTTATATTACTGTTACTGTAAGCCTATTTCATCCCCTAAGCTTTGCCAATGTGTACAAGAGTCGTAACATTCCACCTCTTTCCGGTAATGGCAACATGGCCGCCATATACCGGCCATGGGGGTTTATTGATGTCTGGGTTTTTTCCCTTTCAAACGTACCCGTTGCGATTTTTCTGATTTTAGGACAAAATTGAGAGTAAACCAATGAAATCTTGGCTTTCAGTTTGATTCATGAAGTCAATTCAAGTACCTATATGTAGTACAAACCCAGGACCATTCTTGAAGTCTATTTTTAAATATCATATGTCATCACCTTTGAATCCGTATAAAGCCAAAGTTACCCTTCAATTTCGAATCGTCTTCGAAATTTCGAACAAGGTTTGCCAAACCAAAATAATGAACTGTTACGTCACATCGAATTGCACAAACTCCAAATTCAAAATCTCGTCTACCGTCGCTCGTGAACAGAGCAACACGGCAACACTCAATGGATATCGCTGTCTCACTCTAAACAATGCCTAAATCGTTAAAGACCCACGGGTATAAAGTTCTTGATGCCATAACGTCCTATCGATTTTTCGTCTGACGTACGTTTTGGTCCCCTATTTATATTGAATGAAGCGACGGCCTACAACTGTTTGTATATGATTCGAAACACTAGATAAAGTAGACTGCCATGTTTTGCTGAGCATCGTTGAATATTAGATGTAGCTTTTAGCATATTGCGTAGAACGGGGCACTTACAAGGATAAATTGTTCACGTTTTCGAGAAAATGGAGGCTCTATGCTCTAAGAAATCTTTTTCGCAGATTTACGGAAGGAAGACATAAATAATTTAAAGAGAGATGTGTCATAATCATTTCATTTGTTTCATTCACTTCAGTTAATCATGAAAGGTTTAAACTGAATGCAAATGCTCTATATTAAATGGCGTCTGCCTCATTTAATATTCATTGACGCTGTATCGATTTTCGAGGAGGAAAATGGAAAATCTAAAGTGGAAAGTGAAACATTCAATTCAATATTTTATTAATCGCCTTGTTCAAGTGAGGTTTAGCCTTGATATTTAGACGAAGGCCAGTAATTACCGTTTGAAAATGTATGAGAATTTTTCCCAATTCCACAATAATTTACGGTAGGTACTTAATTGAAATACTTTGCGTGACATGTTACGGCCTCTATTCCTATAAATTCAATGAATCATAAAATCCATGATTATGTATGATTTGCATTCAAAGTCAAATAATTTATTTCAATTAGGCACAAAGGCACTTTTGAACATAAAAAACAAAGAAATAGAACTGATTCTAGTCGCCCCTTCTAAAAGGTAGTTTCCATAAGGAGAAGAATGGGCAAGAAACTCCACCGTTACTCTTTTAAAAGGTACTCAATTAAAAGAATGCAAACTGATGTATGTATGACTGTCGCAAACAGCGCTCTATGTGATGCCATGTAGGTAATTGAAGCGAGGACAGCACAGTGCAGTATGAATTAGCTAAATGGAACAAAATACGGGAAGACGACGTCAATACAACCGTGTCGTGGACAGTAATGCACATTTACATGTATTTTGTAGCTTGAAAAGCATCATACAAGCCAAACAATTGATTGATTGATTGTGGGTTTGATGACATTTGTTTTGCACTGATTTTTGCTGCTCGGAAACATTTTTCCGTATTATTGTAATGCAAATCTGAATTGCTGTCGACAATGACAGCCGTTGTTGCTGGCTGTCCCTCATGTTGTCATCCACGTTGCCATCTGGTACGTGTTGTTGGTGAACCTGTGTACTAATAGAAGTAGGGACGGTGTTGTGTTTACCTGCCATCCTTGCAGCAGCAGCGAGCGGTCCACAGTTCGCAGCCACATGACCGCGTCCCCTGCCTGGAAGTCGCGCAGTCGGTGGCAGCGCGTGTGGAGGAACAGGCCTAGGCACTTGAGCAGCTCCGACGTGGAGGCCTGGATGACGGTCTTGCGCGGCACCACCACCGGAGGGCCGGAGGACGCCGGGAGCTTATCGTAGCACAGCACATTGTTGTTGAGCGCGTTGGCGCGCGCGGTGTCGGGCGGCGGCGCGGGCGTCGGCGCTGGCCGCGCGTACACGCCCGTCACGTGCGCATTCTTGTTGCGGTCGAGCGGCGCGTTGTCCGTCAACGGAGCCCGGAACGTTGCCACACTCTTGCTCTTGCATTCCAGCTTCTTCTTATTATTGTTTGCTGTTGAAAACCGCTTCCAAGAAAGCGCATTTATAAATAACGAATGCTTCTTCAGATTCTTCTCCAGCGCAGTCTTCTCAGATATAATCTTGGCGGCGTCGTCTAGGGTGGCGCGGCGCTCGTCGCGCGGCAGCTCTCGGTTCTCGCGGTTCTTGGCATTGTTGAGGCGCTCGTAGGAGTAGGCGAGCGCGGCGCGGTCGGGTGGCGGCGCGGCGGCTGGCGGGCGCCGCTCGCGCGGGCTGAAGCTCAGCACGGTGCCCATGAGGCCCGCGCGCGTGCAGCCGCTAGGTGCCCGCATGCATCACGTGTACGGCCGGCGACGGCGGCGGCCCGAGTGGGCTCGATAGCGCCGCGCCTGCGCGCTCCACCCACCGCTATCGACCGCTGCGCGCGCACCCAGCTGACGCCGCCGCCCTCGCCCCCCCTCCCCTCCAGCCCCGCCCGCCCCGGTAAACAAACCCCCGGCACCACGGAATTACTTATCGGTTATTAATTCCAATTAAAAGCGACGCCTCTCACCGGGGCTGTCGCCATTACCAGCTCAGTTCATAAGTGACGACTACGCACTTCAGTTCAATTCACTATCATCGTACAGCTTGATTGGGAAGTCATAAATTCATTCAATTTTAATCAATTCATCCCTATATAACCTACACGTATAGATATGAACTCATTTAAAATTACACGTATGAATGCTCGTCCGCGGTCTCATCGATCATGTCCGCACAGACAGCATAATTACCTCTACTCATTATGCAAGGAAGCACTGCGACCACCGCGACCACGCGATCTCTACAAACCTCAACTTTATATAAAACTGCGTCATTTTTCAATTGAAGAAATATCTACATTAGTTAGGACAGGAGACAGGTCGGGATTATTGCGGATGTTACATAATAATGCGGCTGCGGTCGCTCCGGGACTATAATCGAATCACCCAAGTTCCGACCGACTGCGACTGTTACCTTTGATAGGCTTGTGTTTGGAGTACCAAATGTGGGTTGAATTGGGACCGACCTCGATGCTTTTCATTGCACCCACAAGGCAATTAAAAGGTTTTAGATGAACGAGCTCTAATCCTGTCATGTAAACCTGGTACCTACACAATATAGAAGAATTTAAGAGTAAACTAAAAAGCCACGGTTTATGTTAAGGAAATAGAACACGTCATGCTTAACATGCGTAGGGCAGTGTTGTGAGAAAAGTTACGAAAGTACTAAAGATAGAATAGAAAATAGGCGGAACTAAGAAAATAATAATTAATTTTGTGAGTAATGATTCAGTAAAGAAAGTACCTAAGGAAACAAAGGGATGACATTAATGCGATGAAGTTACTAGAGAAATGTAGTAAAATACTTTGAGACAAGAAAGAAAAGGGCAGCTCTAAGACAATAATGAATTAATTTAGTGAGTGAGTTAGTAAACAATGGGATAAAGTAGGTAAGTAAGAAATAGTAGGAAAGTACTTTGATACAGAAAAGAAAAGAGGTACACAAGCCTTCACATAATAAGTATTTTTAAATAATAATAATTCCTGGGAGTAACTTGGGAATTAATGTATGAGATATATGGGAATAAATGTATGAGATACATGGGATGGGAATAAATGAATTTGAATTTGAGATTCTTATCTTTTTAGATTAAAAGAATGGAGTACTTTGGGAATAACCCGTATACATTTACAGTATAAGTTGACCTCGCATTGACCGGAAATCATATACAATGCGAGATCAGCATAAACTAGAAATCTATAGCTTGATGTGTAGCCATGTGTAAACCTTTTTTTTTTTTTTTTTTTTTTGGGTGGGTATGTGTACACCTAAGAGAAGATTAATAAAATTGTCTGAAAGATGATAGAAGGAACGGAAGTAAACATAATGATGACGTCTTATAGACATACATAGCACGTAAATACATACTGGCGTCGAGCCCAAATAAATTGGGATAAAGTCCAGAAGATGATGTTGATGACAATTTAAAAACCGGCCAAGTGCGAGTCGGACTCGCGCACGAAAGGTTCCGTACCATTATAAAAACGCCAAAAAAATCATATCTGTAGTATAAAACCATGTCTGAGCCCCCCTTAAATATGTGTTTTATTTTAATTTAATTATTTATTTTTAAAGTGAATATACTTATAACTAAATATTCCGTGAATATTTCAAGGACCTACCTGCATTGCTATTCTGTGACCATCTCACCGTGAAAACTTAGGTGAAGTGAGCTGTCATTGTCATCGATACCTACTGATACCAAGGCAGTGACAGTTCACTTCAAGTTTACTTCACCTAAGTTTTCACGGTGAGATGGTTACAGGATTGCAATGCCTTTCCCGTTATCAATATCGAGCAAAAAAATTACGTTTGTTGTATGGGAGCCCCCTTAAATATTTATTTTATTCTGTTTTTTAGTATTTGTTGTTATAGCGGCAACAGATATACATCATCTGTGAAAAATTCAACTGTCTAACTATAACGGTTCATGAAATACAGCCTGGTGACAGACGGACAGACAGACAGCGGAGCCTTAGTAATAGGGTCCCGTTTTACCCTTTGGGTACGGAACCCTAAAAATAAAACCAAATACGTTCCTTAACATTTGGGCCTCTCATTTTAATCCCAAGTTTAGCAAGAGCGTAAATAAATGAGCTTTCCCTGCAGCCCTGACATAATGAAGCTCAGTGATAATCTGGAGATTATAATGGTATCCGATAAAATGCGAACGACTCGCATCCTCGTCAAATTCGGGTGTACAACTGTCATCGGTAATCTCGAGATTTGAAGCCGACTCTTTATGAATCTTTATCGATACTTACTTTACTTCTCTATATACACTTCTATACATATTATACATTAAAGTTGCTTTTCGTGTTTGTTTGTATGTTCGCGTAAACCACGCAACAGATTTTGATGGGATTTTCACCATCGTTTAGAGAATTTATTCGTATAATAATATTTAGGTTTATGTGTATAATACGTTAATATTAAAGTTACATATTACTAAGAAATCTCGATGGTTTTAACCGACTTCTTCAAAAAGGAGGAGGTTCTCAATTCGTCTGTATGTTTTTTTTTTGTGTGTTACGCGATTACTCCGTCAATTATGAATCGATTTTGATGTTTTTTTTTTTTTGTTTGGTAGGTCATGCTTCCGAGGTGGTCCCATATAAATTTTATTAACTTTGCTTGCGTAGTTTTTGAGTTAGCTTCAATAATTACGTATTTTTCCCACTTAGTCTATGTAGACGATAGGTGTATTATTGGACTCCGTCACAGTTATTTACATAGCAGGTAGTGGTATTCCTAAAAAGTGAAAAATAAATTCTTTTTAATTTCGGTAGTCGGTGTCTTTGCTTTTCATCAATTTTCGTTTTTTGCCACCGACTTTAAGGTTATTTTTCACTATTTAACCGACTTCTTCAAAAAGGAGGAGGGTCTCAATTCGTCTGTATGTATTTTTTTTCATGTTTGTTACCTGATTACTCCGCCAATTATGAATCGATTTTGATGATTCTTTTTTTGTATGATAGGTCATGCTTCCGAGGTGGTCTCATATAAATTTTATTAACTTTGCTTGCGTAGTTTTTGAGTTAGCTACAATATTACGAATTTTTCCCACTTAGTTTATCTAGACGATGTTTTCATTTACTCCTTCACTGTTATTTACATCAGCTAGTGGTATTCGAATTTGTGTGGGGTAGGTACCACAACTAAAAAGTGAAAAATAAAAACTTTTTTCAAAAAAAAAAACGACTTTCAAAAAAAGCACTCAAAACTGAAAAAGAACTTTAATTTCGGAAGTCGGTGGCAAAAAACGAAAATTGAAAAGCAAAGACATTTTTCAGTTTTAAGTGTTTTAGTGTCATAAAAACACTACAAAAGTTTTTTTAGTGTTTTTTTTGGAAGCCGGTTGTTTTTTTTTGTATAAAGTTATGTCAAGTCGTAAAAACCGTGCGAATCTTTTTTTTTTCTTTTTTCTATTCTTTTTTTTTTTTTTAAACGTTGCCCAACCCTAGGAATTTCTTCCTGTATCGTGGGTGCGTTTACGAACATAGAAACTCACATACACTAACACCCAGACCCGGAACAACTACTTGCAGATCATACAAATATTTGTTCCGTGCGGGAATCGAACCCACGGCACGTTGCGCAGCAGTCCATCGCTCAGCCACTGCGCCAACCGTGTCGTCAATCATGAGCGGCTCGCTAGTATTATTATAAATTAAACTCGCTTTTCATGTCTGTCTGTGTGACCGCGTTGTTCTTCTAAGTTCTTCGCGTTTTTAATTTGTAGGGCTCCGTTTTTAATGCTTTACCCATAAAAAATATTGTCGTTACTCGTATGAGCGATGGCCGTTTTGCGTGAATGTGACGCATATTTTCGCCCAATTTGTTATTTCTCGTGTAATTTCTTAGCTTCATGTTTGCCGCAAATAAACGTATAATTTCTTTCTTTCTTTATCAAAATGACTGAACCACTAGATTACACCTCAATGAGCGCTACACGAGCAAGTAACGATCTAAACGAAGCCCTAAACCGGCCACATTAGCCTTTCCTCTGTCAACCCATTCCCAACTGTCATTACCAATTCCTCTAATTTGACATAAAAGCAATTCATAATTTGTGGTCCATTTTACGAATCTCCATAGAAAACTGTCAAGCAGATGAATTATTTCGTAATACGAATTACACGCAGATCATATTATGAATTGTCAGTTTGTGACATTTTACGATGATTCATAATATATTCATATTATGATTCTGCTAAAGTGACCGTTTCAGGCCAGCAGTAATTTTTCTAGGAACTCGGCATAACTACAAGTGAAAGTTTAACTATAAGTACATACCTACTGAAAGTAAGTACTACAGAAGATTTATTATATCTTCATGTTAATCACGTCATCTGATGCTGAATTCCTGGAGCTATGCGTCAGCTCATAAAATGCTTTCATTTTATTCTATGTCATGGCGCGTGAAATGGCTTTTCGTGGAAAATGCTACCAATAAACGGAATACTAAAGCTTTCCCTTTTTATGGAATTTGTGACTCTATGAGATAGATAGGCCGAAAACAGTTATAGGTACCTACTTATATATAGCTGTACTATCCTAACTAATATTATAAATGTGAAAGTGAGTTTGTTTGTTTGTTACGCTTTCACGCTAAAACGGCTGAACGGATTTGGATGAAATTTGGCACAGGGGTAGAATATTTTTATCCCAATATTCCCAGGGAGACTTACGCGGGTGAAGTTGCGGGCCGCAACTAGTCTATTTATAAAACCGGCCAAGTGCGAGTCGGACTCGCGCACGAAAGGTTCCGTACCATTATTTATAAAAACGCCAAACAAATCATGTCTGTTGTATGGGAGCCCCCTTAAATATTTATTTTATTCTGTTCTTTAGTATTTGTTGTTATAGCGGCAACAGAAATACATCAATTTATTTGTCATTGCTCCATTTTTAATTCTTTTTACAATTTGTTGTAAAGTAATCGTATTCTAGGTGCATCGTATTCACATGTAATTATAATTGATGTATACAAAATATTGTAAACCATTTTTTTTTAAAGAGTAACGTTGGAGTTTCTTGCCCATTCCTTTCCATACGAAAACTACCTTTTGGAAGGGGCAACTAGAATCAGTTCTATTTCTAAGTTTTTTTGACGTTCAAAAGTGCCTTTAATGTGCCTATTTGAAATAAATGACTTGACTTTGACTTTGCCTTTGACATCATCTGTGAAAATTTCAACTGTCAAACTATCACGGTTCATGAGATACAGCCTGGTGACAGACGGACAGACGGACGGACAGCGGAGTCTTAGTCATAGGGCCCGTTTTACCTTTTGACTCGAACGATTTGAATTTTTTTTCTTCGCCTTGATGCTGGGGTGGTTTAGGAAAAAAAAAGAAGAAAATGAGCTCCTATAAGTCAATAACTAAACCATCTAAAATCGACTAACAACAAAACCACAGTTAAATAATGGTAATTCATTAGAAATCGCAGCGAATCCACGCCACTTGCCCGTGGCCGCGCGAGGTCGCTTCTAATGTCTTTAGTGAAGCCCCACAGGCGCCTAGGGCTGCGCCGTAAGCCAATGTTTACCTAGCCATGCGTGTGTCAATATTGTGCGTATTCGGGGACTAATGGGGGCTGTGAGTTTCTTGGTTACTCATTGATTGGGTTTCATTTACGCATGAAAGGTTGGAAATCTAAATACTTACATTGTATTGTACGTGAATAATTTATAAAAATTACACGATTAAACCCAGCCAGGCGCTTTACTTTGTGTAAATAATTTCATCACCACTGCTCACAAAACGGTGAATGAAAACATCGTGAGGAAACCGGCATATCCTAGAACCAAAAATTCGAAGACATGTGACATCTACCAACCCGCGCTGGGCCCGCGTGGTGGATTACGGCCCACTCCCTCTCACAGAGAGGAGGCTTGTGTCCCAGCAGTGGGAACATTACAGGCTGATTATGATATGATACACGATTAAACATGGAGAGGTGTACCTATAGTACACCCACATTTCGCCAGTTATGTTTTTAAGTCCCATGTAATAGAGGGTGAGCCTGTTGGCATCAACCGGGCACAATAAAATTCCAGACTCCGACTGAGAAATTTCCTGTTGGAAAACCCAACAATACTTTGCACGACCTGGGAATCCAACCCAGGACCTCATGCTCTGCAGTAGCGCTTCCGACAACTAGGTACACCAATGAGGCAGTCAGTGTCTTTTTTATAAAGGAAGTGCCTCCGCTGCCGGCGCCGGTCGCTGAATTGGCTGCCGGCGCTGACTTTGGTTGTTAATTTGGCATAATTAAAAAAACTTTTTTTTTTTTTTCCATAATCATTGATGTCCCTATTCGAGTAATAACGTTATACTACCCGGAACCGAACTAGTTAGATTAGGTCAAATATTAGTAATCGCAAAAAAAGGTTAGGTTAGGTTAGAAGTGTGACCCCCTACGCACAAGCCGAGCGAACGTACCTAGCGAGCGGAGCCGCGGCAGCGGCCGGCGAGTGGCAAACACGACTAGAATGTACAGAAAAAAAAAAATGTTAGGGTCAGTTAGTTGGGGTTCTGAATACTGGAAGAGTTTCCATAAAACGACAGGCCGCGCGCCGGTGTCCATGCGGCTGCCGGCAGTGATGTCACTGCCGGTTCCCAATGGCGTTATTTTTGGGAACCGGCGCCGGCAGCGGAGGCACTCCCTTTTATAAATTGTTTAATAACTAACATAAAAGCTACTGTTTTCGTATTCTTTATGAAAAACTAGATTCCGCCCGCGGCGTTGCCCGCGTGGTATGTCGATGAAAAGTGCCCTATGTCCTTCCCCAAGATGCCATCTATCTCTTTGCCAAATATCGAAATCCGTTCAGTGGTGTAGGCGTGAAAAGATAACATACAGACAGAGAACGAACGAACGAATTAATAATATTAGTATGATTAATAATATTAGATTGGATAATTGCAATTGAGGGGTCAAAATGCAAAACCGCCTATGTCGTAAATTATCGTCATACGATGTTTTTATGTAGCAACATTCTTTATTATTTCTTTTTGCATTGGACCAAAACTAAAATGAGTAAATCCTGTATAAAAACTCGCTTGAAATAAAATAATTGCTTAGGTGCAAAACCGACTCTGTCGAGGCTCGACCAATGACAGCTTAGCTTGTTGTTGAGAAAGTTGTTCCCAACGCCCTATATATGCGCCCTATATAACGTTTTTTAGCAGATAAAGCATATTATAATTTAAATGAGTTTTTAGATGAGGATTTTGACCATGTATTACAAATTTATTAATTTTAATGTACTTTAATATTATCATGACATTTTTAAATAATTAGACTCGGATTGATATTATAGCTTATTTTATTAATATTTGCATGCCATTGTTTAAGGCAAACATGATGATCTGTTTTTTATCTTTACGTTTAACATCTCTTGCATGCTGACAATTTGTGTTGTAAGTATGTATTGTACTCATGTTTGAGCAAATAAATGATTATCTTATTTTATCTTATCTTATAATCAACTACAAAAGCGCTTCTATCAAGACTACTGAGGTACAGAAGCGCCTCTATCCATTGATCAATTTTCAAACTTGAATATATAAGACTATGTTCCATGTGTTGTAAAATACTGCTACAATTTTACTTTTAAACAAACAATAGTATTCCGTTGGTAAATTTTGATTGTGCAATATGCATCTGTATTAGACATTGGTGCCGATTCTCTTGTCACAAAATTCTCTAAACTAAACTAAAAATCACTAAAATTTAGTTTAGTCCTGTCAAACGATCAAACTCATTCTGAAATAGACTTTAAATGACACAACTTAACTATAATTTAGTTTGACGGCACTAAGATGGCACTGAGATTAGTTTAGTGAAAATGCTATTCTGAGTTTGACGATTTTAACTAAAATTTTGGTCCTATATCTAAAATCCTCTAACTAAATCTGACTATATTTAATCGCGATTAAAAATGTGTGGAATAAAATTAGATGTCATGAACTAAAATTCAAACCTACACCTCGACTTCAGTTACAAAAAACAGTACTGTATTTTTTTATTTTCTTTTGCTTATATCTCGAAAACGGTGTGTCCTATCGCAAAAATAATGAAAATTTCGATCCCCTTTAGGAAACTCTTAAACCCCTAATTCTCAACATGTTGGTAGGTAATTTTTTTTTTTTTTTTTTCGTTATTTTCCATACAAAAACTGAAAAAATCCATTAAAAACACATCGACGCTGCTGTGCATGCGTGCCACTGGCTCTAAAAAAAAACACGGGGTAGGAAAACAAGTACCAAGTGGAGGCTCGCGGTTGTCAAATTCGATTTTAGTTGTGTCAAAATAAGTTTTAAATTTAGAGAATTTATTTGGCAGAATAGCTCCAAGATTCCCATAGTCAAAAGTAAGGAATTTTAGTGATAGTTTAGTTAGTTTAGTTCGGTGTACAAGAGAATCGGCACCAATATAACGTTTCGGTCTCTAGCTCAAAATCGCATAAAGTCAACAGAGGCGGTTTCGCATTAGACCCCTCAATTACTTACAAAAAAGTAAGTTTAAGTCGAGATTAAAATTTAGCTTGAACGTAAAGTCGGTATTAAAAACTGTAAGCGGTCTCAAAAGATGTTTGGAATTACCTTGTGACATTGCAGACCCACCGGACCCCGTTCGGCGCTCCGATTGGCCCTTCACCAGTGAAGAACTTCACCAATCGAAGCGCCGAACGCGGTCGATGCGTAAAGTCGAGATAGTTAAAAAAAAACTCACACTAGGGCCTCAGTTTATTTTTTTTTCGAGATTTCTGTGTTGTTCCGATGGTGAAACTTGTTCATAATGATGAGTACAATGACCTCTCAATTAAAATGATGTCCAATTCATTAAATTTCACCCTGTATAAAAAGCTCATGGAACGTTGTAATGTGGGTGTACTACAGGTTAGTAACACTCTGCCTAATCCTTCGGGGAAATCAGTCGTGATTATGTTAACGGTTTCAAAATTACGTAAAAATATCTAAGCGTGTCGATGCCCAGCTTAGATATTTTTACGCAATTTTGAAACCGTTACTTGTTTACATACATAAAGTCACGCCTTCTTCCAATGGGGTAGGCAGAAACTACAGAACGCCACTAACTCCTTACACACGCACGCCGCTTGCGAGTAGTATAGTATTTATTTGCTAATAAAACATTAATCGTTAAATAATGATACTAACGATATTTAATGATAATCCGGTACATAATCATTAATCTTGATTAAAAGTGTATGAGTACTGAAAAATTAAATAACCGTTTAGAAAAATAAAATGATAGTTATTTATTTATTTCGGTTGTATCTAAATAAAAAACAAGATGCAAGATGTAATCCATATTCCTTTATCCTAACTAGAAGCAGCCTTATTTTTTTTTTTTAATTTACATAATAAGTAGGTTGTTTATTGTCATTAAAAATAATTTTATTGCTATTATTACCTAAATCATCATTAATTTGTCAAACAAATTGATGAAATGAAATGATTTAAATGAATTATTTATTTAATCACAATTACGATTACTTAACCAAGATTCAATCAATCATGGTTAATTTTAATGACTTTTTAAAATCTGATTATGGGAAGTCCAATAAAATAATCCAATTATTGCCAACACTGATTCTATAGTCAGAGGTATCGCCGCGCAACAAGTGTTAATAATTAGATGAGACATTGACATTGTAAACAAACTTCACCGCTATTCATAATCTATTTTTACAATGATCGCCAACTCTGCAACGTGCTACAAGATGGCGCTGTGCCGATGACGCGCATTTCTACATCGCGCTGTTAAGATTCTCCGCGGCAGAATGACCCTCGTCGATTTTTCCTAAACGAATTAAGACCTTACTTCATAGGATCATTTCTATAGTAAGCTCTTCTCGAGACTTTCACACTATGTGAGTCCTCACAAGTCACGTTGATGAGACGTGGCGCGGTGCCCTGAGCGTGAGGCGGGCGGTGGTAGATCTACCACCAGCCCTCGATGATCGTTCACTCCCTTCGCAAGAGGGGAGCGTGGGGTGCTGTCGCTGTCTGAGTGGCTATTTATAAAACCCTATAATATTAACGTTAACAAATTATGACTTATTGATTCGTTTCCTTCATCTTCATCCGATTGAAGCGATTTTAACCCCTCCGTATTGAAACGTCCTAAAAGCAAATGGTCCTATTAACAAAATTACCCATAATCAAAACGACACTTTAGCAAACCGTCCTATGAGCAAATGGTCCTATAAACATGACACAAAAGAACGGAAATGGTACAGTCATACCACAAATAAATATGAGATTTTTAAAGGAATATTTACTATGTATCATCTGCTCGAGACAACAATTTTTTTTAAAACTAAAACTTACTTTAATAAAAACTGGCCAAGTGCGTCTTGGAGGACGCACAATGAAGGGTTCCGTAGTTGGGTTGAATTTATCCCAAGTACAACTTCGTTTTCACATTAAATGGAAGCCGATAAAAGTTATTACATTCAACTCATTTTATGAATCAAACAGAGACGAGCAGAGCGTAGTTCACAGGAATGTTATTTATTTATTTAAATGAACAATACAAACAAACAAAAAATGGAACGAAACTGTCATGTCATGCATATTGGATTCGTGCAGAAGCAACAAGAATTGTTAAATGAGAAAACATAAAATAAAAAAAGTACTTTTTCAAACAAAAACCAAATAAATCGATTCAGAGCATATTTGTAACACTTATGGCGGAACAGACAAAAAAAACACAAATACGGTCCCTATACCTACAGTCGAATTAAAAAACCACTATTTTTGAAATTGCTAAAAAAATAACAAGCAAAGAAGTTGAACATTATAAGTAGTAGCACATGCCGAAAAATTGTTGAACTATATGCGAAGTTGCCGGGTAGTTTATACAGCAATCCATGGGAAGCCATCACAGAGCAAATTCATTCTTCTGATGGTGGTGATGTGCTTGTCCCTTCTTTTTCCATTATAAAGGATCATTTTTTTTTTTTGCAACAATTTTGTAGACTCATGAAATTGACATACCTACTTTTTTTTATTGACATTGGTATAGGTAAAGTAGGAATAAAATTGACAGCCAAAATATTTTTATCATGTGCCAATGATTAAATTTGTCTTTACTTTTAATTTCAATAGCATCTTAGAAATAAAAAAAAGTTAACTTTAAAAAAGATGGAAACAAGATGACCTGTTTCTGTTTCTAATCCTACGTTACTAATAAAAACAGTCTCATATAGTCGGAGGCATCTTCATAAATTTGACAATTAAGGCCTATTGACGCCGACTACATTTTACGCATTCGGATTTTTGATTTTTTAAATTTACTTTTAAATACACTTTTTAGCTAGCGTAGATACATACATGCAGGTCAAACACATAAACCCTCATTTTTTGGCTTCGCCTCAGTCGGGTAAAAACCGATGGTGATTTTTCAGTGTTACTGTACTTTACAAGTAGGACGTTCTGCTAATAGGACCATTTACTCATAGGACGATTTGCGAATAGGTCATTTTTCTAAAGTGTCGTTTTGATTATGGGTCGTTTTGCTAATTTGCTTTTAGGACGTTTCGATACGGAAGGATTTTAACCACGGAGTATAGATAGAATTTTAACTAAATATGCTAAAAAAAAATATTATCCCTTCCCTTTATTACGTTGGTGGAAATTATTTACTCCAGTAGTGATCTCCAAGCCTCCAACCAATTGTATGACGAATGTTATGAAAGGAAAGGGAGTGAATGATAGCGTGACGGTTGACAGGGGAGAATGGAAGAAGAAAATATGTTGCGCCGACCCTAAGTAACATGGGACAAGGGCAGGAAGAGAATGGTGAGTGACCAGTCAACAGCATTAATGAACACAGTCAACTTCAGTCAAGCTCGACTTGTACAAACTGAAATTAGAAAATGATATTGGTGCCGATTCCCTTGTTCACAAACTAAACTAAATTTAAGTTCAGTGCATCTTTTTCTTTCTATTTCAATATGAAAAGGACAGCCGATAAATTTTAGTTTAGTCCTGTCAAATTAATCAGCGCCTGACGTAAATTGACGTAATTTTAGTAAGCAAGTTTTTAACCGCGTCTAAACTTGTTTGGAGGAGTGACAGTTTGACAGGACTAAACTAAAATTTATCTTCTGTCCTTTTCTTAATGAAATAGAATGAAAAAGATGCACTGAACTTAAATTTAGTTTAGTTTGTGAACAACAGAATCGGCACCATATTCTCTTCATTTTGACCTAATTTATTCCTTTAACATTAAAATTTCTATAACTAATATTTGATTAATGTTATCCTAACCTATTTAATTCAATAATGGTGCCGATTCTGTTGTTCACAAACTAAAATAAAGGAGATGTTACATTTTCGGCCATAAAGTGTACGCTAATGAAAAAAAAGGAAAAAATTCCACGAATTGAGGAAAAATATTCTTTCCTGAATATTCCCCTGATTTCTTTGGCACAAAAAATAATAGTTTATCAAATTATTGCCATATTCTATTGATCATGGCGTCGTCTTACTCACAAAATGCTTTCGTCCAGAAGTCATGTTCCATTTAAACATAAAAAAATCACGTAGACGTTATTTAAATAAATACGAAAGGCGTGTATTTATCTGCTATTAAGATAAGAAAATAAGAGAGCTACCTTAAAAACAACTTTTTTGTTGAATTATAAGTGTGATTCAACCTTTTTTTTTTAAACGAGGATTGTACATTTGTAGGTACTTCTGGACGAAAAATTCAAACATAATGTCTTTGGTATTTGACATTACATCTTTGACAGTTCTAGATTTTAAAATAGAGATGTGTTGTAACTGGTTAAACACGATTATTGTTATCACTGTTACTGTTACAAAAAATAACAGATCCAAATATCTGTTATTAAATAAGAGCCTGTTATTTTTGTACGGACGATAAGTACGTATTTAAATCTCAATTGAATATCTTCTATATCTCTATTGGTTTAAAGTCGATAATCGTATCTATCTGTTATTAAATAACAGTCTGTTACGGACGATAAATATGTAAGTAACAGCCACGGTAACAGTCTGTGTGGGGATTGTTAAAATGTATCAACAGTAAAGGCCGCGGTTACAGTCTTGAGGATCTGTTATTTTATGTAACAGGTATGGTTTATTGTTAGGAACAATTGTTATCTGTTATTTTTTAATATCTGTTATTTCTATCTGTTACGATGCATCGCCTCAGCCCTATTTTTTTTTAATGTAAACGTCATCTGTCCAACCAATCTGTCATGGCTGTCAAACATTTTCAGTTTATAAGTAGTGCCTAAAAAAAATAAGATATTATGAAAAAAAAATGCCTTTATTGTATTCAGGGGTTCGTTTTCCACGTTTTATAAAGTGTACATGTTATGGCCGGAGTCCCATACAAAAACGAAACGTGTCTTTTAAGTTCAGTGCATCTTTTTCTTTCTATTTCATTATGAAAAGGACAGAAGATAAAGGATGATGCTTATTTTGGTACCCTGCTCCAATAGCCATGTGTAATACATCGTTGGGTAGCCCTTTTTAAACTGAATAGAAGTTACTATGGCGCCTAATTCGAAATCCTTGTCCGTTCGGAGGTATACTGTTCCAAACATGTCAGTTTTAGCAATACCAAAATAAGGTATTTTTTTAGATACTTCATTACTCACTGCCCTTTTGAGCATCATTAGAGAGTTTCGACATCGCACGCCCTCGACCATCGACTACCCAGTAACCGATCATGGGTTCACTACTTCCCTATCCTCCTAACGGTTGGGCATGCGCCCATGCCATGTAATAGCTAAAAAGTACTATTGTTATTTGTTACTTATTAATTAATAATGATAACAAAACACAGGTACTGGTACTCATACAATATCAATTGTTTGGCACTAAGGGTACTCCAGGTATGCGGGATTTACCGCCTTCTGTCTTATTTCTTAATGATTCTATCGAAGACGATGTTTGAAAAATGTTTTATTTAAATGGATGAATAAATTTCATGTATGTATGGTTCGTAGCTAATTAATAATACACGCACGGGTCGATCGAAGGGTACGTTACACTTTCTGAGATCGGTCCGTGGATGGGTGATCATCCATTACTTGACCAAGACCTCCGTGCCTCGAAAAGCACGTTAAGCCGTTTGTCGTTTTTAGATCTTCGACAGTAATTACGGGTGGTCAGAAGTCTGAAAGTAGGACAACCATTCTTACCAAGGGGCATCGTGTTAGATAGGCAATTGCTCCATGTAAAATACTGATATTCAACTGCATCTAGGCTAGGCAGATGATGAATGTACAACATAACATAACATCATGCCCGTAATCTCCGAAGGGTTAAGCAGAGGTGTACCTATAGTATTGGCGAAATGTATAACTCCTTTATTTTAATCATTAATAGCAAACGTCATAATATAAGATCGTGATTAGATGATCGATCACTACGAAAACGTACGAATTGTAGATACTTATGGGAAAAGTTTTTTGCGATTTCTAACTTTTCTAGTAGGTAGGTACTCTAACCTCAGTTGGTCTAAATGTGTGTTTGAATCCTTATACAAAACTGCATTGATTGTCATCATAAAAATAAAATGTTATAATTGTCATTTTTCTAGCCGACTGTACCATATTTCCAAAATCTTTCGTAGTAGTAAAAAATCTGCTGTTCCCTACATTAATGTTGGCATAGCTCATCATAATGTGAACGGAATCCGAATAACTCAGTCTGTCTGTCTGTATGTTACCTTTTCACGCCTAAACCACTGAACGGATTTCGATATAACTTGGCAAGGCGATAGATGGCATCCCGGGGAAGGACATAGGCTAGGTACTTTTTATCCATTTTATACAGAGGTCATAAATTATGACTTGACGCGTTTCATGTATTAATCTGATAAAATACCCCATTGAAAAAAAATGCGGCGATTTATTTTTTATTTTTTCGGAACTACGTAAATAGATTCTCAGTATGATTCTTAACAACACCCTCACGGATCGGACAGGTTTTTTTTTTACCCGACTACGGCGAAGAAAAAAGGAGGGTTATGATTTTGACCGGTATGTATGTATGTATGTTCATCTGTTCCCTCATATCTTCTAAACGACTCATCACAATTTGACAAATGAGGTATCGTTGGAAGCGTCTTGATCGTCCGCTGGTTATAGGCTACGTGACGTCACATTAAATTAAGAGCCCTCTAGAGGACATAAAGTCAGGAACTAAAAAAAAAAATTGTTTAATCGTACCATGTTGGGTATCAAATGAAAGGGCTTAATGAGAAACTTTAAAAAAGAAGATTTTACAAAAGAAAAACATTAAAAAAAAAAAAACAACCGACTTCCAAAAAAAACACAAAAAAAAGTGAAAAATAACTTTAATTTCGGAAGTCGGTGTCTTTGCTTTTCAACATTGACACTTGGTGTCAATATCAAGAACGTGATTAATTAAATCTAATAAAGTAAATAGTAATACCTAAAACTAATATATCGTCTACATAGACTAGGTGGGAAAAAAATACGTAATATCGAAGCTAACTCAAAAACTTCGCAAGCAAAGTTAATAAAATTTATATGGGAACACCTCTGAAGTATGACCTACCAAACAAAAAAAGAAACATCAAAATCGATTCATAATTGGAGGAGTAATCGCGTAACACACATACAAAAAAATAATACGTACAGACGAACTGAGAACCTCCTCATTTTTGAAGAAGTCGGTTAATAAGCTAAAATAAACTAAAAATATAGTAAAATAGACTAACGTAACACTACACGTACATTGTAGTACTTAATTTATTAAATCCTCTAACAGTTTTGATTGTTTCCGGAAAGGCATGTAAAAATATTTTAATTTTATGATTAGCTGAATTACTTGTATGATGTAACTGTACAATTCTATGAAAAATATCACTATCCTAAAATAAATGTTTGAGCCTAAGCGCGATAGATGGCGTTGACGTCGAATTAGAAGTCGCTATGGTTTCGTTCACACGAAGAGTATAAATAGTTTTAAAAAAATACTATAAATACACCATAAATTATACCTTTCTGGCTGAGTTGTGAGTTACTTAGAATATATCTACTTTATAAAATAAGAACTTACGTGATCTCGCCTTATTTTTGAAGACGCGAACTACTAAAGTTCGCGTTATTGAGTTAATTTGAGTTATTCTAGCTGCGCTCGCGTAGGTTTCGATATCGTCGGATAAAAACAACTATTGACCGATTCCTATAATTTTGCTACGAACCGTTATTGATTAAAATTAAAACTTGTATTTTACCAATAATGCAGCAAATGTTATACCTCATGGCCTTGCATAGGAGACACTCCCTTATGGAAGAAGCTATCACAGGTAAAATTAGCTTACGAATCTATATGCCCAGTTAGGCAATAAAAAAGCTGTTCCATACATTTTGTCGATTTAAGTGAACACAAATGTAGGGAACAGCTGATTTTTTTTCGCGATTTCAATGTTGGTCCCATAGAAAAAGTTTTTCAAAATGATGAGTACAATGACCCCTTTTCGGGTTTAGCATAAAGAAAAAATAATGTTTTATATAATATACTTATATATATTTTATTATAATATACTTTTTGGTTACGATTACAATGGTTAGTTTAATAATTGTCCATTCTCTCCCTCTCTCTTTCACTATTGTTTGCATGCCTGTCTATATTTAAGTTCACGATTTAATTCTTTTCTGTTTTAACAGCTTAGAGTAACGCACTGTTAGATATAACTTTTAATATGCTGTGGATAATGTCGTAGGTTATACATTTATAACTCTTGTT
This sequence comes from Lithophane ornitopus, assembly GCA_948473465.1. Classification (NCBI taxonomy): domain Eukaryota; kingdom Metazoa; phylum Arthropoda; class Insecta; order Lepidoptera; family Noctuidae; genus Lithophane; species Lithophane ornitopus. The sequence continues at coordinate 12,618,933 of OX419632.1, read as the reverse complement.
TAGCTATAACTAGGCATAAGATTTTAATGTATAACCGTGCCTACTTTAATAGATTTAATACTAACTATTGACATTATAAATTAAATTAAATTACTGATTAAAACTAACTATATAAAGGGAAAAAATTATATATAAAGGAAGGGTTCATAGGGCGTCAAAAAATTCTTCCGCATCGCTGTCAGTGGGAAAAGTGCCCAAAAGGCTGGCAGCATTGCCACGTTGGATGGCAATGCTGATTCTTTGACCTAGAAATTGTCCAGCCCTCTGGTCACGTGAAGAGTCGACCAACCACTGGGCGATGTCCCGAAATACTCGATGAGCACTGGGACCCCACGGCCCTAGTGTTTCAACCCCAAACGGCTCAAAAATATAGCTACCAATAAGGTTGTTATATTTGCGCCGTTTGAGATTTTCTGCACCTGCAGCAGCCGCCCCAGCACAGGCCGCCGTGCTAGGAAGATGGGATGGCGCGAGGGTGTCGACACAGGTTGCATCCGACACCAAAGGCCTACCCATCTTCCAAGGCATTATGGTCATTCCATCCGGTCTCTTCCCATCGTCGCGTGCCAAGCCATTCGGTTCTAAAACAGCTGGCACCCCGGCGGTGACAAGAGCCCGACGGATGATGTCATTAATGCTTGCGTGCCGCGCCAGCCGACCAGCGCTCTTGCTGCAGGAAAGGCCATGGTATCCGAGGCAGTCGACACCCTCACCGCATTGGCAGCGATTGCGGAGCCACGCAAGGAGCGCCCAGACACAGACAGGTAGCGAGCCGGAAGGTGGTGTCACCCAGCATAGTGCCTATGTTGGGTGACGGTAGTGCCACCCGAATAAATAAAATAAAATTAAGTACAATCTCAATCTCTCGAGAGCCCGTGACCAAAATTGTGCCCTATCGTTTTACGAACAAAACCGTATAAAATCGATAGTTTTGGTTATTCTGAATCCAAAGATCCTAATTTTAGATTTCCGCGTCACGTCTGACCAGACCACATTTTTAGATATTTATGTCAAAAAAAATACCGAACTTTCATAGCAACTGAAAACTGATATGTCTCTCTCTCTCTCTCTCTCTCCCTGACTGATAGATTTGGTCTGAAAACTGTTGGACATGATGAAAACGGGTTACACATTAAGTAGAAAAAAAAATTATAAGAATTTCACGTTATTAATCAATCGGACTTTTCGATATTCAGAAATAATTAATCGTATTGCGGCATTTGTACGTACGGTCGCAGTCACAAGTCCTGCACCAGTCATTCAAAGTTATCGCATCGTAAATCGTCGCACTTGAGACCTTCTTCTAATAAGACATTTCACACACATAAGTATATTGCACTCTTTCATCATGAACCAAACAGAAAGAGCGCGGTTTATAAAAATTTCCCTAAGTTCGTAGGCATAACGCGTCCCGCTGTCTTTTTCTAATTATAGCAATGAGAAAAAGAGTGCGAATGTCGAGGAATGAGTAAGTATCTTTAATTCAATCATTTAAACTAGTCAACATAAAAAACATCAAAAAAGGCCTCCATCATCGAACTCCAGCGAAAAAACCATTTTTAAAACAAAGGCATAAGAAGGAACGGTTACGTTTTGCTCGAGAATATTTAGACTTTGATTGGGAGACTACTATATTTATTGACGAGAAGACTTTCAAATCGTGTCAAAAAGGAAGACTTCATTTATGGCGCAGAGACAGTACACGTTGGTGTGATAATAACATTATAAATAATACGGAGTCAGGAAGAATAAGTGTGAATATGTGGGGGTGGATTAGTGCTCAAGGGCCGGGTGAGCTGGCATTTATACCGACGCGGGCCAACAGCTCCAAGTACGTCGAGGTTTTGAGCGATATAATGCTACCTACTGTGCGCAATATGTATCCAGAGGATGAAATTGGTGAACTTTATTTTGTTCAGGATAATTGTCCGATACATCGTGCCAGTGTTGTTCGTGAGTGGTTTAGTCAGCATTCGGATGTTAAAGTTATTCCGTGGCCAACGCGATCCCCTGATCTAAACCCTATAGAAAACGTATGGGGTTTAATGGTGCAAAGATGGAAAGCACGAGACGAAAGATGTCTCGAACAGCTCAGGTCCCATTGCATGAAGTTGTGGGACAGTTTACGTGGCACAGATATTTGTAAAAATACTGTGGCCTCCATGATTCAACGTCTTCTTGACTGTATCAGTAATAACGGAGGTCACACTAAATATTAATAAAAACATTATGTAAGTAATATTTTGTTATCACGGGAGTTCAGGGGATACACTGGCCGTAATAGTAATAAGTTAGTTATTAATTGTAAGATTGCAGGATTGAGATTAGGTTTCAATATTCTTTTCCTTGAGAAAATGAATAAATTAAGCTATAACCTCAATAAACAATAACATCCAATTTTTATTAGCAACCAAAAATGATTTACGATCAAATTATAAACTTATTTATTTTCAACGTTTGGTTTTTATTATGTTTATGGTTAATAATAATAATTATTACTATTATGGCCAGTGTATCCCCTGAATTCCCGTGATAACAAAATATTACTTACATAATATTTTTAAATGAACTTTAAAAATGTAAATATATAAGAAACAAAATGAATAAACATAAATAAATGTCCCTATAAAAAAATGTGTTTTTTATTTATTTATTTAATTATCAAGTATACCTACCTAGCCTACTTTATTTTTACCTTCCGTAACCTAACCTTCCTAAATAGTCATTGTAAATTAGCGAAATGCAAATAATTGAACACTGACACGAAAACAAAAAAAAACAAAAAGAGTCGAGCGCGTACTGAGGTTCGAACCTTCTCCATTATAATGCACACACAATTTTACCGAACTACTCGTGCGATCCTGCCATTTCTTCATACAACTCATGTTGAATTTTAGCAATGCGTTTAAATAGGTAGATAATTCATTAAGAAGAAAACAAGTATAAGCAGGTAGGTGCTTACTTTATTTAGTGTTCACACATTCATCTGACCAACCAACATCGCCCTTTCGTAGTTATACTGTGTGCGTGTTACTGTCTGCATTAAAATATCACACACACAGAGATAGGTGCAGACCTAGCGTGCACGCAAGTATGAACATTCCGGTGTCATTCCACTTCTGTCCGTTGATAGTACCTACAATTTTATTAAAGAGTTTACCCGAAATCATCGAACTGGAATATTTGTAAGTATTTTAAATTGGACCCTATAACAAGCTTAATAATTGCGAACAAAGATTCCCTACAACAATAAATAAAATGAAAACTTTCGAACAATAAATTAAAATTCCAACGTCCCCACATTTTCTAAGAAATTCACTTTTGAGAAACCTTCACGAAAAACTTAATTGGCATAACTACTAAACTTTCATACCCACAATTAATTAAAAGCTTATTTAAAAAAAAACTATTCGTATTAGCGTTATGAAATGAACAGTGAGGCAAATATCAGAACCGATTAGTTCCAGACAGATTATAACGTCAAAGGGAGAGGGTGAAAAAGGGGCTGTAAAGTGTTCCTTGCTAAATTAAAATCAACCTTATCAATGTGGAGAAGAAGGTTTAAAGTTAATCGCCTCAAACTCCATGGAATTGTACGTGGATACCGCAAAACAAGGGTTCATTGACCTCCGATTTTGACATTGAATATTCTATACAAAATGACATGATTACTTTGTAAAGTATTTTATTATTGTGAATGTGAGGACTATGTGAATCTTTTAAATTTTTTTTTTTTCTTTTCTCAGTTAATTTTATCAATGGTCTGGCCATTTGAGAATTTTATGCGGCCTACCCAAATGTCCCTTCTTTGGTATTGTTCGTCGAGTCGCTGAGCTCCTTAAGTTCTGAGTTGAGCTCCGCCATTACTGACAAATGCTTGCACTGACTGGACAGGTCCACTCAAATCTGTGTGGTTCTTTCCTCAAAAGACCATTTCAGACTCGAATTTACATGGTCCTCATATGGCTTGACCAAGATTATGTCTGGACTTTAAAAGAGACTGTGACCTCTGAGTTTGTTTCGGCCTTTCTTCTCAGAGTAGTCAGATAGGAAACGCCGACCTCATCTAGCTTATTTTTAATATTTTTTTATAATATGACGTGTAAAAGTGATTCCAATATCCTATTTACAGAATAAACAATTTCATTTCATTTCATTTCATTTCCGGATAAAGGATTTATAATAAAAAATAATGTTTATTAAAAAGGCTTAAAAAAGTTTGGTTAATATTCTTTTTAATTGGCTACTGGCAGCTTTGATGAGAAAAATGCATGCGATGCCATATTGAAAATAAATTGTTCTTCTTTCTTTAGAATAAATAAATGGCGTTTTAATGCTTTATTGAACAGACACGTATAATGGGTAGTTTATTTAAAAAAACATGTGATACAACCAGCTGTCTAATCGCGTAACTTATTTAATTTAAAAGTTTAAAGCGATTAAGACTAATCAGTTTCGTTCAACAACATTCATTGCGTTGTACGTTGTAGAGCAGATTTTTTTTCGAACTAATAATTAAACAATGGATTTTACATTTGTTTCAAACCGATTCAGATTGTGATTGATCGTGTATTACGCAATATGGGTGCTGTTTTGCAGTACCTCCTTAAAAGAACTACCATCACAAAAACTAATTGACATTTTTAATTGATTGGTAAGCCGCATTGATACAGTTGTTTGGAAAAATTAACGTCCGTAAATTCTTAAAAATATGTATATGACTTTAAATAAATACACGGAATAACTAAGTTCTTACGTAGGTAAGTGTAAAATTGTTAAAAAAAGTACTTACAGTGATAATATATTATAAAAAATAACAAAAAAAAAAACAAAAGCTATTCTACAAACTATTATTGGAACGTAGGCATTATTCTCTGTCTACGATTTTGACATATTATTTGAATGTCATTGATGATATAAGGCACTGAAACGTGGTTGCTCACAATAGGCCTCATTAGGCTGTAAGTCACCCAAAGGGCAATGGAGAGAGCTATGCTCGGAGTTTCCCTGCATAATCGAATCAGAAATGAAGAGATTCGTAGGAGAACCAAGGTAACCAACATAGCCCGAAGTATTGCCTAACTTAAGTGGAAGTAGGCAGGGCACATTGCTCGCAGAACAGGGGGCTTAAAACGGTCACTTTAGCAGAATCATAATATTAAAATTATGGATCATCGTTAAACTTTCACAAACTGACAATTCATAATATGATCTGCGTCTAATTCATATTACGAAATAATTCATCTGTTTGACAATTTCCTATTGAGATTCGTAAAATGGTCCACAAATTATGAATTGCCTTTTAGTCAAATGAGAGGAATTGCTAATGACAGTTGGGATTCAGGAAATGAACTGCTTTTAGAGGAATTGCGAATGTGGCCGGTTTAGGCCCCCAGATGGCCGATGGGGCCGAAAGGTTCTGGAGTGGCGACCGTGTACCTGACGAGGTAGCGTTGGAAGGCCCCCCACAAGGTGGACCGATGACCAGATAATTCCTCTAAAAGCAGTTCATTTCCTGAATCGCAGCTGTCATTAGCAATTCCTCTAATTTGACATAAAAGCAATTCGTAATTTGTGGACAATTTTACGAATCTCAATAGAAAAACGGTCACTCGTTTTAAGCACACTGGTGAAGGCCGCGGGAATCCGCTCGTGCTGGATGCGAGAAGCACAGAACCGGTCGAAGTAGCGGTGCTTGGGGGAGGCCTATGTCCAGCAGTGGACTTCTTTCGGTTGAAATGATAATGATGATGATTTGAAAGAATAAATAAATAAAAAAACAAGGAAATACAGGAGAAAAAAGCGAAAATCCATATTCACAGGTAACTTTGTATTATTTTGTGTCATGTAATATTTTAAATGAAATGTTTTCTCTCCTACCGTCGCGTCGTCGGTCATAGCATATTTTCGTAGCGAAATTTTAACAAATCGTAGGCATAGTACGTAGGCATTCGTAGCTATTAGATGAGCTATGCCGCTTGCTACGACGACGCCTACGCGCTACGCCAATGTAGTTCAAAACGACAATGATAGATGTCGATACCATTCACTAATATTCGTTAACCTATTTTGAAATTAAAACTGTAGGCTTACATTCTGAGTGTATTATTGTACTGTAGCCTGTAGACTCAGTAGTATTTCATAACGATTTTCCATTATGATTTCATACGTTAACCTAATTAATTCCTTTTTTACAGTCGGCGTCAAAAGTCGATTCACATTTTAGTTTTCTAAATCTAAAGAACAGAAGTAAAATTAAAAAAATAGGTCTTAACTATTATTAAATACTTCAAATGCTTATAATATGTCAATTAGATGATGTGTAAAAGATGTTAATGGACTTTTGTCGCTGACCGCCCCTAAATAATTCCAGAGAAAGTAGTAACAAGATACATACGCCACATTAAAACAAAGCCATCCCTGATCGCGTGGATGGACGGCATCACTCACCAGTGTGACGTCACTCAGCACTCTCGAACCATTAGTGCTCAGCAACACGACGCTCGTGCCGGCGTGGTGGCGGCGCGGTGGCGGCGCGACGGCGGCGCGGTGGCGGCGCGACGGCAGCGCGTTGGCGGTGCGGCGGCGGGCGGCGCGGTGGCGGCGCGTGACGTGATTGATTGATAGTACTATTCTTTCAGTACCTATTATATATTAGTATTGAAACTAAACTTAATCAGCAATGGGGCCAACATGACGGCAATGGACAAGTTATATGTGTCTGTAGGAGTGAATATTTTACAAATAATAATATAACATTAGCCCTCTTCCTTTATCCTATCTTACTGTGCCCAACAGGGACAATGATTTAAAATTATGTATTTGTATAATGAACCTACCACCTATTTTAACATTGTAGAATGCAAATAAATATAATGAGTATTGAATTGTATAGAGTAGAATAGCGACTTGCGCCACCTGGTGGATAGATGTGGAACTTAATCATGTGCATGTATTTTGATATTTTCTTCTATGTTTCTTTTATACGGCACTGGAGAGTGCCGTGGCTAAATAATAACAAATACGTTATATTTTTCTTTAATTTGCAATTGGTTGCACTCAGAAGTTGCGAAAAGATAAGGCCGTCCTACGTTTCACATTGCCTTTTGTAATTTCTTATAAAACAAATATGTGATAGGTATCGGTTTAAAGAAAAGAAAGAAATATAATAAATAAATTAGTTTCAGTTCCATACAGTAAAATGAGTATTTTTGTCAAACATGCTTGGAAATTCGAGCATTATTTTGACAACCTTCATCTGCCTAGCCTTTTCCCAACTATGTTGGGGTCGGCTTCCAGTCTAACCGGATGCAGCTGAATACCAGTATTTTACATGGAGCGACTGCCTATCTGACCTCCACAACCCAGTAACTGGGTAATACGATACCCCTTGGTAAGACTGGTTGTGAGACTTTCGGGCTTCTGACGACCCGTAACGACTGTCAAAGATCCACAAATGACAGCCGGGACCAACGGCTTAACGTGCTTTCCGAGGCACGGAGGAGTCTCGGTATGTAAGACGGTCACCCATGCACGGACCAACCCCGGCAAGCGTAGCTTAAACTGATGGATCGACCCGTGCGGCTATTATTACTTAGCCACGAGCTCCTCCATTATTTTGACAACCTTCTTCGAGATAAATCGAAATTGCTGTTCTGGTCAAAAACAAGTGACGATGCGGCCGGCAATGTTTGTCTTGTTTACGGCCAAAAACATGAAAACTCTTAGGTGTCGTGTTATTTAAAAATGGAACGAACTTTTTACTTCGACACACGGCACTCCTTGGTTGCCGTGTGTCGAAGTAAAAAGTTCGTTACATTTTACTACCGTAACTTATAAAAGATTTTATTTAAATTTCGATTTGGCTTGTAAATGTTTAAAGTAAAGAAGAAACAAATGAACATATTGGCGCGTGAAAAATTATCATTGTTCGACATTGATTCTAGAATTTTTATTTAATTTACTCAGTTTGAATATGCCGCGCATTATTTGAGAAAAGTACTATACAAGCCTTGCCCGCAACCAGGCATTGAATGCCCTAATTGCTGGCCACGACATTATGGACTAATTTGTCATATCTGCGCTATATGCTGCCACTAAAATGAAAGTTTGCAGACTTTAAGCAATTGTTTTCAAAACGAAACTAATCTTGGTAGATGTTTAAAGTACGTTTTTCACAACAAGGCCATTTATAAAGTAGGTACAGTAAGTACTTTTGTCCTATCGTAACATCAACTTTATGACCTACCGCAAGCCACCATATTACTTCAGACCATAAAACTGCGTCGACGATTGCACAGCCTTGAGCGCGATATGGTTATTACCTTGCTATGAAATCTATTACCGATAACACATGTACTCCACACCTATGTGATGTGTACCTAATGAATTATTTACGTTCCTAATCAAACTACATGTGAGGTACCTACTTAAATGAAGGATATACCTACTTACTTACATAACTCGAAATAAACCTTCACTCTTTTTTTTTGGGTGGGTAATTATCAAATAGCTTCTACTGCTCTGAGCGGAGCGGGAGGGCGTGTCAGACTCTTACTGACTAAAACCCACCCGTGTTTCTTCAGTTGCCTTTAAGTTGCCAGAGGCCACGGTATCCCTTTCGGACTTTCCCGCGAAAACCTTCATACTAATTGCGTAATACACGATCAATCAGAATTGGAATCAGTTCAAAATAAATGTCTAATCCATCCTTCATAAATTTCGTAAGTTAGGTACGTTGTTGAGCAGATTTTTTTTTGAACCTATGAAGCAATGTTTTAGGCATTTTTTGCAAACCGATTCCAATTCTGAGCGATCGTGCATTATGCAATTAGGGTGCTTGATTCAGAGTCATAACTATATTTAGGGTTCCGTAGTTCACTACGGAACCCTTATAGTTCCGCCATGTCCGTCTGTCCGTCTGTCCGCGGCTTAGCGCAGAGACCGTTGGTACTAGAAAGCTGTAATTTGGTATGGATATACATATAAACGACGCCAACAAAGTGGTAAAAAATCTTAAAAAATATTTTTTTTAGTGTACCTCCCCTACCCGTAAAGTGCGGATGGTTTTTTTTTCTCGTTCAATCCCATAGTGTGGGGTATCGTTGGAAAGGTCGTTTAAAAATAATGAGTTTGTTGAAACCATTTTTGGATTCAGGGATCCGTTTGCGGAATATTAAGCTTTAAAGTGCTAATTTTTGTTAGAGCCAAGTGTCCCCCCCCCCCTGCCAGCTAAATGGTTGGGTTTGGATATGTGAAAAAAATCCTGGCAGTAGTATGTATAACGAAATTAAAAGAAAAACTATCACCGCTACATAGGCTCCACTAATAATCGACCAACTTAAATTTGCAGTTGTAAAAACATGTTCTCCCATACATTCTGTATCGGAGAACAAGTTTTTCAACTACAATGTTAAGTTTGTTTTATAAATTCATCCCAACTACGGAACCTTTCATTGTGCATGGTACGACATGCACTTGGCCGGTTTTTTATTATAAATTAGCGACCCACTCCTACTTCGCACGGTTTTTACGACTCGACAAAACATCGAGACTTCTTAGTAACCTATATGTAACTTTAATAGTAAAGTATTATACACATAAACCCTCCGGAATCAATTCTCTAAACGATGGTGAAAACCTCCTCAAAATATGTTGTGTGGTTTAGAAGAACATCGCGGACATACAGACAAATACAAAAAATGCGTCTATGCGCGTTATGTCTATAGGTCTTGTCGATAGGGTTGTTGCAAGCGCTACTGAGCCGGCCATGAGGTTCTGTTTTCGATTCTCAGGTCGGTCAAAGTGTTATTTTAGTTTTTCCATTAGGAATTTCTCAGTAGCAGCCTGGAGTCTGTATTAGTGCCCGGTTGTCGGCTATAGGCTCGCCCCCTATTACATGGGACTTGAACATAACTGACAAATTGTAAGTGTACCATAGGTACACCTTCTGCCTAACCCTTCGGGGATTACAGGCGTGATGGTATGTTAAGTTATTATATTGTTTGAAAAAATTAAAGTAATAAAAACTAAAACCCAACTACGACTAAAAAAGACACCACAGACAGACAAATTAAAAATCCGGAGTCACACGTGTTAGGGCATAAATCGAACAGATTACGTGTGACTCCGGATTTTTAATTTGTCTGTCTGTGGTGTCTTGTTTATACCTTTTTAGTCGTAGTTGGGTTTTAGTTTTTATTACTTCTATTTTTTTTTTTAATTCTTTTGGGGTTATAATATTTATATTTTTGAAATGTACTCATTAACCCCTTTCATTTGATACCCAACATGGTACAATTAAACAATTTTTTTTTTGTTCCTGACTTTATGTCCTCTAGAGGGCGCCATTTTTAATTTAATGTGACGTCACATAGCCTATAACCAGCGAACGATCAAGACATTTTCTTCGCCGTAGTCGGGTAATAAATAAAATCAAATTCGACATTATTCAGAATCGGTTTGAACTTCGTTAGTATTCGTAATAAGCTGGGAAGCTTCAGCTCAATTCGGCTTTTGATTTAGTCTCGTTAAAATTGATTTAGGGCTGGCTAGAGTCATCATGTAACACATACCTATGTATTACAGATTTAAGAGAAGTTATGCAATAGTTAAAAAAGCTGTGCTGCTGGGGAGTTTGTTGCGCCACTTCTTCGTCCCAGCTAAAGCACTATAATAATAGATAATATTTTTACTGTACAAAGAACAACACATACATTATACAGTAAAGATGATTTTACAAGTGGTTGTCCAAATCAGGTAGAAACTGTTCAGGTTCCTGAACGAAGTAAAAAGTATTAGGTCCCCACCTATGAAATTTGTGTTTTGTATGGGGAATTTTAAAGAAGTTGCATTTTTCATACTAACGTTTTCATAATTTATATAACAACCATGAAGACTAATGTTTTAAAACTTTTATGGAGTAATGTTTTAAAACTAATATAACGTATGCCACTTATATTAAGCGACAAAAATAAGTTATGGCTAAGTAAAAAAAAAAAAATTGGTCATTTCTGCTAACAAAATGAGGAGTCATTTTTAATTAAGGTATTTTTTATGTTTAGAAAACTGTAAGTAATAAGGTTTTTTTACTATTGGTAGTTGTCTATGATGGTCATTATTCGATATAATAACAAGCAATTGATGAATATTTTAAATCATAGAAGTGACGAGGTTCTCTATGTGTGAGAAAAAAACGGCAATTTCATAGGTGGGGACCCAATATTACACACTAGGAAGTGGTGAAGTGTAGGGTGGGGGTTTACGGGGACTGTCTTATGTAATTATGTCGTTCGAAAAGTGCTGATTCTCAGCCTAGTTTGAGTCAATGATTTTTGATTTTGATTTTGCCAGTCAGGTTACTGAAGCTGCGAATATGTCAGCAGTTATAATAGTTGTTAACTATGTAGGTTGCTAAGGTGGTGATAGGTGGGGTACTGTATCGTTGATCTAGCGGGCGGCAATAGGCTCGCCCCCTATTACATGGGTCTTCTGGAGAAATATGGGTGTTCTACAAGTATTACACCTTTATCTAACCCTTCGGGGATTAAAGTACCTATATAAGTATTTATTTATTTATATATACTTTATTGTACACCAGAAAACATAGCTAAAATAAATAAATTTTACACTACAAAACATACAATGGGCGGCCTTATCGCTTTCTGCGATCTCTTCCAGGCAACCTAAGAATGGACAGTGATTGCGTGGACATAAAAAATGGGGTTGTCATTGGTGCAAAATAATAAGTAGGTACTTAAACTTACCAATAGATACATAAATACATACATACTGACTTTAAAAGAATATTTATGTAAGCAACGAAAAATAAATAACGACTACAGATTATTACAGCGATGAGAACAAGATCACATCAAGTAATGTTCCTTCACAAGTCTCTTAAATATAGGTAACGATTGCGCGCGTTTTATTTGAACTGGCAATGAATTCCACAAACGAGCGGCCTGAACAGAAAAGGATTTGTCGAAGAAATTTGTGGAATGCATTGGCATTTTAACCTTCAAGTAAGTACGTAAGTACTTAGTTGTTTATCGAATAAGTGCCTATCCTTTATGTATACCTATCTATAGCAGCTAGAACAAAAAGCAACGGTGACTGTTTTGAAATGATAATCTTTCTCCTGAATGGTTTTGTTGCAGTTTATAAGCCGATTGTGTAAGTATTTAGTAAGTGATTTTGTAGGTACTTCTATTGTAGAATATACCGTAGTAATAATATACTAAACGGTGAAGGAGAACATCGTGAGGAAACCGGCATGTCCTAGAACCAGAAATTCGAAGACATGTGACGTCTACCAACCCGCACTGGGCCCGCGTGGTGGCTTACAGCCCAGCCCCTTTCACAGAAAGGAGGCCTGTGTCCCAGCAGTGGGAACATTATAGGCTGATCATGCTACTAAATACCTACAATATCAATTAGCAACGGGAAAGTACCTACCTACCAGAGGTATAACCTACGTCCATCGATAGCTGACTTCCTGTCACTGTTATTTACGTAGCAGGTACCCCACTAGGTACCTGCTACGTAAATAACAGTGACTTTGTGTATTAGAATTTGTGTGGGGTAGGTAGTTTTTACAAAAAAAAAACCGAATTCCGAAATCATAGTTATTTTTCACTTTGTAGTGCTTTTTTATTACTTAGTTCTTTTTTTTTTTCCATAATTCTTCGCCATAGGTGGCCATATTAATCGCGACATCAGTGACAAGCGTTGTTCTATTTCGATTCGAGTAATACACCTACTATTCTACATAATATAGCACATAATTGAATGATTATAGAATCATTAAATAGATCCAGCTCAATAGGGATGCAGAGGGAGAGTAGGTGCTACAGTAAATTATAAATCAAATACATAAATTTAAACATTTTTATTTCCATAATTATTATACTGGCAGTCGTATATATTGTAATATCAACATAGTATACACACACACAAGGTAGACAAAGCATCCACAGCCGTGGAACACGCACGTACATTTAAAAAGAGAGATAATGGACATATACCATTATTACAGACATAATTAAATGCTTTGGAACAACATTTCTATAAGTAAGTCCTTAATCTAGGGCTTTTAAGTCAGTAAAGTCAGACTGATAATCCAATGCAGTATTCCTGAAGCTTGAAAGTTTAAAAAATCCCGCAAAGTATCTCAGAAAGCTTTGTATAGCCCAACGTACAATAGAAACTCTAAATAATTCCTAAATTTTCAGATTCCTACCGTAATAATACAATTTGACTTACAAGATTTCAACAATCTGTGACCGATTTATTCTTAAAACAATTAATATCGCAAAACCCAGAGAATATAAAAAAAATCCGAGATTTCATAACAATGTCAGCAACACCAGTCGGAAGTAAATTATATGTCACTAGAATTAACTTCCATTTAGTGGCACTTGCTTTTTTAATATAAAAATACTAAGCACCTACAGTGTGCGTTACACGCATAAAACTAACAATTATTTACAATTTATCTTTTGCCACATTTTTTTTAACAATAAATACATTTTTGGTCTCATACTATTAACGCATCCATTCCATTAAGAATTGATTTATATTTTTATTAGTATTTTTTATCTGTACTTTTTTATATATTTTTTATTGTTTTTGGCGGGCGTGGCAAAGGACCGCGTTTTGAACGCAATTATAATGTTCAGTCACGCATTTAAGAGCTAAAACTTAAAAATAACTTCTTAGAACATGAAGTTGGTATTAAAATAGTTGCTACTTTAATTTCCTGGTCCTAAGTTAAACAAAACTGACACTTAAGGTACGAACGAAAGAAACATAAAGTAAGCGCACACGTGGTATTCAGAACTTACATTATGAAATTGTACATACAATAAAGCATTAGTTTTTTTTTATGACTTAAATCTTAACCTATTAGAGATCCATGCTGAATGTTTCTTGTTCTTGCGACTCGTCGAATGAGATTGAGTTTGAGCGCGCTTTTTGCGCCGCGGACGGTTGTATGACATTCGGGACTCGGCTAGGATTCTTTAACAGTGCGGCTGGCAATGCGCACTTCGGTGGGGTCTGCGAGATCGGTGATTGCCGTAGCGACATCATAAAGGACCTCTCGTATACTATTCTTGTGCCTGGAAAGAAGAAAATAGAAGATATTAATAAAAAGCACAACTATATTTATAAATATCTAAAAACAGAGCAACATCTCTTCTTTTACAAAAAATTGGTCTTTTTGTACGGAATCTGTTAGTATACAACATACAATATTATTATTTAAATAAAATACTTAATTTAATATACCTACTTAAGCCAATTTGTATTTTTATTTAATTCTATTCATAAATATTTCGTGAAGTTCAAAGATGTTCAAACCGAAGTAAACAGTCGCGTTGTTTCTATGAAAATATTATGTACGAAATCTATTTCGGCATTTCCGCGCGTCAATGATATGATATTGCTTATTTTGTTTAAAATATTTATGTAATATCGTACGGAAGAAGTTAGAATTTAGCACATCTTTTTATATTATTTGAACATATTCAAATCTTTAAATATTATTTGAACATATTCTCATCTTTTTACAACAAATTCACATAATATACATTTCAAATATTTCCTCAACACCTCTCTCTTGTCCTTATCTCAATTTATTTGGTGTCGGCGCAAAATGTTTTTTTTTTCATACATGTCTTGTCTATTAGTCGTCATCTTGGTAGTCATCTCCCTTCTAGCCATATCATCTTTGACACAGTCAAATATTTGTAAAGTCTATCCATCGTTTCTTTGGTCTTCACCTACTCTTATACCAAAGAACGATGGACTTTACAAATAAATATTTATATATGTGCTTCTTAATATGTATTATGAAAGTACAGGCTATAGCATAATCAGCCTATAATGTTCCCACTGCTGGGACACAGGCCTCCTCTTTGTGAGAGGGAGTGGGCTGTAATGTTATCTACCATCGAATTTTTGGTTCTAGGACATGCCGGTTTGTTCACGATGTTTTCCTTCACTGTTCTGAGAGGAGGAGGTTTTGAAAGGGTAGGCCATACTAAGAGAAATTGGTAGACTTTTTAATGATTATGGACTCTGTTAAAATCGTTGTTTGCTTCATTGACCCTGCTGTTTGATCCAAACCTTCGATTAGTAACTTATTTTTAGTGTTCCATACCCAAAGGTTAAAACGGGACCCTATTACTAAGACTCCGCTGTCTGTCTGTCTGTCCGTCTGTCACCAGGCTGTATCTCATGAACCGTGATAGTTAGACAGTTGAAATTTTCACAGATGATGTATTTCTGTTGCCGCTATAACAAAAAATACTAAAAAACAGAATAAAATAAATATTTAAGGGGGCTCCCATACAAAAAAGGTGATTTTTTTGCCGTTTTTAGACAGACAGGACAGCGGAGCCTTAGTAATAGGGTCCCGTTTTACCCTTTGGGTAAAAGGGTAAAACGGGACCCTATTACTAAGGCTCCGCTGTCTGTCTGTCTGTCAGTCTGTCTGTCTGTCTGTCCGTCTGTCACCAGGCTGTATCTCATGAACCGTGATAGTTAGACAGTTGAAATTTTCACAGATGATGTATTTCTGTTGCCGCTATAACAAAAAATACTAAAAAACAGAATAAAATAAATATTTAAGGGGGCTCGGAGTACAACAGACATGATTTTTTTGCCGTTTTTGTAGATAATGGTACGGAACCCTTCGTGCGAGAGTCCGATTCGCACTTGGCCGGTTTTTAAGTTACATAACACGAACCAATGAGGTTAATGCAAGCTATACAAACATTCCAATTTCCTAGCCAGTTTCTCTCTGGCAAATACCGTCTTTTTTCTAATTCGATTATTCAAACAGAAATTCTACCGGTTTCCACTCTCAAATCGAAGTGGCTGTTTACATAGTTGCCACAATATTTGCAACGAGTTCTTTATACAGATTACTCATGGGCACGAGTATTCGATAAAAAGGTAGTAAATAAAATGGTAAAAGAAACAAGGTATTCCATATTTAAAAACTTATAGTTTCCGATTGATTTTATTTCCACTTATACAAATGTTAACTGTATTTCAATGTTTATTAAGTTGATTTCAGAATGGCCAGAACTATTGAAAAAGTCATTTTTTTTTTGAAGTTGTAACGCAAACTGATCTTTATATGTAAGTATTACAGTTATTTTTCTAAAAAACATATTTGTTAACATTCTCGGAACCAAAATTGCGAATGCAGGACAGAGTACACATTTATTAAAGAATTTCGGAAAATATTTTCACTGTTTGGAAAAACTGGAGTGAGTGGGTGATGGAGTGAGGTAAGTACCAAAGGAACGGTTACCCCAAAAAATAACTGAATAGATAACAGTAAGTTTATTTAAAGGCAATCCAGAAGCTTCTTAATATGCTGCATCTAACCTTAATTTGTTTATTGAATCCAAAACAATATTATCCTCCATTGACTCTAATGGTTAACCAAATGTTATCTCTACCTTTATTAGTCTTTTAAAACCACTGACATTTCCCCGTCACTTTGATTCTGGAGTTAAGTTGGTTCTTAATGACCCTTAAAGCCGCTTAAAGCTTACTACACAAGCGCTTTCTTTAAGCCGATGAGGACTTCGCTTTTTAAAAGATCCTTAAAAATCCTGGCTGTTATGCGATTTTTAATGAAAAGTCGTAATGATTTTACTAAGAACAAAAAAAATACGGACTTCCAAAAAATACACTCAAAACTGAAAAATAACTTTAATTTCGAAATGGAAGTCGGCTTTTTTTTGTAAAAAGTTTTTATTTTTCTCTTTTTAGTTGTGGTACCTACCCCACACAAATTCTAATACCACTAGCTGATGTAAATAACAGTGAAGGAGTAAATGAAAACATCGTCTAGATAAACTAAGTGGAAAAAATACGTAATATTGAAGCTAACTCAAAAACTACACAAGCAAAGTTAATAAAATTTATATGGGACCACCTCGGAAGCATGCCCTACCATACAAAAAAAGAATCATCAAAATCGATTCATAATTGGCGGAGAAATCGAGTAACAAACAAACAAAACAAAAAAAAAACATACATACGAATTGAGAACCTCCTCCTTTTTGAAGAAGTCGGTTAAAAACAAAAAAATTAAGTAGGTACCTACTTTGAAATTGGTTTTTAAATAATCGTCGATAACGTGTATTTTGTACGATATTTTCTTTAAAGTTTGTTAGTAATGATCATCGGTATTCTGCTTAATTTACATAATAATATGATAATGTATGCAGATTTTTGAATAAAAGACGAAGACCGTACGTAATAGCGAAACAAAAAACACCAATGAAATGTATGGAAATAGTGTTTCGTAGAAAAAAAGCCAAGATCATAACAAAATTAAACCCTGATACAAAACAAGATAAAATCTATATAATTAACAACAAATAATCGAAAAACTTCTACAGATTATACGAACTGTCCAGTATGCGCAAACGCAAGCTAAGTCTACATAGTTGTTCCATTATCTTAAACAAACAGTCGATTGTGAGCGACTAGGTGCCAAGTCGTTACATAACTGGCATAACACTGTTAATATCGCCATGTGGCATGTTTACGTAATGAAATCACGTTTGCGTTTTATTGTTAGGTTAGGATTATGGTAATAGGCTCGCCCCCAATTATTGTGGGACTTAAATATACCTAACTGGTGGAATATGGGTGCATCATAGGTACACCTCTAATAGTAATAAGTATATTTATTTGTGAGAGCAGTGGTGGCTCAGTGGTAACGGCCACGACTTATGAGTTGTAGGTCGTAGGTTCGAACCCTGACAGGCGCTTTACTTTGTGTAAATTATTTCATTGCCACTGCTCTCAAAACGTTGAAGGAAAACATCGTGAGGAAACCGGCATGTCCTAGAACCAAAAATTCGAAGAAATGTGACATCTACCAACCCGCACTGGGCCCGCGTGGTGGATTACGGCCCGCTCCCTCTCACAGAGAGGAGGCCTGTGTCCCAGCAGTGGGAACATTATAGGCTGATTATGATGATATTTATTTGCATAAAAACACGGTATATAAGATGGTAAAAAAGTATAATTTAGAACAAAACATGTTTTGCTAATATGTATATATATTTTTTTTTTGTTTGCTGACATATGGCTAATAATTAGATTTATGTTTTTGTGTTCCGTAATGTGAATGATTTTGCATACTATTGCATATATTTTGTATAGATTTTTTTTTTTGTAACTAAACAGACAGCTGTGCTGCTGGGGAGTTTATGGCGCCACTTCTTCTTCCCAGCTAAAGCACTAGGAAGTGGTGAAGGGTGGGCGTTTTGGGGGACTGTCTTATGTAATTTTGACGTTCGTTGGTGCGTTGAGTGAGTTAGTTTTTTTTTTGAGTTAGTTACCTATATAGGGTGACTGGTAATTAGCGACCGATACTTAAACACGTGACTTTACTCATCATTATGAATAACTTTCACTAAGGGACAAAACCTGAAATCGCGAAATAAAATCAGCTGTTCCCTACATTTATGTTCGCATAACTCGTCAAAATGTAGGGAACAGATGATTTTTTGTTCGCGATTTCAGTTGTGATCCCATAGTAATAGTAAAAGTTGTGTGTTTAAGGTCACTCTAATTACCAGTCACCCTTTATACGACCTTTTATTCCCAATGTTTGCTCTCAGTGTTAGTCCTTAGAAGAGTTCTAGATAGAAATCCAGTTATATAGAGTTTTAAAATCCTGAGATTCTTTAGTGTCCCAATGTAGAATTGCCCATGTTCAAGTGATTTGAATTTAGTAAGTGGGTTAACAATTTAAATTGACGCCCTGACTTTAGATTACCAAAGCCCACTATAGCCTGTTTGTGTAGGCAGTATAATAACTATAATTTACGCTCGTAATATGTTTTTATGTGATAACATAAACAACTAGTTGCGTCGTTGATAATCTGCAGGGTTACACAAACAAAGACATGGATTATCTTGTTTGGAATTATGTAGCATTCCTGGCTGGATGACTTACATCAAAATGTTTCGATATAACCTTCAGTATTCTTCAGTAGCTTTTGATAGATTATAAAGATTGCCTTGGTGGAAGATTTTGCCGTACAGAAAGGAAGAGTTCTAGGTAAGTATTCTATTTTCAACTTGTTCTTTCTGGCTGTATAGGAAGCCTGTATTTTTTTTTAAATATTGCGTTTTAGACAATGATGTTGTATTTACAAGGTGCAAAAATCTTTTGGTTGCATGAATTCCGTCTATGAAACAATTGTTGTTTTTATAGGTATTTAGTTTCTTATCTACTATTAGCTAGTAGTTCAAATTATTATCATAATAAGTGACACTAATCAGTTTGTTTTTAAACAACAATGACTATAGAGTTCATTCATACTGGAAATGTAATTTAATACTAATCATAGTAATGTATTAACTAATTAAACCCTTCAAAGGCCACTATTCAACAATTGAGCTCAATATTGGGTTCATTGTCGCTTCTAAAATTAGTTTTACAACTCATGATGCTCCAGGGACGAATCCATAAGTACTAGCTATATATAAAGTAGGTATGTACAGTACAATTCCCTTTATCCAAGCAAATGTTGGCAAGAGGATATTATTGTTTAACCGTGTCGCTTGGCAGTTTGTGAACATAATCCTTAGTCACTATTGTTAGACTGTCTGTATAATTAATTAATTATAACTAGTTGACAGGTTGACGAACTTCAGAGCTTGGGCCGACTATAAAAAAAAAAGTTTTTCTTTTTTTTTGTCCCTAACGGTTGTTTTTTTTTACCGGATCAGGTGTTTGTAATATACTATCATAGATACAAAACGTGGTCGACTCATAACCTCAATTAATTTATGACCCAAATAATTACAGAGGAAGTTCAATTACCTCCAGGGGTGGTAGAGTACACAGTGCCTCCAGGTGTACTAGAGTATACATCAGGCATCTGCGAGGGGTCGGTGATGAGGACCCTCCTTGAAGGAATGGCCTGAACGTTGGTCGCTTGTCTCGCAATGGGTGATGCCGACATGATGATTCCCAACGTTTTTTTTTAAATAATTTCACAAAGCACTGACACTGTTGGTCGATCAAAAAGACAAGGAGGACTGAACCGGGTGTAGCCACTGCCTAAAATAAATACGTTTACCAGCTAAACGCACACATGCGCGAGTTGTGTATTGTAAACACGTCACACACGAGCGAGCCACATCAAAACACGCATAGATTATGTGCCAGATACGTTACTTTGTTGACCTGGCTTTGTATTGCCTTGACCTTGAGGGATTGTTTAGATTATGGATAATGCATATTATTATTTATGTAAGCGGTATCACCTATATATCTGCCTATCCTTTTCCCAACTATGTTGGGGTCGGCTTCCAGTCTAACCAGATGCAGCTGAATACCAGTATTTTACATGGAGCGACTGCCTATCTGACCTCCACAACCCAGTAACTGGGTAATACGATACCCCTTGGCAAGACTGGTTGTCAGACTTTCGGGCTTCTGACGACTCGTAACGACTGTCAAAGATCCACAAATGACAGCCGGGACCAAAGGCTTAACGTGTTTTCCGAGGCACTGAGGAGTCACGATATGTGAAAATGGTCACCCATCCACGGACCAACCCCGGCAAGCGTAGCTTAACCTGATGGATCGACCCGAGCGGCTATTATTACTTAGCCACGAGCGCCTCCTCGACTAGGTGACTCACCTACATATACAAAATCAGCCTATGATTTTCCCACTTTTGGGACACAGGCCTCCTCTCTGTGAGAGGGAGTGTGCCATAATCCACCACGCGGGCCCAGTGCGGGTTGGCGGATATCTCATGTCTATGTAATTTTTGGTTCCAGGACATGCCGGTTACCTCATGATGTTTTCCTTCACCGTTTTGAGAGCAATCGTGATGGAAAAAACTTACTCATAGTAAAGTGATTTCTATGTAGGTTTTTTTTTTTGTCAGCCTATAATTTTCCCAATACTGGGATACATGCCTCCTCTCTGTGAGAGTGGACCGTAATCCACCACGCGATCCCAATGCGGGTTGGTAGATGTCACATGTCTTCTAAGGCACGCTATGATATGTAAGTATTAGGTACTAGGTAATTTATATACTGAAATATTATTTTGTGCTTTGTTGACATATTTCTATATCAGAGACTTAGAAAACTGAATAATTTCATAGTAATTTCCACTATCAGTAGGTAGCTTAGGTACCTGCAGGCTGTGCTCTGAAGTGAACTTAGGCAGTTTTTTCAGGAAGGCTTTTACCACTGAAAATAAATTTTGAATCTGTACCAAGCATTCAGTATGAATGAGGTACTTACCTAGTCGAACACAAAGGTTTCAAAACAACATTCGATTTTTTTTTTAAACTATTCAAATCCCATCTGTTCTCTACCTATTCCTCCGTCTTATAAACAAACTCCACACAATCTTTGACGACGCACACATAGACAATTTATCGTTATCGTACGTGACACACACTTAGACACGATGTTTTGTGCGTAGTTTATTCAGTCGATATGGCGATGTCGACTAATTTATATTCGTAAAATGTTTATCTCGTACAAAATCAACTTGCAAAGAGGAATATGAGGAAGAAGATTAAGTCTTTTGAGTATTTTTACACACAATATAACCCTCCTTTTTGCTTCGTCGTAGTCGGGTAAAAATAGGCTGGTTGTGGGTCAACCATAGGTACACCTCTGCCTAACCCTTCGATGAATTACAGGCATGATGTTATGTGTAATAATAAGCTACTTACTTGGGAAATGGGAACTCTATTTAAGGTACCTGCGGCGTGTTTTGTAAACAAGTTTCCCAGCTTCCGATAATATTGATATTTGCATTTTCAAGGTCGGTAGGTAGGTTCGTAATGATGAAGAAAGGTGAGTTGTTATTATGAGAACTGTAGTAGGAAATATTATTATAACTATATAAACAATAGAATATCAATCTTTATTATTAGGTAATACCTATTTTGTGGTTTACTATCAATCATTGCACTAAGGGTCCACACAAGAGAGATGCATTCCAGGGGGGCGAGAACGGCCTTGTGACATAGCTCGAGTCACACATTTTATCAGTTAGTTTAGTCATATAAAATGTGTGACTCGAGCCATGTCACAGTAGGCCGTGCTCGCCCCCCTCGACGTATCTTTATGCATCTCTCTCGGTTGATGGAGAAAGATTTAGTGAAGATAACAGAGGATTTAAACATACCTACCTTACTGGCGAAATGTAGTTGTAATATACGGTCGAATAGGCAGCCTGGTCATCCCCAGCGCGAGCGACATATTTTATTAAAATAAATGTTTTGATTTCGACTGTTCAAAATCCGTACCTATATTGAGAATCTGGTTTTTAGAGAATCTTTTATTCTGAGATGAAAGGGTACATAATTAATATAATTATGTATACTAAGATTTCCAGCTAAATATCAACGAATAGAAACGAAGAACGTTTATTTATTTTCCAATACGATATGATATGATACAGTTAATTAAAGTGTAATTATATTAATCGATTTCCGACTTCTCGAGCAAATTGTTTCGATGTAGAATGTAATTATAATCGATGTTCCCACGGCTCGATTTCTCTCGGTAACCTGTAACCGATTACATATTTTGTATGTTAAATTATTTACAGTAATCAGTGCATCAGAATATTTTTTAAATTCCGTAGCCAGTTTTAAATGTGTACATATAATTTATATTAGAGTATATCTATGAGATTGTAAAGAATGCTTAAATTGAATATGAGTGCTAACGGTAAAACTATTTTATCTATTTTACCATCAAAAATATTTTTATATGTTCACCAAAAAATATTGTTCATTGATGAATAAATTCAAACTTGGGTATATGCACAATTAGCTAATTAAGTAAATAATAGTTTAAGTTTTCACTTATATAGTTTACTCGTGTTAATTCTATTTGAGAGTTTTTCTCACTTCTTTTTAGAAATATTCGAAATATAATCTACTATCCAACATTATCAAGTTTTTATATCAAAATAATTACTATGTAGGTACTAAAACATTTTATTGTACCAAGTTACCTATCTTCATTGTCTTCCTATGAGCAGTAAACTGTACAATGTACATGCCTACGTGTTATATAAATAGGTACCTGAAGGCCATTGACATAACCTCTTTGAACCACGTGGCGCTGCGCTGTGTGACACGCGGTTTTCCAGACCTAACAAATGTTTATATACGTGAGTATATGGGTCAAGTGCGTTGGTGCAAATGTTGGCTATGACCTCGAATGTTGGGCCAAGATTGGGCTAGTATTTTGTACATAATTTACATTGCGTTTCTGGGAGTGTAAGAGTGAAAGTTTACTAAACTAAATATATAACAATACGCCTGTATTCCTCGCTAGATAGGTGTTAATCATGAAGGTAATATAATATAATTTATTTAATAGCACTAATAGTACACCCACATTTCGCCACATGTTTTAATATGTTGTAAGTACCTACTTCGTGGCCCTCCGGTACGTGGTTATAGTTGATGTCCTAGGTAATTGCTATACCCATATAAATATAAAATATAATTTAATATAATGTAATAATAAAATATTCTTTCTTATATCTATGGGTATACCCTACCTAACGACAAGATGACAATAAAAAGCATCAACCTTAATCAATCTGCCTAGCCTTTTCCCAACTGTGTTGGAGTTGGGGTCGGCTTCCACTCTTCCAGTCTAACCGGATGCAGCTGAATACCAGTATTTTACATGGAGCAACTGCCTATTTGACCTCTATAACCCAGTAACTGGGTAATACAATTAAATACTCCTTAGTAAGACTGGTTGTCAGACTTTCGGGCTTCTGGCGACCGGTAACGACTGACAAAGATCCATGAATGACAGCCGGGACCAACGGGTTCCGAGACACGGCGGAGTCTCGGTATGTAAAGATGGTCACCCATCCACGGACAACCCCGACAAGTGTAGCTTACCCTGATGGATCGATCCGTGCGGCTGTTATTACTTAGCCACGAGAAAAGTATCAACCTTAGTGAAGTTTTAATTAAGTTAGTGAGAATTGTTGCCAGAAGTCTTAGCCTATGAGGTCGACTTAATACACCTAACGGAACAGTTACAAACCAGAAGTAAATAAACATTTATGTAAACAATGAAACATTGATGTTATATTTCTGTTTAACATTATCTTCCTTCATTTGATTTAATAAGTCTTTATATACTATCATACAAGTCACTGAAATACTGATAAGAACGTCTATAAACATTTGTATTTTTACAAAAAAAGCGGCCAAGTGCGGGTTCGAATAACACACGGAAGAGTTCCGTACACCGTACAATATAAAACGCTGAAAATAGGTAAAAGTTACTTGCCTGGGTCCCATTTTTTTTTTTTTTTTAGTTTTTGCCCTTTACTTTCTCTGCGATCCAGGATGAAAGTAGCCTATGTCCTTCTCCAGGTCAAGGTCAACCCCTGAGCCAAATTTCATCCAAATCCGTTCAGCCGTTTTAGCGTGAAACCGTAACAAACAAGCAAACTTACTTTCGCATTTATAATATTAGTTAGGATTATATTTTTTGATATAGCGGACATACCATAGTAGTACTCACAGTGAAAATTTCAAGTGCCTACCTTACGGTTACCTTACGGTTCAAAAGATATAGCCCTGTGACAGACGGATGGACGGCAGCCTGCCGGACGACAGTCCTGGGACAGCGGAGCCCTAGTTATAGATAGGATCCTGTTTGGCATCGTTGGATGCGGAACCCTAATGTAAATGATTTCTTAGTCCAAGTATGTTTTACTGATAAAGTCAAGGATAAATAAATATTAATTAATTTATCATTGTTGCTAAGGCAATTTTATGTTTTTGAGAGCACAAGAGAATTAGTAATATGGTGCCGCTAGCAACCTTTGCACAAACTATTCTGTTACCCTTTAGGCACCTATACGGAACCCTAAAAAGTTTAAGCATTGTGCGCACATGATACTAATGTGATTACGTTGGACATTTTTTTCCCATGGATTATGACAGTAACTTAAGAAAGGCACGTGTAAAAGGTTACAACTAAGTCTTAGTTGGAACTAAGAGTATCTATGTATGTAGGTAGCTACATACTTTATCACCAAGTACCTACCTACATACGCTTTCACTGAGAGAAAAGAAAGAATCCCTTAAGGTTGATGCGCTAGGGTGGCCCGCGAAATTCAAATTTTCTTACGTTTTTTGCAATTTGCAGGTCAGTATCAGGTTGTACGTTGATCTAAATATTATTAGCGGCCGTAACAAATATGGATTTACAGAATTATAAACATTAGAATCAGCAATACAACTCTCTAAGTTCATGTAAGTGTATTGAATGAAAATTTCATGAAATCGTCAGTCAATACACATACAATAATTCTGTAAGTCCATATTTGTTACGGCCGCTAATAATATTTAGATCAACATACAACCTGATACTGACCTGCAAATTGCAAAAAACGTAAGAAAATTTGAATTTCGCGGGCCACCCTAGCGCATCAACCTTAACCAAAATGCGAAAGTGAGTTTGTTTATTGTTTGTTACGCTTTCACGCTAAAACGGCTGAACGGATTTAGATGATATTTGGCACATGGGTAGACCATGACCTAGAGAAGGACATCGGCTACTTTTCATCCTGGATCGCACACGAAGTCAGCTCTTTTCAGCTTATGCCCATAGAAAACAACGATTTTGTATGGAGACGCGTACGCATCCGTTCAGCTTTCCGCGTCTATTCAGCTTTTGTGGCGAACAAGTATAAAATGAGGACGAATGTGTTATTATCATGCGAGTGTTATAGTAGAGTACAGCTCTGTTCCGCCGCGTTCAGCGCTGTTCCGCTGCATTAACCGTCGAACGCGGCGGAACAGCGGTGTACTACACGGATGGTTCTCGACTCCTTGTCGACAAGTTGCGACGTTATCATGCGAGTGCTATAGATGGAGTTCAGCGCTGTTCTGCCACGTTCGGCGCTGTACACGGATGGTTCTCGAGTCCTTGTCGACACGTTGCGACGCATCATGCGATTGCTATAGATACAGTTCAGCGCTGTTCTGCCGCGTTCGGGGCTGTTGCACCGCATACAGCGACGAACGCGGCGGAACAACGCTGTACACGGATGGTTCTCGAGTCCTTGTCGACAAGGTGCAAGCGTTGCAGCGGAGATAATACGCTATGACGGTTGTTCTCATTCTTACGAAACTGTACGTGGCTGATAGAAGCAGAACTGTATAAGTGTGACTAATATCGTTCAGCGAAACGCGAATGGAGCTGAATAAGTGTGAGTAGTCCCGAATGGGGACGGGGATGAATTTTCAAATATCCTTCGTCAGTGTTCACCTTCGTTTCGGACTCTTGTGCAAAAATAGCATGCTGCTAAACCCAGCGGTTTGAGCAGTGCGAATTGTCTGTGAATGAATTATTTATAAGATTTTATTTTATTCGATGGCATGTGAAGCCACGTCAGAGACCAGTGGGTGCCATAAAAAATCTAACACCAAGTTGGTCATATACCACACGAAAAAGACAGCAGATTTAATGCTTTTTTTTGTCGTTTAAAGTAAAAAAAAATAAGTTATAAAGTAAAACCCAACTATGACAAAAAAAAACAACTAAAAAGATGTAAACAAGACATCACAGACAGACAAATTAAAAATCCGGAGTACAGATACAGATTACGTGTAACTCCGGATTTTAATTTGTCTGTCTGTGATGTCTTGTTTACATCTTTTTAGTGACAGTATGTAAATGTTACAAAGCAAACTGGTTTATTACTTACTCACCAATCATTATTGTAAAGCAAATCAGAAAGAAAACAGTAGGTACCTACTGTCTGCCTTATCACTAAAAGCAATATGATGTACAAAGTCCTGAGAAATATCAGACAACTGACATTTACTACTCCTTCACGCGAAATTAAAATAAAATAAAATTATTTAAAGAATTATAACAATTAATACGTATTTATGATTCTAATGATTATAATTCTGTAAATGTATATTTATTACGTTCGCGAATCATTTGAATCATCATCAGGGGGCTTACAACAGTCACTTTGGCAGAATCATAATAGGAAAATATTATGAATCATCGTAAAATGTCACAAACTGACAATTCATAAAATAATCTGCGTGTGATTCATATTACAAAATAATTCATCTGTTTGACAGTTTTCTATGGAGATTCTTAAAATGGTCCACATAATATGAATTACTTTTGTGTCAAATTAGAGGAATTGCTAATGACAGCTGGAAATTCAGGAAATGAAATGCTTTTAGAGGAATTGCTAATGTGACCGTTTTAGACTCACTGAATTTTAATTTCGCGGGCTACCACTACTGTATCCCATCATAGGGTTGTATGCTTTCAGCCTCATCTCATACCAAATAAAAAACCAAGACAGAGCACTGGGAACAATACAGTGAAGCATGCTAAAACTACACCTCCGCTCTGTGCATACACGCACACATTTACAATCAAACTACTCCTCACTAAGCACACATGTTTACGAAACCGGCCTCACGTCACTGTTGACAGCGCTCTGGCAATACAACTTTTCTATTTACCTTGACTAAACAAATAGATCGTTTGAAGACATGAAGTAACGTCTAAAGGTATCAAACCTACTTATATAGGTACTTATCTATACTTGGACTCATATGTTGAACCCGTTAGACTTGTGTATTTATCATTACTTTTGCGATATTGCACGATTGTCATCGTATTCCATCGCATTAGACTTTGAGAAGAAATGGCGGAAAAAAAATTATGGGAAAAATCTTCATTGGAGGGCTCTGAGGACCATGTTTAATCCGTGTCTGAAATGGTATTTTAAGGAAAGCACAAGTACTCAAACCTTATCAGGAAAACCGTGATGGTTTCCTAGTATGTCATAATCGCAAGTAAACATTATTATTTTGTCGAAACATGAGCATACAGAGATAACACTATTTTGTCTGCGAACAAGGGTAACAAAAATTTGATAAGAATTATTTATTATCTGACAGTTAAGGGTAATCTGTCTGTATTTACAAGAACTGCTTTTGTTTTTTTTAACCGACTTCTTCAGAAAGGAGGAGGTTCTCAATTCGATTACTCCGCCAATTATGAATCGATTTTGATGATTCTTTTTTTGTTTGGTAGGTCATGCTTCCGAGGTGGTCCCATATAAATTTTATTAACTTTGCTTGCGTAGTTTTTGAGTTAGCTTCAATATTACGTTCCCACTTAGTTTATCTAGACGATTTCCTTATTTAATCCTTCACTGGTCTCGGTAGTTGGTGGCATAAAACGAAAATTGAAAAGCAAAGACACCGATTTCCGAAATTAAAGTTATTTTTCACTTTTTTTGTGTTTTTTTTCGAAGTCGATTGTTTTTTTTTTGTAAAAAGTTTTTTCTAAAATAATTTTAAAGCAGTTATCTAAGAAAACTACTTGGATTTTTTTGAAGACCGAGGTTTGTTGCATAATCAGCCTATAATGTTCCCACTGCTGGGACACAGGATGACAGGACATAGGCCTCCTCTCGGTGAGAGGGAGTGGGCCGTAAAACACGCGGGCCCAGTGCGGGTTGGTAGATGTAACATGTCTTCGAATTTTTTGTTCTAGGACATGCCAGTTTCCTTACGATGTTTTCCTTCACCGTTTTGAGAGCAGTGGTGATGTAATTATTTACACAAAGTAAAGCGGCTGCCTGGTTTCGAACCCGTCGACCTATAACTCGTAAACTCGTAAATCAAGGCCGTTACCACTGCTGGTCTGTTAAACGGTCGCCAACCGCGTCCCGAGTCCTGACTGCGGTGACCATGGTAGTAT
Source organism: Lithophane ornitopus (assembly GCA_948473465.1). Lineage (NCBI taxonomy): Eukaryota > Metazoa > Arthropoda > Insecta > Lepidoptera > Noctuidae > Lithophane > Lithophane ornitopus. The sequence continues at coordinate 12,590,112 of OX419632.1, read as the reverse complement.
ACAATCGTGTAGATGATGGTTTGCTCCCAAATTTGAAACAGCTCTGCCGGTCGCCAACCAAGGTCAACTCTGGCGAGGACGCGGTTGGCAACAGTGTAGCAGGCACTTTACACACTTCAACAGTCAACTGGACGATCAGTATTAGTATATGAACTTAAAGTTCGTTTCTTTTTTAATGTGAATGATTTTGCATACTATTGTATAGAATCATTTTTTTCTAACTAAACAGACAGCTGTGCTGCTGGGGAGTTTGTTGCGCCACTTCTTCTTCCCAGCTAAAGCACTAGGAACTACTTTGCGTCCAGCGCTCGGTGTAACACGTCGCGTTCTGGTTAGCAATTGGTCAATGGTCATCCTGAGGATGCCTCGTTGAGAGGTGAAACACGTGTCGATTTCTTACAGGGTTTTTCGGACTCTTGAAGAATAGTCAAGCGGAATAGGTTACTAAATATATCAACGTCTATTGTATTTCACTAGGAAGTGGTGAAGGGTGGGCGTTTTGGCGGACTGTCTTATGTAATTTTGACGTTCGAAAAGTGCTGATTCTCAGCCTAGTTTGCATAAATGACTTTTGATTTTATTTGTTTCTGCTACTGTCTGTTAGTCCATGAAACTACAAACCTTTATAATTCAATCTCCTATCTACTGACATTTCCCCGGCCTATTTTCTGGTGAGCAACCGAAAATAATAATTACATTGAGTATTAGTTCTTAGGATCATGGCTAGCGGCCAAACCGTTGTTAAAATAAACAAAAATAATTAGGTTCATCATCATGAACACACAACTACGGACAATTTTGCATAGGTTAAGACGTGGCCCTCGATTACTATTACGAAACTGTGAAAAATACCTACAGTTTTCAGTAAAAAACAGAAAGTAATTCAGCAAAACAACCGCGTAACGAATGGGTAAGATTACGTCTCGTTCGTAACACCAGCATGACGAATGCTTCTGGGGGCCTACCACCACCGCATACAGCAGTATTATTTTAAGGTTGATGCGCTAGGGTGGCCCGCGAAATTCAAATTTTCTTACGTTTTTTACAATTTGCAGGTCAGTATCAGGTTGTAGTGCATTGAATGAAAATTTCATGAAATCGTCAGTCAATACACTTACATGAACTTAGAGAGTTGTATTGCTGATTCTAATGTTTATAATTCTGTAAATCCATATTTGTTACGGCCGCTAATAATGTTTAGATCAACATACAACCTGATACTGACCTGCAAATTGCAAAAAACGTAAGAAAATTTGAATTTCGCGGGCCACCGTAGCGCATCAACCTTAATATTACTTCAGTGACAGTGGCGGATTTGCCCTAAGGCCCAGTAGGCCCGGGCCTAGGGCGGACAGATATTAGGGGCGGCAAATCGTGACAAAAAAAGCACTGATGATAGCAAGAAATAAATCAAATTCAAAGTACCTAAATATTTAAAAGGCTGCGCATATCATGGCGGGCCCGGGCCGCACCGCACCGCAATGTATAGCAATAATCTTCCTAAATCAATTTTTTACGTAGGTATAAAAATATAAGTAATTATTTCGTACATATAAATATATATCGTACTCGTAAAAAGTGATAAAACAGTTTTAAATGTTTTATTTAATTGTGCAATTAACCCTTAAACCTCGGAATATATTACAAATTAGTAGCTATTATAGTTAATTAAATTTCTGATTTAAATTTAGATAAAATTTGGCAATAAAGTAAATTAATTATGTACCTAGTCTCTATGATGCGTGCTGAAAAAGGGGCGGCACATGGCCTTGGGCCTAGAGCGGTCAAGACTGAAAATCCGCCACTGTTCAGTGAAGGAAAGAGATAAAGCTCTATAAAACGTATATAGCCATCCCTTTAAAAAAAAAACTGCTGCAAGCGGTGGTGGTAGGCCGTTGATGCCCGTTTTCACAAGCACTAGGCGACACATAAATCAATCAATCTGCCTAGCCTTTTCCCAACTATGTTGGGGTCTTCTAGTCTAACCAGATGCAGGTGAATACCAGTATTTTACATGGAGCGACTGCCTATCTGACCTCAACAAACCAGTAACGGGGTACGATACCCCTTGGTATGACTGGTTGTCAGACTTTCGGGCTTCTGACGACCCGTAATGACTGTTAAAGATCGAAGAATTACAGCTGGGACCAAACCAAACAAACAAACAAACTCACTTTTGCATTTATAATATTAGTTAGGATAATATTATTATGATTATTTATTATGCAAGGTTTTCAATGGTAACATACGTAAACTACCAACTGAAAAACTCTTTCAAACTTTTTCTCTAAGATGATGGTAATTCATGAGTTCATGATTTTGTAATTTATAATTAATTTACTTGGTTTGAATTTGCGCGGATTATTTGAGAAAGTATACTATACAAGGCTTGGCCGCAACGGCATTGATGAACTCGCGTACTGTGTGTTTTCACGATCGCCCATAAAAGCCTCTGCTGCAGGTCGCGACAGTAATGTACTATTGAAAACAACTTTATTAGAAAGAATTTTCAGCGGTTATGTTAATAGATTTTCCGGTTGCTTTTAACAAAGCAATTGGAAAACATTTATTAATTTACATTTTACTTTGTTAAGTGTTTTCAGCCTTTTCTAGAAACTTCCTGAATCTGTCAAAATTAAAAAGAGTTAAAAGTTGAAAAACTTAAAACGGCCACTTTGGCAGAATCATAATAGGAAAGTATTATGAATCATCGTAAAATGTTACAAACTGACAATTCATAATATCATCTGCGTGCAATTCATATTACGAAATAATTCATCTGTTTGACAGTTTTCTATGGAGATTCGTAAAATGGTTGACCAATTATGAATTGCTTTTGTGTCAAATTAGAGGAATTGCTAATGACAGCTGGGAATTCAGGAAATGAATTGCTTTTAGAGGAATTGCTAATGTGGCCGTTTTAGGCCCCCAGGTACATTTTAGAACTAGCTCTTGCCTGTGGCTTTGCCCGCGTGTATGCCCGAAATTATCCCACGACAACGTAAAATACTACCGGGATGAAAAGTATCCTATGTATGTTAGTGTTTTGCACATTAGCACATCTATAAACGCGTACAAGAGCTAACAGTGTCTATATTGCGATTGAATATTTGAAACTGACAGCTCTTGAATGCGTTTTAGATATGCTGACCGGGTTGTTTCATTGGTGAAATCCGCCCTAAATATGGCACACGGGTAGACCATGACCTGGTGGGTTAGGACATAGGATACTTTTTATCCCGGTAGTATTTTACATTGTCGTTGGTGAAATTCGCCCTAAATCGGAATCCATCCACTGAGCGAGTTAATACTTTCGCATTCATCATTTTAAAAGTATGGATGGATTGACTAGCACTCTAGACAGTTCATTGATAACTTTGTGTACGTATCTAAATTAAGCAGTAAGCAGTAAGTGAATGGTAAACATCTAATTATACAATTTGCTAAATACCTAAAATAAAATCAGCTGTTACTCTATACTTTTCCTTATTCCCACATAATCCAGAAAATAAGAAAACACTCGAAAAACATTGCAAAATGAAGATATAAAAAGTGTAATGACCCAACATCTTATAGTTCTATTTTCGTCTAGGAAATTATCGTGATTTTACGTCAGCGATTGGTATATTTCGGGACTACAGACCAACGCACAATTCGCCGTGTGACTGCTAAAATAAGATGCACAGATTTACTCTGAGACAATAAATCATGTTTCAGTTAGGTTGGATATTTTGACAACTCATTTTACATTTTATTTTTTAACGATATCTCCCGCGTAAGTGTAAGATTATCTACAAAGCAATGGAAAATCTATATAGATACCTCTGAATTATACTCAGTGGTGGCAAACGCTTCTGTTGAGCATGAGAGACAACAAAAGAACATAACATGAGTGAGAAACATAACTGGCGAAATGGTAGGTACACCTCTGCCTAACCCCTCGGGCAATACAGGCGTGACGTTATGTTAGATATATCATGATTCAAATTTACATTATTATTTCCACGTAAGATGTTAGTTTGAAAATCGGTTTCGAAACGATTCAGATTGTGATTAATCTATTACACAGCGAGTGTACATTATTGTGTAGTAAATAAATTCGATATTGTATCGGATCAAAAAAAAGGACGCGTCGCGTTGCGTCTCAGTATGAACTGACCCTAATTTTAAGATATAACACGCCTGAAACTGCTGAAGAATGCACCCATTCCTGAAGTCAAGCGTATCATGAATTTAAAATAACTTTGTCCTTAACTTTATAAATGTTTGATTCATAGACGTAATCGCATGACCTAGTTAGAGGGATATAAAGTATGCACACATATATAACTGTATATATTGTGTATGCTTAGTAGCGATCAGTCGGCTTATCTCGACAACTCACGTGTTACTTATAGGAACATTGTTATGTATTAGGAATTGCTACTGTTATACAGGGTGTAAGCACCGTTGTCACTCAAACCATGGGTAGTTGACTAATTATAAAAATAAATTACCAAAAATAGCAAAAAAAACGTTATTTTCATTAAAACATTTTAAAAAGTTTCTATCCGACGCCGTGCTCGCTAGCGAAACAGCTGACTGACTGAGGGAGGGGTCGCGCTCGGGGCCGGTCAGGTCATGTTGCCCTAGCGCATAGGGCAACGAACTGGCGTTTCGTGTGGTAAAATGTAGAATAAAAAATAAATTAAAAAAAGTTCTAATTTTCCATTGATTTTACGTTCTTTAAATGAAACAAAACCACTGGTTGCAAGGATAACAGTGTTTACCCTAACACCCTGTATACATAATAATTGGAATAGTGCGTGACGCAAGTTGCGTATAGGTCAAGTATAGGTACAGTTCGATCGGCTTGGAACATGAGGCGAGTAGCTACGCAGTAACAATTTCATTTGTCAGCGGGGGTGAGGGGTGGGGTACTGCGCAGCGAGAAGCTAACTTCCGAGCCGCCTTAAGTTTGAATCGAACTGTACTTTTAAATGCCAATGTTCTTTTTAAACGAAAAAAATCCAGAGGCAATTTAAGCATTTTCACTTGGCGAAAAAGAAAATAAACGATTTGTAAATTATGCTCTTTGACACCAGAATTTCAATACTTGACTCAGAAATAAATTATTAAAATTTTAACCAAAATAACTAACTTATCATTATGTAATTACAATAAAGTAGGTGTTGTTATTTTCTTTACTATCGCCAAACTGCGCAGCAGCTAACTCAAATACCTAAGAATTTAAATATACTAGTTAAAAACAATGGCAACAATAAGAAATTGTTTCATCATTTTCTTTTAAGTTGTTTTTCTTTATTTTTAAACAAACAAACAGTTCGTCATACTTTTGGTTTTTACTATTTTTTAACCCCTGACGGAAAAACTTAAACGCGTGTATCTGTGTGTCTGTCTGCGGCATCGCAGCTTCCAAACGGCTAAACAGATATTTTTTGTTTGGTTCGTTTGAAAGGTGACTTGATCGAGACTATTCTTAGCTATAATTCAAGTAAATCAGTTCAGCCGTTTGATGATTATCAGCTCTTTTCTAGTTGATGAATGGATGTGAGCAACTTCCACAGGTCTGTTCAAGTCGAGTTCTTTTTAACTCTGTTTTAAAACACAAAATATATTTTCTATATTTCCAGCTTACCCCAAAAGAAAGTATGCATGCATTTGAAATGTTAATTTTGGACAGGTAATCCGCTTCATACAAATTATTAAAATAGTGGCGCGCTATTTCTTTACGATTTCGAGTGAGTTTCCGCGGTACTTACTATAGTAAACCCTAAAGGCGCGCGATATCGGGGGCGTGAAATGCAGCGTTACCCTTGTCGCGCCCGCGATATCGCGCCTGTCTGTGGGAGCCTTTACATTCTTTTACGAGGATAAGTATAAATAAGTATGCACGCTGGTATTCTATTTGATTAAATAATAAATACACAACTTTGTAAAAATAGTTAATTGAACATCCTGCTCCTACGCACTAGCTCGCAATAGCTAGACAAAGTAGTTTATTTTGAATTTTCCTCATATATATTTATAGTGCTCATGTTTTCGTTCGTACACAGAAGCCAGGAAGTCTAGCAGTCCAACACTTCGATATTATTATTATTGCAATATGAGGCCAAACTCAAATAGCCAGCGAGCTCTACTTATTATATACACAGGATTGGACAGGATATTTTTATTGTAATGTAACTATTGTATGCCCTAAGGGCGGGACGTAGCTGAGCACAATTTCACTATTTAAGACCTGTATTATGTACCTACCTATGATCCACAATAAAGATATTGATTGATTGATTGAGGATCATTACAAATTAATGCATGCAAACTGGATTCTTAGTTAACTCGGATGATGCATTAAATACTGTTTTTTTTTTTAATGTTTTTTTATGAAAATATTTAAAACTGTAGGTAAATAATATTGTATTGAAAATGAAATAAACGAAATAATATTATAACATTTATATAATAAGGCACCAAGTCCCATTATAAAAATTACAATTATATCGATCCACAGATCGAAGCGCGGTCCGCTGGATTCGGGAAGCAAAGAACAGCTATCTAATTACATAATTTATTTTCGTAATCGATTAAGACTAATCTGTTTCATTTTGACAGTTCAACAACATTCATTGCGTTATTTACGTTGTTGAGCAGATTTTTTTCCGAACTTTTAAAGCAATTGATCTTGGTAATTTGATTGAAACCGATTCAGATTGTGATTGATCCTGTATTACGCAATCAGGGTGTAGAACGAAGTGGCGGTGCTTGGGAAAGCCTATTATGTCCAGCAGTGGACATCTTTCAGCTGAAATGATGGTGATCAAACTCAAACTCAAAGCATCAATCATCAATTAAACCAAAATTACAGGCACTTGAATTGTCAAGGGGTCGCTCAGTCAGAAAGATGAAGCTAGTTGCCCATTCCAAAGCGTAGTAGGTTCCTATAGAGAAGAACGGGCAAGAAACTCCACGGACAATCTCGGAATATGTTACTAGAGAAAAAGGAGACGACGTAGACCGAACGGGTCAGTATTCGGGTCCGAGTCAACTGGGCAATAATAATACTAGATGTTACTAAACGAGTGAGGTATTCAAGTAGTTTCACAGTTATATCATGTTTTTCTTGAAAACCTATTTATTTTCTTCCGTAGGCCTTGAGAATGTGTGTCGTCATTGTCAGTCGTCAGTCATTAAGGCACTTACCCCAGTTTGTTCACACCTGACTAATTACCAACAAGATAAACAAGACGGTTGACAGGTTCAATGTCTGCGTTATCAGTTCATAGAAGATTATGGAGGTAAATAAGGAAAGTGGCTCCCCAAGGTGGCTTCCCAAGGAAAGTGTTTGTTTGTTTTCATTGAATAGGCTCCGAAACTACCGAACCGATTTGAAAAATTATTTCACTGTTGGGAAGCTACACTATCCCCGGCTGACATAGGCTATATTATATTTTCAAAAAAATTAGATTAGATTACTTAGTGCGAGACGTACCCGTCTCGTACTAAGTAATCTAATCTACGGCTATTTTAGGTATTTTTTTTACACCTTGGGTTACATTATTGGAGTTTTAGTAAGGCGCCCTAATTTTTTGCTTCGCACGGGTGCGAAGTCGGGGCGAGCAGCTAGTTAATAATATACTTACATAATTTTGATAACAATATAATATATGTATTATCCAAATATCAACGTTTATAAACAAAGCTACGTTTGTTTTCGTGTGTTATCAAAATGTTTTGACGTTTCATGATGGATCTGAAACACGCGGTGTTCATTTAATTTTAGAATAATGTAGCTCCGAAGTACTTGACTTTCAGGCCCTCCAGATTTAGCTAAAAACGTACCTACTGGTAGATAATAACCTTTCTTTTTGGTAAGCCTTAGTCGGGTAACGAGTAAATTATGAAGCAAGGGGATTCATTAGGTAATTAATTTATTAGATGCACATTGCATTACAACATTGTATGTTTTTTTTCAATTCAATGGTAATCATTAATATTTTTTATTCAATTTTCGTATCCATAAACACTCTACCACTAAATGACAAACTGATTAAATTATGTGAAAGTTACAAAAAAAAAATGCTGTGTTAAATACTTTATCTCTGATGTGAAAATGTGAAAAAAACTTACTTATTTTTTCTTTTTAAAACACCTCAAAAATAGTTAGTAAGTTACAACAATTTTTGAGGTTTTTTTTACGAAAAAAAGTATTTTCCAAATTTTTCCCAGGTATGGTCCAGTAGGTACAAAAAATCATCATAATAACGGAAAGACTTTCGGCTTCGTTAACGATAATTTACAGCCGTTAAAGCTACTTGTTTAAATAAAAATTCTAAGTACTGAAGGATTTTATAAACATCAACAGAGTCGACGGCAGACAAAACAATTTCAGTTGAAAAAGCCTTTGAGAGATCACACTCATTAAATTGTTTCTTGCCTGTATATATACCCGCCCAGTTCCCCCTTAAAATACTTACTCACTAAGTATTTTAAGTAGAAATATATACATATGTAAAAATTTCCATGACAGGTGTTCAAATAACGAACCAGTGCAAATATTTAAACTCTATTCTCTTTCGGTATGGCAAAAATATCAAACAGATGAACAAGCAAGTACCTAAAGTTCGTTTAAATCGTTGAAAAGAAAATCATTACTGCCGAACACAGAACAATAGCAAGCAAAAGTACACATTAGTCACGCATTTTTACAATATACATTCCATACATATACATACTATATGTATACATTACCATTATGTACTTATGTAAGCACTCACACGAGGCTAAATGACCTTGACCGTGACTGGTTGCTACTACCAAACATGTATAGGTAGGTATACTTCCATTATTGTATAAGTTTTATATGTTAGTAAGTAAAATAAAAAAATGTATAGAATACAAAACAGTCTTTATTGCCACAATTAAACTCATATAAATACAGATAATTTATTAAGTGCCTATACATATTTAGCAGATAGCCGAGTTATAAACAGGGCTATTTTTGGAATCATTATGATTTTTCCAGATGCTGAGTTGAGTTTAAATTTAACGAGTACATAAAAAAGACGTAAAAATGTTTTTACCTCTTTTTTACAAAAAGCTTTATTTAGCAAAACAACATTGTTGGGCGAGACAAAATATTCTATAGGTAACACTTTTGAGCCGATTCCGAATTCATGACCATAAATTACAGAGGATATCGATCTGCCTAGCTTTTTCCCAACTATGTTGGGGTCGGCTTCCAGTCTAACCGGATGCAGCTGAATACCAGTATTTTACATGGAGCGACTGCCTGTCTGACCTCCACCTCCCAGTAGCCGGTGGTAATACGATACCCTTTGTAAGACTGGTTGTCAGACTTTCGGGCTTCTGACGACCTGAAGCCACTGTCAACGATCCACGAATGACAGCCGGGACCACTTCCGAGGCAAGGAAGAGTCTCGGTATGTAAAGATCCATCCACGGACCAACCCCGGCAAGCGTAGCTTAACCTGGTGGATCGACACGTGCGGCTGTTATTACATACTTAGCCACGCGAGCTCACACAGCACAGAGGATATAAAGATTAGAAATTGATCTACCAAAAAAATTACAAAAAAAAAATCATTTAATTTTAATAGATAGATAAGTCTTAACTTATTTATCAAATAAAATACCAAGCTCTAAATAAAGGATATTATTTGTATTTGTTTGTTTAAAGTCTCCTATAACAGGTAAACTTAATAAAAGTAAGTACAGACAGGAGGCAGTTTGTTGTCCGTCGACCCGAGAATTCTCCATCACGGGTTGAATTACATTCCTAATGAATCCTCGTCTGTTTGATAAACATCGCAAATAAACAAACAAATTAAATCTTGAAATGGCTTTAAGGCTTGTTCGAAAGGCTTGTGGAAGAATTACCTTTAGAATCTTGTTCGAAAACCTTCTGCTGCCTCATTTCAAACATCATTTCTAAAGTCTACAGGTTATAGTTGTCAGAAGTCTTACGCTAATAACAAATGAGCTACCGGTAGCCCAGGGACGAGCAGTTCACATGCTTTTTCATACGTTTTGTATGGATTCGTCGCACACGTGTGGCCGTTGGCGGCCACCCGCTACAGCAGTACTCAACACTGCAGTAGGAGGCGACAGCCACCGGTGGCTGTGGTCGGTGACAGCGCCGAGGAACGGTGGCCGAGCAGGGCAATAACGAGGGAACGATTTTGTACCGTCGGCGTCGCTGCGCCACCGACCCGCTCGGCCATCGCTCCTGGCCGTTGATTTCGTGCCCGAACATTATACTATACAGCTTAAATTATAAAATGTCTACAGTTTAATAAAACTTGAATAAGTATAATAATTATAACAAGGATTTTTAAAACAAGAATGTGAATTGAAAAACCGAGTCGTAGATAAGGCATTCTGAAAGTTGACAACCTCGCCAATAGCTGTCAAATATTTCATTATATATCAGTGAATAGGATAACGCTCTGTATTTGGAAACTTTTAAAATGATTGTATTTTGCGCCTAAAACTGTTAAAAATACCCGAAGAGTTAGGCAGAGGTGTACCTATAATATTTATAGTAGGTACACCCACATTTCACAAATTATGGTAAAGTCCCATGTAATACGGGGCGACCCTATTGGCATCAATCGGGCACAAATCCAGACTCCGGGCTGCTACTGAGAATTAATTCTTATGGAAAAACCCAATAAATGTTATTGTTATTATAAGTGAAATAAAACTAAGAACTTGGACGAATTAAAATGGTCAACAAGTGGAGCAGTTAATGCCAACGACTAAGAAAATAATGTGAGTTTATGTGAGTAAGTAAGTATGTAAAACCGTTTTACTTAAATCAAGTGTAGCCACAGAACAATGTGGCCACTGATTACTGCCAAGGGCAAACACATCGATGGGTAATTTTCATACAAATGTACGATTCTTTGAATGTCTGTCGCCAGAATACGAACCAACGACCGGTTTTGTATTCGTATTCAAGACATACATACAAATGCTACACGTTGGTGAATTTTGATTGGAGTTTCTGAAGAAATGTCTGCCCGATTGTGTTTATTTTTGGCATCTCAATATTATGGAGTTCTGCTGCTTTGAATATTCGCTGATTGAATTTTGAAAGCGAAAATGATCAGGTATTTTGGTACCTACCTACTCATATTGTTCCAGCAGGTCATAAACCTCATGCGTGGACTGGCGCGACGCGACGGCACGACGCGACACCGGTAATTGTTATACCGTGAAGTTTTCTTAGAAATTGTTTTGTCAGAGTCGCGTCGCGCCAGTCTGCACGAGGTTTTATATGTACGTTTTTCTTCTTCTCTCGATCTTGAGCTTTGGGGCTAAGATCTGTCTTCCGGAACGTTACACGTCATCAGACTTACGATTTGCTAGCGAGGCGGTTTGTGAACATGCTCTCCGCGGGTGCAAAGCGACCTAAACGCGACTACGCGACGCATACGCCGCGTTTTTTACAATATTGTACACTCGCTTGTCTATCTCTCTTGTATACTTACGTTAATCGCTCTCATTACGCAAACGCGGCAACACTTTACTCGCTACGCACATGCAGCGAGCACGCCACGTGTGCGTTATGTATGCAAAGGCTCTAACTTTTTTAGATCATTGCTAAAAAGCTGACGTAAAAATAAATATTCTATGCTAAGTTGCCGGATGTATTTTGCGAGCAAACAACATATTTAAATGATTTAAATCCTGTTTTTTACTGCACACGTGACTTAGCAGTAGTAAACATATTCATAAATTAGAACAGGTTTATTTTAGACTAGTACCTAGGACTTCTTTAGCTTGCTTGAGGATGTGAAGACTGTTTCTACTTTTTTTTCTAAATGTATTGTATTATGATCTGATGATGATAATAGGGCTATTATGATCGCATGAATATGATCGCGAAGTTTAACAACATTCATTGCGTTATCTGTGTTGTTGAGCAGACAATTTTTTCCAACGTATTAAGCAATGGATTAGCGTGTGTTACGCAATTAGAGTACAGGACAATTATAATGAAACTATATCTTGAAATTGGTGAAAGCTTTACAAAAGATTTACAACTCACAATAGGTAAGTAGGTAGGGAATATCGAAAACCTCGGCGTAGGAATTTAGAAGCACATAGGAGTGCCCTTTTATAATTTCTAATTCAGTCCTCCAGACCGTATTTCGGCCATGGTGGCCAATCTCAACGGAGACTAGCCTTCGGCGTGGGAGATTTATTACAGCGCATAATTGTGTGCTACGTCCTCAAGCAAACAGCAGGCGGTCGGGGATGGCAAATGCCAACTTTGGACCGGAGTTGATGGAGGCCGATTGTCCGTTTAAAGAGGTCCAGTTACCACAATCCTCAGTAATGAGGGACCGATTGAAGAAGAAGATAAGTGAATGCGCAGACACAGGTGCACTGCAGATGCAACTTTTATGACGGACCCACGGGAGGACCAGAAGAGATTTTACCTATGGGCTATGGTATTTGAGTAGTTTATTTTTTACTTTGTTGGTTGTAGCTCGTGGCTAAATAATAACAGCCGCACGGGTCGATTCATCAGGTTAAGCTACGCTTGCCGGGGTTGGTCCGTGGATGGGTGGCCATCTTTACTTACAGAGATGCCTGCGTGTCGCGGAAAGCGTTATGCCGTTGGTCCCGGCTGTCATTCGTGGATTTTTGACAGTCGTTACGGGTCGTCAGAGGCCGAAAGTCTGACAACCAGTCGTACCAAGGGGTATCGTTTTATTTTACTAGGTTGTGGAGGTCAGATGGGTAGTTGCTCCATGTAGAATATTGGTATGCAGCTGCATCCGGTTAGACTGGAAGCCGACCCCCAACATAGTTGGGAAAAGGCTAGGCACACTGATTGATAACTTTGTTGATTATTACTATGGCGGTAGACGTACGACTATGACTTATAAAGCGTGTCTTAATAAGGTCAGAAACAACACACCCATTAAATTACCAAGTTAATGAAGCCGCATTTAATTAATCCACTCATGCTTACAAGTCTACAAAAACACCTCGATGCCAGTTTCTTTCCACAACACCTAGAGTCCTAGAACGTCCGCCATTTTGAATGTTACGTCATTTGTTGTTTCGCAGTCAACCGGTCGCACTCGCCAGAAATCGCGTGTTATGAACCTTGAATGTGTTTACAAAAACTGCGCTTAACTTTTCAGTTACATAAGTGCGCGTGAGTCAGTGGACACGCCCCTTTGTTTACCCACGTGGGTGGGAGTACACGTGGTGGATAGTGTACAGAGAGAGATGACATTGAAAGTGTTGTTGTAGTATTGTTTTGAATTTTTTGAATGATCGATTACGTGTAGATGATATTTTGTTTTTGTTATTTGGCTGTGGAATATATTTGTATTTTTTAGAGATGTTGATAGGTACTTAGTTTTACAATGAAATTCACAACAGACTGTCTGGTGATGTATGGAAATTGCTTGAAGCTGTATGTCAAATTCAAGCATTCATGAGTTTTATAATCTTATACTAGACTGCTCACATAATATCTTGTTATAGAGGTCAAATTCGTAATATTAAACTAGATTATTCTTTAAAAACAACATGAGGACTTATACTTAGTAGCGTTTATAAATTTATAAACGCTACCATACATTCACGATATCAACAACCGACAATGCTCTCATTCAAGCACGTACATTTACACATGATTCCACAACATATTAATTAAAATTTATAGGCCTGTGTACTCACGAATAACAGGAAGACTCCTACGCAGACAATCATACCTAGTTTTGAATAGACTTGGCGCCATTTGTCGCGTCAAGAAGGTATGATTTATGAATTATGGATCTCTTGGTGCTTAGCGAATTATTTATGTAAACAGTAATAGAGCTGGCAATAATAGGCCTTCTAATGTTAGGATATGAATGAGAACGGATAAGGGACGTATATTAGCAGAATACGTTGCATATAGAGTAATAGGCTCGCCCCCTATTACACGGGACTTAAAACTGGCGAAATGGGGTTACTTTAGGGACATCTCTGCATCTCTGAATTCGTTGATTCTTAGAAATCAATTTTTTCTTCATAATATTACACCTTGTTGACCTTCCAACGATACGTCTTCCGGTACACGGTCGCCAATACAAAACCTTTCGGCCCCATCGGCCATCTGTTCTGCGAGCAATGTGCCCTGCCCACTGCCACTTAAGTTTGGCAAGACTTCGGGTTATGTTGTTTCCCCACAAGATAGACCTGGATGGACCTGGTGAAGGGCGTGGGAATGCGCTGAATGCGAGAAGCACAGAACCGGTCGAAGTGGCGGTGCTTGGTGGAGGCCTATGTCCAACAGTGGACGTCTTTGGGCTGAAATGATGACGATGATGAATATTACACCTATCAATAAAATCAGGATAGCCTTTAACAGAAGTGGTATCGTATTAGTGGCTTTAATATCATCTGACCTGGAATATATCAGTTCCTCAAATCAAATCAAATCATTTATTTGCCTGCATATGGGTACATTAGGTAATACATACAGCAGAAGGTCTTTAGCCATATCCTACCTAAATAGGTGTGCAAATCTCTATTATATTAAAGCTGTTTCGCCGTCGCGACTAGGGTTACCAGCAGGCGTAGCATGACGGTTTCTATCTCTACGAAGAATAGACAAAGCTTTTTCTATACAAACTGACATGTCGTTTCTTCATTTTTGACATCGCACCGTAGAAATATTTCTACAATCTGTCATTTTGTCTTTTATTTCTAACGATCTTTGTCTAGGTCTTTTTATGTCTATCTATGTAGACTATTTCGGAAGAAAGTTTTCTACTCAAACTGTCAAAATTACACTGACAACTGACATTTGTCTATGGTAGTGAAGACAATTTGATTTTGGAATCGCCAGTAGAAAACTTTCTACTCGACGGCCACAAAGTATTAACGGTTATCTACAAAATCATGATTTTACAAGGGAGCGTTTTGAACGCAAAATTGTGATAATTAATAGAAGGAAAAAGCTATCTTCTCCTATTATACATCATTTAGTTAATAATAAGTAGTTATAAGTATCAAGAAAATAGTTAAGGCCAATATTACTGTGAAATTGTTTGATCCAAAATACGGTCAGTAAAAATTGAGAATCAAACAGAAAAAAAATCCTATGACAAAACAAAGAATTCTGAGTCGAATTATGTAAAACAGTGAATTTCGCAAAAAGTGCAGTTGACCCTTTCTACTTTGCTGCCGTCGTACTGTTTACACGAAACGTCATTTTTGTCTACTCTTCCGTCGACAAAACGGTGCTCAGGCCTAAAAATGCAAAATCCTGTCTGACATGTCCAAAAATCCTTATTTTGAAAAAAAAAAAGTCCGGTCACGCACCTGTATTAAATAAAAATCATAGTTTTTAAGTACGTTTTTATTTACTTATATTATTTAGACCCATATTTTTAGTTGCTAGCAACCGCATGCAAAAAGTTGTTTTTTCCAGCAATTTCGCAATAAAATTGTTCACACGTCACGTTTTTATAGTTATATTGCGTAAGCAATATGGCTCTCACTGACTCCACTGAAAGTCTGTTTCTCTCTTTGTTCCACTGAGAAGTCATGAGAGAAAAGACTCTCTCCACATTTGCGTTGTGTGTATACTAAAGAAATATTGACAAATCTTCAGAAATTCTGAAACTCTTGAGCGGTCGTTAATTGTATTAAAAAAGATACACCATTGCTTTTCAGCGAGCTCGTCATTAAAATCGCTCTGCTTTGTGTTCAAAAAATTCTTAAGCAGGCAGAACTCTTCAAATAGTTTTTCGTCTCAGTGCGTGCGGCACCCGTCGCTTGAGCGGGCGGAGTCCAGTCTAACACGTAAAAATCCGGTCTAGACTGGCTTTATCCGGTCAGATGGTAACCCTGACGCGACGGCGGAGCAAGACGCGTCGTGGACGTAGTACGACAGCGGCTCCCCTAACATCATCTCTGCTCTGTCATACAGGGTAATCCGGGTAATCTCTGTCATCAGAAGACAGCCACCAAACAAACATCGATGCGACGCTCTGCTAGAGTGACTGTCACCAGCCAGTGTCACTCTTACCCGACCTTTTCAGTGATTCCAATAACTTCGTAACAAAACTAAACGGCGCCTCTTACTGCGCTGTCTGTCATATAGGTGCATATGTTTGAAGCTGACTGTACCTAGTTACGTCGAAAATTATCCATTGTATTCAAGGGCATCTTAACATAATAATATATTATTATTAACAATATTATAAGATGCAGACGAAGTCAAGTAGCACCTCGATATCTATTCACGAAAGCAAGTGCATTCGTGGTGTTATTTGTAAACAAAAGACTTGACAGTTTCTTGTTGAATAATATACTTACCTACCTACTATGTTTATAACGCCCTTTATGTAATCTTATATTTTATGTATATCAATAGGCCTCCAACGCCATACAACATGGCAATGCTGCCAGCCTTTTGGGCACTTCTCCTGCTGCGATGCGGACAAATTTTTTGATGCACTACAGTGATTATTTCCCCCCTCCGTTTATATACTTGTACATCTACATATTATTATTATTTTAATGTTAGATATATATTATTGAATTATTGTAAAAAATAAATATTAATCGCCTCCGGAGCCTAGAGTTTATAAACTTTGTACAGTAATTACTCATTGCGTACAAAGGCCTATATTTTATTAGGTAACCATGACAGGAATGTTATATAAATGACGGAATATCTTTAGGGTATCCCAAAATAACTCACTCTCACCATTACGTAATCCTTCAAGGTTTTCTGGAGCTATAAAATGTTTTTGCACTGAAAGTGTTTTTCAATTTCTAAAGAATACGACAAAAAAAATATTTCTTTCGGCGCATTTATATGGTCTCATACACTTGCGTCATATACAGTTGTGTCAACTTAAAAATAGTATTAAAATATACGGAAAGTATTTCACAATAAGTTTTATTTATACATCGCTGTTTCTTAGAAGGGGACCTTTTAAAATAATTAAAAAGTTTGTCATCGTTTGATGGTCTTTGTAGGACCTCGTAATCATTTTTATATTAAAAACATTTCCACATAAACATTATATACTTAGAGTCAAATACTTTCTAAACAAAATAATTGTCTTTAATTATACATTGTGGCAGCGAATATCACGCCTCTCTCTTAAGACCTAATCCAAATATTTTTTAATATCCGGATAGCTCCCTAAAGAGGTGCCATATGAATAAAAATATATTTATACTATATTATATCCGCGAAACGCGAGTTAAAGCTAGTTTTTTACAATCTTTTAGTATTTTATAACTGACCTTGATCAACACTGAAATATAAACCTCATAAAAACACGTCGCGTTGACAAAAACATGTTTTTTTAACTACTGAAGTACCTATCTAACACACCCACAAAAACGACGGATCAACGAAAACACGTTACATACCTAGGAATTTTGAAACGCAAAAACATTGACAGCATCATCCGATAACAAATAGTTGGTCTATTGTTATTACACCATTTAAATTCCTTCTAAATGGGAATTGGGAAACTTCTATATGGCAGCGTGTTACTTAAGTAGTTGAGTTTAACAGCTTTTCAAAAACCGGGTTATAAATAGCTGTAGCCCGAAACTGAACGTTCAAGCTATAATTAATACTGTTTCACCACACTAGTTTCATAATGTAAACCCCGCTTTATGATTGTCAGTTTCGTGTCATTCTCATTAGGGGTATAAATAACACTATGATATCTATGATCAAAGATATAATGAAATTGTAAAATAGACATAATATGGGTAATTTGTGAGCTTCGTAGATAGGTAAATGATATAATAGATAGTGTAATATGATAGTGATATGCATATACCCTTATTATGATTATTTTACAATTTCATTGTATCTTTGATCATAGATCTATGATCATACATAATGATACACTATCATTCATCATCAATCACGTTTAAGAATAATTTAACAGTGGGTACTTGTTTTTCATTTCGATTATTTTAGTAGGTAAGTAAAATTTATTTTTATTTTTTTATTTTATTAACCGTGGAATTTTGAATACCCACAAACTGCAACTTTTAATACACAAACTCAAATAATATTACGTCTCTTGTAATCTTGAAAATCAACTGTGCGACTGGGTCAGTATAGCCAAAATATTAAAACCACAAGAATTATAATAGATAGGACTAACGTAATTTCTTGTCATGCGGGCGACGGGCCCAGGGGTTAAACCACCAGTTGAAAACCAAAAGCAGTATATTTATGGCTCAAAGGACACCCACATCTGATAGCTTTACCCTAAACTTTAAGTAGCAATCACAAAGTTATTGTACTGAAACAAAGTCCACCCTCATAGGATACTCTTTGATAGCAATCGTTGAGGGTTTCACGAACAGCGCGATGTGAAGAAATCGGTAAAGATGTGAAACTTTTTTGTTTTTAAACGTATGCTGTCCCACAGCTGGGCAAAGATCTCCCCCATACTTTTCCAATTTTCTTAATACATTTTTCATTCTTGCTTTATGCGTTGCCTTTCCCAGCCATTTTGATCAGTCAAGAAAGAGTCCAAATCGTTACGCCAGCGTTTCTAAGCCTGCTTCAATGACGACGCGCAACGCCCGTCTTCAGAATCCCACTGTGTGACGATCCTGCTCACCCTGAGGGCCTAGACAAGTGACAATCGCTTCGAAAGCGTTTCGTGACAATCGCTTTGAAAGCGTTTCGTATTTAATGACTTTCAACAGAGGGCCTAGACAAGTGACAATCGCTTTGAAAGCGTTTCGTGTTTCTACAACGACTTTCAACAGGATTGACACAAGCTTTTCGATAGCTTATGACAGTCCTATACATTTTTGACTTTTCCATCATCGTTATCTCTGATAGAATGTCACTTTGCCTAGGGCCTCCGGTGCATCTTATAAAGTGTGACCCGCTTAGTCCCACATCTGATAAGATCAAGGAAGATATCAATAGCCAAGAGGTAGGATAAGCCTCAACGCTTCCATATCGTAAGATCGTTCAAAAGCTGAATTTGTAAAGCTAGTTTCGAGACATCAGTTTCGTTGTTTTTCCTTTCAAGTAAATGGATGATGATGCAAAGATACTTAAGTATAAATTATATCAATGAGAAAACTTTCATGTTTCTTTAAATTTAAATAATAATAATAATAAATAAACTCTCCTGCCAATTTTCTGTATTATACCTATTCAACACTTTTAGAAAGAAACAGTTTTTGAATTTAAAAACTGCTTTAAAAAAAAAAAAAAAAAACTGTTTTTGCACATTTCAGAATTAAGGACTAGTGTAGAATTCCTGAAAAATCTAAATAGTTTTCCCCAGCTTGAAACTTCTTATAAATGTTCTATGTTAGGAGTTTGGTTTATTTGTTTATGTAGGTTAGCCAACAATTGTTTAAAATAATTGGCTTAGTACTAGATACAAGTATAAGTGCAACAATTAGGTTCTTACAGGCTAACACAACATGCATCATTTTTGGTTTTACATAAATAATGTTATAAAACTTGGTTTCCGCACTAGTACCTAAGGTGGACCATTGTGCGTGATTCTCTTACCTACCTTCTCTTATCTATATACTTATTTAACTATCAGAGATGCCTGCACAAGCGTGTCGCAGTAGGTTTGCAAAACAATATGGCTCCTTACATAAGACGGTCATTGCCAAGGTCGTTGTTCGGAGTCTAGCATAACTAATTATTTTAAACGCATTCTTATGCGGACATTGTGATGTGTAATTTCTATTGTTTTCTCGAAATGAATGGAAAATAAATTGAATTTCCGTTTTCCTTATATTTCTTTATGCTTTTGCGTTGTATGGAGTTGTTATCTAATATCTTTTATGAATTATGAGAAAGTTGAAGTAAACAAGGTGATAAACTTAACTCCTAATGATAAGTTTGATTGAGATCGATTAGCAAGTGACATTAAGCAATGGAGTGTATACATTTACCATTGGCATGCATACTGGGTGTTAGGGTAGACACCGTTATCCTTGAAACTAGTGGTTTGGTGTCATCTATAATATACTTTTTCTATGGGACCAACCTTGAAATCGCGAAAAAAAAACAGCTGTTCCCACTGTTCACTTAAATCGACAAAATATATGGAACAGCTGATTTTTTTTTGCGATTTCAAAGTTAGTCCCATAAAAAAAGTCCAGTGAGTGACGATCTTTGCGATAGGTAATTGATTAATTATTCAATAATATGTAATACATTTAATTGTCATTATTTACCTACTAAAAAAACTATTATTTGTACACCAATTTCATTGGTAGAACATAGAGCTCGATTAAAATGTATACTTATGATCTTTATTGTAATACCTATGTTCACGAATAAAGATTGATTGATTGATTGACATTTTGAATCACACTAGGTATATTATGTTAGTGTATTGATAAGCTCACCGAGATTTGCTACGTAATTAGCCATCCATCGGGGTAATTGCGTAACACATATAAAATGACAATTGATCGCAATGGGTTTCATTTTGACAGTTCACACACGTTCATTGCGTTATTTACGTTGTTGAGCAGACGAATCTTTTAAACCTATGAAGTTTTGCTATATCCTTCAAAACTCTCGGATTGAGATTGAATGTGTGTTAGGTAATTAGGGTGCAGCTTTGCTATGAAACCAATCGACATTTGCTAAAAAGTTATGTATGTATAGATATCTACATAGATTTAATACAAAAAATCGATGCAGATTTTCTATGAAAGCTATCCAAACTTGCTACGAAATCCATCTGGATATTTGCTTATTATATCACCCATTTGTGCTCAGTTGATGGTAATAGGCTCACTAATATCTGGCGATATGTGGGTGTACACCTCTGCGTAACCCTTCGGAGATTACAGGCGTGATGTTATGTTATCTAAATGTATTAATATAAACATAATTCTGTCCCTGTCATCGAACGATTCACAGAAAGAGAACGATGTTTTAAATTCATTCATTTAGTGATTTGTGTGGCATGAGCCTCAATTGATAAATAAAACAACATTAAATAACCAAAGGAAATCCATACGTTGTCGTACGTCGACTGGACGGTAAGCAGTTCATTGCCAAGTCTGCGCCGTTCACTGCCTGACTGGGCCAAGGTTCGGTCGAGTTCACTGAACTTCACATCACGATGAATGATCAGCCGGTCCATTCTGTAAAAATCCCACCGTGGAAAAGGTGAAGTGAACTGTCAAGATTTGTGTACACTACACGCGGGTTTTTTAACGGTACTGTCACTAATGTGCACTTGACTGTACATATAAATCGGGATAAGACAGATCATTTTATTGCAATCGTTTTTAAAAACAAAAGTACTTTTTGAATCATCATCATCATCATTTCAGCGTCCACTGCTGGACATAGTCCTCCCCCAAGCACCGCCACTTCGACCGGTTCTGTGCTTCTCGCATCCAGCGCATTCCCGCGGCCTTCACCAGGTCATCGGTCCACCTTGTGGGGGGCCTTCCAACGCTACGTTTTCCGATACGTGGTCACCACTCCAAAACCTTTCGGCCCCATCGGCAATCTGTTCCGCGAGCAATGTGCCCTGCCCACTGCTACTTAAGTTTGGCAATACTTCGGGCTATGTCGGTTACCTTGGTTCTCCTAAGGTTCTCTTTATTTCTGATTCGATCACGCAGGGAAACTCCGAGCATAGCCCTCTCCTTTGCCCTTTGAGTGACTTTTTGATTAGGCATTATAAATATTGATCAATTAATGATTGATGGCTTTAAGAGTAGGGGAAGACTAAAGAAACGATGGATGGACTGTGTAAAAGATGATATGGCTGGAAAGGGAGTGACTACCAAGATGACGAATAATAGAGAAGTATGGAAGAATTACAAAAAAAAACAACCGACTTCCAAAAAAAAAACACAAAAAAAGTTAGATATCTTTAATTTCAGAAGTCGGTGGCAAAAAACGAAAATTGAAAAGCAAAGACACTAACTTCCGAAATTAAAGTTATTTTTTACTTTTTTTGGAAGTCGGTTGTTTCTTGTTGTAAAATGTTTTTATTTTTCACTTTTTCGTTGTGGTGGCTATGCAAATAACAGTGACGGAGTCAAATAATATATCGTTTACATAGACTAGGTGGGAAAAAATACGTAATATTGAAGCTAACTCAAAAACTACGCAAACAAAGTTAATAAAATTAATATGGGAACACCTCTGAAGCATGACCTACCAAACAAAAAAAGAATCATCAAAATCGATTCATAATTGGCGGAATAATCGCTAAACAAATTAAATGAAAAAAAAAACAAAAAACATACAGACGAATTGAGAACCTCCGCCTTTTTTAATAAGTCGGTTAAAAAAGACATGTTGCGACGACCCCAAATATATTAGGGCAGAAAAATGTATGCATAGATCTACCTACATTAAAATACTACTAAGTACAAGTCTCAGTACCTTGGTACTTGGTGTACGTTGTACGGGCCCCACAAATAGGTACAAATCTGCCCTTGTTTCCATTTCACACAACGGAAGAAGCGCGTGAATATACATAGGTAACCCAATTTAGTTTATTTGCGGACCTATGTACTACACAAATAACCTTTACAATAAAAATCAATCTGCCTCACCTTTTCCCAACTATGTTGGGTTCGGCTTCCAGTCTGTAGCTGAATACCAGTATTTTATATAGAGCCACTGCCTGTCTGACCTCCACAACCCAGTTACTGGGTAACACGATACCCCTTGAAGACTGGGTGTCAGACTCGGCGTCTGACTACCCGTAACGTTTGTCAAAGATCCACAAATGACTGCCGGGAACAACGGCTTAACGTGGTTTCCGAGGCATGGAGGAGTCTCGGTATGTAAAGATGGTCAACCATCCACGGACCAACCTCGGCAAGCGTAGCTTAACCTGATGGATCGATCCGTGCGGCTGTTATTACGTAGCGCCGATTTCTAGATATTTCTGTAGATAAGTATAGATCGGTAAGTAGGAATGAAAACCGACCCAAGTTTCAAAGCTGGGTTAGAAAGACATAGTAAAGACTTCCTAACCCAGCACTTGGAACTTGAAAGCCAAGAGAAGCAAGCTTTAAATATTCACGTAAGATATAATAAGATTAAACCAAAACAAATACTAAAACGTGCCATAGAATAATAAATCTGAAGCTCTATAAAATAAAATCTCTGCACTTTTCTTTCAGGCCCATATTGTGACTCCTCAAACCAAGGTCCCCAAATAAAATAAAATGACTAACTTTATCTTCGCTGACATTATTATGCCAAAACTTTATGCCAAAAGGTCTCGTTGGGCCGGAATTGGGTCCCCACTCGACTGAAGACGTCCTTTTAAATGTAGTGCACATAAAATCTGTTTTCTCATTTAAAATATTATGTTTTCTGGTATTTTTAGAATAATTCATTTATCACAGCAGGGCGTCCTTTTTTTAACCGACTTCTTCAAAAAGGAGGAGGTTCTCAATTCGTCTATATGTTTTTTTTTTTTTGTGTGTAATTTACGTGATTACTCCGCCAATTATGAATCGATTTTGATGATTTTTTGTTTGGTAGGTCATGCTTCAGAGGTGGTCTCATATAAATTTTATTAAGTTTGCTTACGTAGTTTTTGAGTTAGCTTCAATAATTATGTATTTTCGCACTTACTGTAAGTAAACGATATATTGTTTGACTCCGTCACTGTTATTTCCATAGCAGGTAGTGGTTATTCGAATTTGTGTGGGGTAGGTACCACAACTAAAAAGTGAAAAATAAAAACTTTACAAAAAAAAAAGTTGGTGGCAAAAAACGAAAATTGAAAAGCAGAGACACCGACTTCCGAAATTAAAGTTATTTTTCACGTTTTTAGTGTTTTTTGGAAGTCGGCTGTTTTACAGAATATATCGACTTAGCTGGAGATGGAGATTCTAGCCACGTACCTAAAAAGTTTATTTTTTATAAATCTCAAATATTTATTTTCCAAAGCTGTGTGGCAGTGGGCAGGGCACATTGCAGATGGGTCCGAAAGGTTCTGGAGTGGCGACCGCGTACCTAAGACGAAGCGAAGGCCGCCGCACAAGAGGAGGACCGATAACCTGGTGAAGACCGCAGGAATTCGCTCGATGCGAGAAGCGTAGAACTGGCCGAAGTGGTGGTGCTTCGGGGAGGCCTATGTCCAGCAGTGGATGTCTTTGGGCTGAAATGATGATGATGACTTTTTCTTGACAAAAAAAAAAAATGATTACAGGTCAACGAAAATCAAGAAATAGTACAGCTATTTTGTTATCCTAATCGCCAAAGAAACAGACTGATAATAACTCAGTGTACACTGGTTTACATAGTTAACCGTATCTAATGCCTGATAACAAACTCTAGGTAAAGTAAATTACATAACCACTTTTATTTACATTAGGTATATTTTTCACATCACAGAGAAACTCGAACAAGTAGGAATATTATTAAAACAAACTTTATTATTAATCTTATTGACTTTTGTATTTTGATAAATTAATTGACCGAATTTCAGATACACGTGTATCAACTGTGTTGATAACTCGCTCTTACATATTATATTTTTTTGGGAAAACGTGACTATCTACGTGCGTGACTATACATCTTCAAAGCTGATAAAAAGATGTTAAATAAAATATCTGAGAGCAAACTAACGGTAGGAAAGTATACAGGGTGTTTGGCAGAACATTGAACATATGAAAATGGTGGATAAGTAGGATCATCTGCTACTTATTCAGCCCTAATTTATTTGGCCCTACTCCCCTGGATATTTTTTTATTTTATTTTTTCTTTCTTCTATTTTCACCACTTTCTTAACTTTAAAGTGTACCAAATTTTTATTAAAAATGGGTAAAAACGGGCAAGATTTTTTTTTTTTATATTTTTTTTTTTAAATTACCCTTTAACGTTGAGAAACTGGTTTTAAATATCCAGGGGGCCAGGGCCAAATAAATTAGGGCTGAGTAAGTAGCAGATGACCCCATCTATCCACCATTTTCGTATGTTCAACGTTCTGCCAAACACCCTGTATATGCTAGGCAGATCCCAACCTATTAATTTCAGTCTTCCATAACATATGCATAATCAGCCTATAATGTTCCCACTGCTGGGACACAGGCCTCCTCTCGGTGAGAGGGAGCGGGCCGTAATCCACCACGCGGGCCCAGTGCGGGTTGGTAGATGACACTTGTCTTCGATTTTTTGCTTCTAGGACATGCCGGGAAAAAATAAGTTTAGGCTAAGTTAAAAAAAATTGTGGTCATTTCTGCTAACAAAATCAAAGTCATCAATAAGGTATGTTTTATGTTTAGAAAACGATAAGTACCTATCTAATAAGGTTTTTTTAATATTGGTAGTTGTCTATGATGGATGGTCATTATTCGATATAATACCAAGCAATTGATGAATATTTTAAATCATAGAAGTGACGAGGTTCTCTATTTATGAGAAAAAAAAAACAAATTCATAGGTGGGGGACCCAATATTAATAATAATCAATATTATCTACTTTTTGATAGGTCAAGGAAATCCAGTCAATAAGAAAAAGTATTAATATATTTGTATTTCATCGATCGACCTGTCTCACGAAATAATATGTTAGTTAGTGTCAGCAAACTTGTTTTATCTTTGAATTTCAGCCGTTAGACCAATCGGCAATCTGTGGGGTAATTATGTAACAAACACAAAATGACAATTTATCGAAATTCCTTTCAATTTGACAATTCGACAACATTCATTGCGTGATTTGGGTTGTCGAACAGACGAATATTTCAAACATAACTAGCAATGGATTAGGAATATTCTTCAAAAACCTTCGTATTGTGAAAGAAAGTGTTTTTCAATGCAATGCAATTGGGGTGCAGCATCCTATTTGGATTAAACACTTTAAATCATAATTTGAATGATTTAGAACGATTTTGCTAATTCATTACTTCATATATTCGAAACATCTGTCTGCTCAGCAACTTATATAACACAATGAATGTTATTGAACTGTCAAAATGAAAGCTATTGCTACTGTAAGTGTGTTACACAATTTTACACTGCTGGTAAGGTTAGTGTGTGATTTGTGGGTTGACGAAAGGCAGCAGTTTCTTTTTCTTATATTATACCTAGACCATGTGATACCTACGATCTCCAATAATTATAACTTTGCGAGCAATCGCTGCAAGACCAAAAGCATGTGCCTTTCATCAAAATCCGTTCAGCCGTTTTAGGGTGAAAGCTTAACAAACAAACAAACTCACTTTCGCATTTATAATACTAGCTCCCGCCCGCGGCTTCGCCCGCGTGGTACCTACCTACGTCGATAAAAAATAGCCTATGTCCTTTAAAATTTGGCAAGGAGATAGATGGCATCACGAGGAAGGCCCGAGGATGCCATCTATCTCCTTGCCAAATTTTATCGAAATCCGTTCAGTGGTTTAGTCGTGAAAAGGTAACATACAGGCAGACAGGCAGACAGACAGTTACTTTGGAATTTATAATATTAGTATGGATTAGTTAGGATTCTTCTGATAGTTCGTTAATCCTGTGTCTTCAGAAAATATTCTCTTCTTCTTAGAGTGTCGATGGCAATCTAAATAGACTCGGCCCAGAATTCGGCCACTTGTTTGGCGCCATCATTAGCGTCCATCAGCTCCTGTAACGTGCAGCTGACAGGACACGCAGGACACGACATTAAGTGTCCCGTCGTTTGTGGAACAGCACCACATTTACACTCCAAGGCGGAGTCGTCTATGAATCTCCACCTGAACAAATCCTCATTTTTTTTTCCAGAAAATATTTTTCATAACCGATAGCATATAGGCTAAATATTAGATAATATAGACCAAATTAAAAACCAAGGCAGAGCGCTGTCAACAGTGACGCGAGGCCGGTTTCGTAAACATGTGTGCACTTAGTGAGGTGTAGTTGATTGTAAATGTGTGCGTGTGAGCGTATATGCACAGAGCGGACGTGTAGTTTTGACATGCTTCACTGTATTGTGCTTATAGGTCAGTCAGATATCGTACCTACCTTAGGTACGATATCTGACTGTCGAGAATTCGAGACTATAATGTCGACAACAGCTTGCCTCAAGTTATACATAATTAAGTAAGTATAACAGGTAGTCAGAGAAGTGTTAACGTAGGGCCAAGTGGCACTGAAATTCAAAAGTGGAAAAAAAAAAACGGAGAAATTTCTTACTCTGTACTTGTCATTAAATATATAGTTGTTAATTCTTAATATTTAAAACTTTTATTACAACACGAGCATGCGCAAGACCTTACACGCGATCGCCTATCAACAGAGTTCGTTTTATCGTCCCAGCGGCCATTAATAAAATAAATAAAAAATGTTGTAGTGCACACATCACGCATCCACGACCGGCGACCTTGACTCACCAACTGCGTAGTTCGCGTTTACTGTTACCACGCGTTCGGATTTCGACGGAAAAGTTCGGCTTACGTGACCAACGCGAATTTTGTTGGTTTTCTAGAATGTTCATGCGAAAATTGCAAATAGCATCAGAATCGTCGTATTTTTTTACGTCTTGCCTTTATCATGGTCATAACGTTTTATCTGTCATATTACCTACAAATTATTTTAATCACGTAAAATAATAAGTTAGACTTTAATTGCGGACCACATCTGCGGAGTATCGCTAGCTAATTATATTTACTTACTTAGAGCCTAATAACTGCAACGAATTCGAAATCAGTTATTACTATAGGTAGGTACACCTTCGTCCCTTAAACCCTTCGGGGAATATGGGCGTAATGTTATGTTATGTAATTAGAAGTTCTTCCCTACCATGCCTGTTTTTGCCGCCTAGTTGCATTTTGGTTTGAAATGTCTGAGCAGGTAGGTACTACATGGTTATACATGTGTTGCAGATGTATTGCTTATTTACCTTTTTTACATAACGGAGCTGTTTTGTCTTTCAGCTATTTTACATAACGGCACTGTTTTCTAAAACAGCTAGCGGTAATGTAAAACAGCGGATTCGACAATCCATCTGCGACAGTTATATGAGATATTTCTACCTAGACCCTATGGTTGAGAGACCTCTTATAGTCTACGGGGGTTAGAAAGTAAATACCTTTCATAATATTATGGTCGAACATCCGCCTATTGCTCAATCGAAAACAATTCCATCCATGATTTTGTTAGGTTTTTCTTAAGACTATTCAAACAACATGGTCACCCTACTACTGCCACGTTATTTCACGAGGAATAAAAATAATAATGCCGTGTATTCGTTACACTGCCCCTTATCTAAGATAACGCAAGCAACACCTTCGTCCTAACACAACGACTGATA
Organism: Lithophane ornitopus; assembly: GCA_948473465.1. Lineage (NCBI taxonomy): Eukaryota > Metazoa > Arthropoda > Insecta > Lepidoptera > Noctuidae > Lithophane > Lithophane ornitopus. The sequence goes on along the minus strand of OX419632.1, from coordinate 12,561,823 downwards.
CGGAACAGAACGTTATAATCGAGGGGTCAGGCTACGGCTAGTGCGAGATGACGAAAAGATTGGACTATTTTACATCATTCTAGATTGATACCGGAAAAGACAGTTTTGTTTTTATTTAGTTATTTAAATTTTTCTCTGTCAAAACAAGATTTTTATTAGCTAGCTAGGATATCTTATATGCTTAGCAGTTAGATAGCTACAATTCTACATACTTCTACATAATACAATGTGTATCTGAATTAATGCACATTATGAAAGTGGTTTGTTCATCAGAATCGTTAACTGAATTTCTGTAATTTTTTATCGCAAAAATAATTGGATTTCTGTCATTTTTTATCGAAAAAATAATGAAAACTACGTAAATTACGGTCACACTTCCGTGTACTCAACTAAACTAACCAAATTGGACGAAGTACACAACAACTAGGCGAATTTGTTCCTACGTGTGTTACATTTCATGTTACGTTTCACCAATCTAATACGACAGGCGTTCGGTATCTATAACGAAAGGCCATGGAAATTGAAAAACTCATACTCATTCTATGGAAATTGGCGACACGGTTGGCGCAGTGGCTGAGCGATGGACGGCTGCGCAACGTGTCGCGGGTTCGATCCCCGCACGGAACAAATATTTGTATGATCTGCAAGTAGTTGTTCCGGGTCTGGGTGTTAGTGTATGTGAGTTTCTATGTTTGTAAACGCACCCACGATACAGGAAGAAATTCCTAGTGTGGGGCAACGTTTAAAAAAAAAAAAAATTAAAAAAAAAATAATAAAAAAAAAATCTTTGTGCTTTTTAATAAAGCAAAAAGGTAACCGACGGAATGTGGCCACAGCAGACATAAAGGGATCTATTCATTAACGATGATTAAAGTTAAGTGACGTTCAAACGTCAAAAATGTATGGTTAAACAATCGCTAATCATTCTGGAATAGCGCGGTCTAAAGGTTAACTTTAAGCAACGTTTATAAATAAACCCCTAAGCAGTTAACAACTGTATTATACAACATTATTTATTCTTTATGCAAAAACCGAAAAGGGGTTATTCTACTCATCATTTTGAACAACTTTTTCTATGGGACCAACATTGAAATCGCGAAAAAAATATCAGCTGTTCCGATAAAATGTATGGAACAGGACAACATTTTTTTTTTCCCTTCCCTTTTCGGGTTTAGCATAAACAAAAACTAATGTTCCAAACTACCTAGGAGAATAAACATTTTATTACACAGTTATAAACCTTAATTCAATTAAACAATCTAACACCACACTAACACAAATATACATATATATACGTATATATTATGTACAAATTCCTATATAAAAAAAACTTAAAAGAAAAAAAAAAAGAACAACTCATTACGCATCAAAATAACAATGCTGAAGTCTTATTATTTGAACTTCAATTCTAGATAGAATGTGCTAGACTACTAGCGGTTTGATCGAAGAACTTGAGAGAAGAAGAAGAACGAGATTTGGAATCCAAGTCTTGGTCCCTCCATCTTGACGCTATAACTAAGAGCTCCCTTGGCTACTAAGTACCTACTGAAAACTACTTACCCTGTGACTTCAACATCAACACTGCGTCCAGTCATTGATATCGGCAAGCCTACGTGACCGCCGTGCCGTCAGCTGCCTCTATTGTTGACGAGATATAAATAAATTGAATGTTGAGCTGACGACAGAAAGATGTGCTTGCTTAGTGAATAGTGTTGGAGGTAATTGATCTTTTTGAAGATGGATCAAATGAATGCATAGTAAACTTTTACAATGGGACCTACCAAGGAATCGCGAAAAAAAATATAGGGAATATTTCATAGGAATTTCTTGCGCAGTTTCAAGTTGGGTCCCATTGATATTAGTTAAAAGTTCATCGCTATGATCGCTAAGAACTATTTTAATTATATTTTAGATACACTTTTTTTTTTGTGGGTGGGAAATCATCAAATATCTTGTCCGCTCTGGGCGGAGCGGAAGGGCGTGTCAGACTTTTACTGACTAAAACCCACGCGTGTTCCTTCAGTTGCCTGTTGCCAAGGTCCCGGTATCCCTTTCGGATTTTCCCGCAACCCTGGCAAGATTTAAGCTACCCTGACTTTCGCCTTAGATTAAAACCGCCGATGGTGTCATGTTAAACGGCATTCCAAGACCCAATTACACAATTTAGATTCACTGTATAGGTAATTTTATCTAAACAATACAAATTCTGAATTCAAACAGCAAACGCCATTTTGGAAGGCGGGGGCTAAAGGGCGGTGGACCAAGGTAAGCGCAGCCGCAGCTCCACCTAACACGAATATGTAGTCGGAGCACATTTTGAAAGGACAGCTAGGTGTGCCTTTTCAGATTGCACCATAATCGTAACGATGTTATGATATGGAAATATATAATGTCAACTTTCCATATTTGAAATGTTTGTTTGTCTAGGTACAGTATACAACTAATTCTTTGTTTAGTTGTCCTTGCCGTAAGAGCCAAATCAAATGACGATGAATGATGGTTCATCAGGATTTGGTCGTGTAAAATAATATCACGCCTGTATTCTCCAAAGGATTAGGAAGCAGAGGTGCTCCTATAGTACCGTACCTATACCCACATTCCACCAGTTATGTTTAAGTCCCATGTAACAGCGGGCGAACCTATTGTCATCAATCGGGCACTAATCCTGGACTCCGGGCTGCAACTGAGAAATTCCTGACAGAAAACCCAATAACCTTAGTTAAAGTATATATTACAAAATTATATCTCTATGCCAATAACACTTGGGGATCGAACCTAGGGCCTCTTGCTCAGCAGTAGCGCTTGCGAACACTAGATCAAGAAGGTCATAGAGTTGTGGGATATTTTTATATAATTGACTACATAACTGAACTACTTATAATATGGCCTGCACAATCAAAGTCTGCTACAGACTTGAGAGTGTACACACGGCTACAAATCAAGCTATATATTTCCAGTATAAGCTGACCTCGCATTGTACGGAAATCCTATACAAGAGCGATCCTATGCAAGATCAGCTTATACTGGAATTGTATAGCTTGGTGTGTAGCCGTGTGTACAATTAATTTTACATTTCGAGATAGCCAATTTATGTTATACTTAGTTTCACCAATCTGTACCCGGCATAAAAACCTTGGGATGGCTTATTAATACAACGATTACGCAAAAAGAGTTTTTCAGATCATTAAGTACTAATTTGTTACCTAGTACTATAAACCGTGGCGACCTACTGGGCTCATACAATATTGAGAAAAAAACCTTTGCATTACCTAATAGATCAACAACAACAAAAGAGTACACAGCAGTTGTCACGTAGTCTCGACTGGCGAGTATTCGTGTAACCGACTCACCTACATAGCTACATACTCGTACCTACCAGAGGTGAGTAACCGAAAGATACGCACTAATGTTGGCAACAGCGAGTGATGCTACTTGGAACGTCGGCGATGAAGTTTTTTGAATGAAGTAGCTTCCCGCCATTACTTTTCTCAAGCCGGAAACGCTTTTGATTTTTTTATTTATTTATGAACTAGCACTTTGACCGCGGCTTCGCCCGCGTGGATGTCGGTTATTATATACTAAAACCTTCCTCCTAAATCACTCTACCCATTGGTGAAAACAGCATGAAAATCAGTGCAGTAGTTTTTGAGTTTATCGCGAACAGGACGACAGGCGGAGGACTTTGTTTTATAATACGTAATAAAGAAGGATATTATAAATACGAAAGTGAGTTTGTTTGTTACGCTTTCATGCTAAAACGGCTGAACGGATTTGGATGAAATTTGGCACATGGGTAGACCTGACATGACCTGGGGCTGGAATACTTTTTATTCCGATATTCCCACGGGAGAGTGAAACCGCGGTGCGCAGCTAGTCCATACTAATATTATAAATTCTAAAATAACTGTGTCTATCTGTCTGTAAGCTAGTAACACCTGTATTTTCTGCAAATAAATTATTCATATTCTTTAATCTAGGCTCTCGTCAACACGAGTGAATAGTCTGAACGCGAGAAATAACTACTAACATTTTCTATACCTACTAAATATATAACAGTCCCCGCCCTTGGGATTCCATTTAATCGCTACATATCAACAACAACAACAATAAATATAATAAATCACTATTGTTTATCCCACAATCAATCTTGGCAGAATGAATTTCTTACATAACACCATTTGAATATAATTACGACATTAGGTAGATATATTAGAATTGCAAGATAACAAATAAATATTTTTTCACACCACCTGCTCGACAATGTCAAATTATATATCATGCAAACCTAACCTAAAGTAAGTCATTTAAGACCTGAGGTCTAGCAGGGTAATAATATTGTACTGAATTTCATTATGACCCGCTGGTCATTAATGTGATTTGAATTTGGAACATAAAGTAGAACATTTACGGTAAGTACAATACATTCCATGCATTCACCATTAAGATCTGCACTAATAATTAATTGTTCGAAAATCGAACTGGCCACCACGAGTAGAGTACAAAAAAAAGAAAAATAGAACACAAATTATAAAGAGGCGCGAATACTGAAAATTGAATTGCTTTGTTATACAACAAATTACTTAACTACAATACATACTTTTCACAAAAATTTCGAGTGACGATAGTGATTTGACTCCGGAGTACATTAAATCCGAAGCCATTTGCGTTGCCAACAATCTACTCCCAGAAAAGTTCAAGGAATCGTACATTAAAGCCTACGACCATTTTTTCAAATGGAAAACTACAAAGGGCGTCAAGTCTGTATCTGAATCAGTGCTTTTAGTCTACTTCCAGCATTTATTATGTACAAAGAAATCAAGTAGCCTATGGTACATCTGTTCGATGCTCAGGTCAACAATAAGCATCAAAAATAATATACAAATTAATACATACACCAAATTACTGGCATTTTTAAAAAGGAAATTGGATGGACATCGTCCTATCGTCGTAATAAATACTTGGATTCTAGTACTAATGCTTTTTATTGTCTCGTAGATGGTGTGAAAAGTAGAGTATTCTCCTCGGGGATAAAGGTGCCTTCGTCTTGGGCGAACTTGAATCCCACGCTGCACTCAGGATTCTTGTTCTTGAACTCTAAACTCCCTCGCTCCGCTCGGGAGTTAACGCTAGAATCCTTCGTTTTGCTCGGGATTCAATACGGCGCCCGCTACATAAGACACTACTTTATCCCCTTAGTGCATAATCTACTATTATACGCGTGGTCAAAGAATCCGGGTCGGTACGAAAAACTAAAATTACTCTTAAAATAATAGAGCTAAGTAGCTTCATGAATGAAACTTTAAGTTGTAGACAATTTACAAGTTAATAAAACAACACCAAATTCATAGTTTAATTTTTCTTCCACGTATCTTGCACATACCTAGTTAGCGTACCTATCAGCTTTAGGTTACTAGGTACCTCCGTGCGACTCTCTGAAGAGATTCCGTCGATAACAGTGATGCTATTCTGTATGAATTTCATCGTGAAGACTTAAGTGAAGTGAGCTTGAAGTGAACTGTCACTGCCTTAGCATCAGTAGGTATCGATGACAATGACAGCTCACTCCACGCTCACTTCACCTAAGTTTTCACGGTGAGATGGTTACAGAATAGCAATGCAGATCCACCGGTGAAAAGCAATTTTCCTCAAAACAAGCTAAATAAAACGTTCCCCTGACCGTCAGTAGACTCTTCGCCGCCCTATGTGCATACAGCATAAATCTGGCTTCGTCAGAGTCTCTTGTCTTCTTCTTCTTCGTCTCCCCATTGTGCGTTTTCGCGGGCGTAACGTAATCTTGCTACCCGATGCCCCCTTTCAAGTTTTGGACCATTTGCGGGTCTATGTGGGAAATTAGCTGCAAGGAGCCGCCGCCTTACAGACTACAGTCCGCTCGCTAATGTCGCTCTACGGGTCTCTCGAAGTTGATTTCTTACATCAACTGCCGTAAGCTGCCGATTTTGGAGCATGTTCGTAACAATAAATCGATCCTCTCGAGCCGTAGTACATCTGGTATGTCGGTTCCTGGTCTTCTTATGTTCTGCCCAGTTTCTCGGAAACGTTGGACAACTAGCTGCACTACAGTACTTGACACGCCTATTGTTCTTGCTGTACTTCACTGACTTCTGCCTTCTTCTAACATAGTGACGATACCCGTACATTCTTCTAGTGTTAGGGACATCGTAATTCAACAATGATGGTGAAAGACGATAATGACCGCCTTTTATCATTTTGGGTCAAAAGACTGAAAACGAAAGTGAAAAACAAGCAAAAGTAAAACAACCGGGGAAAAGTGCGTGTCGGACAACGCACAATGAAGGGTTCCGTAGTTGAAATGAATTTATGCCAAGAATAAACTTAATATTGTAGTTGGAAAACATGTTCTCCCATACGAAATGTATGGGAAAAAATGTTTTTGCAAATGTAAGTTGGTAGAATTAGATGTGATACGAGTAGTTTTCCAACTATGTTGGGGTCGACTTCCAGTCTAACCGGATGCAGCTGAAAACTAGTATTTTACATGGAGCGATTGCCTATCAGACCTCCACAACCCAGTAACTTGGTAATACAATACCCTATGGTAAGACTGGTTGTCAGACTTTCGGACTTCTGACGACCGGTAACCACTGTCAAAGATCCACGAATGAGACCCGGGACCAACGGCATAACGTGCTTTCCGAGGCACGGTGGAGTCTCGATATGTAAAGATGGTCAAAGTCAAAGTCAGAGTCAAATAATTTATTTCAAATAGGCACATTAAAGGCACTTTTGAACTTCAGAAACAAAGAAATAGAACTGATTCTAGTTGCCTCTTCCAAAAGGTAGTCTTCGTATGGAGAAGAATAGGCAAGCAACTCCACGTTATTCTACAGTGGAGCCAACATTTATGTTTCTAAACTATATTTTTTTTTTTAGATGCCTCTTCGTAATAAGAAATTGTCAAACCCTCCAGGACCTCCAAATGGCCCCAAATTCTTTCTAAAGAGGCGGCACGTTTTTTTTTTCCGGGGTGGTAAATCCTCATGCATGTCCTCCGCCCTGGGGCGGGCGGAGGGGTCTGTCAGACTCTTACTGACTAAAAACCACCCCGGTGTTCCGACTCACACCTACGCCGGGGGTCGCGGAACGTAAAAATCTTCCGCAACCCCCGACTGGTCCCCCCGCCACTGCGGGCCTCCTCGGGTCAGGGGGGGGGAGTGAGGTGTTTGACTCCCCACGTGACGTTTAAGAGGGGCGCGCGTGGAACACTACGCGCCGCCCCCTCGGGTCCTGATGTGTGGGGGGCGACGGACGTCCCCGAGTCCGTCACCCCTGGACCCATTTAGGGGGGCTGGAAGAGGGCGTTATCCGCCCTCCGCCGACGCCCTGTGCGCCTGCTGCGGGCCGGGTGAGTGGACGAGATCTCCCTCTCCCTTTCCGCAGCCTCCTTCTGTGAGACGACTGTCTCGCAGTAGGAAACCACCGCGTCTCAGGACTCCTCGCTGCCAACCACGGCATTGACTACGGCCGACAGCGATATGTCACTGCCTACTTCTGAGATGAGGGCACGGCGCGGCTCCTCCCAAGCCGCACACTCTGCCAGCGTATGCCGCAACCTAACCTAACCCAACCCAATGGACCCCTGAATCCAAAAATGGTTTTCACACACACAATATTTTTGAACGACCTTTCCCACAACTCCACCGTTGATGGACGAGAAAACAAAACATCCCCACTTTACGTGTAGGGGAGGTACCCCAATCGTTTTATTGTACCACTTTTTCGGCGTGATTAATATGTTATGTACACGGTGTACTCCCTGCAAATTACTGCTTTCTAGTACTAAGAGTGGACCTAAGCTGGACAGACAGACGGACATGGCGAAACTATAAAAGGGTTCGTTGTTTACTGTGGAACCTAAAAAGCAGAGAAACGCCTTCAAAAATATAATAGCAAGCATTTGTCGTCTACGCGTCATTGCTATGAATTTTTTATGTAGGCGCGACGCGTGTTGCTTTGCTATTCTTCTAATAAAAAGTCTGAACCCTATATACAGGTGTCCCCAGAAATATGGATCAAATCGAATAGGGGCGTGGGCAAGGTTATTTTCAATCTTTGTAACCCTGAGAATATTTTTTTCGCTAGTGAAACTTTTCCCCATGAAAATCGCTCAAAAATTGAGTAAAATTTTTGCCAGATCAAAGCTTTCGCAGTAACAAGCTTTATATTATGCTCTTTTCGTATGTTTCCCGTTACTCCATACTTCCAGGAACACCCTTTATAATGTACTCTGTGGTCTGACTGATAGACTGGACTTTTATTTCCGTTTTGATTTTTATTTTATTTTTTCGTTTTCAGTTAGTTTTAACGATGGTCTGGCAATTTGAGTATTTTATGCGCCCTACCCAAAAATGTCCTTTCTTTGGTATTGTTCGTCGAGTCGTTGAGCTCCTTAAGTTCTGAGTTGAGCTCCACTATTACTGACAAATGCTTGCACTGACTGGACAGGTCCACTCAAATCTGTGTGGTTCTTTCCTCAAAATACCATTTTAGACGCTTATCTACATAGTCCTCATATGGCCTGACCAAGATTATGTCTGGACATTAAAAGAGACTGCGGCCTCTGAGTTTGTTTCGGCCTTTCATCTCAGAGTAGTCAGATAGGAAACGCCGACCTCATCTAGCTTATTTTTAATATTTTGTTATATGACATATTAAAGTGTTTCCAATATCCTATTTACAGAATAAACAATTTCATTTCATTTCATTTCATTAGCTCACTTTTCTGATAAAAAGAAAGGAACCATAATAGAAGAACTATACAGTAATTTAAGGAATGGTCAAAAAGAAAAACACGAGTAAGATTGAAACAGTTTTACTGTGTGGTCATCTATTTGGAAGTTACAATAATAAGGTTTAATAAACATTGCGCCTACATAGAAAAAGTAACACGTATTCCGTTAACGGGTTCTCCAGGAACCAAAAACCACAGGCCTTTTTGATGATAGTCTTTTACAGTGCAATAAACGCTTCACGGGTCAAGTTATAATGAACGCACTGAACTTAGCATTGCTAAATTGTGCGGGTTTTTTTAAGCGGTTAATTTCAAAATTACTGGCCAATTAACTCCCGGAAAACACTTTTGCACCAAACATTTTCATCCACTGCTTATAAAAAAATAAATAAAATCAAATACACGATTTTTGTAAACATAAAAATGTTCTATGTGCAGTCTTTTCATTTTTCCTCTCTTAAATATAATTAAAGTACCGATCGAGATATGTAAATGGCATTAGGTGGTCATTAGTATCATTAGTGATTAAAAAATAAGCGTGTTTTTACGTTACGTGTTACAAGTACGCTCGACAGAGTTCTACAAAAACGTTATTTCTACTTGAAGCGTATTATATTCAGACAAGCGATGCTATGCTGCCAATTTATAATTTATTTTTTCAGTATTTTGTAACGTGCTGTTATCATTTCTATTTAACCACTAATGATATTAATTAAGAGGAAATAGGGTCGGTCCCCTCCCTATACAAATGCTCTCGCCGGTTTTCTCTCTGGTTTATGACGTTAGAGCAATGATTTTTTTCAGTAAGATAAATATCAACTAGGTCTATGCCCCTATGTTTTCCGTTTTGATGATACATTATCTGTAGAAGCACTAGAACCATCAGAAAAAGCTCAAAATTGCCTTTTTTGACCGCTGTCATCAGAGGCCTATTGTACAAATTGGACAACTATTAATGAAAAAATAAAAACATAGGGGCACAGTAAATATCCTTCTTATTCAATTTATAAAATATATTTCAAATTGGTCCAATATTGGAGGAAGAAATAGACGAGAGACGTACCTCGAATTATGATTTTTTGTATGGAGAAAAGACCGACCCTTTCCTCTTAACAGTTTTAAAATAAATTATATTTTACGATATTTCGGGTACAGTCCGCACAATAAGACACAAGTTTTCTTTGTGCGTGTGTCACAAATGGTATTATAAACACTTTATATACAAACCAAATGTAACAATGATCGACACCGTTTACAGTTTGATTAAAACTTAATGGCGGTTCGGAACATGAGGCGAGTCGCTGCGCAGTAACAATTTCATGTGTCAGCGGGGGTGAGGGGTGGGGTACTGCGCAGCTAAAAACTAACTTCCGAGCCGCTATAAAAACTGGCGGCCCGTGACATTTCTAACCATGGCCTGTGACATGACAGCTAGAAGAGAGGTCGACGCGTTAAGAACCGAGTCATCGGGCCATAAATCGTTGTTATTAGTCTGTCTCGCTTTCACTTATATAGAGCAGGTAGAAAACTATCGATAAGAAGCTCGGCGTTGCACATTCTTATTTCTACTGACATTCATATTCATGGTCTGACGACTCAGTTCTTAACGCGTGTAATATAGGGTCCACTCAGTAGCGCCAAATTCGGTCACTAATATTATTCGTAAGGACGTCTCCAGTCACTGCCAGTGCTCTGTAGTGTGTCTCACGTAGAATGACCGCCACAAAAACGGGTTTTTTTGGTGGAAGAATAGACAAAATGACAGTTTGCGATTGTTTATCTGTTCCTCCGTCGACAAAACCGTTTCTACGGTGGTCATACTACGCGTGCAGACACTTATGCAACGCATAACTGAACTAGCATCTTATTAAGTGGAATGTAACACATTTAATTAAAATAAATAAAACTATAAATATAACGTTAAAACGAGATCAGTTAAGGCTAAGTTTTTTTAAATAATCACAAGGATATAAATTAGTCTTGTAAGTTAAAATTGATATGCTTATATTAGCTACACTTAATAATCTCATTAATTCATAAAATAATCTCATAAAAGCCTCCTGTAAGTATCATTTTAGTTATTTTGTGTATTTATTTATAAGTAACACATTTAATATTTGATCATCTATGAAAAATTTTATCACAAATTCTCAACTCGAATTTACAAATAAATACACAAACTAAAAATTTATTTAGATATCATCCTAAACCACTGCACGTAAGTACACAAAAAAAAAAAACAAATTGTTCCTAAATTTTAAAAGTTAAAACCTAATAGATATGCTTCGAGTTCCCATAGCTTGCGCAGGCGTCTTTAAAGTTAGTGACGTTAAAACTAACAAAATAATCGTCGTGTATAAACCTGACTATATTTTCTATAGAGCAGAGATATGTATTGTAAATCTTCACATCGTCTATCGGGTCTACAACTTTCATGACCACATTTTGCCGAGTTTTACAAAAACTCAATTTATTGGTGACATCTTCACCGTTATAGACAACGCGGAAGTAAAAATCTTGTGCGATCGCTTTTCGTTTCGTGAATTTGAATTCGTCGCGTAAATCCTTCTTTCTATAAACTTCGAAGATCATTCGCGATGCGTATTGTATGTTGTAATGTTGGTAGTTGTTGAGTCCTAGGGCTAAGATCAACGCTTGCAGCGTCTTGTCGTGGCCCGAGTACACGACAAACTTCGGCTTATTTTCGGAGATCATTCGTATCATATTTTGGACTATATTATGTATTAATCCATACGCTACTAGCAGCCCTCTTCGCCTGTTGTGTACGTTCTTGATTTCCTGTCGATAACTCCACTCTAAATACGCAAATAAAGGCATTACATGTTCTTTTTTTATACAGAAGTCTTCAGAGCTCTCTGGAGTCGGTTCTTTGTAGTCTTCGTCAAAGTCCGTGTCCATTCGGGCGTCGTTCGGGAAATTGAAATCGGCGTCGAGATTCTTTTTCACGATAACCACGTCTTCGTAACCGTCTACATTGTCGAGGTACCTTTGTTGGTAGTAAAGTAACTTTTCTCTCTCCATTTGAGCGTCAAAATCTAAAGGAACTTTTTGTTTACTATCGTAATATTTCCCGATAATATCTCTGGCCTTTCTTCCAATTTCATTATTGAAGTCCATTTGGTTGTTGATGTAGTCTAACTCCATGTTTAAGGTGTCAATGTCTACATCGAGAATTTTACGAGAAGGAATAGTATTAGTGCGAAATTTTCGGTGTTTTTTGTCTAAGGACAATATGGTCTTACTTGGCGTTTTCGGTTTTTCTGAGCAGGGCAGAGGGGCGTCATGGCACATATAGGCGAGGAGCGCGTCTCTCACGACGTCTGCGTCGGGGTGCTCTTGAGATTCGAATAGTACTTTGGATAGCTTACTGACTAGCTCCTTGATCGCTGGATGAGATTCGAGACGGTTCTTCGCTTGCGAGTTTATTTTTCTGTAACGTGAATAATGTTATGTTAGTTAATCCTTACATATTATAAAACTAAGTCCACCGCCGCGTCTGTCTGTCGTCCTGTTCGCGATAAACTCAAAAACTACTGCACCGATTTTCATGCTGTTTTCACTAATGAAACATCACGTACCTAAGGATCGTGTCAGTGTATCGGAAGAAAAAAATCTGGATAAGATAAAATAGTTTTTCATACAATTAAAATCAAAATCTTAAGTTATTCAAAAAACTAGGCTGTGAATCATCACTTTTTGAACGTCAGAATTACATAATTCCCCGCTCGTCCGCACCAACTCCCCAGTATTGTAATTAATCTGCCACACACCCACACTAAAGCTAGTGATACCCACTTGTTAAGCGCATGGTGTGCAGCGCAGGCGCAGTCTCGGAAGCAGAAGGCGACGGAGTGCGCCTCGCGCGCCGCCTGCGCACGCGCACCCGCCGCGCCGCGCGCCGCGCCCCACCACAGCGCCAGCAGCGACTGGTACGTGCGCCGGTAGCGCGTGCTGTACGAGACGAGCTCGCCTGGGGACCAGATGTAATATAAATGTGTGTATGTCACTAAATATGATATTCGACATTTCACTTTTATAAAATGCACCTAACTTACCCGTATCTTTTTTCCCTTGCGGCTCCACAGCTTCCAGGTTCAATTTTTCCCCATATGCTTCTCTTAAAATGTTACCTGAAAGGAGACATTGATATAATTTTTTCAGCTGATCGCCAGTTGCTACATTAGCCACATGTGTAAGTGCATGTACAGTACAGCTTATTAAAAAAAAATGCGATTCGGTAATCTTCGTGTTTCCGAAGAAATCACGCCACAGAGTAATTAACCACAGAGGTAACACATCCAAGTTTTACCCTACCGTGCTTTATAGTAGTGACTCTAGCATTGAGCATTTGAATGAAGTTTTCTTTCTGTTGGGTTACCTACTCCGGACTCAGATCGTCACTTGTCATCCAAAAGTTTTGAAAAGTTTTTTGGAATTGTATAGAGTTGTTAATTTATAATGTTGAATAGGCAACTACTTCCATGGTTGTAACAGCTTTATATTAGATCTCATCATCGTGCGTTCGTATTTCCGAAGAAGATAGACGATGATTCCCGAAGCGCATGCTTTTCTTTAGAAAGCTGGTTTAGCTGGCACTAAAGTAAAAACAAAAAAAATCGGCTATTGGGAATCTGTCACTATAACCTGTGTGAGTTTCTGTAGCTCGATGTGTCATATTTATGGTAAGTGTATGATGGCTTACCTACGGTGACCATTTGCAGCAGTCCTCTTGGTGTGAGCTGACCGAGCGCGCAGCGAGTACCGGCTGCGCGCGTCGGGAGTGAGGGGAAATTGTGGAATGGACCCGCCACTGAGACCCACCACGCTCGCCCTGTGGAACTCCCGTTGGCAACGAACTCTTCATAGCTATATGAGATCACCTATGGTATGATGACTTTTTCTTGTCAAAAAAAATATGATACAGGTCAACGAAAATCAAGAAATAGTACAGCTATTTTGTTATCCTAATCGTCAAAGAAACAGACTGATAATAACTCAGTGTACACTGGTTTACATAGATAACCGAATCTAATGCCTGATAACAAACTCTAGGTAAAGTAAATTACATAACCACTTTTATTTACATTAGGTATATTTTTCACATCACAGAGAAACTCGAACAAGTAGGAATATTATTAAAACAAACATTTATTATTAATCTTATTGACTTTTGTATTTTGATAAATTAATTGACCGAATTTCAGATACACGTGTATCAACTGTGTTGATAACACGCTCTTACATATTATATTTTTTTGGGAAAACGTGACTATCTACGTGCGTGACTATACATCTTCAAAGCTGATAAAAAGATGTTAAATAAAATATCTGAGAGCAAACTAACGGTAGGAAAGTATATATGCTAGGCAGATGCCAACCTATTAATTTCAGTCTTCCATAACATATGCATAATCAGCCTATAATGTTCCCACTGCTGGGACACAGGCCTCCTCTCTGTGAGAGGGAGCGGGCCGTAATCCACCACGCGGGCCCAGTGCGGGTTGGTAGATGTCACATGTCTTCGATTTTTTGCATTTAGGACATGCCGGTTTCCTCACGATTGTTTCCTTCACCGTTTTGAGAGCAGTATGAAATAATTAACACAAAGTAAAGCGCCTGTCTGGGTTCGACCTACGAGCTACAACTCATAAGTCGCAACCGTTACCACTGCCAACACTATTCTCCATAAATCATAAGTGATAATTTTTCAGTATTTTTTTTGAAATGAGAAGGGGCCAAGCATTATCATTCTCCTGCCCTATCCGTAATTTATTTGAAGTCAGCGTAACAGGGGTATTTTTCTTCCATACTTCTCTATTAGCAGTTATTGGATTGTGGAGGTCAGATAGGCAGTCGCTTCATGTAAAATACTGGTATTCAGCTGCATCCGGTTAGACTGGAAGCCGATCCCAACATTGTTGGGAAAAGGCTAGGTAGATGATGATGACTTCTTTATTAGCCGTCATCTCTCCCTTTCTAGCCATATCATCTCCTTTCTTTCCTTATCCTTTCTAGTCACATAACTCAATACTCAATTATTTATTGCACCACACCACCACTCCACAGCCGCAAGCATAGGTATATGGTATTGAATTAATTTGTTTCCTATTCAGACGGAGAATAAAAGCACACACAGTTATAGGTTCTGTAGTGTATCTATTTTATAGATATGTAAACACTATCTCATGCACGTCAGCAGTGAGGTCGCTGTCACTAATGTCAGCTGTCAGTTCACCACAAATGGCGGGAATCGGTTGAAAAGGGAAACGTAGCGTGCCTACACGAGATGCTGGGGTGGTAATGAGCCAGTGTCAGTAGTGATATAATCAGTTAAATACGGGATAAACTAAGATAACGTATGCCACTTAGATTAAGCGACAAAAATAAGTTATGGCTAAGTTAAAAAAAATTGTGGTCATTTCTGCTAACAAAATAAAAGTCATCAATAAGGTATTTTTTATGTTTAGAAAACGATAAGTACCTATCTAATAAGGTTTTTTTACTATTAGTAGTTGTCTATGATGGATGGTCATTATTCGATATAATACCAAGCAATTGATGAATATTTTAAATCATAGAAATGACGAGGTTCTCTATTTATGAGAAAAAAAAAACAAATTCATAGGTGGGGGACCCAATATTAATAATAATCAATATTATCTACTTTTTGATAGGTCAAGGAAATCCAGTCAATAAGAAAAAGTATTCATATATTTGTATTTCATCGATCGACCTGTCTCACGAAATAATATGTTAGTTAGTGTCAGCAAACTTGTTTTATATTTGAATTTCAGCCGTTAGACCAATCGACAATCTGTGGGGTAATTATGTAACAAACACAAAATGACAATTGATCGAAATTCCTTTCAATTTGACAATTCGACAACATTCATTGCGTGATTTGGGTTGTCGAACAGACGAATATTTCAAACATAACTAGCAATGGATTAGGAATATTCTTCAAAAACCTTCGTATTGTGAAAGAAAGTATTTTTCAATGCAATGGAATTGGGGTGCAGCACCCTATTTGGATTAAACACTTTCAATCATAATTTGAATGATTTAGAACGATTTTGCTAATTCATTACTTCATATATTCGAAAAATCTGTCTGCTCAGCAACTTATATAACGCAATGAATGTTATTGAACTGTCAAAATGAAAGCTATTGCTACTGTAAGTGTGTTACACAATTTTACACTGCTGGTAAGGTTAGTGTGTGATTTGTGGGTTGACGAAAGGCAGCAGTTTCTTTTTCTTATATTATACCTAGACCATGTGATACCTACGATCTCCAATAATTATAACTTTGCGAGCAATCGCTGCAAGACCAAAAGCATGTGCCTTTCATCAAAATCCGTTCAGCCGTTTTAGGGTGAAAGCTTAACAAACAAACAAACTCACTTTCGCATTTATAATACTAGCTCCCGCTCGCGGCTTCGCCCGCGTGGTACCTACCTACGTCGATAAAAAATAGCCTATGTCCTTTAAAATTTGGCAAGGAGATAGATGGCATCACGGGGAAGGCCCGAGGATGCCATCTATCTCCTTGCCAAATTTTATCGAAATCCGTTCAGTGGTTTAGTCGTGAAAAAGTAACATACAGGCAGACAGGCAGACAGACAGTTACTTTCGAATTTATAATATTAGTATGGATTAGTTAGGATTCTTCTGATAGTTCGTTAATCCTGTGTCTTCAGAAAATATTCTCTTCTTCTTAGAGTGTCGATGGCAATCTAAATAGACTCGGCCCAGAATTCGGCCACGTGTTTGGCGCAATTACTAGCGTCCCTCAGCTCCTGTACCGTGCTGCTGACAGGACACGCAGGACACGACATTAAGTGTCCCGTCGTTTGTGGAACAGCACCACATTTACACTCCAAGGCGGAGTCGTCTATGAATCTCCACCTGAACAAATCCTCATTTTTTTTTCCAGAAAATATTTTTCATTACCGATAGCATATAGGCTAAATATTAGATAATATAGACCAAATTAAAAACCAAGACAGCGCTGTCAACAGTGACGCGAGGCCAGTTTCGTAAACATGTGTGCACTTAGTGAGGTGTAGTTGATTGTAAATGTGTGCGTGTGAGCGTATATGCACAGAGCAGACGTGTAGTTTTGACATGCTTCACTGTATTGTGCTTATAGGTAAGGTAGGTACGATATCTGACTGTCGAGAATTCGAGACTATAATGTCGACAACAGCTTGCCTCAAGTTATACATAATTAAGTAAGTATAACAGGTAGTCAGAGAAGTGTTAACGTAGTAGGTACAAGTGGCACTGAAATTCCAAAGAGGAAAAAACAAAATTGGGGAAATTCTTACTCTGTACTTGTAATTAAATATATAGTTGTTAATTCTTAATATTTAAAACTTTTATTACAACACGAGCATGCGCAAGACCACGCGATCGCCTATCAACAGAGTTCGTTTTATCGTCCCAGCGGCCATTAATAAAATAAATAAAAAATGTTGTAGTGCACACATCACGCATCCACGACCGGCGACCTTGACTCACCAACTGCGTAGTTCGCGTTTACTGTTACCACGCGTTCGGATTTCGACGGAAAAGTTCGGCTTACGTGACCAACGCGAATTTTGTTGGTTTTCTAGAATGTTCATGCGAAAATTGCAAATAGCATCAGAATCGTCGTATTTTTTTATATCTCGCCTTTATCATGGTCATAACGTTTTACCTATCATATTACCTACAAATTATTTTAATCACGTAAAATAATAAGTTAGACTTTAATTGCGGACCACATCTGCGGAGTATCGCTAGCATATTTACTTACTTAGAGCCTAATAACTGCAACGAATTCGAAATCAGTTATTACTATAGGTAGGTACACCTTCGTCCCTTAAACCCTTCGGGGAATATGGGCGTAATGTTATGTTATGTAATTAGAAGTTCTTCCCTACCATGCCTGTTTTTGCCGCCTAGTTGCATTTTGGTTTGAAATGTCTGAGCAGGTAGGTACTACATGGTTATACATGTGTTGCAGATGTATTGCTTATTTACCTTTTTTACATAACGGAGCTGTTTTGTCTTTCAGCTATTTTACATAACGGCACTGTTTTCTAAAACAGCTAGCGGTAATGTAAAACAGCGGATTCGACAATCCATCTGCGACAGTTATATGAGATATTTCTACCTAGACCCTATGGTTGAGAGACCTCTTATAGTCTACGGGGGTTAGAAAGTAACTACCTTTCATAATATTATGGTCGAACATCCGCCTATTGCTCAATCGAAAACAATTCCATCCATGATTTTGTTAGGTTTTTAAGACTATTCAAACAACATGGTCACCCTACTACTGCCACGTTATTTCACGAGGAATAAAAATAATAATGCCGTGTATTCGTTACACTGCCCCTTATCTAAGATAACGCAAGCAACACCTTCGTCCTAACACAACGACTGATACGGAACAGAACGTTATAATCGAGGGGTCAGGCTACGGCTAGTGCGAGATGACGAAAAGATTGGACTATTTTACATCATTCTAGATTGATACCGGAAAAGACAGTTTTGTTTTTATTTAGTTATTTAAATTTTTCTCTGTCAAAACAAGATTTTTATTAGCTAGCTAGGATATCTTATATGCTTAGCAGTTAGATAGCTACAATTCTACATACTTCTACATAATACAATGTGTATCTGAATTAATGCACATTATGAAAGTGGTTTGTTCATCAGAATCGTTAACTGAATTTCTGTAATTTTTTATCGCAAAAATAATTGGATTTCTGTCATTTTTTATCGAAAAAATAATGAAAACTACGTAAATTACGGTCACACTTCCGTGTACTCAACTAAACTAACCAAATTGGACGAAGTACACAACAACTAGGCGAATTTGTTCCTACGTGTGTTACATTTCATGTTACGTTTCACCAATCTAATACGACAGGCGTTCGGTATCTATAACGAAAGGCCATGGAAATTGAAAAACTCATACTCATTCTATGGAAATTGGCGACACGGTTGGCGCAGTGGCTGAGCGATGGACGGCTGCGCAACGTGTCGCGGGTTCGATCCCCGCACGGAACAAATATTTGTATGATCTGCAAGTAGTTGTTCCGGGTCTGGGTGTTAGTGTATGTGAGTTTCTATGTTTGTAAACGCACCCACGATACAGGAAGAAATTCCTAGTGTGGGGCAACGTTTAAAAAAAAAAAAAATTAAAAAAAAAATAATAAAAAAAAAATCTTTGTGCTTTTTAATAAAGCAAAAAGGTAACCGACGGAATGTGGCCACAGCAGACATAAAGGGATCTATTCATTAACGATGATTAAAGTTAAGTGACGTTCAAACGTCAAAAATGTATGGTTAAACAATCGCTAATCATTCTGGAATAGCGCGGTCTAAAGGTTAACTTTAAGCAACGTTTATAAATAAACCCCTAAGCAGTTAACAACTGTATTATACAACATTATTTATTCTTTATGCAAAAACCGAAAAGGGGTTATTCTACTCATCATTTTGAACAACTTTTTCTATGGGACCAACATTGAAATCGCGAAAAAAATATCAGCTGTTCCGATAAAATGTATGGAACAGGACAACATTTTTTTTTTCCCTTCCCTTTTCGGGTTTAGCATAAACAAAAACTAATGTTCCAAACTACCTAGGAGAATAAACATTTTATTACACAGTTATAAACCTTAATTCAATTAAACAATCTAACACCACACTAACACAAATATACATATATATACGTATATATTATGTACAAATTCCTATATAAAAAAAACTTAAAAGAAAAAAAAAAAGAACAACTCATTACGCATCAAAATAACAATGCTGAAGTCTTATTATTTGAACTTCAATTCTAGATAGAATGTGCTAGACTACTAGCGGTTTGATCGAAGAACTTGAGAGAAGAAGAAGAACGAGATTTGGAATCCAAGTCTTGGTCCCTCCATCTTGACGCTATAACTAAGAGCTCCCTTGGCTACTAAGTACCTACTGAAAACTACTTACCCTGTGACTTCAACATCAACACTGCGTCCAGTCATTGATATCGGCAAGCCTACGTGACCGCCGTGCCGTCAGCTGCCTCTATTGTTGACGAGATATAAATAAATTGAATGTTGAGCTGACGACAGAAAGATGTGCTTGCTTAGTGAATAGTGTTGGAGGTAATTGATCTTTTTGAAGATGGATCAAATGAATGCATAGTAAACTTTTACAATGGGACCTACCAAGGAATCGCGAAAAAAAATATAGGGAATATTTCATAGGAATTTCTTGCGCAGTTTCAAGTTGGGTCCCATTGATATTAGTTAAAAGTTCATCGCTATGATCGCTAAGAACTATTTTAATTATATTTTAGATACACTTTTTTTTTTGTGGGTGGGAAATCATCAAATATCTTGTCCGCTCTGGGCGGAGCGGAAGGGCGTGTCAGACTTTTACTGACTAAAACCCACGCGTGTTCCTTCAGTTGCCTGTTGCCAAGGTCCCGGTATCCCTTTCGGATTTTCCCGCAACCCTGGCAAGATTTAAGCTACCCTGACTTTCGCCTTAGATTAAAACCGCCGATGGTGTCATGTTAAACGGCATTCCAAGACCCAATTACACAATTTAGATTCACTGTATAGGTAATTTTATCTAAACAATACAAATTCTGAATTCAAACAGCAAACGCCATTTTGGAAGGCGGGGGCTAAAGGGCGGTGGACCAAGGTAAGCGCAGCCGCAGCTCCACCTAACACGAATATGTAGTCGGAGCACATTTTGAAAGGACAGCTAGGTGTGCCTTTTCAGATTGCACCATAATCGTAACGATGTTATGATATGGAAATATATAATGTCAACTTTCCATATTTGAAATGTTTGTTTGTCTAGGTACAGTATACAACTAATTCTTTGTTTAGTTGTCCTTGCCGTAAGAGCCAAATCAAATGACGATGAATGATGGTTCATCAGGATTTGGTCGTGTAAAATAATATCACGCCTGTATTCTCCAAAGGATTAGGAAGCAGAGGTGCTCCTATAGTACCGTACCTATACCCACATTCCACCAGTTATGTTTAAGTCCCATGTAACAGCGGGCGAACCTATTGTCATCAATCGGGCACTAATCCTGGACTCCGGGCTGCAACTGAGAAATTCCTGACAGAAAACCCAATAACCTTAGTTAAAGTATATATTACAAAATTATATCTCTATGCCAATAACACTTGGGGATCGAACCTAGGGCCTCTTGCTCAGCAGTAGCGCTTGCGAACACTAGATCAAGAAGGTCATAGAGTTGTGGGATATTTTTATATAATTGACTACATAACTGAACTACTTATAATATGGCCTGCACAATCAAAGTCTGCTACAGACTTGAGAGTGTACACACGGCTACAAATCAAGCTATATATTTCCAGTATAAGCTGACCTCGCATTGTACGGAAATCCTATACAAGAGCGATCCTATGCAAGATCAGCTTATACTGGAATTGTATAGCTTGGTGTGTAGCCGTGTGTACAATTAATTTTACATTTCGAGATAGCCAATTTATGTTATACTTAGTTTCACCAATCTGTACCCGGCATAAAAACCTTGGGATGGCTTATTAATACAACGATTACGCAAAAAGAGTTTTTCAGATCATTAAGTACTAATTTGTTACCTAGTACTATAAACCGTGGCGACCTACTGGGCTCATACAATATTGAGAAAAAAACCTTTGCATTACCTAATAGATCAACAACAACAAAAGAGTACACAGCAGTTGTCACGTAGTCTCGACTGGCGAGTATTCGTGTAACCGACTCACCTACATAGCTACATACTCGTACCTACCAGAGGTGAGTAACCGAAAGATACGCACTAATGTTGGCAACAGCGAGTGATGCTACTTGGAACGTCGGCGATGAAGTTTTTTGAATGAAGTAGCTTCCCGCCATTACTTTTCTCAAGCCGGAAACGCTTTTGATTTTTTTATTTATTTATGAACTAGCACTTTGACCGCGGCTTCGCCCGCGTGGATGTCGGTTATTATATACTAAAACCTTCCTCCTAAATCACTCTACCCATTGGTGAAAACAGCATGAAAATCAGTGCAGTAGTTTTTGAGTTTATCGCGAACAGGACGACAGGCGGAGGACTTTGTTTTATAATACGTAATAAAGAAGGATATTATAAATACGAAAGTGAGTTTGTTTGTTACGCTTTCATGCTAAAACGGCTGAACGGATTTGGATGAAATTTGGCACATGGGTAGACCTGACATGACCTGGGGCTGGAATACTTTTTATTCCGATATTCCCACGGGAGAGTGAAACCGCGGTGCGCAGCTAGTCCATACTAATATTATAAATTCTAAAATAACTGTGTCTATCTGTCTGTAAGCTAGTAACACCTGTATTTTCTGCAAATAAATTATTCATATTCTTTAATCTAGGCTCTCGTCAACACGAGTGAATAGTCTGAACGCGAGAAATAACTACTAACATTTTCTATACCTACTAAATATATAACAGTCCCCGCCCTTGGGATTCCATTTAATCGCTACATATCAACAACAACAACAATAAATATAATAAATCACTATTGTTTATCCCACAATCAATCTTGGCAGAATGAATTTCTTACATAACACCATTTGAATATAATTACGACATTAGGTAGATATATTAGAATTGCAAGATAACAAATAAATATTTTTTCACACCACCTGCTCGACAATGTCAAATTATATATCATGCAAACCTAACCTAAAGTAAGTCATTTAAGACCTGAGGTCTAGCAGGGTAATAATATTGTACTGAATTTCATTATGACCCGCTGGTCATTAATGTGATTTGAATTTGGAACATAAAGTAGAACATTTACGGTAAGTACAATACATTCCATGCATTCACCATTAAGATCTGCACTAATAATTAATTGTTCGAAAATCGAACTGGCCACCACGAGTAGAGTACAAAAAAAAGAAAAATAGAACACAAATTATAAAGAGGCGCGAATACTGAAAATTGAATTGCTTTGTTATACAACAAATTACTTAACTACAATACATACTTTTCACAAAAATTTCGAGTGACGATAGTGATTTGACTCCGGAGTACATTAAATCCGAAGCCATTTGCGTTGCCAATAATCTACTCCCAGAAAAGTTCAAGGAATCGTACATTAAAGCCTACGACCATTTTTTCAAATGGAAAACTACAAAGGGCGTCAAGTCTGTATCTGAATCAGTGCTTTTAGTCTACTTCCAGCATTTATTATGTACAAAGAAATCAAGTAGCCTATGGTACATCTGTTCGATGCTCAGGTCAACAATAAGCATCAAAAATAATATACAAATTAATACATACACCAAATTACTGGCATTTTTAAAAAGGAAATTGGATGGACATCGTCCTATCGTCGTAATAAATACTTGGATTCTAGTACTAATGCTTTTTATTGTCTCGTAGATGGTGTGAAAAGTAGAGTATTCTCCTCGGGGATAAAGGTGCCTTCGTCTTGGGCGAACTTGAATCCCACGCTGCACTCAGGATTCTTGTTCTTGAACTCTAAACTCCCTCGCTCCGCTCGGGAGTTAACGCTAGAATCCTTCGTTTTGCTCGGGATTCAATACGGCGCCCGCTACATAAGACACTACTTTATCCCCTTAGTGCATAATCTACTATTATACGCGTGGTCAAAGAATCCGGGTCGGTACGAAAAACTAAAATTACTCTTAAAATAATAGAGCTAAGTAGCTTCATGAATGAAACTTTAAGTTGTAGACAATTTACAAGTTAATAAAACAACACCAAATTCATAGTTTAATTTTTCTTCCACGTATCTTGCACATACCTAGTTAGCGTACCTATCAGCTTTAGGTTACTAGGTACCTCCGTGCGACTCTCTGAAGAGATTCCGTCGATAACAGTGATGCTATTCTGTATGAATTTCATCGTGAAGACTTAAGTGAAGTGAGCTTGAAGTGAACTGTCACTGCCTTAGCATCAGTAGGTATCGATGACAATGACAGCTCACTCCACGCTCACTTCACCTAAGTTTTCACGGTGAGATGGTTACAGAATAGCAATGCAGATCCACCGGTGAAAAGCAATTTTCCTCAAAACAAGCTAAATAAAACGTTCCCCTGACCGTCAGTAGACTCTTCGCCGCCCTATGTGCATACAGCATAAATCTGGCTTCGTCAGAGTCAGTCTCTTGTCTTCTTCTTCTTCGTCTCCCCATTGTGCGTTTTCGCGGGCGTAACGTAATCTTGCTACCCGATGCCCCCTTTCAAGTTTTGGACCATTTGCGGGTCTATGTGGGAAATTAGCTGCAAGGAGCCGCCGCCTTACAGACTACAGTCCGCTCGCTAATGTCGCTCTACGGGTCTCTCGAAGTTGATTTCTTACATCAACTGCCGTAAGCTGCCGATTTTGGAGCATGTTCGTAACAATAAATCGATCCTCTCGAGCCGTAGTACATCTGGTATGTCGGTTCCTGGTCTTCTTATGTTCTGCCCAGTTTCTCGGAAACGTTGGACAACTAGCTGCACTACAGTACTTGACACGCCTATTGTTCTTGCTGTACTTCACTGACTTCTGCCTTCTTCTAACATAGTGACGATACCCGTACATTCTTCTAGTGTTAGGGACATCGTAATTCAACAATGATGGTGAAAGACGATAATGACCGCCTTTTATCATTTTGGGTCAAAAGACTGAAAACGAAAGTGAAAAACAAGCAAAAGTAAAACAACCGGGGAAAAGTGCGTGTCGGACAACGCACAATGAAGGGTTCCGTAGTTGAAATGAATTTATGCCAAGAATAAACTTAATATTGTAGTTGGAAAACATGTTCTCCCATACGAAATGTATGGGAAAAAATGTTTTTGCAAATGTAAGTTGGTAGAATTAGATGTGATACGAGTAGTTTTCCAACTATGTTGGGGTCGACTTCCAGTCTAACCGGATGCAGCTGAAAACTAGTATTTTACATGGAGCGATTGCCTATCAGACCTCCACAACCCAGTAACTTGGTAATACAATACCCTATGGTAAGACTGGTTGTCAGACTTTCGGACTTCTGACGACCGGTAACCACTGTCAAAGATCCACGAATGAGACCCGGGACCAACGGCATAACGTGCTTTCCGAGGCACGGTGGAGTCTCGATATGTAAAGATGGTCAAAGTCAAAGTCAGAGTCAAATAATTTATTTCAAATAGGCACATTAAAGGCACTTTTGAACTTCAGAAACAAAGAAATAGAACTGATTCTAGTTGCCTCTTCCAAAAGGTAGTCTTCGTATGGAGAAGAATAGGCAAGCAACTCCACGTTATTCTACAGTGGAGCCAACATTTATGTTTCTAAACTATATTTTTTTTTTTAGATGCCTCTTCGTAATAAGAAATTGTCAAACCCTCCAGGACCTCCAAATGGCCCCAAATTCTTTCTAAAGAGGCGGCACGTTTTTTTTTTCCGGGGTGGTAAATCCTCATGCATGTCCTCCGCCCTGGGGCGGGCGGAGGGGTCTGTCAGACTCTTACTGACTAAAAACCACCCCGGTGTTCCGACTCACACCTACGCCGGGGGTCGCGGAACGTAAAAATCTTCCGCAACCCCCGACTGGTCCCCCCGCCACTGCGGGCCTCCTCGGGTCAGGGGGGGGGAGTGAGGTGTTTGACTCCCCACGTGACGTTTAAGAGGGGCGCGCGTGGAACACTACGCGCCGCCCCCTCGGGTCCTGATGTGTGGGGGGCGACGGACGTCCCCGAGTCCGTCACCCCTGGACCCATTTAGGGGGGCTGGAAGAGGGCGTTATCCGCCCTCCGCCGACGCCCTGTGCGCCTGCTGCGGGCCGGGTGAGTGGACGAGATCTCCCTCTCCCTTTCCGCAGCCTCCTTCTGTGAGACGACTGTCTCGCAGTAGGAAACCACCGCGTCTCAGGACTCCTCGCTGCCAACCACGGCATTGACTACGGCCGACAGCGATATGTCACTGCCTACTTCTGAGATGAGGGCACGGCGCGGCTCCTCCCAAGCCGCACACTCTGCCAGCGTATGCCGCAACCTAACCTAACCCAACCCAATGGACCCCTGAATCCAAAAATGGTTTTCACACACACAATATTTTTGAACGACCTTTCCCACAACTCCACCGTTGATGGACGAGAAAACAAAACATCCCCACTTTACGTGTAGGGGAGGTACCCCAATCGTTTTATTGTACCACTTTTTCGGCGTGATTAATATGTTATGTACACGGTGTACTCCCTGCAAATTACTGCTTTCTAGTACTAAGAGTGGACCTAAGCTGGACAGACAGACGGACATGGCGAAACTATAAAAGGGTTCGTTGTTTACTGTGGAACCTAAAAAGCAGAGAAACGCCTTCAAAAATATAATAGCAAGCATTTGTCGTCTACGCGTCATTGCTATGAATTTTTTATGTAGGCGCGACGCGTGTTGCTTTGCTATTCTTCTAATAAAAAGTCTGAACCCTATATACAGGTGTCCCCAGAAATATGGATCAAATCGAATAGGGGCGTGGGCAAGGTTATTTTCAATCTTTGTAACCCTGAGAATATTTTTTTCGCTAGTGAAACTTTTCCCCATGAAAATCGCTCAAAAATTGAGTAAAATTTTTGCCAGATCAAAGCTTTCGCAGTAACAAGCTTTATATTATGCTCTTTTCGTATGTTTCCCGTTACTCCATACTTCCAGGAACACCCTTTATAATGTACTCTGTGGTCTGACTGATAGACTGGACTTTTATTTCCGTTTTGATTTTTATTTTATTTTTTCGTTTTCAGTTAGTTTTAACGATGGTCTGGCAATTTGAGTATTTTATGCGCCCTACCCAAAAATGTCCTTTCTTTGGTATTGTTCGTCGAGTCGTTGAGCTCCTTAAGTTCTGAGTTGAGCTCCACTATTACTGACAAATGCTTGCACTGACTGGACAGGTCCACTCAAATCTGTGTGGTTCTTTCCTCAAAATACCATTTTAGACGCTTATCTACATAGTCCTCATATGGCCTGACCAAGATTATGTCTGGACATTAAAAGAGACTGCGGCCTCTGAGTTTGTTTCGGCCTTTCATCTCAGAGTAGTCAGATAGGAAACGCCGACCTCATCTAGCTTATTTTTAATATTTTGTTATATGACATATTAAAGTGTTTCCAATATCCTATTTACAGAATAAACAATTTCATTTCATTTCATTTCATTAGCTCACTTTTCTGATAAAAAGAAAGGAACCATAATAGAAGAACTATACAGTAATTTAAGGAATGGTCAAAAAGAAAAACACGAGTAAGATTGAAACAGTTTTACTGTGTGGTCATCTATTTGGAAGTTACAATAATAAGGTTTAATAAACATTGCGCCTACATAGAAAAAGTAACACGTATTCCGTTAACGGGTTCTCCAGGAACCAAAAACCACAGGCCTTTTTGATGATAGTCTTTTACAGTGCAATAAACGCTTCACGGGTCAAGTTATAATGAACGCACTGAACTTAGCATTGCTAAATTGTGCGGGTTTTTTTAAGCGGTTAATTTCAAAATTACTGGCCAATTAACTCCCGGAAAACACTTTTGCACCAAACATTTTCATCCACTGCTTATAAAAAAATAAATAAAATCAAATACACGATTTTTGTAAACATAAAAATGTTCTATGTGCAGTCTTTTCATTTTTCCTCTCTTAAATATAATTAAAGTACCGATCGAGATATGTAAATGGCATTAGGTGGTCATTAGTATCATTAGTGATTAAAAAATAAGCGTGTTTTTACGTTACGTGTTACAAGTACGCTCGACAGAGTTCTACAAAAACGTTATTTCTACTTGAAGCGTATTATATTCAGACAAGCGATGCTATGCTGCCAATTTATAATTTATTTTTTCAGTATTTTGTAACGTGCTGTTATCATTTCTATTTAACCACTAATGATATTAATTAAGAGGAAATAGGGTCGGTCCCCTCCCTATACAAATGCTCTCGCCGGTTTTCTCTCTGGTTTATGACGTTAGAGCAATGATTTTTTTCAGTAAGATAAATATCAACTAGGTCTATGCCCCTATGTTTTCCGTTTTGATGATACATTATCTGTAGAAGCACTAGAACCATCAGAAAAAGCTCAAAATTGCCTTTTTTGACCGCTGTCATCAGAGGCCTATTGTACAAATTGGACAACTATTAATGAAAAAATAAAAACATAGGGGCACAGTAAATATCCTTCTTATTCAATTTATAAAATATATTTCAAATTGGTCCAATATTGGAGGAAGAAATAGACGAGAGACGTACCTCGAATTATGATTTTTTGTATGGAGAAAAGACCGACCCTTTCCTCTTAACAGTTTTAAAATAAATTATATTTTACGATATTTCGGGTACAGTCCGCACAATAAGACACAAGTTTTCTTTGTGCGTGTGTCACAAATGGTATTATAAACACTTTATATACAAACCAAATGTAACAATGATCGACACCGTTTACAGTTTGATTAAAACTTAATGGCGGTTCGGAACATGAGGCGAGTCGCTGCGCAGTAACAATTTCATGTGTCAGCGGGGGTGAGGGGTGGGGTACTGCGCAGCTAAAAACTAACTTCCGAGCCGCTATAAAAACTGGCGGCCCGTGACATTTCTAACCATGGCCTGTGACATGACAGCTAGAAGAGAGGTCGACGCGTTAAGAACCGAGTCATCGGGCCATAAATCGTTGTTATTAGTCTGTCTCGCTTTCACTTATATAGAGCAGGTAGAAAACTATCGATAAGAAGCTCGGCGTTGCACATTCTTATTTCTACTGACATTCATATTCATGGTCTGACGACTCAGTTCTTAACGCGTGTAATATAGGGTCCACTCAGTAGCGCCAAATTCGGTCACTAATATTATTCGTAAGGACGTCTCCAGTCACTGCCAGTGCTCTGTAGTGTGTCTCACGTAGAATGACCGCCACAAAAACGGGTTTTTTTGGTGGAAGAATAGACAAAATGACAGTTTGCGATTGTTTATCTGTTCCTCCGTCGACAAAACCGTTTCTACGGTGGTCATACTACGCGTGCAGACACTTATGCAACGCATAACTGAACTAGCATCTTATTAAGTGGAATGTAACACATTTAATTAAAATAAATAAAACTATAAATATAACGTTAAAACGAGATCAGTTAAGGCTAAGTTTTTTTAAATAATCACAAGGATATAAATTAGTCTTGTAAGTTAAAATTGATATGCTTATATTAGCTACACTTAATAATCTCATTAATTCATAAAATAATCTCATAAAAGCCTCCTGTAAGTATCATTTTAGTTATTTTGTGTATTTATTTATAAGTAACACATTTAATATTTGATCATCTATGAAAAATTTTATCACAAATTCTCAACTCGAATTTACAAATAAATACACAAACTAAAAATTTATTTAGATATCATCCTAAACCACTGCACGTAAGTACACAAAAAAAAAAAACAAATTGTTCCTAAATTTTAAAAGTTAAAACCTAATAGATATGCTTCGAGTTCCCATAGCTTGCGCAGGCGTCTTTAAAGTTAGTGACGTTAAAACTAACAAAATAATCGTCGTGTATAAACCTGACTATATTTTCTATAGAGCAGAGATATGTATTGTAAATCTTCACATCGTCTATCGGGTCTACAACTTTCATGACCACATTTTGCCGAGTTTTACAAAAACTCAATTTATTGGTGACATCTTCACCGTTATAGACAACGCGGAAGTAAAAATCTTGTGCGATCGCTTTTCGTTTCGTGAATTTGAATTCGTCGCGTAAATCCTTCTTTCTATAAACTTCGAAGATCATTCGCGATGCGTATTGTATGTTGTAATGTTGGTAGTTGTTGAGTCCTAGGGCTAAGATCAACGCTTGCAGCGTCTTGTCGTGGCCCGAGTACACGACAAACTTCGGCTTATTTTCGGAGATCATTCGTATCATATTTTGGACTATATTATGTATTAATCCATACGCTACTAGCAGCCCTCTTCGCCTGTTGTGTACGTTCTTGATTTCCTGTCGATAACTCCACTCTAAATACGCAAATAAAGGCATTACATGTTCTTTTTTTATACAGAAGTCTTCAGAGCTCTCTGGAGTCGGTTCTTTGTAGTCTTCGTCAAAGTCCGTGTCCATTCGGGCGTCGTTCGGGAAATTGAAATCGGCGTCGAGATTCTTTTTCACGATAACCACGTCTTCGTAACCGTCTACATTGTCGAGGTACCTTTGTTGGTAGTAAAGTAACTTTTCTCTCTCCATTTGAGCGTCAAAATCTAAAGGAACTTTTTGTTTACTATCGTAATATTTCCCGATAATATCTCTGGCCTTTCTTCCAATTTCATTATTGAAGTCCATTTGGTTGTTGATGTAGTCTAACTCCATGTTTAAGGTGTCAATGTCTACATCGAGAATTTTACGAGAAGGAATAGTATTAGTGCGAAATTTTCGGTGTTTTTTGTCTAAGGACAATATGGTCTTACTTGGCGTTTTCGGTTTTTCTGAGCAGGGCAGAGGGGCGTCATGGCACATATAGGCGAGGAGCGCGTCTCTCACGACGTCTGCGTCGGGGTGCTCTTGAGATTCGAATAGTACTTTGGATAGCTTACTGACTAGCTCCTTGATCGCTGGATGAGATTCGAGACGGTTCTTCGCTTGCGAGTTTATTTTTCTGTAACGTGAATAATGTTATGTTAGTTAATCCTTACATATTATAAAACTAAGTCCACCGCCGCGTCTGTCTGTCGTCCTGTTCGCGATAAACTCAAAAACTACTGCACCGATTTTCATGCTGTTTTCACTAATGAAACATCACGTACCTAAGGATCGTGTCAGTGTATCGGAAGAAAAAAATCTGGATAAGATAAAATAGTTTTTCATACAATTAAAATCAAAATCTTAAGTTATTCAAAAAACTAGGCTGTGAATCATCACTTTTTGAACGTCAGAATTACATAATTCCCCGCTCGTCCGCACCAACTCCCCAGTATTGTAATTAATCTGCCACACACCCACACTAAAGCTAGTGATACCCACTTGTTAAGCGCATGGTGTGCAGCGCAGGCGCAGTCTCGGAAGCAGAAGGCGACGGAGTGCGCCTCGCGCGCCGCCTGCGCACGCGCACCCGCCGCGCCGCGCGCCGCGCCCCACCACAGCGCCAGCAGCGACTGGTACGTGCGCCGGTAGCGCGTGCTGTACGAGACGAGCTCGCCTGGGGACCAGATGTAATATAAATGTGTGTATGTCACTAAATATGATATTCGACATTTCACTTTTATAAAATGCACCTAACTTACCCGTATCTTTTTTCCCTTGCGGCTCCACAGCTTCCAGGTTCAATTTTTCCCCATATGCTTCTCTTAAAATGTTACCTGAAAGGAGACATTGATATAATTTTTTCAGCTGATCGCCAGTTGCTACATTAGCCACATGTGTAAGTGCATGTACAGTACAGCTTATTAAAAAAAAATGCGATTCGGTAATCTTCGTGTTTCCGAAGAAATCACGCCACAGAGTAATTAACCACAGAGGTAACACATCCAAGTTTTACCCTACCGTGCTTTATAGTAGTGACTCTAGCATTGAGCATTTGAATGAAGTTTTCTTTCTGTTGGGTTACCTACTCCGGACTCAGATCGTCACTTGTCATCCAAAAGTTTTGAAAAGTTTTTTGGAATTGTATAGAGTTGTTAATTTATAATGTT
Source organism: Lithophane ornitopus (assembly GCA_948473465.1). Classification (NCBI taxonomy): domain Eukaryota; kingdom Metazoa; phylum Arthropoda; class Insecta; order Lepidoptera; family Noctuidae; genus Lithophane; species Lithophane ornitopus. Next base: position 12,530,340 of record OX419632.1, on the reverse strand, counting down.
GAATAGGCAACTACTTCCATGGTTGTAACAGCTTTATATTAGATCTCATCATCGTGCGTTCGTATTTCCGAAGAAGATAGACGATGATTCCCGAAGCGCATGCTTTTCTTTAGAAAGCTGGTTTAGCTGGCACTAAAGTAAAAACAAAAAAAATCGGCTATTGGGAATCTGTCACTATAACCTGTGTGAGTTTCTGTAGCTCGATGTGTCATATTTATGGTAAGTGTATGATGGCTTACCTACGGTGACCATTTGCAGCAGTCCTCTTGGTGTGAGCTGACCGAGCGCGCAGCGAGTACCGGCTGCGCGCGTCGGGAGTGAGGGGAAATTGTGGAATGGACCCGCCACTGAGACCCACCACGCTCGCCCTGTGGAACTCCCGTTGGCAACGAACTCTTCATAGCTATATGAGATCACCTATGGTATGATGACTTTTTCTTGTCAAAAAAAATATGATACAGGTCAACGAAAATCAAGAAATAGTACAGCTATTTTGTTATCCTAATCGTCAAAGAAACAGACTGATAATAACTCAGTGTACACTGGTTTACATAGATAACCGAATCTAATGCCTGATAACAAACTCTAGGTAAAGTAAATTACATAACCACTTTTATTTACATTAGGTATATTTTTCACATCACAGAGAAACTCGAACAAGTAGGAATATTATTAAAACAAACATTTATTATTAATCTTATTGACTTTTGTATTTTGATAAATTAATTGACCGAATTTCAGATACACGTGTATCAACTGTGTTGATAACACGCTCTTACATATTATATTTTTTTGGGAAAACGTGACTATCTACGTGCGTGACTATACATCTTCAAAGCTGATAAAAAGATGTTAAATAAAATATCTGAGAGCAAACTAACGGTAGGAAAGTATATATGCTAGGCAGATGCCAACCTATTAATTTCAGTCTTCCATAACATATGCATAATCAGCCTATAATGTTCCCACTGCTGGGACACAGGCCTCCTCTCTGTGAGAGGGAGCGGGCCGTAATCCACCACGCGGGCCCAGTGCGGGTTGGTAGATGTCACATGTCTTCGATTTTTTGCATTTAGGACATGCCGGTTTCCTCACGATTGTTTCCTTCACCGTTTTGAGAGCAGTATGAAATAATTAACACAAAGTAAAGCGCCTGTCTGGGTTCGACCTACGAGCTACAACTCATAAGTCGCAACCGTTACCACTGCCAACACTATTCTCCATAAATCATAAGTGATAATTTTTCAGTATTTTTTTTGAAATGAGAAGGGGCCAAGCATTATCATTCTCCTGCCCTATCCGTAATTTATTTGAAGTCAGCGTAACAGGGGTATTTTTCTTCCATACTTCTCTATTAGCAGTTATTGGATTGTGGAGGTCAGATAGGCAGTCGCTTCATGTAAAATACTGGTATTCAGCTGCATCCGGTTAGACTGGAAGCCGATCCCAACATTGTTGGGAAAAGGCTAGGTAGATGATGATGACTTCTTTATTAGCCGTCATCTCTCCCTTTCTAGCCATATCATCTCCTTTCTTTCCTTATCCTTTCTAGTCACATAACTCAATACTCAATTATTTATTGCACCACACCACCACTCCACAGCCGCAAGCATAGGTATATGGTATTGAATTAATTTGTTTCCTATTCAGACGGAGAATAAAAGCACACACAGTTATAGGTTCTGTAGTGTATCTATTTTATAGATATGTAAACACTATCTCATGCACGTCAGCAGTGAGGTCGCTGTCACTAATGTCAGCTGTCAGTTCACCACAAATGGCGGGAATCGGTTGAAAAGGGAAACGTAGCGTGCCTACACGAGATGCTGGGGTGGTAATGAGCCAGTGTCAGTAGTGATATAATCAGTTAAATACGGGATAAACTAAGATAACGTATGCCACTTAGATTAAGCGACAAAAATAAGTTATGGCTAAGTTAAAAAAAATTGTGGTCATTTCTGCTAACAAAATAAAAGTCATCAATAAGGTATTTTTTATGTTTAGAAAACGATAAGTACCTATCTAATAAGGTTTTTTTACTATTAGTAGTTGTCTATGATGGATGGTCATTATTCGATATAATACCAAGCAATTGATGAATATTTTAAATCATAGAAATGACGAGGTTCTCTATTTATGAGAAAAAAAAAACAAATTCATAGGTGGGGGACCCAATATTAATAATAATCAATATTATCTACTTTTTGATAGGTCAAGGAAATCCAGTCAATAAGAAAAAGTATTCATATATTTGTATTTCATCGATCGACCTGTCTCACGAAATAATATGTTAGTTAGTGTCAGCAAACTTGTTTTATATTTGAATTTCAGCCGTTAGACCAATCGACAATCTGTGGGGTAATTATGTAACAAACACAAAATGACAATTGATCGAAATTCCTTTCAATTTGACAATTCGACAACATTCATTGCGTGATTTGGGTTGTCGAACAGACGAATATTTCAAACATAACTAGCAATGGATTAGGAATATTCTTCAAAAACCTTCGTATTGTGAAAGAAAGTATTTTTCAATGCAATGGAATTGGGGTGCAGCACCCTATTTGGATTAAACACTTTCAATCATAATTTGAATGATTTAGAACGATTTTGCTAATTCATTACTTCATATATTCGAAAAATCTGTCTGCTCAGCAACTTATATAACGCAATGAATGTTATTGAACTGTCAAAATGAAAGCTATTGCTACTGTAAGTGTGTTACACAATTTTACACTGCTGGTAAGGTTAGTGTGTGATTTGTGGGTTGACGAAAGGCAGCAGTTTCTTTTTCTTATATTATACCTAGACCATGTGATACCTACGATCTCCAATAATTATAACTTTGCGAGCAATCGCTGCAAGACCAAAAGCATGTGCCTTTCATCAAAATCCGTTCAGCCGTTTTAGGGTGAAAGCTTAACAAACAAACAAACTCACTTTCGCATTTATAATACTAGCTCCCGCTCGCGGCTTCGCCCGCGTGGTACCTACCTACGTCGATAAAAAATAGCCTATGTCCTTTAAAATTTGGCAAGGAGATAGATGGCATCACGGGGAAGGCCCGAGGATGCCATCTATCTCCTTGCCAAATTTTATCGAAATCCGTTCAGTGGTTTAGTCGTGAAAAAGTAACATACAGGCAGACAGGCAGACAGACAGTTACTTTCGAATTTATAATATTAGTATGGATTAGTTAGGATTCTTCTGATAGTTCGTTAATCCTGTGTCTTCAGAAAATATTCTCTTCTTCTTAGAGTGTCGATGGCAATCTAAATAGACTCGGCCCAGAATTCGGCCACGTGTTTGGCGCAATTACTAGCGTCCCTCAGCTCCTGTACCGTGCTGCTGACAGGACACGCAGGACACGACATTAAGTGTCCCGTCGTTTGTGGAACAGCACCACATTTACACTCCAAGGCGGAGTCGTCTATGAATCTCCACCTGAACAAATCCTCATTTTTTTTTCCAGAAAATATTTTTCATTACCGATAGCATATAGGCTAAATATTAGATAATATAGACCAAATTAAAAACCAAGACAGCGCTGTCAACAGTGACGCGAGGCCAGTTTCGTAAACATGTGTGCACTTAGTGAGGTGTAGTTGATTGTAAATGTGTGCGTGTGAGCGTATATGCACAGAGCAGACGTGTAGTTTTGACATGCTTCACTGTATTGTGCTTATAGGTAAGGTAGGTACGATATCTGACTGTCGAGAATTCGAGACTATAATGTCGACAACAGCTTGCCTCAAGTTATACATAATTAAGTAAGTATAACAGGTAGTCAGAGAAGTGTTAACGTAGTAGGTACAAGTGGCACTGAAATTCCAAAGAGGAAAAAACAAAATTGGGGAAATTCTTACTCTGTACTTGTAATTAAATATATAGTTGTTAATTCTTAATATTTAAAACTTTTATTACAACACGAGCATGCGCAAGACCACGCGATCGCCTATCAACAGAGTTCGTTTTATCGTCCCAGCGGCCATTAATAAAATAAATAAAAAATGTTGTAGTGCACACATCACGCATCCACGACCGGCGACCTTGACTCACCAACTGCGTAGTTCGCGTTTACTGTTACCACGCGTTCGGATTTCGACGGAAAAGTTCGGCTTACGTGACCAACGCGAATTTTGTTGGTTTTCTAGAATGTTCATGCGAAAATTGCAAATAGCATCAGAATCGTCGTATTTTTTTATATCTCGCCTTTATCATGGTCATAACGTTTTACCTATCATATTACCTACAAATTATTTTAATCACGTAAAATAATAAGTTAGACTTTAATTGCGGACCACATCTGCGGAGTATCGCTAGCATATTTACTTACTTAGAGCCTAATAACTGCAACGAATTCGAAATCAGTTATTACTATAGGTAGGTACACCTTCGTCCCTTAAACCCTTCGGGGAATATGGGCGTAATGTTATGTTATGTAATTAGAAGTTCTTCCCTACCATGCCTGTTTTTGCCGCCTAGTTGCATTTTGGTTTGAAATGTCTGAGCAGGTAGGTACTACATGGTTATACATGTGTTGCAGATGTATTGCTTATTTACCTTTTTTACATAACGGAGCTGTTTTGTCTTTCAGCTATTTTACATAACGGCACTGTTTTCTAAAACAGCTAGCGGTAATGTAAAACAGCGGATTCGACAATCCATCTGCGACAGTTATATGAGATATTTCTACCTAGACCCTATGGTTGAGAGACCTCTTATAGTCTACGGGGGTTAGAAAGTAACTACCTTTCATAATATTATGGTCGAACATCCGCCTATTGCTCAATCGAAAACAATTCCATCCATGATTTTGTTAGGTTTTTAAGACTATTCAAACAACATGGTCACCCTACTACTGCCACGTTATTTCACGAGGAATAAAAATAATAATGCCGTGTATTCGTTACACTGCCCCTTATCTAAGATAACGCAAGCAACACCTTCGTCCTAACACAACGACTGATACGGAACAGAACGTTATAATCGAGGGGTCAGGCTACGGCTAGTGCGAGATGACGAAAAGATTGGACTATTTTACATCATTCTAGATTGATACCGGAAAAGACAGTTTTGTTTTTATTTAGTTATTTAAATTTTTCTCTGTCAAAACAAGATTTTTATTAGCTAGCTAGGATATCTTATATGCTTAGCAGTTAGATAGCTACAATTCTACATACTTCTACATAATACAATGTGTATCTGAATTAATGCACATTATGAAAGTGGTTTGTTCATCAGAATCGTTAACTGAATTTCTGTAATTTTTTATCGCAAAAATAATTGGATTTCTGTCATTTTTTATCGAAAAAATAATGAAAACTACGTAAATTACGGTCACACTTCCGTGTACTCAACTAAACTAACCAAATTGGACGAAGTACACAACAACTAGGCGAATTTGTTCCTACGTGTGTTACATTTCATGTTACGTTTCACCAATCTAATACGACAGGCGTTCGGTATCTATAACGAAAGGCCATGGAAATTGAAAAACTCATACTCATTCTATGGAAATTGGCGACACGGTTGGCGCAGTGGCTGAGCGATGGACGGCTGCGCAACGTGTCGCGGGTTCGATCCCCGCACGGAACAAATATTTGTATGATCTGCAAGTAGTTGTTCCGGGTCTGGGTGTTAGTGTATGTGAGTTTCTATGTTTGTAAACGCACCCACGATACAGGAAGAAATTCCTAGTGTGGGGCAACGTTTAAAAAAAAAAAAAATTAAAAAAAAAATAATAAAAAAAAAATCTTTGTGCTTTTTAATAAAGCAAAAAGGTAACCGACGGAATGTGGCCACAGCAGACATAAAGGGATCTATTCATTAACGATGATTAAAGTTAAGTGACGTTCAAACGTCAAAAATGTATGGTTAAACAATCGCTAATCATTCTGGAATAGCGCGGTCTAAAGGTTAACTTTAAGCAACGTTTATAAATAAACCCCTAAGCAGTTAACAACTGTATTATACAACATTATTTATTCTTTATGCAAAAACCGAAAAGGGGTTATTCTACTCATCATTTTGAACAACTTTTTCTATGGGACCAACATTGAAATCGCGAAAAAAATATCAGCTGTTCCGATAAAATGTATGGAACAGGACAACATTTTTTTTTTCCCTTCCCTTTTCGGGTTTAGCATAAACAAAAACTAATGTTCCAAACTACCTAGGAGAATAAACATTTTATTACACAGTTATAAACCTTAATTCAATTAAACAATCTAACACCACACTAACACAAATATACATATATATACGTATATATTATGTACAAATTCCTATATAAAAAAAACTTAAAAGAAAAAAAAAAAGAACAACTCATTACGCATCAAAATAACAATGCTGAAGTCTTATTATTTGAACTTCAATTCTAGATAGAATGTGCTAGACTACTAGCGGTTTGATCGAAGAACTTGAGAGAAGAAGAAGAACGAGATTTGGAATCCAAGTCTTGGTCCCTCCATCTTGACGCTATAACTAAGAGCTCCCTTGGCTACTAAGTACCTACTGAAAACTACTTACCCTGTGACTTCAACATCAACACTGCGTCCAGTCATTGATATCGGCAAGCCTACGTGACCGCCGTGCCGTCAGCTGCCTCTATTGTTGACGAGATATAAATAAATTGAATGTTGAGCTGACGACAGAAAGATGTGCTTGCTTAGTGAATAGTGTTGGAGGTAATTGATCTTTTTGAAGATGGATCAAATGAATGCATAGTAAACTTTTACAATGGGACCTACCAAGGAATCGCGAAAAAAAATATAGGGAATATTTCATAGGAATTTCTTGCGCAGTTTCAAGTTGGGTCCCATTGATATTAGTTAAAAGTTCATCGCTATGATCGCTAAGAACTATTTTAATTATATTTTAGATACACTTTTTTTTTTGTGGGTGGGAAATCATCAAATATCTTGTCCGCTCTGGGCGGAGCGGAAGGGCGTGTCAGACTTTTACTGACTAAAACCCACGCGTGTTCCTTCAGTTGCCTGTTGCCAAGGTCCCGGTATCCCTTTCGGATTTTCCCGCAACCCTGGCAAGATTTAAGCTACCCTGACTTTCGCCTTAGATTAAAACCGCCGATGGTGTCATGTTAAACGGCATTCCAAGACCCAATTACACAATTTAGATTCACTGTATAGGTAATTTTATCTAAACAATACAAATTCTGAATTCAAACAGCAAACGCCATTTTGGAAGGCGGGGGCTAAAGGGCGGTGGACCAAGGTAAGCGCAGCCGCAGCTCCACCTAACACGAATATGTAGTCGGAGCACATTTTGAAAGGACAGCTAGGTGTGCCTTTTCAGATTGCACCATAATCGTAACGATGTTATGATATGGAAATATATAATGTCAACTTTCCATATTTGAAATGTTTGTTTGTCTAGGTACAGTATACAACTAATTCTTTGTTTAGTTGTCCTTGCCGTAAGAGCCAAATCAAATGACGATGAATGATGGTTCATCAGGATTTGGTCGTGTAAAATAATATCACGCCTGTATTCTCCAAAGGATTAGGAAGCAGAGGTGCTCCTATAGTACCGTACCTATACCCACATTCCACCAGTTATGTTTAAGTCCCATGTAACAGCGGGCGAACCTATTGTCATCAATCGGGCACTAATCCTGGACTCCGGGCTGCAACTGAGAAATTCCTGACAGAAAACCCAATAACCTTAGTTAAAGTATATATTACAAAATTATATCTCTATGCCAATAACACTTGGGGATCGAACCTAGGGCCTCTTGCTCAGCAGTAGCGCTTGCGAACACTAGATCAAGAAGGTCATAGAGTTGTGGGATATTTTTATATAATTGACTACATAACTGAACTACTTATAATATGGCCTGCACAATCAAAGTCTGCTACAGACTTGAGAGTGTACACACGGCTACAAATCAAGCTATATATTTCCAGTATAAGCTGACCTCGCATTGTACGGAAATCCTATACAAGAGCGATCCTATGCAAGATCAGCTTATACTGGAATTGTATAGCTTGGTGTGTAGCCGTGTGTACAATTAATTTTACATTTCGAGATAGCCAATTTATGTTATACTTAGTTTCACCAATCTGTACCCGGCATAAAAACCTTGGGATGGCTTATTAATACAACGATTACGCAAAAAGAGTTTTTCAGATCATTAAGTACTAATTTGTTACCTAGTACTATAAACCGTGGCGACCTACTGGGCTCATACAATATTGAGAAAAAAACCTTTGCATTACCTAATAGATCAACAACAACAAAAGAGTACACAGCAGTTGTCACGTAGTCTCGACTGGCGAGTATTCGTGTAACCGACTCACCTACATAGCTACATACTCGTACCTACCAGAGGTGAGTAACCGAAAGATACGCACTAATGTTGGCAACAGCGAGTGATGCTACTTGGAACGTCGGCGATGAAGTTTTTTGAATGAAGTAGCTTCCCGCCATTACTTTTCTCAAGCCGGAAACGCTTTTGATTTTTTTATTTATTTATGAACTAGCACTTTGACCGCGGCTTCGCCCGCGTGGATGTCGGTTATTATATACTAAAACCTTCCTCCTAAATCACTCTACCCATTGGTGAAAACAGCATGAAAATCAGTGCAGTAGTTTTTGAGTTTATCGCGAACAGGACGACAGGCGGAGGACTTTGTTTTATAATACGTAATAAAGAAGGATATTATAAATACGAAAGTGAGTTTGTTTGTTACGCTTTCATGCTAAAACGGCTGAACGGATTTGGATGAAATTTGGCACATGGGTAGACCTGACATGACCTGGGGCTGGAATACTTTTTATTCCGATATTCCCACGGGAGAGTGAAACCGCGGTGCGCAGCTAGTCCATACTAATATTATAAATTCTAAAATAACTGTGTCTATCTGTCTGTAAGCTAGTAACACCTGTATTTTCTGCAAATAAATTATTCATATTCTTTAATCTAGGCTCTCGTCAACACGAGTGAATAGTCTGAACGCGAGAAATAACTACTAACATTTTCTATACCTACTAAATATATAACAGTCCCCGCCCTTGGGATTCCATTTAATCGCTACATATCAACAACAACAACAATAAATATAATAAATCACTATTGTTTATCCCACAATCAATCTTGGCAGAATGAATTTCTTACATAACACCATTTGAATATAATTACGACATTAGGTAGATATATTAGAATTGCAAGATAACAAATAAATATTTTTTCACACCACCTGCTCGACAATGTCAAATTATATATCATGCAAACCTAACCTAAAGTAAGTCATTTAAGACCTGAGGTCTAGCAGGGTAATAATATTGTACTGAATTTCATTATGACCCGCTGGTCATTAATGTGATTTGAATTTGGAACATAAAGTAGAACATTTACGGTAAGTACAATACATTCCATGCATTCACCATTAAGATCTGCACTAATAATTAATTGTTCGAAAATCGAACTGGCCACCACGAGTAGAGTACAAAAAAAAGAAAAATAGAACACAAATTATAAAGAGGCGCGAATACTGAAAATTGAATTGCTTTGTTATACAACAAATTACTTAACTACAATACATACTTTTCACAAAAATTTCGAGTGACGATAGTGATTTGACTCCGGAGTACATTAAATCCGAAGCCATTTGCGTTGCCAATAATCTACTCCCAGAAAAGTTCAAGGAATCGTACATTAAAGCCTACGACCATTTTTTCAAATGGAAAACTACAAAGGGCGTCAAGTCTGTATCTGAATCAGTGCTTTTAGTCTACTTCCAGCATTTATTATGTACAAAGAAATCAAGTAGCCTATGGTACATCTGTTCGATGCTCAGGTCAACAATAAGCATCAAAAATAATATACAAATTAATACATACACCAAATTACTGGCATTTTTAAAAAGGAAATTGGATGGACATCGTCCTATCGTCGTAATAAATACTTGGATTCTAGTACTAATGCTTTTTATTGTCTCGTAGATGGTGTGAAAAGTAGAGTATTCTCCTCGGGGATAAAGGTGCCTTCGTCTTGGGCGAACTTGAATCCCACGCTGCACTCAGGATTCTTGTTCTTGAACTCTAAACTCCCTCGCTCCGCTCGGGAGTTAACGCTAGAATCCTTCGTTTTGCTCGGGATTCAATACGGCGCCCGCTACATAAGACACTACTTTATCCCCTTAGTGCATAATCTACTATTATACGCGTGGTCAAAGAATCCGGGTCGGTACGAAAAACTAAAATTACTCTTAAAATAATAGAGCTAAGTAGCTTCATGAATGAAACTTTAAGTTGTAGACAATTTACAAGTTAATAAAACAACACCAAATTCATAGTTTAATTTTTCTTCCACGTATCTTGCACATACCTAGTTAGCGTACCTATCAGCTTTAGGTTACTAGGTACCTCCGTGCGACTCTCTGAAGAGATTCCGTCGATAACAGTGATGCTATTCTGTATGAATTTCATCGTGAAGACTTAAGTGAAGTGAGCTTGAAGTGAACTGTCACTGCCTTAGCATCAGTAGGTATCGATGACAATGACAGCTCACTCCACGCTCACTTCACCTAAGTTTTCACGGTGAGATGGTTACAGAATAGCAATGCAGATCCACCGGTGAAAAGCAATTTTCCTCAAAACAAGCTAAATAAAACGTTCCCCTGACCGTCAGTAGACTCTTCGCCGCCCTATGTGCATACAGCATAAATCTGGCTTCGTCAGAGTCAGTCTCTTGTCTTCTTCTTCTTCGTCTCCCCATTGTGCGTTTTCGCGGGCGTAACGTAATCTTGCTACCCGATGCCCCCTTTCAAGTTTTGGACCATTTGCGGGTCTATGTGGGAAATTAGCTGCAAGGAGCCGCCGCCTTACAGACTACAGTCCGCTCGCTAATGTCGCTCTACGGGTCTCTCGAAGTTGATTTCTTACATCAACTGCCGTAAGCTGCCGATTTTGGAGCATGTTCGTAACAATAAATCGATCCTCTCGAGCCGTAGTACATCTGGTATGTCGGTTCCTGGTCTTCTTATGTTCTGCCCAGTTTCTCGGAAACGTTGGACAACTAGCTGCACTACAGTACTTGACACGCCTATTGTTCTTGCTGTACTTCACTGACTTCTGCCTTCTTCTAACATAGTGACGATACCCGTACATTCTTCTAGTGTTAGGGACATCGTAATTCAACAATGATGGTGAAAGACGATAATGACCGCCTTTTATCATTTTGGGTCAAAAGACTGAAAACGAAAGTGAAAAACAAGCAAAAGTAAAACAACCGGGGAAAAGTGCGTGTCGGACAACGCACAATGAAGGGTTCCGTAGTTGAAATGAATTTATGCCAAGAATAAACTTAATATTGTAGTTGGAAAACATGTTCTCCCATACGAAATGTATGGGAAAAAATGTTTTTGCAAATGTAAGTTGGTAGAATTAGATGTGATACGAGTAGTTTTCCAACTATGTTGGGGTCGACTTCCAGTCTAACCGGATGCAGCTGAAAACTAGTATTTTACATGGAGCGATTGCCTATCAGACCTCCACAACCCAGTAACTTGGTAATACAATACCCTATGGTAAGACTGGTTGTCAGACTTTCGGACTTCTGACGACCGGTAACCACTGTCAAAGATCCACGAATGAGACCCGGGACCAACGGCATAACGTGCTTTCCGAGGCACGGTGGAGTCTCGATATGTAAAGATGGTCAAAGTCAAAGTCAGAGTCAAATAATTTATTTCAAATAGGCACATTAAAGGCACTTTTGAACTTCAGAAACAAAGAAATAGAACTGATTCTAGTTGCCTCTTCCAAAAGGTAGTCTTCGTATGGAGAAGAATAGGCAAGCAACTCCACGTTATTCTACAGTGGAGCCAACATTTATGTTTCTAAACTATATTTTTTTTTTTAGATGCCTCTTCGTAATAAGAAATTGTCAAACCCTCCAGGACCTCCAAATGGCCCCAAATTCTTTCTAAAGAGGCGGCACGTTTTTTTTTTCCGGGGTGGTAAATCCTCATGCATGTCCTCCGCCCTGGGGCGGGCGGAGGGGTCTGTCAGACTCTTACTGACTAAAAACCACCCCGGTGTTCCGACTCACACCTACGCCGGGGGTCGCGGAACGTAAAAATCTTCCGCAACCCCCGACTGGTCCCCCCGCCACTGCGGGCCTCCTCGGGTCAGGGGGGGGGAGTGAGGTGTTTGACTCCCCACGTGACGTTTAAGAGGGGCGCGCGTGGAACACTACGCGCCGCCCCCTCGGGTCCTGATGTGTGGGGGGCGACGGACGTCCCCGAGTCCGTCACCCCTGGACCCATTTAGGGGGGCTGGAAGAGGGCGTTATCCGCCCTCCGCCGACGCCCTGTGCGCCTGCTGCGGGCCGGGTGAGTGGACGAGATCTCCCTCTCCCTTTCCGCAGCCTCCTTCTGTGAGACGACTGTCTCGCAGTAGGAAACCACCGCGTCTCAGGACTCCTCGCTGCCAACCACGGCATTGACTACGGCCGACAGCGATATGTCACTGCCTACTTCTGAGATGAGGGCACGGCGCGGCTCCTCCCAAGCCGCACACTCTGCCAGCGTATGCCGCAACCTAACCTAACCCAACCCAATGGACCCCTGAATCCAAAAATGGTTTTCACACACACAATATTTTTGAACGACCTTTCCCACAACTCCACCGTTGATGGACGAGAAAACAAAACATCCCCACTTTACGTGTAGGGGAGGTACCCCAATCGTTTTATTGTACCACTTTTTCGGCGTGATTAATATGTTATGTACACGGTGTACTCCCTGCAAATTACTGCTTTCTAGTACTAAGAGTGGACCTAAGCTGGACAGACAGACGGACATGGCGAAACTATAAAAGGGTTCGTTGTTTACTGTGGAACCTAAAAAGCAGAGAAACGCCTTCAAAAATATAATAGCAAGCATTTGTCGTCTACGCGTCATTGCTATGAATTTTTTATGTAGGCGCGACGCGTGTTGCTTTGCTATTCTTCTAATAAAAAGTCTGAACCCTATATACAGGTGTCCCCAGAAATATGGATCAAATCGAATAGGGGCGTGGGCAAGGTTATTTTCAATCTTTGTAACCCTGAGAATATTTTTTTCGCTAGTGAAACTTTTCCCCATGAAAATCGCTCAAAAATTGAGTAAAATTTTTGCCAGATCAAAGCTTTCGCAGTAACAAGCTTTATATTATGCTCTTTTCGTATGTTTCCCGTTACTCCATACTTCCAGGAATAATAATATACTTCCAGTAATTTTGCTGGGGGATTTTAACGCTCGTGTCGGCACCGAATATGCAACTTGGAAGGGAGTCCTCGGCAAACATGGCATAGGGAAATGTAACGATAATGGACTAAGGCTATTGTCGTTATGTGCTGAATTCGATCTCAGCATCACTAATACATGTTTCCGACTTGCTGAGAAATACAAAACCTCGTGGATGCATCCAAGATCTAAGCATTGGCATCTTTTGGATTATGTCATTGTTCGCCAAAAAGACCTGCGTGATGTTCTCGTGACGAGGGCAATGCGTGGCGCTATTGGCTGGACTGATCACCGTCTTATTCGTTCAAAGATGTACTTGCAGCTAAAAGCACCACGACGAGCACCCAACAAAATACCACCTAAACTTGCCTTTTCAAATCTAATGACATCATCAGAGCTGGGTAAAGCGTTGGATTTAAAATTTGCTGCGAGTGCTCCACAGTCGGAGCCATCTACCATTGATGGTGACTGGAGATCTTTTGCCAAACATCTTCATGCCTGTGCGATGGAAATTTTAGGAAGACCACAAAAAAACAACCAAGACTGGTTTGACGCATCTGACAGCGAGATCAAAGCGCTAGTTGACAAACACAGGCATGAATTAAACATGAAGTTTCCAGATCCACGTACGAGCAAGGAAGCGCAACAAATACTTAGAACGAAAGTTCGCGAACTGAAGGATAAGTGGTGGAAGGAGAAAGCTGCTGAACTACAGCACTGCGCTGATACTCACCAAACTGGCAAGTTCTTCGATGGTATCCAAGCTATTTTTGGTCCAAGAGCAAGGAAAATAGCACCGATGTACACAAAAGACAGGCAACACCGAGTTACAAGTACAACTGACGTAATAATGCGATGGGCAGAACATTTTAATGATGTATTGAATCCCGATGCACTGAGCGCTGATCTTTCGTACATAAATACACTAGATGAACTGCCAGTTTGTCAAGATTTAGAAGACACACCTACTTTTGAAGAGTTTGCAGAAGCAGTCATGCGTCTCAAAAACAACAAAACACCTGGAATGGACAAACTTCCAGCAGAAATCTACAAGTACAGTGGAAAACACATTGTAAATAAGGTCTACCACATAGTCAAAAGGGTGTGGGAAAGTGAAGAAGTTCCTCAGGACTGGAGAGATGCCGTGATCTGCAAGCTGTACAAAGGGAAGGGAGATGTCTCCGATTGCAGCTCCTACCGAGGCATATCACTTCTATCTAGTGCTGGTAAAATTCTTGCCCACATCATCAATAGCCGCCTTAGCAAACTTGCTGAAAAATACCTGCCTGAGAGCCAATGTGGCTTTCGTCCTTGCAGAGGTACTATCGATGCCATATCCGTCGTAAGACAACTCCAGGAGAAAAGCTTGGAACATCAAAGGCCTCTCTACATGTGCTTTGTCGATCTAGAGAAAGCATTTGATAGAGTTCCGCGTGAGGCTCTTTGGCTTGTTCTCGAAAAGTCTGGATACCCAAAGAAGTTTGTCAACCTCATACGCCAGTTTCATGTTGGCATGAAAGCCCAGGTTCAACATGAAAACGAACTTTCTGAGGAGATCAAGATCACAAGTGGAGTAAAGCAAGGTTGCGTCATGGCCCCCACACTCTTTGCCATTTACTTCGCAGTTGTTATGAGAGACGCCCTGCAGTACTGTGGTGACCAAATTCAACTGAATGTCCGGACCGATAAGGGCGTCTTTGATATTTCTAGGTTTAGAGCAAAATCGAAACTGCAAAAGATTTCCATTCTGGAGATACTTTACGCTGATGATGTGTGCCTCATGTCTGACAGCATGGCGCATCTCCAAAGCTATGTCGATGCACTACATCAATCCTGTCAACGATTTGGATTAGTGATCAGTGCTTCCAAGACGCAAGTCCTCAAGCAACCACCCCGAGGCTGCGAAGCTGATAAAGCCACACTTAATCTAGAAGGGAAACCACTAGAGGAAGTCCCGCAGTTTAAATATCTTGGAAGCAACATACGGCATGATAACACCCTTTCATCGGAGATACCATCGCGCATTGCAAATGCCGCAGCGACCTTTGGACGACTCAATGATCGTGTCTGGAAATCCCATGACCTCAAGCTAGAGACTAAGGTTAGTGTTTACAAGGCATTAATCTTACCTATTCTTCTCTATGGCGCAGAAACATGGTGCCTCTACAAACCAGACATTAGGAAACTGGACACATTTCATCTACGGTGTCTCAGATCGATCTTGAACATTAAGTGGCAGGACCATATTGCTAATACGGAGGTCCTGCACCGTTCCGGCTTGTATGGTATGGAAGCCCTACTCATGGAGCGTCAACTCAGATGGTGTGGACACGTCCTTCGAATGGAAGACAACCGTTTACCCAAACTGGTATTTTACTCTGAGATGGCAGAAGGTAAACGGAAGCATGGCGGTCAACATCTCCGCTATAAGGATGTACTCAAGAGGCATCTTAACGCTTGTACTATTGATCCTACAAGTTGGGAGAGGCTCGCTTTACACAGGTCGAGTTGGCGCTCAACTATTCACAAAAGCATTAAAGCTTTCGAAAAAAAGCGACACGAAGCTATTTTCGAGAAGCGCCAAATACGCAAAGAGAGACCTAAGCCCTCCTACACGTATACATACAACACTGCAGGCCAACTTTATTGCTCTAGTTGTGACCGGGTGTTCAAAACAAAATTCGGTCTAGCGAGCCATCTAAGGGCACACGCAAGGAAGTGATTTCGAAGGATCGCCGTTATCGAAATCGGTAAGGAGGACTATATATACTTCCAGGAACACCCTTTATAATGTACTCTGTGGTCTGACTGATAGACTGGACTTTTATTTCCGTTTTGATTTTTATTTTATTTTTTCGTTTTCAGTTAGTTTTAACGATGGTCTGGCAATTTGAGTATTTTATGCGCCCTACCCAAAAATGTCCTTTCTTTGGTATTGTTCGTCGAGTCGTTGAGCTCCTTAAGTTCTGAGTTGAGCTCCACTATTACTGACAAATGCTTGCACTGACTGGACAGGTCCACTCAAATCTGTGTGGTTCTTTCCTCAAAATACCATTTTAGACGCTTATCTACATAGTCCTCATATGGCCTGACCAAGATTATGTCTGGACATTAAAAGAGACTGCGGCCTCTGAGTTTGTTTCGGCCTTTCATCTCAGAGTAGTCAGATAGGAAACGCCGACCTCATCTAGCTTATTTTTAATATTTTGTTATATGACATATTAAAGTGTTTCCAATATCCTATTTACAGAATAAACAATTTCATTTCATTTCATTTCATTAGCTCACTTTTCTGATAAAAAGAAAGGAACCATAATAGAAGAACTATACAGTAATTTAAGGAATGGTCAAAAAGAAAAACACGAGTAAGATTGAAACAGTTTTACTGTGTGGTCATCTATTTGGAAGTTACAATAATAAGGTTTAATAAACATTGCGCCTACATAGAAAAAGTAACACGTATTCCGTTAACGGGTTCTCCAGGAACCAAAAACCACAGGCCTTTTTGATGATAGTCTTTTACAGTGCAATAAACGCTTCACGGGTCAAGTTATAATGAACGCACTGAACTTAGCATTGCTAAATTGTGCGGGTTTTTTTAAGCGGTTAATTTCAAAATTACTGGCCAATTAACTCCCGGAAAACACTTTTGCACCAAACATTTTCATCCACTGCTTATAAAAAAATAAATAAAATCAAATACACGATTTTTGTAAACATAAAAATGTTCTATGTGCAGTCTTTTCATTTTTCCTCTCTTAAATATAATTAAAGTACCGATCGAGATATGTAAATGGCATTAGGTGGTCATTAGTATCATTAGTGATTAAAAAATAAGCGTGTTTTTACGTTACGTGTTACAAGTACGCTCGACAGAGTTCTACAAAAACGTTATTTCTACTTGAAGCGTATTATATTCAGACAAGCGATGCTATGCTGCCAATTTATAATTTATTTTTTCAGTATTTTGTAACGTGCTGTTATCATTTCTATTTAACCACTAATGATATTAATTAAGAGGAAATAGGGTCGGTCCCCTCCCTATACAAATGCTCTCGCCGGTTTTCTCTCTGGTTTATGACGTTAGAGCAATGATTTTTTTCAGTAAGATAAATATCAACTAGGTCTATGCCCCTATGTTTTCCGTTTTGATGATACATTATCTGTAGAAGCACTAGAACCATCAGAAAAAGCTCAAAATTGCCTGTTTTGACCGCTGTCATCAGAGGCCTATTGTACAAATTGGACAACTATTAATGAAAAAATAAAAACATAGGGGCACAGCAAATATCCTTCTTATTCACTATACAATATATTTCAAATTGGTCCAATATTGGAGGAAGAAATAGACGAGAGACGTACCTCGAATTATGATTTTTTGTATGGAGAAAAGACCGACCCTTTCCTCTTAAGTTTTAAAATAAATTATATTTTACGATATTTCGGGTACAGTCCGCACAATAAGACACAAGTTTTCTTTGTGCGTGTGTCACAAATGGTA
This sequence comes from Lithophane ornitopus, assembly GCA_948473465.1. NCBI lineage: Eukaryota > Metazoa > Arthropoda > Insecta > Lepidoptera > Noctuidae > Lithophane > Lithophane ornitopus. Next base: position 12,512,586 of record OX419632.1, on the reverse strand, counting down.
TTGTAAACACTTTATATACAAACCAAATGTAACAATGATCGTCACCGTTTACAGTTTGATTCAAACTTAATGGCGGTTCGGAACATGAGGCGAGTCGCTGCGCAGTAACAATTTCATGTGTCAGCGGGGGTGAGGGGTGGGGTACTGCGCAGCTAAAAACTAACTTCCGAGCCGCTATAAAAACTGTCGGCCGGTGACATTTCTAACCATGGCCTGTGACATGACAGCTAGAAGAGAGGTCGACGCGTTAAGAACCGAGTCATCGGGCCATAAATCGTTGTTATTAGTCTGTCTCGCTTTCACTTATATAGAGCAGGTAGAAAACTATCGATAAGACGCTCGGCATTGCACATTCTTATTTCTACTGACATTCATATTCATGGTCTGACGACTCAGTTCTTAACGCGAGTAATATAGGGTCCAATCAGTTACGCCTAATTTGGACACTAATATTATTCGTAAGGACGTCTCCCGTCACTGCCAGTGCTCTGTAGTGTGTCTCACGTAGCATGAACGCCACAGAAACGGGTTTTTTTGGTGGAAGAATAGACAAAATGACAGATTGCGATTGTTTATCTGTCATTTTGTCTATTCCTCCGTCAACAAAACCTGTTTCTACGGTGGTCATACTACGCGTGCAGACACTTATGCAACGCATAACTGAACTAGCATCTTATTAAGTGGAATGTAACACATTTAATTAAAATAAATAAAACTATAAGTAAATATAACGTTAAAACGAGATCAGTTAAGGCTAAGTTTTTTTAAATAATCACAAGGATATAAATTAGTCTTGTAAGTTAAAATTGATATGCTTATATTAGCTACACTTAATAATCTCATTAATTCATAAAATAATCTCATAAAAGCCTCCTGTAAGTATCATTTTAGTTATTTTGTGTATTTATTTATAAGTAACACATTTAATATTTGATCATCTATGAAAAATTTAATCACAAATTCTCAACTCGAATTTACAAATAAATACACAAACTAAAAATTTATTTAGATATCATCCTAAACCACTGCACGTAAGTACACAAAAAAAAAAAACAAATCGTTCCTAAATTTTAAAAGTTAAAACCTAATAGATATGCTTCGAGTTCCCATAGCTTGCGCACGCATCTTTAAAGTTAGTGACGTTAAAACTAACAAAATAATCGTCGTGTATAAACCTGACTATATTTTCTATGGAGCAGAGATATGTATTGTAAATCTTCACATCGTCTATCGGGTCTACAACTTTCATGACCACATTTTGCCGAGTCTTACAAAAACTCAATTTATTGGTGACATCTTCACCGTTATAGACAACGCGGAAGTAAAAATCTTGTGCGATCGCTTTTCGTTTCGTGAATTTGAATTCGTCGCGTAAATCCTTCTTTCTATAAACTTCGAAGATCATTCGCGATGCGTATTGTATGTTGTAATGTTGGTAGTTGTTGAGTCCTAGGGCTAAGATCAACGCTTGCAGCGTCTTGTCGTGGCCCGAGTACACGACAAACTTCGGCTTATTTTCGGAGATCATTCGTATCATATTTTGGACTATATTATGTATTAATCCATACGCTACTAGCAGCCCTCTTCGCCTGTTGTGTACGTTCTTGATTTCCTGTCGATAACTCCACTCTAAATACGCAAATAAAGGCATTACATGTTCCTTTTTTATACAGAAGTCTTCAGAGCTCTCTGGAGTCGGTTCTTTGTAGTCTTCGTCAAAGTCCGTGTCCATTCGGGCGTCGTTCGGGAAATTGAAATCGGCGTCGAGATTCTTTTTCACGATAACCACGTCTTCGTAACCGTCTACATTGTCGAGGTACCTTTGTTGGTAGTAAAGTAACTTTTCTCTCTCCATTTGAGCGTCAAAATCTAAAGGAACTTTTTGTTTACTATCGTAATATTTCCCGATAATATCTCTGGCCTTTCTTCCAATTTCATTATTGAAGTCCATTTGGTTGTTGATGTAGTCTAACTCCATGTTTAAGGTGTCAATGTCTACATCGAGAATTTTACGAGAAGGAATAGTATTAGTGCGAAATTTTCGGTGTTTTTTGTCTAAGGACAGTTTGGTCTTACTTGGCGTTTTCGGTTTTTCTGAGCAGGGCAGAGGGGCGTCATGGCACATATAGGCGAGGAGCGCGTCTCTCACGACGTCTGCGTCGGGGTGCTCTTGAGATTCGAATAGTACTTTGGATAGCTTACTGACTAGCTCCTTGATCGCTGGATGAGATTCGAGACGGTTCTTCGCTTGCGAGTTTATTTTTCTGTAACGTGAATAATGTTATGTTAGTTAATCCTTACATATTATAAAACTAAGTCCACCGCCGCGTCTGTCTGTCGTCCTGTTCACGATAAACTCAAAAACTACTGCACCGATTTTCATGCTGTTTTCACTAATGAAACATCACGTACCTAAGGATCGTGTCAGTGTATCGGAAGAAAAAAATCTGGATAAGATAAAATAGTTTTTCATACAATTAAAATCAAAATCTTAAGTTATTCAAAAAACTAGGCTGTGAATCATCACTTTTTGAACGTCAGAATTACATAATTCCCCGCTCGTCCGCACCAACTCCCCAGTATTGTAATTAATCTGCCACACACCCACACTAAAGCTAGTGATACCCACTTGTTAAGCGCATGGTGTGCAGCGCAGGCGCAGTCTCGGAAGCAGAAGGCGACGGAGTGCGCCTCGCGCGCCGCCTGCGCACGCGCACCCGCCGCGCCGCGCGCCGCGCCCCACCACAGCGCCAGCAGCGACTGGTACGTGCGCCGGTAGCGCGTGCTGTACGAGACGAGCTCGCCTGGGGAACAGGTGTAATATAAATGTGTATATGTCACTAAATATGACATTCGACATTTCACTTTTATAAAGTGCACCTAACTTACCCGTATCTTTTTTCCCTTGCGGCTCCACAGCTTCCAGGTTCAATTTTTCCCCATATGCTTCTCTTAAAATGTTACCTGAAAGGAGACATTGATATAATTTTTTCAGCTGATCGCCAGTTGCTACATTAGCCACATATGTAAGTGCATGTACAGTACAGCTTATTAAAAAAAAATGCGATTCGGTAATCTTCGTGTTTCCGAAGAAATCACGCCACAGAGTAATTAACCACAGAGGTAACACATCCAAGTTTTACCCTACCGTGCTTTATAGTAGTGACTCTAGCATTGAGCATTTGTATGAAGTTTTCTTTCTGTTGGGTTACCTACTCCGGATTCAGATCGTCACTTGTCATCCAAAAGTTTTGAAAAGTTTTTTGGAATTGTATAGAGTTGTTAATTTATAATTTTGAATAGGCAACTACTTCCATGGTTGTAACAGCTTTATATTAGATCTCATCATCGTGCGTTCGTATTTCCGAAGAAGATAGACGATGATTCCCGAAGCGCATGCTTTTCTTTAGAAAGCTGGTTTAGCTGGCACTAAAGTAAAAACATAAAAAATCGGCTATTGGGAATCTGTCACTATAACCTGTGTGAGTTTCTGTAGCTCGATGTGTCATATTTATGGTAAGTGTATGATGGCTTACCTACGGTGACCATTTGCAGCAGTCCTCTTGGTGTGAGCTGACCGAGCGCGCAGCGAGTACCGGCTGCGCGCGTCGGGAGTGAGGGGAAATTGTGGAATGGACCCGCCACTGAGACCCACCACGCTCGCCCTGTGGAACTCCCGTTGGCAACGAACTCTTCATAGCTATATGAGATCACCTTTGGTTTATTTATTTGTCTTCATATCAATAAGCGAAAGAAAATTTAAACAGGGCAAGGCCTTATAAAAGTTAACAGCCATAACTTTCACTGATATTGCAAAATGGTAAATTGGAATTTAGAATCTTAGATAATGTACATAAAGTAGATTATTGAGTAAGTGTCAATTGATGACACTTACTCAACAATCTACTTTAAGATTATGTGGTCAAGTATGATTTTTGAGTGACCATTGTGATAATGCAAAAGGTAATATTGGTGGATTTTGAACTTTGTCTTTATATGACATAGAGTTTTTATTTATAAAACTGTGACTTTTAAATTGAAGTAGGTATAGTTGATGAGAAATTAAGGGCTGTCCCACAAATTACTATCATACCAATATTTTTTCTCAAAATCTATGTTTAACTAAATCGAATTTAGTTTTTTTTCTTTCGTTCTGTTAAGGCGATTTATTTTTATCTCATTTATTTCAAAATTTCTTAAGTTATAGTTCTGGGGCTACCTTTTCAGAAGAGGAGAGACGGGCTCGGCGTCACATGGTAGTTTGTCCCCGTTCTTGAGATGTGTCAATGGTCCTCTGTCACCATGCCGCGTCACCACTAAAGCTCCTTGCAGCAACCATGTGTCACTGTCAACGACACCTGGGACAGATCGCACCTGGGTCACTTGATGTAAAAATTCCCAGAAATATAAAAACAACTTTTGAATTGTAGTATTTTTGTTTTTTATGTCATAATTTTTCTATGCACTTATTTATTTATTTATTTAATACTTTAAGCACACAAATGTACAGAGGCGGACTAAATGCCATAGGCATTTTTGAAGGTTAAAAGTTAATAAAAAATACCTCTAAACAAAATCCTCAGCATTTCATTTATTTAGGCAACCAACAGCAATACCTACATGATGTATAGTATGTGTGAATAACTAGGATAGATATATAACATGCAAATGCACTAGGTACTAAGAAATATTTAAATTCAAATGGCGCAATTTAATAATAAATAAAAAATATATAAAAATCTAAAACATCTTCTGTTTTAGAATAGATGTTTTAGTTTTTTTTTTTTATTTAAATTTTTTTTTTTACTTTTCTTTTAATTATTGTATAAAGTGAGCGTAAATTGTATGTAGTTTAAGCCTTCTCATGCTATTCCATGTAACTGGAGAAACCTCAACCCCTGTCATACATATATCGCAGTTCAGGGGTCGAGACCTCATTGATGTAACATGATTGTAATGAAGTTCGGAAATAAATTACTATTACATACATTACTATTACATTTTAGGTCGAGGCTAAGAACAAAAATTTTGAGAAAAAAAAGTAGATTATTAAAAAAGAAATATTATGTGATTGGTTGCCTGTCTTCCTCTTCCGCTTCTGCCTTTCATTATTTGTTTTTTGAAAATCCGTGTTATAAATATTGTATAAATAAATAAGAGAATCTAGTCAAATGAAGTCAAGGTAAACTCATTATACAAAACCATACCATACCTTCAGATCCTCTCACAATACTGTCCGGGGGGCTGCAGGCTCTCAAATAGATCTTCCTAAACTTTGCATCACTTTTTGATACATATTCATTTCTTATAATCTTCTTCACTGCTATTGTTTCATCTCCCAGCGACATGTATTTATACATTACTGGAATATAAAAAGATAAAAGAATGTTTAAGATTTGGCCGCCTCACAAAGCGGATGCTCCGACTAAGTAAACAACAGCTGCGTACTGTCACAGCTGCCTTAACTGGCCATGGGTCGTTTAATAAACATCTCTTTGTCATAGGAGTCACAGACAGTCCGCTGTGCAGGGCCTGCATGGAGGACGACGAGACAGCAGCTCATGTGCTACTACAGTGCCCGGTGGTCGCCACATATAGGGCAAAGTACTTCGGTAACCCAGGTACCCTACGTGAGATTGTCAGTAACACCAAGGCGTTGCTGGCCTTCTTAGAGGAGCTGGGGTGGATCGAATGAGCGATTTCCCACCCGTACGCAAAATACGCGCTTTGACATGGAGTTGCGGATACCAGCCCGTATTACCTATTACCTATTATGTTTAAGATTTCTTGTGACCTAGGCCTTAAACCAGCAGTGAACAGAGATAGGCTAGCTTTAATGTTATACCTTGTGCCAGATAGCCGTGGAATAAACGTCATTAAGGTTGATGCGCTAGGGTGGCCCACGAAATTCAAATTTTCTTACGTTTTTTGCAATTTGCAGGTCAGTATCAGGTTGTATCTTGATCTAAATATTATTAGCGAGTAATTAAAATTTCATGAAATCGTCAGTCAATACACTTACATGAACTTAGAGAGTTGTATTGCTGATTCTAATGTTTTTAATTCTGTAAATCCATATTTGTTACGGCCGCTAATAATATTTAGATCTACATACAACCTCATACTGACCTCTGTTAGAAGAACAGCACAGCAGGGCAAGATATTTATAACTAATTTGTCTCATTTATTATATTTTTTGGATTTTTAATATCTGAAGATCCCTAGTTGAGGTCTCTGAACTCAAAGTTTGTGTGGGTGAATTAAATATGTAGTACCGGTGTGAAAGAACTCACTTCATGGAAACCGTCTAAGTACTATTTTGAGTTATCAGGTTATTTTGAAATGATGAACAAGAATTATAATTAGAATTTTATTTGGCAATGGATAACTTAGTAAGGGCAACATACCCAAAAACATATATTTTGACTGTAGCATTATGTACCATGTCTGTCTTTTATGCCCTCAGGGAGTAGTTTAATTATTAATCCAAAGACAGCATGTCTGAATTCCCTTGGAGGAAAAGATATGTGACCAAAGTGAGTTAAGCATAAAGGTGCTCTTAAATTTCCAAAGAATGTCTGATTGAGAGATGATCTGAAGTTGCAGTTTGTAGACCACACAAAACTAGTTTGGTCCAACCAAAAGATTCTTGGGAGTACCAGATTCTGATGTACCTAAATTAAAATGTAGGAGTTATTTTAATGTATGTAATAAAAAGTCAAAGAAACGTAAAGATTTGCAAGTTTGCTTGAGTTATGCCTTATAATCGACCTTCAAGAAAGAAAATGATTAAAGTGGAATCGAAAAAAGAATACTTAAAATAATAGAAGAGTTAGTTTTACCTGTTATTAGAAAGAATATCCAAACACTCATGCCAAGGTAACAATAAAAAGCTCTGTGGTGAAACGAAAACTTCATAATTTCTGTTATGATCTTACTTCTATTTGCGAAAGTTGTAGACATTGTAGATCTTAGCAAATATTATAATAAAATATGAAAATTTTAGATACTGCGTTCACATTTTTTATTGAATGAATAAAAGGAGTTATATGAACTTATAACCGACCCACAAAACAAACGAGACCAGACAAATATAAATGATCATTGTGATTAAAGTTAAAGATAAATGTTGATTGCGTTTCTGCTTTTTGTAAACAATTTTACAACAACAATCGATTGAATTGACGGAATTCTTGACGCATAATCAACCACAGAATAAATAGCTTGAAATAGCTATATTCAACTCAGTGACATTAATAGAGGTGCCCAACTGATCATCCGGCTCATGATCATCCAACCTAATATTATACTATACTCTATGGTCCAACCAAATGAAACAACCACAAGTCCAGTTTGAGTTATAAATACACCATGTCCATATTTTTCTACCATGGAATCTATAACCGCCGCTTCTGAAAAATGGTTTTAACATAATTCCCAAAAACAAAACTAACGAGAATGATTTTGAAAATTATGGCAGGGAAGCCAATTTCCTACCATACCGTGCGTTCGAAACATTACAACAAAACATGTTTAAATCTCTAGTTCCTGCCAAAATGTATGGAACATTGACAGAAAATAGAAAGAAAAAGAAGAAAAGAAAGAAAATACGTTTATTTGCGGCAAACAAGACGCTAAGAAAGGACAAATATAATTATATTAAAATAACCAGTTGCGGGAAAATATGCGTCACATTCACGCAAAACGGCCATCGCTTAGCATAATGCTGTGACCCTATGCGAGACAGAGCTCCAGCGCAAATAGAGATTACAACATGTTTTGTCCTGAATGTTTCGCCAGTACAAACGCACGGTTAGAAAAAACATCGCTGACGAACTGTCTAGCTAAGTCTGAGGCCCAAGGATACTCACCTACGGCCTAAAGAGGATGCGCAAAGGTAGCCCTCGAAATTCAAAATTCAGATACAACCTGATACTAACCTGCAAATAGCAAAAAACGTAAGAACATTTTGAATTTCGCGGGCTACCCTGAAGCTTTCGTCCTATAGACGTATGACGATGTATCTCAATCACACTATATATTTTTATCTGAGCAATCTGTCAATGTAAATTGTCAAACTTGTCGGAACTTGTTTGTTACCGGGAAAAAGTGAAAATAAATTGATTGTTTTCTCTCCGTATTAATTCGTACAAAAAATCCTAATCGGTATTGGCAATAATTCAAGATGTCTCATGGTACTATCATTATTTTGGATGTAGGACGAAATGTTTTCACTGTAGAAGAGAAAGAACAAAAAAGTTTTTTTGAAAGTGCGAAAGAATGCACTTCTCGTATCTTAGAACGTAAAATATTGAGCCAGGGCAAGAACTTGATTGGTATAATGCTGTTGGGATCCAAGAAAACCAAGAACAACATGGCAAGTCAGTACGAAGGAGCCTTCAGACACATAGAACTTATATCAGAATTGCAAACTCCCACTTGGAAAATGATAAGGAATCTACCAGAAAAGGTAAGTAATTAAACCAGGATACATAAATAATATCAAAGTGCAACAAGGTCATGATGAGTCATATGGTCATCATGGTTTTCGTAGATATTTATGGCTTTTCGATGGATTCTCTGTGCTATTCTGAGCCCTTACTTTCCCATGTTACAGATAATGTATCTTATTATATTGTGAAACTTGGCCCATCATCTATTACCCCTACACCCTCCATATTTTCCTCTAGGTCTGATCACAAGCACCACAGTTGTATGCCTGAATTGTTTACATACATTTACCCATTGACCAAATGGCCTCTTGTGGCTAACTTTTGAAATTCTCTCAATACTTACTTTCGGTAATAATCATAATTATGTCCTTAATAGTTTTCTAATATTGTTTCAGCCATCAGAAAGCAGAGGTGACTGGTTTGATGCCCTCCTAGTAGCAGCAGACTATTACAAGAATGGTATCAGTGGTGTCAAGTTTGCAAGCAAGAAAATTGTACTGATGACAAACTTCAAGAAGCTGCCATCTTTTGATCCTGATTGTGTTGAAGAGGTACAGTTTAAAATATAATGGTATTTCTTTACCTCTCACCCATTTCCTGCCTTGTTTACCTTATGTTCCAACACTGACTTGATGTTTAATCCAATGGTTATATTATAAGTCCCTCTATTACCTAACAATCCTGACCTTTTATGTTTCATATATTATGACCAGAGTATTCTTGATGAATATTTATAAAAGAAAATGTAATCTGTTATTAAACTATCTATAAATCTTTCAGGTTTTAAATGGGTTCAAGGAAGATGGCTATGAAGTGGATGTTATTGGTCCAGACATTTACTCCAAGGAATATGACAATGAATCTACAGAATTAATCAAGCAGTTTGTAGAAGCAACTGATGGTGCAACAGGCACATTGGAAAACATTATGAAGTATGACTTATTATTTCACAGAAAGAAGATTACCAATGCTATCCCATGGAATATAGAGCTAAGCATTGGGCCAAATATAAAGATCCCAGTCTCTAGCTACTCCAAACTAAAAGATGATCCTGCTGTTAAACATTGGCAGAAAGCTGTAAAAGACCCTATTACATCCACATCTAGCAAATCAGAAGCAGTTCTGAAAACAAAAGAATATGTAAATCAAGAAAGTGGTGAAACAGTTGAAGCGTCTGAAAAACTCCAGGGCTACCAGTATGGACAAAAAATTATACCATTTTCGGAACATGATAAAACAATGCTTTACCAACCTGGAGTAAAATGTTTGTCAGTGTATGGCTTTACTTCTGCTGATAACATCAAATGGCAGAACTTAAATGGAGATGGTTTGAATTACGTATTGGGCAGGAAAGGTGATAAGAGAGCACAAAAAGCTGTCAGATGCCTAGTTGAATGTCTTCATGAACAGAATCTTGTTGGCATTGTACGGAAAGTACATTTCAATAACACAGCAGCCAAAATGTTTGCTCTTATGCCTGTCATTGACACTAATAATTATGTGTGTCTCTCATTGATTGGTATATGTTACAAGGATGATATAAAACAGATGTCTTTCCCAGCAACAAACTTAAAAAAACATAAATGTTCACAAGAACAAGTAAATGCTTTTAAAGAACTCATTAATGTCATGGACTTGACCAAAGCTTATGATGACACATTTGATGATACTGAAGCATTCCCTATAGCTGAGTGTGTGAGCCCATCTGTACAGTATGTACTGGACTGCATTGCATTTCGTGCACTTAATCCAGGCAAGCCGTTACCTAAACCTAGAGAGGAGATAATGACTTTGTTCAAAGTACCACCCCTTCTGGAAGAGAATGCAAAGAAACCTTTGGAGAAATTGAAGAGCTTATTCACTTTGACAAAGGTTGAAGTAAAGAAAAGGAAAAATAAAAATATTCCATTGGATATTGATCAATTCAAAATTCCTGTTGGAGACTTGCAGACAGATAATCCAAACATTCCAACAATGCCTAAAATTCACTTGCCTAGAAAAGATGCTGTGGATGAAATTAAAACTATCAGCACTGTGAACCCTATTGAGGACTTCAAGGCCCTTCAAAAGAGGAATAAACCTTTGGCAGAGTTAGCCACAGAAATGATAAAAGCAATTGAGAGTCTGATTCACAATAACATTGATGGAAACTATTCTAAAGCGTTAGATGCTATGAGGCATTTGAGAACTGAATTTATGAAGACTGATCCAGCTGATTACAATGATTGGGTAAAGAAATTGAAAGCAGAACTGGTGGATTGTGACAAAACTAAGGTAATAAATCTGTTGACAGAGAAACAAGTGAGCTACATATTAAAAGGAGAAAATAGTTTGAGCACTTATGAAGATGAGCACAGTCATGAAGAAAGTCAGATGTATGAGAATGACACAATACCTAATTCCACTGAATTGACCATCAGCACTGATGTTCAGAATATGTTTGATGATTAGTTTTTGTGATATATTATGAGTTTTCACTAACCTAAGCATTGTAAAAAAATATAAACACATTATTAATAATACTGGCTCTATGGTTATGAACCTACTGTTGTCTTTTGATTATTTTATTATATTAATATTCTTGTAAAAAAGTTTTTGCTTTTGCCAATTCCTTTCCCTAACTTTTAAATAATAATACGGAAATTAGGCCTGAATATTTAATAGTACTTCAATAAAATCTAAAATTCAAATTTGCACACGATAAATTCATGTAAATTTTGACTTATGTTTAGTTCATGTGGATGAGCCATTGAGCAATCATTGTACACCCGTTGGACTAATTTTGTTTTGCGAGTGCAGCAGCTCAAGGAATTCCTGAAGAGAGAGGTCTTCCTGGCAGTCTGTGTCCAGGTCGTGCTCTAGTTGCGCTTCCATGGAGTTAGCCTCGGGACTCAGAACAATATTTTCATCCAAAACGACGTGGTTAAGCCGTGACTTGAGGCTCTGTAGGATCTCTTCCAGTTCCAAACACTTGTTTCTGATGGACGTGCCGAGGTCCGACTGGGGGTCTATATCGTCTATTGTGGCATTCTCAGAGAATGAGTTTGCTGGAGTCCGCGTCCTCGGAGGTTGTATCATACTAAATAGATTCTCTGGTAATCCGTTCCCATTTCTCGCAGCATCGGGAGAACGCGACTCAGTAAACTCTGCGAGTATTTCGTCGATAATGTCTTCAGCATTTTGCCGCGGATCCGCTACTTCTTCGGATAGATCAGCGCCGCTCTCGCTGTTTATCATTTTATTATTAGAGTCCAGTTTCATGATTCCGTCGCTATGCTCCAAAATATCGATTCGTTTTCAAAATAAATAATAAATATGAAAGAGACGTCGAAGTTGTCGAGGAAAGTCAGATGATTGTTGTCACCTCACAGATAATGTAGATTGTTGTTTTTTTTTTAATTATATAAATAACTAGGCTTGAATTCTGTGCCTTTTGGTCATTACAAAATGCTATTTTAGTGTGGCTAGTCTCTAAAATCAAATAACTACTAATACCAACCTATGGTATCCGCTTCTTCAAATTAAATATGTAGAATAAAAATTAAATCACTAAAAATTACATGTCACAGAATCGACGTTGTGGGAAGAATAGATCCAGATATGCTTCCTTTCTCAACTTCTTTACTATCTCTTCGGACTTCATTATCTTCATGGCAGCCTTGCAACTGTTGTGTGAGTGCATGAAGAAGCAGTCCCTTACCGACTGTACATAAAACAAATATATTATAAGTGTACCTATTGTATATTACAAAAATCTCGTATATTTAAAAAAAAAGTTGAAAAATATTTTTCAACGGAAAGGACTATTATTCATAATACCTTGAATTCAGCAAGTTTAGCACCTTGGAATTTAGCCAGGCAATGTGTGAATAATCGGTCATAGTGTTTTCTGCATAGAAATATTCTATTTTCGAATTGCCAGTAATCACCCTGTTGTGAGCACGAACAGCCACAATATCCACATTCATCCAAATTATATGGTACACATTTTATCTAAAACCAATCAGCACTTTGGTTAGAATAGGCAATAATGTTTGTAACAGGTGGTCACAGCAGTTTTGTTTATGTAGCAGATCGTGCAATTTTTGAATGACTATGGTGACTATATTACTATGATCTTGGCCTTCGGTTTTTGGTTGTAGTAAAGACGTATCTATCTGTATGTATAAAAGTGTTAATTAGGACTAGTTCTAGCAATAAAATAGTATGAATTTCTATGTAACGAGTTACATCAAGCGCTGCCGTCCAAGGGCGTGCGTTATACGCGCACCCTTGACGCGTGGATGCAAGTTCCTTTTTTACTATTTTTCCTTGTCGTTTTCTTTACTTCGCGTCATACGCCCGTTCGACTCGCGTATAACGCGCACCCTTTGATGGGAGTGCTTGATAGAATTCTTACGCAGAAATTCATATTTACATTTTATTGAGTGCCCAAACCGCAGCCTTATGAGCGCCCCAAACGCAGCCTTCTGAGCGCACGCCTTAGGCGCTTAATATAACTAGTCCCTTAACGGCTAGTTTTTCCTACTGAAAAAACTAGCCGGCCAGTTTCTAACAACAACAAAAGTAACAGTCAACTGTTCTTTAGTGAAGAACAGTTGACTGTACGAACAGTTGTAACAGTTGTAGTACAGTTGTTGATGAAGAAACAGGCCGTAAATCTGACAAAGTGAAGATACTCGCAAATCTGCACTCAGTCTGGCGTGCTTATTATCACAATATCAAAATCGAATCAAATCAAAATTGTTGTATTCGTACAACAAAGTAATACCTTATAGGTAATAATAATATGCATGCACGTACACGTACAGTCAGCCGCACATTTCATCGGCAATTTTGACCACAAAAAATAAAAATAGAGCCTTAATGTCGCAAAAGTTAACGTAACTTATTTATACTTACCGCTACGGGACATCTAAGTATCTTTTTCGCAGAGAAGGAATATGCGAATTTCATCTGCCGTTTTGTGTATGAAGGACAGTAGTCGCAGGCTCTAAAACACCAAATAAACAGGCATAGATTTAGAAATTAATTATATGTAATTAAAATTCCGAGTGTTCTATTTTGATGAACCTCCTAGTTTTAATCAATAATGAATAATACCTATTTACATTTATTTACAAGGTACCGAGTTAATTTGAATTTCAATACATAAAATTCACTCCGACTTTCTTGCATTATCTTAATTTATTTAAATATTATCATAAAAATCTTACGCTGGATAGCTCAAACTGGAAAAAATGCCCTTTCTCTTAGATGTGGCATTAAAAGGTGCGCAATTTTGCTTGATCGGGGTTTTTGGTTTGGGCTCCTTAAGCGGGGGCTGATACTCGTGTTTCATCACCCAGCGTGGAGTTTTGGCACCTAGACCATATTTGCTATAAATCTGAAGAAGAAAAACTATTTATTAAAATACCACTGTCTTTGTTTGAAAATTGCTGATCTACATAAAGGGTAATTTAGCCCAAAATAGCCCGCTATTTTAAAATCATTATACACATAGGAGGCATTATGCACATGACATGCAATTGAAGAAGATGTCAAGCAGTGGCGTGGACTACTATAGGGTGATCAGTGGCGGATTAAATGTCGAGAGCGCCCTAGGCAAGCACCGCATCGACGGCAACAGAGAAAATAAAAAAATAAAAAAAATGGTCTCAGTCTACATACCAAGTTTCATCACAATCGGTTCAGTAGTTTATTGCATGAAGAAGTAAGATATATCTATACACACAGACACACTTTCGCAGTTATAATATTAGTAAGGATATGTGATGAAACAGATCTGACTGTGTGTGTTGACAGATGATTGTTTGTTATCATTAATTTATTATCTTACCCACTTTTATAAAATCAGGCGATGTAGGAATAATCAATAAGGCGCAGCACGCTTCGGAAGCTCTACATCTCTATAGAATTAAATAATCTTTTATTATGTGTAAGTAGGTGCATACTTACTTACACAATTAATTTTATATGAATTTTATTAAAAATCTTCCCCACGCGCCCCTTTGTATCCTCGCGCCTCTACGTGCACGTGCCTAGTTTGCCTTAGGGTTAATACGCCACTGAGGGGTGATGATGATGATGATGATACACATGATAGGAGACATGAAGGTACAAAATGTCATCTAGACAAAGGCTTAGGTATTAATTGTTTAGACAATATTTAGACCGTATTATATTCACGCATCCTTAACCCTCACCGACCATTAGGATGTTTTTGCTGATATTTATACTTTTTATGGTTTCTGTGATGAAGTGATGTTTGATCACGTCTTCGCTGTTCATGGACAATGTGAAAAGCGTGCAAGAAAATATAGTGTTTCAAAAACATCGCTAACTTTGCTTGCAAACTTCGACATTATTTCAAAATATGCACAGCAAAAAAATATTCTAAAGACAATTTGTCTCTAATGTTAAATGACCCTCATTTAAAACTACTAGATTGCGAATTACAAATGTGACTCTTAGCTATCACTCAAGAAGAAGAAGAATAAATTATTGTCTTAAAGCGACTTGAACTGGTTATGAATGCTCGATGTTGTTCGTAGGGACAACATCCTAAATTATGAGGATTTTGCCCTGTAATAAATAGGTATATTTCACATTATATACTTACTCGGTTTTGAACTTTCGAAAACGCATTTAGTTTTTGTTCATACGTGCCGGGTCCTATGTTTTCTCTTATTTCATTTGCCATTCGCCTCATAAAAGGACTCAAGCCAGGATCTTTTATTGGCATAACTTTCCGATCTTGTGCAGACAGAAAGCATATGCGTGATTTAGGCTTTTCAGTAACTACATATTCGAAATCTGAAAGAAAAATAAAACTATTATAAGTATGTTGGTAAGTATTTAAGCACCAGAGCACCAAAAAACTCAGGTTTCTTTTAACTATTACTTAGTGGCTTTTAAATGCAGCAGCCTAATTTTACTACTTATCAGGTAATTAAACAAAACTTTTTTTAAACTTTACCGCCGTGGAATGCCTCGGCCATATTGTTGGGGGCCAAATATCGACGCGCGTACGGTCGCTGCATGTTTGTTTGCCGCCTACACTTGTGTACACTGCCTGCCGACTAGACTAACATTCTCGGTTCGTGAAGCTTTCGTGATTGTTAGGACAATAAAAAAATATGACAAATCCAACCATATTACACTTTATTGAGGCGCACGCTCGATGCCTTCGCGAGTGTGTTCACGTCGAACAGTAATTTGGGACATTCCTCTTTTGTCGAAATTATTTACCTATTTTAGGTAAATAATTTTGACAAATTAGTATTCTTAAGCTGATGAGGGTTTTCTGCAGTTTTACAAAATGGTTGCGGTATATTTATTATTTATTTTTGGTATTCAATCACAAATGCATAGGTATTTGATATGGCCTCTTCATAATTGTTTAAACTGAGCTTGAGTTTGCACTTTCTGACAGAATTAAGTAATATAGTATCTGAACAGACAGTGTTTGCTATACCAAGTCGGTATTTTACGAGTATGAACATTTTATTTATTTGCCTGGCTAAATACAGAACCTTTATGTATTACCATTTTCTAAGACAGCTCCAAGAAATCACTTACTAAGTACTTAGTACCTAGCTTTTCAATTCAGTTTTTAGGGTGGATGCGCTAGGGTAGCCCGAGAAATTCAAATTTTCTTACGTTTTTTGCAATGAAAATTTCGGAAATCATCAGTCAATAAACTTGCATGAACTTAGAGAGTTGTATTGCTGATTCTAATGTTTATAATTCTGTAAATCCATATTTGTTACGGCCGCTAATAATATTTAGATCAACATACAACCTGATACTGACCTGCAAATTTCAAAAAACGTAAGAAAATTTGAATTTCGCGGGCCACCCTGGCGCATCAACCTTAAAGAAATAATAGAATTATCAGAAAGTTAGTCACCCTAAAAAATCAGCAATCGGAACGAGGGAATCATTTGTTTACGACATGAAACTGAAAGACATGGAAAAATGGCAAAGGTCGTGTCGATGCAAAAACATAGTTGAACGTTTATTTATTACTTTATTATACGATATCCTTCGTACTTGTGACCTTTTTGACCTAGTTTTTATTGGAATTATTTTCTAGAGGTTCAAAGGTGTCTATAGGATAAGTTGCAAATCAAAAATGTACCTAAAAATACTTGTTCGTACCTAATGTGATATCCCAAGTCATCCTGTTGTAAAAAATCCAAAACAATGTCCCAAATCCCAGAAAAGAAAAGAGCTGAAAATGAAAACAAAATAATGTGTCATTTCTATTCAACCTGTGGGAAAGGGCAAGTGTGGACAATTATTTGAGGAAAATTGAGTTATGAACGACGAACCAAACTATTAAGGTTTGACGGGTGATGAAATGGGTTCGTGCAATCACAGTCACGCGATTGCATGAACAATAGAACTCTGACTTTACGCTTACATAACACTGTCGTGTAAGCAGAATACAAGGTTGCGGTATTGGAAGCTGTTGTTCAATCCAATCATACGGTAAGGTGTAATAATTATTTACTAAGAACCATGCTTATAATAAAAGCCTCTTCTTCTGCCCTTATATCTCATTATCTCTGCCTTCGCCTATGGATTACTTAGAAGATTGGTAATGATACCGATAACGATTTATTTAGTCTAGGCCTGTCCAGGCTAAGTCTAGGTATATTACAAAAATAATAATATAAACCTGTTCTTGTTAAACCAGCAAATATAAAAAATAAAGATTTGAATCCGGCACAATTGCTTTCATGGAAAATACAATGCCAATTTTTTTTTTCTGATTTTCAATGTCAAATTAGATTTGTAATGAAACCTTTTTATATATGAGTGGCACAAAGTTATCTGATAGCGGCTGGAACTAACAAAACCACTATGAAAAGCAAGGAACATATACTCACCTACGGTGAGATGAAAAGTGCCAAAATCTGTCATATTTGGCTAACCGATAGCGTATTTTTTTGGAATCCTAACAATTGTCTTTATAAAAATGTGTTAGGAATCTGCTTGCTTGGTCTGTAAACAAAATTCTACCATTGTATCTTTTGACTTTTGTTGGCAACATCCATCTACAGCTTTTTGTTCCATAGACATTCTTTAATTCACAGATTTTAGACATAGATTTAAAAAATATAAAAAAATTACGTTCTGTCAGTTTCTGTCGAAAATGCCCAAGATTTGTTTGTTGAGATAATAGTACACGTGAAAAATCGCTTTTGTAGTGAGTTTATCATCTGTTGGTGCAATTTATTTTTAGTTGGTGTTGAAGGCTGAAGGTAAATAAATGATTTAATTCTTGTGGACGACAAAGTATCATATTACTCGTGTGAAGTAATTTTTACTCTCGATATTATGTCATAGCTGCTAATAGATAGTTTTATGTAAAATCGGCATCGGTACAAGGTAATTTGCACATTTGTACAACAGCCTATCTTCTATTGTGAATAAAGCCGTTTAGAGCTTCCAATTTCTGTAATAAGTGACTGTTTTCTAACTTTCCATTAACTTGTAACCAAATGATTTAAAGGGTGATATTTTTTCCAATAAAAGTAGGTATGAACATGTCTTGATCGTTGCAGAAAAATTACTGCGGAAAATCTACTTTTTATTTTGAACTGATATATGTTTAAAATATAAATAACCATGAAAATATAAATTTTATAATCATGATAAAACAGGGCTTGATCTACACACAATAATATTTTCTACCTTGCAAAAATTTTACTTACTTTAAGCATTTATGAGGCAATCCTTCAAGATATTTGTGCATGCTACCAGTCAACAGCAGTGCAGACAAATATCTTGATACTATTTTTATGTTTATTGGTAGAAGTTAGTTTTAAACTGTAAGAAATTCATTGATATAAAATTGTGGAACACCTCCATGACAACTAAAATTTACATGTTTTGTCATCTAAAATTGTTAATGTATTATGTATTAAATAAATAGCTCCTATGACTTGACCAAGAATAAAATAAAATAGAATTTATTGTTGTTACAAATAAAATTACACAAGCAAAGTTAAAACTCTCAAGAAACTGTTTATTCTAACGTTATTCTTATTGGATTCATCATTGAAAAACAATCTACTTGCACTAAGGAAGATACAAAGCCTCATCAAACAAAATCAATTCATTATGTTCATTTAAAAAATCACAACACAGTATGTTTTTTTTTGTTCTAGCACAATGCAGTCAAAGTTACTGGTACCCATAGCTCTAGGCTTTTCATTAGTGACAGTAAGCGCATTTGTATTGTACTACATATTCAAAAAGGATGAGGACGAAGAGGATAACAAACGAGTGAAGACGTCAAGAGTTAATGTCATTGAAGTTTCGGTTCCGAAAAGTATTGTGCCTGCTTTGATTGGTGAGTCACATTGCATTGTTTATTGTTTGTATTTGAATGAAAATTATGTTTGTTTTCTTAGCCAAATATGTTTCAAATATTGATGTTTTTTTTTAATCTATCGTTTTCTATATCAGCACTAAATGTTTAAAAAAAAATAATTTAGAAACTTTTATGCTGCCAGGAAAGACTATTAAACTGATAGTTAATTGATTCAGGCGTGACTTTGCGGAAATCCATTATAAAATACAATAGACGTAGATATATTTAGTAACCAATTCCGCTTGACTATTCTTCAAGAGTCCTAAAAAACCCTGTAAGAAATCGACACGTGTTTCACCTCTCAACGAGGCATCCTCAGGATGACGATTGACCAATTGCAAACCAGAACGCGACGTGTTACCACACCGAGCGCTGGACGCAAAGTGAATCAAATCGCCCGTCACCCCCACTTATATAGGATTGCTGCTCGGCGCTAATTGACTAGAATCGTTATCAATGCGATAAGCGCGATAAGGGGCGAACAAACGCAACAAAGGCGACCTTGGCATACTGGTATTTAATTCGTTTAACAGTGTAACGTTCGCTGTATTATTTTTAATAATTTCTAAACTCTCTAATACTGACATTTTAAATCCTTTATCACAAGTATGTAAAATTTTGAAAGTGTTATTATTATTTAATGAATGACCTGAATCTATTAAGTGTTGAGCAAAATGAGATTTTTCTGGACAACTATTCCTATAAGCTGCAATATGCTGTAATTTCCAAACAAGATATAAGGAACATATTGCAGCTTATGGGAATAGTTGTCCAGAAAAATCTCATTTTGCTCAACACTTAATAGATTCAGGTCATTCATTAAATAATAATAACACTTTCAAAATTTTACATACTTGTGATAAAGGATTTAAAATGTCAGTATTAGAGAGTTTAGAAATTATTAAAAATAATACAGCGAACGTTACACTGTTAAACGAATTAAATACCAGTATGCCAAGGTCGCCTTTGTTGCGTTTGTTCGCCCCTTATCGCGCTTATCGCATTGATAACGATTCTAGTCAATTAGCGCCGAGCAGCAATCCTATATAAGTGGGGGTGACGGGCGATTTGATTCACTTTGCGTCCAGCGCTCGGTGTGGTAACACGTCGCGTTCTGGTTTGCAATTGGTCAATCGTCATCCTGAGGATGCCTCGTTGAGAGGTGAAACACGTGTCGATTTCTTACAGGGTTTTTTAGGACTCTTGAAAAATAGTCAAGCGGAATTGGTTACTAAATATATCTACGTCTATTGTATTTTATTAAACTGATTCCAACTTTTACTGGTTTTCAAATCAAATCATTTTTAGGGTTCCATAGTCAACAAGGAATCCTTATAATTTCGCCATGTCCGTCTTTCTGCGGCTTAGCTCAGAGACTGTTGGTACTAGAAAGCTGGAATTTGGTATGGGTATACATATACATTACGCCGAAAAAGTGGTAAAATAAAATCGCAAAAAATATTTTTTTTTAGGGTTCCTCCCCTGTACGTAAACTGGGGATGGTTTTTTTTTTTACGTCAGTCCCATGGTGTGGGGTAGCGTTGGAAAGGTCGTAAATAATGTGAGTAGGTGGAAACCATTTTTGGGTTCAGGGATCCGTTTGCGAAATATTAAGCTTTAAAGTGCTAATTTTTACTAGAGTCAAGTGTCCCCAGCCAGCTAAATGGTTGGTTTTGGATATGTGAAAAAATTCACGGTCGTAGTATATATATAACGAAATTAAAAGGAAAACTATCACAGCTAAGTAGGCTCCACAAGTTGCCGAGTAATAATCGACCAACTTAGATTTGAAGACATTAGGTCAAAAAAAGGACATTAGGTTAAAAACGTGTTGCAGACATTAGGTCATTCCCCATTTTAAGAGTGAGTTTACTGTCTTACCTTACTAATAAGTCATCTGTGTTTTAGTAAAATAATGAAATCATCTCATAAAATATCCTGATAGTCTACAAACATAATAATTCCTTATCAGAACTAAAACTTTGTTATCAAAGCTTGCCAAAGGCGTATTTATTTAATAAGTAGTACCAACTCCCGGAATAGACGTTAGGCCGCACCTTATCTCCGCATATCGCAGCCTCGCAGGGTTATTATAATCGGCTTTAGTGTACCGCGCGTTAAAAGCGATAACTTTTAGTCGGATTATTCCTATTTATCGAGATGCATCCTACTCCTATTAATACGAAAAATTTGAAAGTTTGTATGTTTGTTACTCAATCTCGCAAAAACAGCTGAACGGATTTGGATGTAATTTGATACACAGGATATTATACCGAATGATAACATATTCCGGAAAATTCTGGAATTATTCGAACTAGGGGCGACAGATTTGGGGCAGCTGGGCCCGTTGTTATTCTCGCCATCAACTTATTGGAGACGGCAGTACGACGCCTTCGTTTTTAAGAGTATGAGTAGATTGCAATGAAGAGCTTTTCAAAAGTTTTATGGTTAGCACCGGTCTATTCGATCCGACTCCCTGGCAACAGCTACTCATCTTATAACAGACCAGAGGCCCTAGACAAAGTGACATTCTATCAGTGATAACGATGATGGAAAAGGCAAAAATGTATAGGACTGACATAAGCTATCCAAAAGCATTATGTCAATCCTGTTGAAAGTCGTTGTAGAAATACGAAACAGTTTCGAAGCGATTGTTACTTGTCTACGTCCCCAGTCCACTGCTAGACGAAAGACTCACGAGATGTACTACGATACCGCCTCCTGCATCTGGTCTGAACAGGCCGCCTTTTTTCTAGGGCCTATTTGATCAAACAAAACGGAGGGACGACAATCCGACAATTTTGTAAGTTACTTTCATAGTTTTCTGCTTTAAACAGGTAAGCCCACAGAATAGAAAAAAAACAGTGTTCTGTGAATAAGGCTGGCCCACTGCCACTTTGCCTTGCTTACAATTACAAGACAAGATAATTATGTCTATAACTCCAGTTCAAATTTTCATTCTTGATCATCTAAGAAACTTAGAGCATATGAGAGATCCCCTAGGGGAATGTCCCCTGGGGTTCTGGTGTTTAGCCCACAAAAAGATCGATGATGGTAAATCTATTAATCAAAAAAGAAAACAAACAGAATATGTTATTTATTACCAACAATATTAATGTTGAACTAGCATCCACTCAGTTTAAAATAGATCCGTGAATGAAACGTATCTTGAATATTGTATTAGCGTATCTACTTTGGCCTCAATTTTGAGCCAAGAAAGCACCTTATCGAACTGGAGAGCCGTTTATCCATGGCTAATATTATAAACAGAAGTGATCCAACTGTCTGTTGCATACGTTTTCATTGTAACTTTGCTGTCTGGCGTAGAGGTTGCGACCTGTACCCTGCGTAACCTGCCAGGGCTGCGGAAAAGTCCGAATGGGATACCGGGGCCCTTGGCAACTGGCAACTGAAGGAACACGGGTGGGTTTTAGTCAGTAAAAGTCTGACACGCCCTCCTCGGAGAAGTCATTCTATGATATACCAAGGTCAAAAAAAAAAACCTGCGTAACACACTTTCAATTATGATAGCCCGCTATTTTTTTAAACCGACTTCTTCAAAAAGGAGGAGGTTCTCAATTCGTCTGTATGTTTTTTTTATTTTTTACTATGTTTGTTACTCGCTTACTCCGCCAATTATGAATCGATTTTGATGATTCTTTTTTTGTTTGGTAGGTGCTTCTGAGGTGGTCCCATATAAATTTTATTAACTTTGCTTGCGTAATTTTTGAGTTAACTTCAATATTACGTATTTTTCCCACTTAGTTTATCTAGACGATATCCTGTTTGACTCCTTCACTGTTATTTACATAGCAGGTAGTGGTATTCGGATTTGTGTGGGGTAGGTACCACAACTAAAAAGTGAAAAATAAAAAGCTTTTTACAAAAAAAAAACAGCCGACTTCCAAAAAAAACACTAAAAAAGTGAAAAATAACTTTAATTTCGGAAGTTGGTGGCAAAAAACGGAAATTGAATAGCAAAGACACCGACTTCCGAAATTAAAGATATTTTTCACTTTTTTTGTGTTTTTTTTGGTTTTTTTTTTTGATTATCAGCAAAAGTTTTAGTGTTGGCCATGTTTTCCTTGATCTTCCACACTTTCTAATTGCCACAACGCTTGCCAAATATATCAGCCATTTATTCTGAAAGCACCGCTCATTTTATCTTCTGCTGTAGTCGATGATGACTCAATTTTGCGCAACGACCACGCCGTCTCAATTGATATCATAACGTCTAAACATAAATACTAAAGGAAGCAAATGCATTACAATTCATTACATCACCTTTAATTGATCACCTTTTGTCATGGTTCGAGGTTATCTCACGCGATTCTAAAGTTCACCAATAATGAGGCAAGTCATGGATGTGACGGCATTTTCATCTCCAGTCTCTTATTTCACAGATAAATTAATTAGGTATCTATCACATACCTAATTAATTTATCTGTCGTTCCTCATTTTTTATTATTTTTACCTATTGTGGTATAGTAACTTTATTCTAGGTGCATCGTCTTCACTTAATATATATAATATAGGTACTTAGATATACAAAATATTGTAAAACATTTTAAAAGATCAACCCTACAAGGCACCCAGTACCATATGCGGGACAACCACTTTTATTGTTGCTACAGCTCTATGAAATACTAGTGCGACATCTCATGGTTTTCGAGGGATACCCCGGTAATATAGGAATGATATAACGCAAACTTGCGTGTAGATGTCGTTTCTGATCCTAATACTGCCAATAAAAGGCGAATTTTGAACAGCAGTTTGGCGTTTGACTTTTACGTCAGTTCAAAAATTTATAAAAAAAGGAAAATTATGTTTTTGATCCGGAAAAATTATTGCGTATTGTAAGAAAGTGTTTATTTTGCAGAGATAAGTTAGTTTTTCTATTATTGTAATATACCAAATGATAAATCGTATTTTTATCCATGTTCCACATACGGTACGTTGAGCTTTAGCCTTCGTATTTACGAAAATGTACTTACGATAAGTGTACTTATAAATACTTTTATTTATTACATATTATGGTGAGCAAACGATTGCATGATGATGATTGCATGAGATAGTGACAATTTTTTTGGCTATACCTTCAGCGAGTGAAGATGGCGAAGAGTTTTCTGATGTTGGAAGTGTTGAAGACATACACAATGGGCAGGGTTTGCTTACGATTGTGAAATTTACTCAGGAACTGGGAACGATCCAGAACTAAGGTGAAGTGAGCCGGTAAGGTGCAAAGAAGTTTTTCCGAGGAATGGGTGGCTAATGATGATGGTACAGATATCATAACAGTGACGTGGTACGATAACAAACCAGTTATCTTGATCATCGTCTTTTGTGAGCCAAGATCCAATACAATCAGTAAAGAGGTACTGCAAGAAACAAGAAATACAGGTAGATTGTCCCCAAATGGTAAAAATATATAAATATATAATATATATACCAACATATGGGTGGTGTGGACCTACTGAATTCGTTTCTGGGAAATATGGAGGATGCTATTTTTTTGTCATGTTCTTGTTGTTATTTTTATAAATAGCTGGTTACTGTACAGAACAGTTTAGAGAAAAATGCAAACGCCAACCCCACTAAAGCTAAAGGACTTCAAAGACCTAAGAAATAGTCTGTACATGTGTGGCCATCGCTCCACTAGAAAAGAGACAGAATTTCTTCAAAATTTTCACCAATAAGTATTTTGATTTATATAAAAAATGCTATTTTTTTCTGTATATCATTATTTTTAAACATGTTTTTATTTTGTTAAGTTACACTTCAAAATAATTCAGTTGGTAACATGGCCCTAAAATAATTCAAATGTTCTAGTTCAATGCCAAAAAAGTACAGTTAAGGCTCAGTGTACCACTTCTGGAACTGGAATAAAAAACTGATTTTCTAGTAAAATATTTGGTTTTGATTTTATTTTTTATTTTTCCCTAAGTACTACATCACATATATTTTTATCAGCCACAGAAAAAAAATTGAGCCTTGTAGGGTTAACGTGGAGTTTCTTGTCCATTCTTCTCCATACGAAAACTGCCTTTTGGCCAACTAGAATCAGTTCTATTTTTAACCGACTTTTCAAAAAGTAGTAGGTTCTCAATTCGTCTGTATGTTTTTTTTGGTGTATTTTACGCGATTACTCCGCCAATTATTAATCGATTTTGATGATTCTTTTTTTGGTTGGTAGGTCATGCTTCAGAGGTGGTAGATTTTACTAACTTTGCTTGCGTAGTTTTTGAGTTAGCTTCAATATTACGTATTTTTTCCTACTTAGTCTATGTAGACGATATTATTATATTATTTGACATCAGTCATTGTAAAAGGCTTCGTTGACAATGACGTAACGCGGTGGTTAGCGATAATTATATCTGTAAACGTACAACTGAACCGCTGTGTAAGGTTAGTTAGGTTAGGTTATGTAGCAACATGCTTTGTGTTCTCCTGTTTTGGTACTCTTAACCTTAGGAGAAGCCACAGCACGATGTGGTTGAGCTGAGAGTGAGAATCTGAAGGCGGATCCGCTGAAATTCGCTAGCGCCAATGATTGCAACTAGCTTGTATGGCGGTGTTCAAACTGGTGAACTACAGCTCAACTAAAATCGAACCGTGTGAACCCGGTATTTTAAATACACATACATAAAACTCACGCGTTTTTTTCCATGGGGGTAGGCAGAAGCTACAGAACGCCGCCTGTTACGACCCATAGGGCCTTATCACTAGGACACCAGTGGCGGCGCAACCATGGTCCCACTGCCAAAAATGTATGTTCGATATACAACACACCATAAAGCTGTGTATATTTTACTGGCACCGCGACCATGGTAGTATCACCATGGTTTCCTAATGAGATAACTCATTTTGCTACGTTCGTTGTTAGCGCATTTGTTAGACTCACTGGAGTCAAGTGGGGCCTCATTGTAATTATCGAAAGCCCCATGTATGTTCAACTGCAGACGTTTAGCTGCACATAAAGATTAGTAAATATACTCGTTGAAGTAAATAGACTAGCAGCTGTCCCGTCCCGTATGATGTATTTCTCGCTAAATTTAATACATCATTGCTTATACTTATATACTTACTATGTATATCTGCATTACTGTAAACTCAACGTGCGTGTGATGTCAGTGCGCATTGAAGGTTAAAGCAATAGAAAACAGACGATATCCTGTGTTGTATCATTGCATCAAGTTCTGTTTTCAAATGTTTCGAAAAACAAATAAAACTTTTCATTCGAATGTATTTTGAAAATGAACGTCTCGGTTATGTGGGATGTGTTTACACTCCGAGAACTCGATCGAGTGCACTGTCTCGCCACTGTACTTGGTAGATACGTCTAATCAAGGGAATACTCTACTAAAAGTAGAATATTGCCTTGAGTAGACGATTATTTTTGTAAGAAAAATGAAAAAAAAACATGCCAGTTGATTCTTTGACTCTGGTCTCATTAATAGGTAACCTAGAGTTATAGGATATCGAAAGAAACACCTTGTATACTTACCTTTAGTTGTGATTGTGACTTCATGACTTTTTTGGAAGCTTGTCACGTCTGTGATTGGCCGAGATTGGAACAGTTAGATACGTATGTATAGAATAAATTGCGACTATCGACGTCATCTCATGTCAGTACGGTTCTTTTCCGGATAAATTAATTTCTGATACATTTATCCTTCAAAGAAACTGAGCAAGCTCCATAGCGCGCTGAAACCATGTATACTTAGTATGATAATAGGAGAAAAATAAACCAAGCCTATGTAAATATCGGTCAGTGTGTTTCCAAGCATTACGTGGCGCATAGCATGTCGCCTGCCAATAAACGGCGCTCTTGTACTTTCACCCCGTTCCCTAAATAGATATTACTCACAAAACAAGCTAAAACAAACGAAATTTTCACAAAAAAGCACCTACATTTTAGTACATTTTCATTTTGAAACTGCGTCATAGGTTATTGTCATAATAAATCTCTTGGCACGGGTTGATGACATGACATTACATTGGGTGTGAATGTCAACATCCATAATCTATGATTGTTATTCAATTAATGCATTCATATATTATAGTTTTAGAAAGAATGAAAGTAAACGTAAATATTTATTCTGGCCTTGCATACGATAAAGATGACTATCACCAGGTAACAATTTAAAGATACCTTTATAAAAAAAAGGCCAAGTCCGTGTCGAACCACAGCGAAGGGTTCCGTAGTTGGGATGAAGTTTTCCCAACTATTATACTTTTTTTTTTTTTTTTTTTTTTCTGGTAATGTTGTTGCAGTACCTATGTGCCCCTTTCGGATCCGACAGGTTTTTTGTATACAACACAACTGTCGTGTTTTTTTTCACATAATATCCAAAACCAACCATTTAGCTGGCAGGGGGACACTTGACTCTAACAAAACTTTTCCATTTGAACCGAGGCGAGACGATATATGACATTATTAAGAAGTTCGGAACGACCTAGTTTCTATCACGATAATGCTGCTATCTGAAATTTATTTGTATCAACGTCACGAACACCTGGGTTGTGTACCCTATGACCTCCACCCTCCATATAGCTTTCTGGGAATTTCTTGTACAAAAACTAAATTAAATAGAACGGAGAGTTCAGGGGGGCGAGCACGGCCTACTTTAACATCCCTCGAGTCACACATTTTATGTGACTAAACTGTGATAAAATGTGTGACTCGAGGCATGTCACAAGGCCGTGCTCGCCCTGCAGTAGATAGTAACATATCAAGTTGCAGGAAACTGATATTACACTTAGGTACAGTCTATTCCGGCCGTCTTCCAGAGATTGCGTTACTGACATCTGTCAGTTGGACAAATTTTAGTAGTAATAAAGATCAAATTCGCAAAACACTCGTTAGTATGAAACTGACATGACTGTGTCAAAAACGCATTCTCTCGACGAAACGGTCGGACTGTAATAAGAAACTCTGTAATCTTGTGTAACTTATTTTGTCATGCATAATATTTGATAATAACTGTAATGTGAGTTTCAAGCCAAGGATGTTGATAAATAGGTTGTCTTTCCGCTTAAGAGGAAATAGGGTCGGTCCCCCTCACCAGACAAACGTTTTCGCCCGTTTTCTCTCTGGTTTATAACCTTAGAGCAATGATTTTTACAGTAAAATAAATATCAACTAGTTCTATGCTCCTATGTTTTCCGTTTTGATGATACATTATCTGTAGAAGCACTAGAACCCTAAGAAAATGCTCAAAATTTCCTGATTAGACCGCTGTCATTAGAGGCCTATTGTACAAATTCGACAACTATTAATGAAAAAAGAAAAACATAGTGGCACAGTAAATATCCTTCTTATTCAATTTATAAAATATATTTCAAATTGGTCCAATGTTGGAGGAGGAAATAGGCGAGAGCCGAACCTCGAATTATGAGTTTTTGTATGGAGCCAAGGACCGACCCTATTTCCTATAGTGATGGTGCACTCAAACGCGGCATGAATTTAATGTAATTCATTCTAACAACATTCTAATCATGTTTGCGGAGCCAGCATGGCCAGAAACAACCCTTTATTAGATTGTGTCGGTTGGTCATTGAGATTCTACCTTAGGAATTGCGTAACACGCTTACAATGGCAATACCTTTAATTTTGACAATTCAAATCAAATCGTTTATTGCAATCCATAATGTACAAATTATAGGTGGTAAATAAAAAATAATAGAAACAATTATGGACCCTGTCGAGCACAGCAAATTTTTAAATAGGTTGAGAGAGGAGCTCTTAACAATTTTTTCTTGTTATTAAGTTAAGAATTATTTATATCCTCCATTTACGTTGTCGAGCAGACGAAATCTTCAAACATATGAATCAATTGATTAACAATTTCCTTCAAAACCCCTCGGATTGTAAAACTGAAAGTGACAATTGGGGTGCTGGTCAATGAATATTTTGGCTCTCCCCCAATCATAGAAACCCATCTATTTATTTCACTATTCTAACTCAATCATTCTCATATTTTTTTGTTTCCAGGCCGCGGCGGGTCCAACATAAAAGAAATAGAAAGGACAACAGGAGCGAAAGTGAACGTTAAAGAATTTACCGACAAAGACCACGACGTGTGCGTCATTAGGGGTCGCAGTGACGCCACACAGATTGCCGAGACCCTCATACACGACTTTATCAACCAGCAGCCGGTCAATGTTGAAGAGAGCATGAGTGTACCGGCGTGGGCTTGCGGCAGGATCATCGGTAAGTGGCTATTATAGTAAACTAATAGATTTTTTTGAATGGTTCTTCTGGTGGAAGCTTATTTCGGACTACTGACGGTGGATACCTTGAGCATTTTAAGATCTAAGTTTCTGGATCTCCGTAAGCAAAAAGGGGACGATTTTCGCATAACCAGAAGTGATTTCACGGTGTATATGAGTATTTAAACACTACGAGTTCTGGCGGAGGGCATGTCAGATTTTTACTTGACTAAAACCCACCCGTGTTCCTTCAGTAACACTATTGCCAAGGTCCCGGTATCCCTTCCGGACTTTTCCGCAACCCTGGCAGGCGTGGATGGATGCCCTGGTTCCCCATTCTAAACTTTCTGAAAATCCTAGGCTGGTTTCGGGCAGCCGTGTCAGGTCTGCACCGGTGCCTGCTCTAAATGATACTTTTTTTTCCAGATAACCTCATAATATTTATTTATTTGTTGGGTATGCTTGTTTTTGTCAGTCAAAGAATGGCAGCGAGCCTCATTGGCTAAATTCTGAACCGTTTTCCTTCATCAGGAGCTCAAGGCGAGAACATAAATTCAATAAGCCACCGCAGTGGAGCAAAGATCAAGGTCCTCACACACAACGAGAAGGGAACCGAACGGAAGGTCACGTTCTTGGGCACCAAGGAACAGATCAAGATTGCTAAGGATCTCATTGAAAACTGCGTGAGTGAAACTTTTATATCTCAATCAACCTGCCTAGCCTTTCCCCAACTATGTTGGGGTCGCCTTCCAGTCTAACCGCATGCAGCTGAATACCAGTATTTTACACGGAGCGACTGCCTATCCGACCTCCACAACCCAGTAATTGGGCAATACGATACCCCTTGGTAAGACTGGTTGTTAGACTTTCGGGTTTCTGACGACCCGGAGCGACTGTCAAAGATCCACGAACGACAGCCGGGACTCGCGGCATATCGTGCTTTCCGAGCCACACGGAGGAGTCTCGGTATGTAAAGATAGTCACTCATCCATAGACCAACCCCGGAAAGCGTAGCTTAACCTGATGGATCGACCCGTGCGGTTGTTATTACTTAGCTACGAGCTCCTCTATAAGATCAAATTTAATTAGCTAGCAATACTCCACAAGGAAATGGAAGTAGAACGTAACGTTTGGACGTAAGTCCAAAAAAAAAAATACGGGTCTATTTGAGAACCTCTTAACTTTATCTTCGGTTAAAGTTAGAGATTCAACGTTTAACAATTTCAGGTAGCCCAAGAGAAATGTCGCCGTGAAATCGAGCAATCAAAACGCAGTCCGCGACACGTTCAGTCGCAATCGAAGTCGCCGTCGCCAACGCCCTCTGTGACCACCAGTGACAACACTGAAGACGCGTCAGGTGACTCTAACGTGCAAAGGCATGTCAAATATAAGAGGCCTGGTAAGATTTGCTAACAGCATGCTCCTTTATACACTGCACACACCTTGATCATACTTGGTACTTTGTCATATTTTATGAAGCAACTAGCGACGTCAAAAATAATGCAAATTGGCGATGAGTTTAATGTGACAAAGTCCAAAAGTGAACATCGTTTCCTCCCGATCTCCAGAATATAAAACCGAAAAACGGAAACTAAGGGTCAGTTCACACCGCGGCGTGAAGCGACGCGACGCGCTGCGCGCACTTTTTAACAATTATAGAACTTATTTTCTTCACGAAAAGGTATAATTTCAGTGCGAGGGTTGACATGTGTCAAAGTGTGCGTCGCGTCTCGGTGTGAATTGACCCTAAAGTTATTTTGAAGTCAGTCATTTTTTCTGGAAACTGAAAATGTTTCCCTAAATTAAAATTTTGTTCTCTGCCTTAGCTTTTATAATACCAGGGTATTATTTTCCCACTTTTGGGCAAAGGACTCTATACAGAAACGGCATCAGCATTTGATCACAACGGTTGGTCACGGCGGTTTGGCGATTTCAGACTTATATTAATGCCTATAAAGTCCAGGTTTCCTCACCATGTTTTTTCTTCACCGACGTCAGTGATGACCAAGGTAAATTGCGACGTAATACATACTTGTCTTGTATTTGCAGTTAGCACTGGTATGCTTAAGTGCTGAGCAAAGTACAGAAGCGGGTACTCGACTGAGGTGTCGTAATAAGTACCGTAGTATTGACTCATCTCGAAGTGACAAAACGCTTGGATGCCTATTTATGGAAAACTAGCTTTTGCCCGCAGTTTTGCCAGTGTGGAGGTCGGCAATTATCGATAGGGAAATTAGTAAAGGGATAAAAAAAAAAACATGTCCTAACAGATCACGCCGGTTCTTTGACGTCATGTATTAATGTCAAATCATTTGTCACGGCACTCTCAGCCCCGTTACTCGACTCCTTCTCCACTAATCTCCTTGAAAGTCAAAGTCAAGGATTTATTTGCAGATAAATATGGTTATAAAGATCTTACAATGGTAGTTTATTAGTAGCTTAACATATTTAATCATAACATAATGACATGCAAATTTTTGGTATACAATTAGGTTATTTAAATTGAAGGAATTATTTTATAGTGTAGGAATTCTGATGAAATTATGACAAGGGCAAATTACTTTATATAACTAATTTATTTAAAAGATTATCGTACTGGATAATGTTAGCACATTTGACAGATCGAACATAAGAGAGTCTTCCATATGTTATAACTATATGTCAGATTGAAATAGTGTAGGGTCCATACTTTCATCATCCTCTCCTGGACGCAAACGCTTCAAAGTCAAGCCCATTGACGTGGTGAATCCCCTTCATGCTTCGGACGGTTAAAACATCGGCAACCATGTCTTTAGTTGATCGATATTGAACAGCAACTTGTTTAGCAGCAATCTTCTCTCGAACAAAGTGATAACGAACACCAATATGTTAGATGTTAAATAACCAGCTACGTAAAGCTCGTCTGAAGCGGGCCATTGGAAGTTCTTTAATTTGGTTGATTCAAAGTGATTCGAAGTTCCTTGTCATTGTAGCGCCAGTTGAAGCTACGACTGTTGAAGTCATCGATTATAATTTTGATTGGTTGGGTGTTGAAATTCTCTTGCGCAACCAAATCAAATGTGGTGCCACGTGGTTTATAAACGGAAGTGATGGAGCAGGTACCAATAGCGACGGTGATGATTTTCGATGCCGTTTTCGTTTGAGGACTTGATGCTTACGCCGGGACCAGCAAAAACTGCGTTACCGTGGACTTACGCTTATCTCGGCGATAAGCGTAAGTCCAAGGATTTGTGGACAGCTTTGGGTTTGATCTCGATTGGTTTCTTGGACGCATAGAATGTAGCAGTGAGTTATGCGGCAAACATAGAAAAAAAAAAAAAAATCTGCACAAACAAAACGCACACACAACAAAAAAAAGAAAAAATAATACAAAAATAGCCAAAAGCCTCGTATTCAACCAATAAACAATAAAACGTTTGACAGTATTGTTCATAGTTCAAAATGTTTGTTCATTGGTTGATGTCAAGGCCAGGGACCAAAGACAATATTGCGTAATCAGAAAGGAAGAAAGAAAAGAATCGGAAAGAATTGCAGATTTGTCTTATGACAACCACTCGATGTTCATCGAAATTACGCACCGGTTTTGTAGGTGGAATTAAGATTGCCATCGTGGTGAAAGGATTAGTCGATCAGCGTCGAAACTAGCTGATTACCCAGTGTGCGCCTGATGTATAGTGGTTCTGTAGATACTGTCCCTCCCCCCCCCCTTCCTCTCTCCCTCTCCTTTCATGCACTCCACACATAACTTTAATGTCCTGTTTCATATGCTCACTCTTGTACACTAGCCAAAGCCTCGTTCCCATGAACAAACAAAAGAAAAACGGGTCGTGCTGTATGTAAACGGTTAACGTATAATGTCTAGTTTAAAGCGAATTGCGATAATGCGCTTTACAGCGCGCTGTGAACGGTTACATGGAAGAACGGCACGTGCGCGTTCGCTTGCGTTGTCATGGGAACCGAACCTAACTGATATAAAAATAATATAAGGAGGTTTATGATTTTGACCGGTATGTATGTATGTTCATGTGTTGCGTATAACATATGTATGTCATATTTTCTAAATTACTCATCAAAATTTGACAAATGAGGTATCTTTGGAAGCGTCTGGATTGTCCGCTGGTTATAGGCTATGTGACATCACATTAAATTTAACATGGCGCTCTCTAAGGGAATATAATTATTTTAATGATGCCGTGTTGGCTGTCAAATGAAAGGGCTTAATCAGCACATTTCTAAAATAAATACTTATATTGTACAACCAAAAAAAAAAAATGTTGATAAAGCCAACTACGACAAAAAAGTCAACTAAAAAGGTATAAACAAGACATCACAGACAGACAAATTAAAAATCCGAAGTCACACGTAAACCGTTTCTTTATGCCATGTATACACGTGTGACTCCGGATTTTTAATATTACATAACATTAGATCACGCCTGTATTCCCCGAAGAGTTTGGCGGTGAGTGTGGCTGTGGGTGGACACCCATATTTCGTCAGTAATGTAAGTAAGTCCCATGTACCTAATAGAGGGCGAGCCTATTGCCACCAACCGGCCACAAATCCAGGCCCAGGGTGCAACTGAGAAATTCCTAAACCAAATTCAATAACATTTTGCACAACGGGGGAATCAAATCCAAGACCTTGGTCATGTCATTAATAATATTACCTACATTATTTTGACATCTAACTAACAAACGTAAGTACATATTACTATTACACCTAAGTCTAATATTCCTTATAGCTCTGAAGAACGGTGCAGCAAACGCGACCAGGCGTAGTAGCCGTCCGGGTTACCCCTCTTTGGTCCGCGCCATACAAAGCGGATCAGAAAGGGAACAACAGAGACCAGCTGAAGAGAGAATCACGTCGAAACAGCGCAACGAGACTGCCCAGTCGGGAAGCGTTTCTATTAGAAGGGATTTTTTTTTAAATAACTGTAAAGCATTCGGTGTGAGCCTGTCGTTTCTAATACCCGCGAGACAGGAGGCAGCTGTGGAGCCTGTAGAGGAATTCACAGGCACAACCCATAAAGTTCCAAAGCGGGCAAACCTGAAGGTTCCAAAGCAGCCACGCCCTGCCCTGACACGAGCTGACAAGGGAGAAGTCCGCCGACCATGGCTCAAACTACCCGTCTGTGTGTCAGATCACGTCGATAATGCATTCCTCGAGTATCTAGCAATCGAGGAGGGGACTAAACAGGTCAACCTCATGCAATGCCGCGAAATCTTGCAGGCTTTCCAGCGGAAAGATGAAAGACTGCTACACGTGCTACTCGAGGAGGCAGCAGCAGCCGTATATAACAACGTTACACTCCGGGTCCTTAGAGGGGAAATGACGGGGACATACATGGCTGCTTACAGCGCCACAGGCGGCTTTGTACCCAATGACGAGGATAAATCAATGAGCTTAGGCAAAATCACTTTCGCTGCACCTAAAACTGACCCCATAGTGGTTACAGCCAAATGCACTAAGATCATGCTAGGTGACAAGATTCTTACTATGGCACAAACCGTTCAGGGGACCTCGGAATTATATGATGTGCAGAATTGGCCAGTACCTAAAATAAAATGGGTAAATGGGGTTCCCGGGTGTGGCAAGACAACCTGGGTTGTCAATCATTTTGATGAGGAGAAAGACGTTGTAGCCACGACGACCATCGAGGCAGCCAAAGATCTCAAAGAGAAACTAGTGCGCCGGCTAGGAGATCGAGTGAAGAACAGAGTGCGCACTATGGCCTCCATCCTAGCCAACGGTTTCAAAGAGAAATACTTCCGTGTAACAGTAGACGAAGCTTTAATGAACCATTTTGGATCTATAGTAATGGCAGCTCGATTGGCAGGAGCGAGCGAAATTGTCCTCATAGGAGATGTTAATCAACTACCCTTTTTGGACAGAAAAAACCTGTTTCAACTTTGGTATGCCCGTCCAAACCTAGTGGCCTCAATCACCCAGGAGTTGCTCTGTACACACCGCAACCCGATGGATGTAGCATTTGCTCTGAGCGACACATACTCTGGTATATATTCGTCAAAGCAGAAGGTACATTCCCTGAAGGTGAAAAGTTATACCGGAGCGCTTATACCCGAATGGTCGGCGAACACCCTTTACTTAGTTCATACTCAGAAAGAAAAGGCTCATCTCACTAGTCAGGGTTATGGTATGGGCGAAGGGTCACGCATACTTACGATACATGAGGCTCAGGGTTTGACCTGCAATTCCGTGGTTATAATAAACACGAGCAGCAGGAGAATTCAGCTCCACGACAGTATGCCCCATGCGGTAGTGGCTGTGTCGAGACACACCGATAGTTGCGTGTATTACACCGACCACGCCGACGACGCCATTGCCAGATTCGCAAGGCGTGCGATGGAAGCACCGTCTGTAACGATAATTGACTACAACTTTAAGATGGCCCTGCAGCATAAAGACCAGGCGGTCGCGAAGAATCTGCTTAAAATAGCTAAATCCGTGACTGACAAGCAGGAACCTACTCTTACTTACATTCTTAATATTGTGTTCGTTACAGTGGATCGAATTATGTATTTTATTCTTAATTTAATTCAATTTGAAGAAGAATAGAGAGGAATGGATTTTTTTGTAAGGGCTATATTTCACCGGGACACCATGGCGGCGCAACCAGTCGCCGCTACCAACAAAATGTATACAGCTCTATAGAGAGTTACTCACCTGGTGTCCGTTTGGTTGCGCATCCAATTTGGCGGCGCGACCAGCTCGGACGCATGCATAGAATGTTACTGGTCGCGCCACCTCTAATTACTATAGCGCTGTATGGTGTCTCACTCACTCGGCCGCCAGTCCGGCCAGTGACTGATGAACTCTCTTTTCCTACGTACATACAGCAGTAGTGCTATCTCTTCGAGGTCCATGTTGATACTGTCTCAGTTTGGTGTGGCGACTCTAGTCTTGATCTCATCGTCTCAGTCTGGTCTGTATGGTGTCTAGTTTGGTAGCTTACGGACACCACGGTGGCGCGACTGGTTGCGCCGCCTTGGTGTCCCGGTGAAATATAGCCCTAAGGGTTAAATTTGTCCACTTTAACCCTTAGGGCTTATATAAATTTAAAGTAACTTTAATTTAACCTAGGCAAAAGTGATAGGTATTACGCAGGTTTAATAATTGTGTTAAGACCTTTTTCAGTGCTACCTTCAGTGAAGTTAGAGACTATCTTAAAGAATGAAGTAACTAATTGAAATAAATGATATCACTTTAGATACTTTCGACTTTGACTTTTAACTTTACCCCAACTTGTACTGCCACGAGGATTACCATATCATTATTTAAAAAAAACGTACACCTGTTTCCCGTGTGGTATGCACTAGTGTGTAGGTATTATTCATTCATTGTTTAGATATTGTATTTATCTACATCCACGCTATAAATCCACTTTAAAAGTTTCTGAAACTATAGTGTGAATCGAACAAAAATGGCGGGTGTAGGTGTAGATAAAGTCTTGTATTAAAACACTCATGTGATACTATTACCCACATTTGTATTTTAATACCCCTTATTATACAACAGTTGCATAAATAACTATTAGATATATGTGTTTATTTCGTTTTTTGTGATGTCCGAGTGCCGTTTTTGAGTGTGGGGTAATTGGCAAAAGGTTTTCAGTGTGTGTCAAAATTACGGGTCTGCGGTGGTAGTATAATAAATTATTTAGGTATTCTCTGGGTTAAATACAGGAAATTAATGTTTTTTTTTTGTTCATAAGGCGTGTTACACGCCCGCCGACCCGAACATGTAGTAGTAGCACACATTCGATTTTTAAATAATGTAAAGCATGGTTTTGGTGGTTGGGAGTTTTGCAAGATCAAATAGGTACATAGACTTATGAACGTATTGGAATTTTTGAATTTTACAAAAAAAGGGATTTATTGGGGATATTGGTTGTCCAAAATTAAATGCAGGGTTAGTTATTGTGATGAGACTCGTGGTTGAAATCCGAAACTATTCATTATAAATCCTTAAAAACTCATCCTGTAAAGCCAATGGGCAGATGGTTATAGCATTCGACTACTATTTGGGAGGCCTATTTCACTGAAAGAGGCTTTTTGTAGAAACCCTAACTGTATTTAGGCCTAATCTGTTATCAACGTCCGGTTTCTGGAACGAAAATTATCGACGTGTCTAAATTAAACGTAAGTCAAGTGCTCGATGTACTTTGACTTTATCAGCTCGAGCTGCCACTCGAGCTGATAAAGTCAACCAATCACAACTGTATACAATTTGTTCACTAGTTTTTGTGTAAAACGGGACCCCTATTACTAAAGCTCCGCTGTCTGTCCGTCTGTCACCAGGCTGTATCTCATGAACCGTGATAGTTAGAAATTTTCACAGATGATGTATTTCTGTTGCCGCTATAACAAGAAATACAAAAAAAACAGAATAAAATAAATATTGTTGGGGGCTCCCATACAACAAACGTGATTTTTTTGCCGTTTTTATAGATACGCAACCCTTCGTGCGCGAGTCCGACTCGCACTTAGCCGGTTTTTTTTGTTCCTGACACCGGGTGTTAATGTACAGTCACGGACTTTAATTGATGAGCACTGTTTGCATTTTAGTCGTGTAATGCAAATCGGGCTTAGTCGGTTATACTCGTAAATCCAGACACGGAAAGTCTCATGTCTCCGTATTAAAGAAGAAGAAAATTATATTTTAATATCTTTACCGGTTGGCTAACCTGAGAGCCAGAACTACAAACTTGACAGCAGAGTGACTACACAAAGTCAACCAATTGCAGGTCTAGCAACCGTAACCTAGCGATGATTGTTTTAGCGTAGCCATAGTAACGTTAGCGTACGGCGAAATTCTAATAAGTCATTTTGACGAATATGAAAATAACGTCTCTGACATCGACATTTCAACTGTCACTGTCTTCGGATAGGTTTTCAGTATTATTGAGTTAATGAGCTCTGATTCAAAGGAGGTCAGTATCAAATAGATTCGATAAACATTGTATTTATTTTTTATTGAAAACTTATTAGTCAACCTCTATGGACACTATTTCCGGTTACTAGTAATTTGTCATCTTGTTTACGAGCATGCGATTTTGTGCGTGTAATCTCGTGAATGTATGAAACTGCAAAAATTAAAAGTTTGAAAGTGGCTCATCAATTAAAGTCCGTGACTATACTTAAATATTCATGTTTACGGTTAGTCTTATTTATTTTGGTTTAATCCAACATTTAACTCATTAACAATATGCTAAACGCATGATAACGTCTATATCATGCGGTTTATTTTAACGTGATGGGAATTCTCCGTACAGAGAACAGAGGTGCCGCTATCGAGGTGTACGTATCAGCGGTGTCATCTCCATCCAGATTCTGGGTTCAGTTCGTGGGGCCGCAAGTAACACAGTTAGACTCCTTAGTGGAAGAAATGACGGAGTACTACGGCAAGAAGGAAAATAGGGAAGCCCATGCGGTTAGTATCCAAGTCTTTTATAAATATTATAAAACAACTTGCATCATACGACTTGAAAAACATCGAGATTTCTTTAATATACGTCAGTTTAATATTAATGTACAACACACGATTAACACACAATATTATTGTACTCAACTCAAACTCGAAAGCATTTATTTCAAATAAACCAATTACAGGCACTTTTGTATTGTCAAGGGGTCGCTCAGTCAGAAAGATGAAGCTAGTTGCCCATTCCATTCCAGGCAAGAAAGTCCACGGACACTCTTTTAAATCAGAATATTGTTACAATATATTGGTTACATCATGTTTAGCAGACTTCGTTAAACTTAATCAAATTTAGTTTTTCATCGTGTTGGATAGTTGTTTGAACAAAGAAAACGCCTTGTAATATGTTCATAGCAGGACACCATATTGCAGGCAGATGCATTTCCTTGCAATTCAAAAGTACTAGTTTATATCTCTCTGTGAAAGAACTCGTCGTAATTTCTTCTACTATTAGGTAGACTGCTTGCTTGTATAGTCTGTTCTAAAAGTATCACAAGAAAATGTAAACAAATCTATCAGAAAACAAACTTACCTGTGAATGCCAATTTGTAGTGCCACTTACAATGAAGTGCTTTGATTTGATTATTTTAAGAATCCGAAATTCTAATTTTAAATCATTTTCGTCTAGAATTGAGGTTAATTTTATAATCTAAATTTTCGTCGGAAGATTTTTTTATTTCACAATTTAATAATGATATTATAACGATAATTGCTGGGAAAAATGGGGAGATACGCATAACATAGCATCACGCCCGCAATCCCCGAAGGGTTGGGCAGGGGTGTACCTATAGTACACCCATATTTAGCCCGTTATATGTTTGAGTCCCATGTAATAGGGGGCGATCCATCTATCCTCGCCATGGTAAGATATAAAGTTGAAACCTTCTAAATTCAGATGAATGTGTTTCTAATTCCCTTTAGTGAGTAATTGGGTAAGAATTTAATCTGAATAAGGTGCTTACTGTTTACACTTTCATGAGATACTTTTTGAACAGAGAGATAACAATAAAAAAAATGCAATATAATTGTCAATAATTGTTTTACTTCCAGCTGGCGCATGTGTCCATCGGACAAGTGGTAGCCGCGGTGTTCAGACATGACGGTCGCTGGTACCGCGCCAGAGTACACGACATCAGAGCCAACGAGTTCGATGCCACGCAACAGGTAATTTGTTTATTATTTTAACGGCTTATGCTTCTAAAGAAAAATGGAAGAATTTGAGGGAGGCCTATGCCCAGAATTGGGACAACTGGGGTTAACAAAAAAAAAAACTACGTTTCAAAAGAATTTGAAATTCTATTTATTTTTTGCTACATATATACAGGGTTATTAGTAAACCACCAGCAACCTCTTAAGGAGTCATTGTACTCATCATTATGAACAACTTTTACTATGGGAACAAATATGAAATCACGAAAAAAAACCGCTGCTCCGTACATTTTGACAAGTTATGCGAACATAAATGTACTGAACAGCTGTTTTTTTTTCGTGATGAATGATGACTAATGAATGAATGAATGAATGACTCCTTAAGAGGTTGCTGGTGTTTTACCAATAACCCTGTATATCAGTCATCCAGTCTTACCAAGGGGTATCGTATTACCCAGTAATTGGGTTGTGGAGGACCGATACGCAGTCGCTCCATGTAAAATACTGGTATTCAGCTGCATCCGGTAAGACTGGAAGCCGACCCCTACATAGATGGGTAAAGGCTAGGCAGATGATATCAGTCATCCAATCACTAGAACTGATATTCAGGATCCGGCGACACCCCACCGACATGCTTACTAAAGTATTTTTTACATCCCTCGGTTTTACGTGAATGGGGAGTACTTTTTCGTCATTTCACTAAGCACACCATTGTTTAGCGGTGCACAGAATACAGCCTTCTCTCCAATTTTATCGATATAGTGCCTCCGAGTTAAATGGCTTCGTGTCATCCGGACGGATAGACGGATTTGCCGAAACCATAAGAGCAAGTATATTGAGTAAAAATCTTTACATTATTATCGGTTGCACTGTACTGGTAACAATCATTTATTATTATTACGAGTATTTACGAGACTTTTCTACGGGGTCGTCGTATGCGGAGTGTGTTGCGGTGGCCGTGGGCTCGCTCGCGATGCCGTCCCTGGTCCCTCTGTTTCCCCTCGCTCGCGTGCTCGCTAGTGCAAGGCGCGTACAGGCTCCGTTTTTGCTATTTGGCTACAGAACTCTAAAAATGCAATATGATAACCGAGACTGACAAGTTTCGAGGTCTGAAACCACTAACTTATAACATACATAATGTTATAATTGTACATTATAGGTAGCAGACGTATTCTTCCTGGACTACGGCGACAGCGAGTACGTGGCGACGCACGAGCTGTGCGAACTGCGCGCTGACTTGCTGCGGCTTAGGTTCCAGGTACGTGGCGCTTTATTCATACAAAAAAGTGCTGATTCTGCATAAATAAAACGCACATATATTATTACCTACTAGCTGAACCGACAGACGTTGTTGTTCAATCCATAGATAACAACATGTTAGTTTTTCCCGAATTTGTCATTTTTCCGATTAAAAAAAAATATAAATTCATAGCCTATAGCTATAATTATGTTATATTGATTTCCAATGTCACGTGCAGGCGATGGAGTGCTTCCTGGCGGGCGTGCGGCCGGCCGAGGCGCAGGCGCCGCGCGAGCGCTGGCACCCGCAGGCCATCGAGCGCTTCGAGGAGCTCACGCAGGTACCTGCGCTATCATAGAAACACACAACTAACTAACTCCAACTAACACACACGTCATCACATAACTAACACCGAACACAACAATCACTAACAATACATCGATAACTATACATTTTAATAGTAAGATAATTCTACTATCCTATTTCCTGCTAATAAATGTGGAAGTCTGTATGTTTGTAATAAAGCGTGATTGTACGCTTTATTTGGCAGCTGCTGCCCGCGACTTCGTCCGCGGGAAATTTCTTGAAAATTTCTTTCTTTTAAAATAAAATATATCCAATTACACTCGGCAGTACTGCAGCTTCATATTTGTGAAAGAATTTTCGCAATCGAAGCAGTAGTTCTGAAGATTACCCCTATACGTTGATGACAAGGAAGTTTGGCAATAATTCCTTCTGCACATGTGGCTTCCCTGGTACCTTATAAACGGCATAATTATGTAAGAGTCTATTAACTGCTCCCAAATTACCATGTTTATTCTCTTTACATTCATCCTTGACATAATCATTGTATTTGACATTATTCCTATTATTATAGATACCTCCAATTTAATTTCAACTCCTAGTAGCTTTTGTGGACATGATAATTATTCAATTTGTTACAGTTGTAATAGCAATCACGTCATTTGGCTGAAATAGGTTTTTATTTTTATTTTTTATTGTTTGTCTTTTATATAGATTATTTTCTATTTTGTGAATGTGAGAACTTTGTAGGCTTATTGGACTGTAGATTTACTGAACATCTATTTTGTTAAGTACCTGGTACTTACTTGTTGAAAGGCCTACATTGTCCTCCCATGCCTACTAATACTGTAATTTGAAAATATTGTAAAAGCCAATTATTTTTAAAAGAGTAACCGTGGAGTTTCTTGCCGGCTCTTCTCCATAGGAAACGACCAATTGGAACCGTGCACCTAGCTTCTGACGTTTCATAAGTGCCCATGTAGGTTTATGTGAAATAAAATATTTTGATTTTGATTTGATTCAAGGGTGAACACCGTTGTCACTCAAACCATGGGACTCAAAAATAAATGACCGAGTAACAACAAAAAAAAAACGTTATTTTCATTAAAAAAGTCTATTCGACACCGTGCTCGCAAGTGAAACAGCTAACTGACTTAGGGAGGGGTCGCGCTCACGGCCGGTCAGGTCACGTCCTGCGACCCCCACCCGTGTTGAGACGAAAGTTCGTTGCCCTAGCGCATAGGTGAAAGGGTGAAATACTCGAGTGGTAAAATGTAATTTAAAAAAAAATGAAAAGAAAGTCGTAATTTTCCATTGATTTTACGTTCTATAAATGACACCAAACCACTAGTTTCAAGGATAACGGTGTTCATCCTAACACCCTGTATACAAACTTACTGTTGCTGCTGGGGAGTTTATAGCGCCACTTGTTCTTCCCAGCTAAAGCACTAGGAAGTGGTGAAGGGTGGGCGTGCCGGGGGACTGTCTTATGTAATTTTGACGTTCGAAAAGTGCTGATTCTCAGCCATATTTTGAATAAATGACTTTTAATTTTGATTTTACAAATACTTCTTGCTAATATATATTAGCATAGATATTTAGCAACAATTTCAGGTTACCAGTTTAAAAAGGTGCAAGTTGTCTTGGTCCAAAGCTAACATCAAATTGTTTGTATTTTAAGGTGGCTAGATGGAAGCCATTGCTATCCAAGACGTGCACGTACAAAAAGACTGCCACTGCCGAGGGCGAGAAAGAAAGAGAGATACCTGGCATCAAGCTGTTTGACAACACAGACGGTAAATATATCTACTAAAATTCATGGACTGAAAATACATAACCTTAATTATGAAACATGAATTTTTGTAAAAGAGTTCCTTGTATACTTATGAATGGATTTTTTTGAAAATTCGTCCTCTATGTCTGGGATGAAACTT
Organism: Lithophane ornitopus; assembly: GCA_948473465.1. Taxonomy (NCBI): domain Eukaryota; kingdom Metazoa; phylum Arthropoda; class Insecta; order Lepidoptera; family Noctuidae; genus Lithophane; species Lithophane ornitopus. The sequence goes on along the minus strand of OX419632.1, from coordinate 12,469,407 downwards.
TGTATGGAAGATTTTTTGTTTCAAGTAAGTACCGTATTATACGTTGATTTGCATATAATAAACAGCTGTTATTTTAACATTAAAAACAAACCACTTCAATTTTATTTATTTGTATAGATGAAGAATATATTATTACCAATTGTTATGAACATTTTCTCTAATATCTAACAAAAAGTATTCCATGTTTCATAGCGAAGCATTCAGCCTTTAGAACGCTTTAAAAGCTGTTCCATAGCATGTATTGTAACCGCTATTCTATCCCTTTAGTCAGCGGTGACAAATTTGAAGATATGTCGCGATTGACACACCTCTGCTGAACCCTTCGTAATGTTATATAATTTAATTAATGCCGATCTACACTTAATTAAGTAAGTAAGGAGAATAATGCCGTCATTTTATTACAGAAGGCGAGGTGGACATCGGCGGGGCGTTGATCGCAGAGGGCTGGGCCGAGCACGGGCCCGGCGACCGGCCCTCGCCCACACACCATAAACCACCCTTTGGAGACCTCGGCAACTCACGGTAAATACTCCTTTATAACATAACATCTCGCCTGCAATCCCCGAAGAGTTGGTCAGAGGTGTAGTACCCTCATAGTTCACCAGTTATGTTTATAATAGTGGGCGAGGCTATTGCTGTCAACCGGGCACAAATCTAGACTCCGAAAATCATCAATACAACTCTTTTATTTAAGTTCAAATTACTCATTCAATAGGGTAATTTAAACTTACAGTTCTGAGAACTATTTCATGAAATGATGACATTAAAGGCCAATTATAGCTTAGAAAGTTGTATTGATGATACTAATGATTATAATTATGTAAATACATACTTGTTGCGTAACATAACCCGTGTAACGCGGACTTAGCACACCTCCCTTAGAACCACCACAAGAAGAGTACCGTAGCTAACTTCACAGACACAAAGATCCGTGGCCCACTGTACCCGACCGCGTAATTACGACACATGGGGTTGTTTTTCAATGTTCTTGCTTTGTAGACGCCTATTCTCTCAGCTCGAAGTGTTATATCTACGCCCGAGTACTGTGAAACACCTAAATTATACCCGAATCACTTTAGCGTGGCGATACCGGTCATCGACCCACCTACATATGCTAGCATTCTTGGTTTAAAAAACTGAAATAAAGTCCGTTAACGTCCTGAATCAATATCTATCCTGATGACCTAGACAAGTGACAATCGCTTCGAAAGCGTTTCGTATTTCTACAACGACTTTCAACAGGAATGACATAAGCTTTTCGATAGCTTATGTCAGTCCTATACATTTTTGCCTTTTCCATCATCGTTATCGCTGATAGAATGTCACTTTGTCTAGGGCCTCTGATCTTCAACATGTTCCAATAACGAAAAAACATACATCATTTATTGTTTGGGTTTCTAAGGAGATATTAGAGGGCAATGACCGTTATTGCCACGCTAAAGCGATTTGGGTATATCACTTTTTTGAAACATGATATTCACTTTTTATTCATATGTACGGGGTTACTCACGTATTTCGTTCGACTAGTGACTTCACCTCGCGAGCTTAAAACCAAACCGAACCACAGAATAATACAGAAGGCGCACTCCGCATTTTAGGTATGAAGCTACAAGTACGCGGCGGGCTCGTCTTGTCGGGCCAATTCAGTCAATAAATTTATATCGCTCACCGTACTTTTAAATGGAACCGTTTACATTCGAGATGTAATATACTGGGTGTTAGTGTAGATACCGTTATCCTTAAAACTAGTGGTTTGGTGTCATCTATAATATACTTTTTCTATAGGACATTGATGTCGCAAAAAAAATCAGCTGTTCCATACATTTGTGTTCACTTAAATCGACAAAATGTATGGAACAGCTGATTTTTTTTTTGCGTTTTCAAAGTTGGTCCCGTATTTCTACAACAATTATTATTCGATAGAAAGAGAGGCAACTTCTAGGTGAATATAACTGTAGGTAATTAGCGCTGTGCGACCTAAATTGCGCTTTATTGTGGCATAGCAAGAGTCGCTTTTTATTTAAATGATTTTCCGGAGTGAACCATTTATATTAATCTGTGACTATATAACCTGCTTTTTTGAAGTCGATTGAAGAGAAATTAATCAAATGAGACATAAATACGTCGGTAAAACTGTAAAAATGGATGTATACAACACCTATCGCATTTTACATGTATTTTCTTTATGATATAATATGCAAGCTAATATGTATATGTATTTTTGTGTATGCTAAATATGGATGACAAAGAGGTACAAAATGCACTGAACAAGTAATGCACGACTTGAAAACAACATATATTTAGAGGCACAATAATAATGAGGGTAGAATTGAAAACTCTAAACGTGACGTTATATACAGGGTGTTGGGAATGTTAGAAGGAGGGCGAAGCTCCTCTGTACCGAAGGACCACAAGGATGACCGCGGCGAACTGAAACAAAAGACCACAGACGACTCCGAGAAAGGTAAACTAATTTTATTACTGAAACTAGCTGCCCAGCCCGGCTTCGCACGGATAGCACTAAGTACCTACCCTACCTACCTACCCTACCTACCTACCCTACCTACCTACCCTACCTACCTACCCTACCTACCTACCCTACCTACCTACCCTACCTACCTACCCTACCTACCTACCCTACCTTAACTACATACCTACCCTATCTACCCTACCTGCCCCACCAACCCTACCTCACTACTTACTTTCCCATCTACCTACCTAGATACCTACCTACCTACACCTGCTTTACGTACAAACCTGGCCCTGTGAGGAACGAACACAACAAAAAAAAAAAACTAAATCGGTCCAGCCGTTATCGAGTTTTAGCGAGACTAACGAACAGTAATTCATTTTTATTATATAGATTATTATGCTGTTGAGTTACATTCGCATATATTTTAAACTAGGGGCGTGAAGGTCGGAAATTATCGTAGGAAAATATACTACTGGGATAAAAAGTTGGCAGGGAGGCAGGTAGGCTGAACGGATTAGGATGAAATTCGGCACATGGGTAGACCATGACCTGGGTTAGGACATAGGATACTTTTATCCCGATATTCCCATGGGATCGAGATTTATGCGGGTGAAACAGCGGGGCGCAGCTAGTTTATAGTAATTATTATTATGGTATTATTATTCTAGTAATCTGAAGTTTGATTTGAGTAAAACATTGCGAACCATTTAAAATAATATAATCCATACATTGGATTGGTGGCTTATACCTGAAGCCACTGTTGATAGTCATTATTTTGCCCGTGATTTGTGCAAATTGATGGACTTGTAAATGAAAAGGCGATCCATCAGCCAGAAGCGATCTATCATTAACTCACATGTTTACAACAGGCGCGGTGTGAGTTTTCTGCGCGTCATGACCCCCCCCCCCCCAAAATCATTCTAGCTGTCGAGAGACTAATGGCCAATTCCTATAATTTACAGACCGTAAATGGTTAAACTTAAGACTCTTGTATCTTTACCAATAACGAAGCAAAGACCTCATAGTTTTGCATAGTAAACCCTCCCATACGGAACTAGCTATCACAGGTAAAATTAGCGTATGAATCTATTTATATGCCCAGTTTGGCAATAAAAAATGTTACCATTGGTAAGCATAACGACTCGTTTTCGTTTATAGGAACCGAGCATAAATGAGCTGTGCTTTACTAACTAAAAACTGTAGGTACTTGAGCCACAGTGACCCCGATGGGCATAAAGGCACAAAAAAAGTTTTTAGAGTACGTACTTATCAAATAGGTAACCATTTCCCTAAAAATAGTCCTCGGCACCAATGGTGACCCCCCAAAATCTTGGGCTGCGACCACGCCTGGTTTACAAAGCGTACAAAATACAGAAATTCTTTTGTTTAACAACTTTATTTCCATTTCCAGATAACGACCGATTGACAACTTCGAAATCTCTGAGCTCAGGCCTCGAAACAGGGGAGCAACCACTATCCATATCTAATTTCGACCTATCGTATCCGGACAATTCCCTCTCCAAAGCCTTGAACGGATCCCATGAAAACTTCCTACACATGGAAAAACAGAATTTAGACAAAGAAGGTAATGTTGAAACGGATTCTATAGATACGTTAGTACCTGCCGTGCCTACCACCCCTAATCTATCGAAGTCGGCTCTCGATGAGTTCAAAGCGAATATTAACAGAATAGACTCTCATCATAATCTTGAGAATCTAGCGAGATCGCAACATGAGAATAAGTGAGTTTTAGTTTGTAAGTAATTGTTTTAAAAAGTCGTGACGTAACTTTCTATTATGATTTTAAGATGTTTTAACAGGCCACTTCCAGAGCCCTATACCACAAAACCTTACAAGTACAATTTGTAACACAAAACTCTAAGTCACACAATATTTTATAGTACAACTATTTACTTATTGTCCCTCGGCAAACTTCGTGTTTCATCAGTCGTCGGATTTCTATCAGTTGCCATTTGCACTTGGTGCAGACCGAACGCTCTTAATCGACTTGGAAGTCGATTGAGAGCGTTGTACTGTAATGGAAAACCTTACAAATTAGGTAAATTGTAGTGACTTGTTGTCAAACAATTTGTAGAATTGTTGACTTCTAAATTTTTGTGGTTATAGGGCCCAGATATCGTATTAATTTGTAAACATGAAAAACTAAGAACTGATTTGTGACGTTTTTTTTTTTTACTTTGATCCCCTTGATTATATTAAAATCACCATTATGTCTCTATCAACGTCAAACAATTGACAAAAACATCTTCTCACGCGTATGTGGCGTAGCGATAGTAACTATCGCTGCGCAAGCGCATACGCTGCGCTAGCGTGATACGAATGGAATCTAAAACATCAGCCAATTTAAACAGTTTGGTCGTCGCGACTTTTAATTATACTAATGTAAAATATGTCCGGATTAAAGATAATTTACTGTTGTATTAAAAGTTATTTAAGTATATAAACGCTGAATATGGTATATCATTGTATAGATCAAACACACACATCACCTTTGTATAGATAGTGCCATCCACGAAGACGCGCCCCACTCCGCTCCACTCCGTACTAAAGTACAGAGGGCCTAGAGAAGTGACAGTCGCTTCGAAAGCGTTTCGTATTTCTACAACGACTTTCAACAGGATAGACATAGGGTTTTCGATTGCTTATGTCAGTTCTATACATTTTTGTCTTTTCCATCATCGTTATCGCTGATAGAATGTCACTTTGTCTAGCTAGGGGCTCAGCTTACAGTACGGTAATCGCGGAATTGGGCGCGTCTTCGTGGATGACACTATTTATATCCAGTATGTGATCGAGTCTCATGTTGATATATTTCCTATAGGCACACAAGTTTTCTACTATCTTTAAAGATTATTATATCTCACTTGGTAATAAAAATAAGTCAAATAGCCAGCTATTTAAATTACTTCCTTTCTTATGAGATCTTATACTGTAATCTTCCAAAAATGTTAACGAAAAAGATTCCTGAATCTGCGAATAAAAAAAAAGCTTTAATTTATGTACAAAAGGTGAAAAGAGGTTTTTTGCAAGGTTGTGCATTTCATAATGCTACTACTTCTTTCTATATCGACCATAGATAAAAGTAGATGTTTCTTTTGTTATTTTAGTGCTTAAAAGTAGAGTGCTAAGAGAATCTTTTGGCGCCTGAATGACATTGAGAGGGGGCGTTGTTGATAAACATTTATTTTGTTTGTGAAATTGTCACAGAATTTGTATTGACACAACAAGATTGCGGAATAGGGAATATGCATGTATTTTTTAAATATTTTTATTCGATAGCTCACATCGCGAAATAATAGTTTAAAAAAAAATCGACACCAAAAAAACAATTTAAAGTACATCTACATCGCCACATGCGAACTACGCATCAAAGACCTGACGTCAGACAGACGTCACATAAATCCTGCATCGCGCAATTAAAGTTTACCGTGCAGTGGACATATATACGAGAACCCAACATCAATCGTTGGGCAGTTGCCCGCCAGACACAACACCCGTCTGGTCGGAGGATCCTCCCATTTCTATGGAGTATGAGTGAACTTTACACCCTGTTCCTCATACCCCTAAATTGGTGACCCCGAATATGAACGTCAACGCAGCCTTCGTGCAACTACTCCAGCGTGACGTCATCATCATCACTCCCGCAAGCTTTCAGTGAGGCGAGTCACACAGCCAAGCCAACAGCCGAGGCGTCAACGGGTATCCTGACCACCAGCATGCAGCGAACGCGCATTCCTGGTCATCACCCTCAGCCTCATCACCCCGACCCACTGGGGAATCACCTCAATCACCTCATCACCCCGACCCACTGGGGAATCACCGCAATCACCTCATCACCCCGACCCACTGGCGAATCACCGCAATCACCTCAATCACCACAATCGCCGCAAACAGTTCCGACCCACCGCGAACAATGCGGCACCCGGTTCCGACTCACTGGAACCACAACTGGCACTGGCAAGCATCGCAAGATACAAGACTCAGCCCACTATCGACCTCCGGTCTCCGGAGGGGAGTGATGTGCCGGTATCTACATCGCCACATGCGAACTACGCATCAAAAGACCTGACGTCAGACAGACGTCACATAAATCCTGCATCGCGCAATTAAAGTTTACCGTGCAGTGGACATATATACGAGAACCCAACATCAATCGTTGGGCAGTTGCCCGCCAGACACAACACCCGTCTGGTTGGAGGATCCTCCCTTTTCTATGGAGTATGAGTGAACTTTACACCCTGTTCCTCATACCCCTAAATACTTTAAAAAAATGATAAAAATATCCTACCGACCCGAGCTATTTAAACGTCCTCCATTTGGCGCGCTTGGTGTCGTGACGTCACATTCTATGAAAACAAACAAACAAGTGTCAAGTCAATATCAAACACTCCTACAAAACACATTGACATTTTGATTGTTGTAACAGATTGTTACGTAACGTCCGCTCTGACCAATAGCATCGCTTTTCAAGTATTTGAATTTCCCACAGTTTTTTTGGCACTTTTTATAAATTAATTTCTCGCTCAAAAATAAATTTTATTCAAAAATATTAATGGAGGCATAATTCTGAAGTAATATAGATTATAAAAAAAATACTTGACCCTTATTTGAATCACATGCATATTCCCTATTAGTTCCGATTTTTGTCACGCGCCAACAGAACCTTTTAGCGGTGTATGTATGTAGCTGCTGTGTTCCTATTCTTACAATAGAAATACTTTTTGTATAGTTAGTGATGATAAACAAGCTGTTTAAGAAGAATGGGAAATATGTGATTTTTATGTTGCTCATGATCAAGAAAAGATACTTTTTTAGACCAGGCAAAGAAAAATATGATTCGGGTCAGACCTGATTAGATACAATACTTTGAACAGTGTTTGATAAATAGTCTTAGAGCTTATCCCGAAATCAGAGTAACTATTACTGTATTTAGTAAGTTTCAAAAGATGTTTAGTACGAGTACAGCCTCCAAACTGTAAAAAAAAAGTATATATTGATAAGGAATAGTAGAATAGTAGACATATGTTCTACATGATACGTTTGAATGTTGAATACATGAACTCGGCCTAAAAAGATTCTGAAACCCTAATCTAAGATCAGTGACTCTATTGTCAAATACCAGAATATCCGCGAAATTTCGCGCATTTCTGCATAACTTTTGAATTAGCCGAGATGTTTAATTCATATTCTTTATGACACCTCTTTAGGTCATGAGCAGTGATCGGAATAGGTAGAGCTAATCTACCTAAAGTTCAACGAACAGAGACAAAAAAAGTGGAGACTTCCATACGACTAAATATTTTTTCGGGATTAATGTCGGGATTTCGGGACATCACTTAAGTACATTTAATATAAATGCTAAAGGTGTGGAGTAAAATTAGATGTCAAGAACTAAAATTCAAACAATAAAAATCGTGCATACTCTTTTTTTTAAAACAGAAACAGATAATGAATTCGATAGTTGTTTTACTTTATTTATTTTGGTTTTACTTAAGTAATGTTCCGAAACCCGGGAGATTAGTCCCAAAAAATATTTGGAAATATTTTAATATTTAATAAAAAAAAAAAAATGTTTTTATATTTTAAAAATATTTTGTCGTAAGGCGTCTCCACTTTGTCTCTGTTATTTTTTCGAACTTTAGGTAGATTAGCTCTACCTATTCCGATCACTGGTCATGAGCTATCCGAATATAATATAAAAATATTTGGCCTAGGTTTTAAGGAGGTTTGAAAATTGATTCGCAATGTATAATAGATGTTTGTTGCAATGATTGGTTGACTTATAAGCCTATAAAAGCACTTAACATGAGATTTATTAAAACTCATACTATATTAGGGCCAAAAGTTGGAGTTATAAATCATTATGTCAATAACAATAAGGTCTTTTGTACTCGGCACGGTTTCTCTACAGTACAGCGTATAAACTGCTGAAAAAAACGGTACCTGTCAACAAGCTTCCATAGTGATCCATATAACACCGATGACCGTGCATTCACACGGCCAATAACCGTAGTTTTTCATGGAAAGAATAAAGAGCCTAACACAATATTGACACTATTTTACGCTCAACACTGGCACTGCTCCATAAGTGTTGGGAAGTGAGAGTGGGAGATAAAAAATATAAATTTATTTAGAAATATAATTTATTATATAAAATTATGCAACGTGTAACGTTAAATCCGCAAAACCTGAAAATAGTTCGATCAGAATAACGAGCAGAATCTATTGAACCACTTTTTGATAAAGGTCACATTTTTCAAAAACATCTACATTAAAAACGTTGCCGTGTCTATTTATTAATAGGTCAAGTCATCACATGCGCAAACCTGTGAGCGCGGCGCAGCGGCTCGGTGACGAGCTCTCCCACGATAGAGCGTCGTCGCTGACGCAAGAAACGATCAGCATTGCCAGTAAAACTACAACAGCACATAAAACATACAATTTTTTAAAGTTTTTTTTTCTCTTTGGAATAGGTCAATTGAATTAAAAATCAGCTGGGGTGTCTACGGTTTTGCGCATTTAACGTTATACGTTGTATATTTATGTCATAAATATATAACTTTTATCGGTCCTTTGCGTTTTTAATGGCCCGAGTATAGTTTATAACAAAACGAAATTGAAACTTATTTCTAAGTATTAATTTTAGCATGCATGTGAAATATTTCATAAGTATATTAAAATATGTAGTTTCTTTTATTGTTTAACACTAAGCAAACAATTGGAGTGTTTGAAATGTATTTCTAATGTATTAAGTACTTACCAGTTTTCTACCTTCATAGTATTTATATTTTCTACCAATCCATGTTGCCAGATTAAAATATTCAGTATTTTTTTCTCAACTTTTGAGGCCATCTCACAAACTTTTTCATCCTGAAATAAGAGCTCGGAAAATACGAGATTATTTTTAAACATGGTCGAAATATTTATGTGATTGTAAATAACTTAGCTTAAAGTAGGCGCTAACAGCCGCTTAGTAGGAATAAGTAATTAATGTATTTAAATTGACGCTCCAGCCATTTCTCAGTTACTTTGCCTGCATTTTGTAACATCAGTAAGTATATTGTTTCATTTATTATTAATCGTTGAAGGACACTGAACGACACATAATAGAAGTTTTATTGTTGTTACGCCTATGAACGTTTAGTCACAGTATAATAAAGTAGCAGTATTATACCTCGGCAATGACCTTGAACTAATTACCTACGGCCACTCGGTAGATAAACCTTCCGCGTCCGTGCGTAACTGTCGCCCACTCGAGACTATTGCGTACTGATATAGACTGAGATTTCAAAGCGCGTCATTTAGGCCGTTTTCTATGAAGACATAATACTGTTACTTATTTATACTGTCCCTCAAAGTGTTAAAGACATGTATTTACTAGTGAGCATGTGTCGGATAAAACTTTCATCCTGTTTCCGGCGCTGTAAATGTTTTCGGAAATATGTTTCAAAACATTTCGACATATTTTTATACTGTAGAATCATGCAGAATTACAGCATTATTATTTTAATCTTACTTCGTGGGGGAAAGAGATGGAGCAATACGTCCTGTAGAGCTTCATCTCTTTACTACACTGAGTAATATTCAAATAATACTGTTGTAAGCGGTGGTGGTAGGCCCCCTGAGCAGTTGTTTACTTTTGAATACATGACTCAATTCTGTGGTCAAAATGATTTAATGTATTGAAAGATATAGCTTCGCATCATGTCGTAATTTAATCGTGTTTTATGTTTAAAATATTTTGTAAAGAAATGAGGTATCCAGTGGCTGTAACTACCGTTATTTCTTTACAGTAGTTACTTACTTATGATTGAGCAAAGCTGTCTGATAGGATTTTATTGAGGACAATAAGTAGTGAGAAGGAAAAGCACGATTCAAAGGTTTTATGAATGTACTCAAGGAGTAAGGTACAACTGCGGACATTTGCGGTGAACCACTTTTCACCCTTATGCCCTTAGAAACAAGGTTCAAAAATGGTTCAATGTCTGCAATGGTATACGCTTGTCCACTATAAGCAAGCTATACTTTTAAAAACATCATTGTGTGGTGCAATTATATGGTGCTAACAGACAAAGGTCGCAATCGCAAAGAGTACTTATAAAATTCATATCCTATATTAGTCACGTTCTTCTGTATCGAAAGAACCTCCACCTATTTTCTCAATTAAAAAAATATAACCAGAAATAAAAATATATATTCTTAAAATGTTCTACGTTACAATTTAATTACGAGTTACTATGAGTAGTTCTGCCACTTTGATATTATATTTTAAATATTTATTAGTTACCATTATAATGTGCTCAATTTGTTTTCAGAATTTTCTTTTGTACATCGCAGTTAACTTTTTTTTTTACGAAAGTCCGTAATGAATGTGATGTATATTTTATTATTATTAAGTCAAAACGACTAACTGAACCATTTTCATACATCTTATAATAAGCATGAGTGGGAAAATACCAACCAATCACAGCTCGTGTATGTTTACGTTGTAAGGGTCAACCAATCGGAAACGACAATCGTTGTTCGAGTGCAAAATGTAATATTACTATTGGTTGGAAATTTGGAACTGAAAATGTAATGGTGCCATACCATTCTAGTACAAAACTGCGAAACGCGGGAAAAGTATTGTTTTCTAGTTTTTTCGAATTAAATTGTTATAGTTTTGCTTGTTTTTTAGTATTAGTTGTCTATTTGTGTAGACTTTTGTTAAAACTCGAATACTTTTATTTTGTAAAATGTTGTACTTTTGTAAATTCCTTTTCAACATAGAAATACATTTGTGGAATACAAAAAACGTGTTATTTTTATTTTATTGCTCGCATTGTTTTTGAGAACTCTCAATAATCTATACTCCATTTGAAATAAGATTAGACGTATAGATAAGCCTTTTTTACATTCCGTTCAACCGATTTTGAATTCTATTGCGTTGGTGGCATTACAAATGGCAGCCGCAGTAGATAGTTGGTATTGTGTAACTTTTTTTGCTTTTAATGCTATCCTTATGCCTACGGTATAGAAGTCAAAATCGGTTGAACGGACTGTAAAAGGGTTTGTTTTAATGTCTAATCTTATTTCAAATGGGGTATAGCTGGGGCGAGGAATACGTGGGTCAGTCATCTCATCAGTATAAAAAAATATTTTATTTTTTTAGTCTTGATTTTACAATACCTACAAGATAAAATAACACACCATAATATGATGGCTTTTAACAGAAACAGTAAACGAAAAAGTTACGCAATTTTTGTCGACATCCACGCGGACACAGCAGAATCTCCGTAAATGTCAAAAATCGTGAGCGAAAACCGTGTTCATCATCAAACAGCCAAGATAATCACTGACACGTCATGCTTACGTCTGTCAGTCTTCATTAGAAGTAAACAATGCTATTAGTCCGACGAAGTCTTGAAAGCGTGGTGCTCTCTCCGCCAATTGTTATGTATTTACTTTTGAAACGGTTCCGAATCACTGTCGTTAAACTGAACTCATTGTTACGATGGTTCAACTTACAAGCGATGGAAATTGGCGGATTGGATTGATGAGTATTCTGGCTTTTTTTTGCCTTTTTGAGCGGTATACTTTATAAAAAATCCTGCTAATCGCGCAACTAATTTAGAAAAAAAAACAGAGGAACTAAGAATAATTCTAACGATCCTACAAATTTGACACTGGCCAAACTAGGAGTCGAATAATTGACTTATTTCCAATTCATATAATTTACGGACCGTTATTGGTTAAATTTAGACTCTTGTATCTTTACCAATAATGAAGCAAGGACCTCATAGCTATCTATGTATAGAAACCCTCCCATATGGAACTAGCCATCACAGGTAAAATGAGCTTACCAATCTATTTATATGCCCAGTTTGGCAATAAGAAACGCAAACGATTCGTTTTTGTTTATAGGATCCGAGCATTAGAAGATTAGTCCAAAACTAAAATATAAATAAGGCAGCATGCGGTATGAACTCAATACCTACGAGAACTGTAGACTAAAAAGCAAATAATTTACATTATGCTGAAGGAATTAATTAATTTATTAACTTTACCTTGGTTTGCAAAGTTATAATGTAACTAAAGGAAAAATATTTGACGTTTGTTAATAAGATTAAATAAACAACACGTTCCATAAACGGGCGAAGCCTTGACCAGCAGGTCAGTATGTCTCGGTGAGTTGAGGCTAAATTAAAATAAGACTCGGCCAACCTACTCATACATAAACACTTCGAACTTTTGATTTAGTGTAGCGGTAATTAGCCCATAGGTTGAAATTTGAACTGGCGAGCAAATGATCGTTAGTTCGAACCGCGGTCGTTACACTCAAAATCAAAATCAAAATATTTTATTTCACATATATATCACCTACATGGGCACTTATGAAACGTCAGAAGCTAGGTGCACGGTTCCAATTGGTCGTTTCCTATGGAGAAGAGCCGGCAAGAATCTCCACGGTTACTCTTTAAAAAATAATTGGCTGTTACAATATTTTAGAATTACAGTGTTATTAGGTATGGGAGGACAGTGTAGGCCTTTCAAAAAGTACCAGGTAAGTAGGTACTTAACAAAATAGAAAATGTTCAACAAAACTACTACAGTCCACTAAGCCTACATCGTTCTCACATTCACAAAATGAAAAAGAGTCTATACAAGAGATAAGTAAGATAATACACAGTAAGTAAGATAATACATAAGTAAGATATACACTATTGATGGCATACCTACATTATAAACATACCTGTGACGTCCGAGCACAAATGTACCTATAGTTTTTGTTATAGAAATTTACAAGTAAAATGCTCACTAAAAGTTAGCGCGACGACGTTTGGATCAAAATATTACCTACAACTTTTATATTAAACTTAAAGGGCCAATACATATTATTTTTTTACTTTTTAAATGCTTTGTTTTTTTCGGGGGTTTTTTAAATTTTAAATTTAACTTTTATTTCCAGCTTTTTAAATTTCATATTATATTACTAGTAGAAACGCTACGATCAACACGCGGCTCGCCGAAATCTGCGTAGCTGTACGTACTTTTACCACAGTGAAGCTAGTTACTAATTTAGTCTCATTTCTCTTTCCTACTCTATCATCAGACCCTGATCACCATCCATCTGTAACCTATTTTTTGAGACCTTTCCAATGAGCCCAAACACGATACCTCTGCTGTAAGTTGGTGAGGGAGTTGGGTATCCTGCATCCAGGTGATGCTGCAGCATCAGTTCCAGGTTACTATATTCTTCTAATTCATCATTGAAGTAACAGAATCCTAAATTTCCAATCGATAAGACCTGCGAAAGATGCTCACATCCATTCATCAACTAGAAAAGAGCTGATAATCTTCAAACGGCTGAACCGATTTTCTTGAATCATAGCTAAGAACACTCTCGATCAAGTCACCTTTCAAACAAAACAAAAAAAAACAAAATCGGTTCAGCCGTTTGGCAGCTACGATGGAACAGACAGACACACAGATACACAGATACACAGATACACAGATACACAGATACACAGATACACAGATACACAGACACACAGATACACAGATACACAGATACACACGTTAAACTTATAACACCCCTCTTTTTCAGTCGGGGGTTAACAAAAAGAACATTTAAGACTTAGGAAACCGTTTCTTAAATGTTAATTAGGTTATTTAATCTATTTCCTGCAACGAAACTAGGCCATTAGTTCAACGGCATTCAGCAAAAGAATAATAACTTACGTATTTACATTTTTTTAACCGACTTCTTCAAAAAGGAGGAGGTTCTCAATTCGTCTGAATGTTTTTTTTTTTTTTTTTTGTATGTTTGTTACGCGATTACTCTGCCAATTATGAATCGATTTTGATGATTCTTTTTTTGTATGGTAGGTCTTGCTTCCGAGGTGGTCCCATATAAATTTTATTAACTTTGCTTGCGTAGTTTTTGAGTTAGCTTCAATATAACGTATTTTTCCCAATGAGTTTATCTAGACGATGTCTTCATTTACTCCTTCACTGTTATTTACATCACCTAGTGGTATTCGAATTTGTGTGGGGTAGGTACCACAACTAAAAAATAAAAACTTTTTACAAAAAAAAAACAACCGACTTCCAAAAAAAACATAAAATAAGTGAAAAATTACTTTAATTTCGGAAGTCGGACAGGATATCGTCGAATTGAGAACCTCATCATTTTTGAAGAAGTCGGTTTAAAAAAACCGACTTCCAAAAAAAAACACTCAAAACTGAAAAATAACTTTCGGAAGTAAGTGGCAAAAAACGAAAATTGAAAAGCAAAGACATCTACTTCCGAAAGTTATTTTTAATCCGACGAATTCCATGAGAGAGCCCATGGCCCTAATATGGAACCCCCCCTTATACCTAGAACTTTTCTCAAGCATGGTGGAGCGATGTTCTTTGCAGGGTAACTGGTAACCCACTAGAAGAGTGGCCGCGGATCGATTTAAATGGCATGCAATTGGAGAGGTCTATGTATATCAGCTGTAGGGTGATGAAGTACATAAAGCTTTCTGCATTATCCTACACCTACAATAAGTAGAACTCTTTAGATACGAGAAGTCAGAAGCCCGAAAGTCTGACAACCAGTCTTACCATGGTGTTACCCAGTAACTGGGTTGTGGAAATCAGATAGTCATTCGCTCCATGTAAAATACTGGTATTCAAGTGCATCCGGTTTGACTGGAAGCCGACCCCAATATAGTTGGGAAAGGGCTACGCAGTCTACGAAGATGATGAGCAGCAAAACTTTATCAAGTAATTAATAATAACTTACTTGTAACAAAACAAATGCCTACAAAGTTTTGGTAAACAAAATGACGTAACAGTTCACTTCTTGAACCAAACAGTGGACAATATAATTTGTAGCGAACGGACCAAGTGCAATCGAAAGCGTTGAGCTGCAGAATTACATAAATCTATCGTGACACTGTGACGGCGACATTATCGATGAAGTGATAACACTGGTTATGTAAGGAAACAGCAGCGGAATAAAATTAGCAAGTTGATGGCTTCACTGTGAAGAGAAGGCCATTATTTTTCCTTCCGGTAGTGTGATGGAAAGCTACCAAAAGATTATGGATGGGGGATGGGATGGGGATGATAGGATTGGGAAGGAACATCCTCCTTATGTAGCCTATGTCCTTTCTCAGACTCTTAGACTATCTGTGTAGTAAATCGGTTCATTAATTTTGGCGTGAAAGCGCGACAGACAGACAGAGTTACTTTCGCATTTATAATATTAGTAAGGAAGTAAGGACTAGCTGCCTGTGACTTGACTTTGTATTTCATCAACATTCCAAATTACATTGTTTATGTATATTTTTGTAATCACCTTTAAATCCCTTCATTTTGATGCCCTACTCGATAGGTTTGGGAGTTGTTTTTTTTAAACATCCATTTTGGCGCCAAAGATCAACTATTTTGACTTTTATACATTTTAATATACTTACCCACTGACACTCGATCAATAAAGACGAATCTAACGATATATCATTCTGCAAAATCGGTTCAGCCGTTTAGTAGTTACGAAAGAACATAGAGACATACATACAGGTCAAACACATAACTCTCCTTTTTTGGCTTCGCCGCAGTCGGGTCATGAGGCTAAAGCAGCATGCAACAGGTACTAAGTTACATTAAACATTCTAAGCCCGGAAAGAATGTACTAATTCACTTCAATGATAATGACCAACGAAAATAATTATCAACACTACAACATCATCATTCTATTTTTATAATGATCGCCAACTCCTAAACGTTCTACTAGATGGCGCTGTGCCGATGACGCCAATTTCTACATTGCGGTATTAAGATTCTCCGTGGTTTAATGACACTCCTCGATTTTTCCAATACGAATTAAGACCTTACTTCATAGGATCATTTCTATAGTAAGCTCTTCTCGAGACTTTCACACTATGTGAGTCCTCACAAGTCACGTTGATGAGACGTGGCGCGGTGCCCTGAGCGTGAGGCGGGCGGTGGTAGATCTACCACCAGCCCTCGATGATCGTTCACTCCCTTCGCAAGAGGGGAGCGTGGGGTGCTGTCGCTGTCTGAGTGGCTAAGTTTAATTCTTATAAAACTCCAGTAAAATCTTACCGACGACGGTGCCGCTGCCGGTGGTAAATGTCGTTCGCAAGGAACAGGCAACGAAATATGTCCCATAAAAAAGAAACCGCCTTTCGTAGCGTCAATATGGAAATTTAATTAAATCGGTACTCTACTTAAATCAGTAGTATTTAGTCATAACTTTGTGTAGGCATATTATCAAGGTAAACTTTAAACAAATAATTATGTGTTTGCTTTGAATATTATATTTAAAAAAGATTATTAATCTATACTAATATATAATATTATAAAGCTGAAGAGTTTGTTTGTTTGAACGCGCTAATCTCAGGAACTACTGGTTGGAATTGAAAAATAATTTTTTTGTTGTATAGTCCATTTATTGAGGAAGGCTATAGGCTATATAAAATCACGCTACAACCAATAGGAGCGGAGCATAAATGAAAAATGTTGCAAAAACGGGAAGAATTATTCCTTTTTGAGAGCTTCCGTTGCGTGCGCCGTAAACGGTTTAAGTTACGCAAATATCATGTATGATGGAATTGTTCCTCTTTAAAAGTTCTAAAAAAAAGCCCGCGACAGCATATGTCTATCTTATAAGATTGACTCACTATAACCTTTATCCACATTTACGTGATATTAACGTATGGATGGTATATGTAAGTAGATCCGCGCGTGAGAAAAAAAGTAGATTTTTAAGAAAAAAAAGTAGAAGACACTTTAAAGTAGATTTTTTCGAAACTGAATGGAACTGAAGGACTAGTACTCACACGAGCTATTGTACCATACACGGCGATCAAGATGGCATCAAATTCATGCACAGTCACTTGCCGACTTGAGCGTAGCAAATTTTGAAATGTTGAATTTTCTTTATGTGATTTTTCAAATCTTTGATGTGGTTAAATGAAGTTGCCGATCGAATTACTTATACTATCGTTAGTTTATAGCCTGCTAATGACTTTTATGATGAGAATAATTAAAAACGATATTGATTAAATACTTTTTTGAAACAAAATTGCATTCCAAGAACTAAGTAACTCATTTGTTAATCACCGCTGAGTTATAATTAGATAATTATAACTTTCGATTATCCTTTATAATACACCTAAAAACTACTGCTTACAGAGAGTATCTTCGCCCTCATCAGAGTCCTCTAAATCCGACTCCGTCATTGACGCACTAACATCGACAAATTCAACGTTCTCTTTGTCTGCACCTGAATCGTCATTAATGAGAAGAGGTCTCATATCACACAGGTTGACAGGTGTTTTCAGGGACTTTCTCAGCACAGGTTTTATACTGGATAGGTAAGGACATGATTCAGTTCCATTCAGTTTCGAAAAAATCTACTTTAAGTGTTTTCTCCCATACAAAAAAAACACAAAGCTTTTTTTTCTCACGCGCGGATCTACTAATACTATCCATACGTTAATATCACGTAAAGGGGGGTATACCAGAGACATAACAATTTTTTTTTTAATTTCGTGACTTAAAGTTTCTATGAGTATGGAGTTCGATTTTCAGACCACTGTGCGCCGCCACGACGTGCGACGTTCCCTACTCTAGAGAGGATGGGCACACGGGTAGACCATGACCTGGAATAGGAAATAGGATAAGTTTTATCCCTATATTCCCACGGGATCGAGTTCTACGCGGGTGAAACCGCGGGGCACAGCTAGTTAAGTATATGGAAGTAATAAATAAAGTTTGTGTGCGAGCAAAACTTAAAAAAAAATCTTGTAGATTAAGAAGATGAATATTTTATGTCTGGAATGAAAATTGCAAAAAAAGAATGTGACAGAGCCGTGTAATAATAAAAGAAAGATTATAGATACTTACTTACAACTTAGATTTTTTTAGAGCGGTTCCTATTGCGGTACAATCGGGTTTTTTCGGATACTCCTAGACATGACTCATGAGGAACCAAATTTTTTATGACGTCACTATTTGGACCACCAGTATTTTGGCCCGTGACTAAATAGAGGGGCTCGCTCAAATAATAACAGCCACACAGGTCGATCAAAGGCTAAGCTACGCTTGCCGCGGTCGGTTCGTCAATTGTTGACCATTCATTACTTATCGAGACCCTTCCGTGCATCGGAAAGCACGTTAAGCCGTTGACTGATTCGTAGACAGTAGTTACAAGTCGACCAAAACCCCAAAAGTCTGACAACCAGTCTTACCAATGGGTATATGGGTACCCAGTAACTGGGTTGTGTAGGCCAGATAGGCAGTCGTTTCATGTAAAATATTGGTGTTCAGCTGCATCCGCTTATACTGCAAGCCCAACATAGGTACCTACTTTGCAATATCAATATTTACAATATCAATCAATCTGCCTAGCCTTTTTACTTAGTTGGAAAAAGGCTAGGCAGATTGATTGATATTGTAAATGACAGAATAATAGCTACCTAGGTAGAAATGATATGGTAGCACAAAGGTGGTGCCACGTCGTAGTGGTTGAGCGATACGATTCTGGACGGTCACACCTTTTCGTTATACAAATATACGATCCGTGTCCATTTTTGCAAAGAAAAAATAACTAAGACATCAATAGAATACGAGGGTCATGCCAAAAGAAATTAGATACTTTTTTTTGTTGTTTTCTTTATTATATGTATTTGTCTTTTCGAATGATTCACTCTGAGCACGTATATACACTTTTCCATACGTCTGAACTAATTGGAAAATACCTCTGACCACTCTTCTTTAGACACCTCAGCAATCTCGAAATTAGCAGTCGGTGCATTCTTTGCTTTCAAACCTTTTCCCCTTCAATTTTTCTTTGTTTCTTGGAAACAGATAAAAATCACAAGGCACTAGGTCAGGGGAATATGATGGGTGAGGAAGGATAGACCTGACACGTTTTTTTTGTTACAAATTTCGAGTGACGTTTCCTCGTGCCCGAGAAGGTGCCAGATTCCTGACTGCGGTCGCTTGTCACACCAAGCTAATAATTCTGTTCGAGGACAAATGTTTCAAATATGTCAATAAATAACCAGCCTGTAAGATAGTGAATAACTTGCCAGTGTCAAAGAAATGAGAAAAGAATATCTAACTTCTTTTGGCATGACCCGTGTACTTAGATCAGATAATACTTTTATCAATTACGAAAAAATCAACGGAATAATTAAGATAATTAGAACAGTAGGTAACTACTGTAAAATTAATTAGTTAAAGTTAACCACGCTCTCTTTGGTGTACCCTTGACCAGACTATTCTGTGGTATTGCCAGCTTCGATTATAACAAGAACATTATTTGGTTCTTACTTTATGTAATGTCGATGTAAACCTACTTCTTCTTTTTAGCATGTCGAATGGCAAAAATAACACACGAAAAAATATGTCCTTTTTAAATTCGGGCCAAAATCTTGGTGTGGTAATTAACTTCCGCTTCGAAAGGGTTAAAAAGAATTGACGACCCACTTCGCCCCGGTTCTTCGTCATCAGCACTACTAGGGTTTTGTTTTAGGGTGGGACTCCTGAAAAATGACCCTTTGTTTATTGCATAATTATGTAAGATTCGAGCTGCTTTTTTTGTGAAGCCAATCAAAATTGCTATTCAGCTATATAGGTAATTACGTACCTAACTTATTTTCGTAACCGATTAAGACTATATTGTTTCATTTTGAGAGTTCAATAACATTCTTTGCATTATTTACGTTGTTGAGCAGATATTTTTTTCGAACTTATGAAGCAATGGATTAGACATTTGTTTCAAAACGATTCCAATGGTGATGGATTCTAAATAGAAGTTCTTGCTGCTAGCTTTTGGAGTTGATTTTACTGAATCTCTAGATTAAAAAGTAGGAGAATTTATCCAAAGTCCTTATGGTTAAAAACTATCTTAATCTAGTGATTAATGTGCTGTTCGTTGTCTGTGCTTCCATTAACTGAAACATCATATTTCAATGTGCCTAAATATCGTAAGATCTAATAAATAAATAAACGTTAACTTACCGTGATCGCGTGATAATAACTCACAGAGTGACAGTTGTTAGTTCATCGCTTACGAACTGTTGAGTAACGGCTTCCTTGCCTGATTCATGCTTGCAGCGGAAATATGCAGCGTAATATTTATACACTTTTATTTTTTTGCATTGCAATCTTGGGTTTACCTATGGACAATTTTGTTGGTTCTCTGCTACGTACCTACGATTTGCTTGCCTGAAGTTAATTTTGATCGATAACCTAACTAGTCGAGAAAGAAGCATCAACAAAAAAAAAATTAAAAGTCGGAGTTATCGAACACACTTTTCAGTTTCCAGTTGATGACGTAATTGCAGAGACAATTAAAAAAAAAGCCATTGTGTTGCATCTCCCGAGGGGCCACGTTCCCGGCATACGAAGGGTAAATAAAGTACCTATATATAAGTAATATACGTAATAATACATGTAAGTAGTTACCTCCTGTTAAGTAGTAAATAGGTACCGCCGAATATAGATATAATCGGCGGTAATAATAAAATTTGGCTTATTCATTGATACCTATCTGTTAATTTTACAGGCTTCAGACTTTTAATCCAGCTGAGCCTGGATTTGCAGGAGGCCTTAGATAGGTATCTACTATTTAAGCCGCCGTACTTTCCCTTCAATACTACAGTACAGCTTTCCAACAATACGAGCAGGTACTACTACCATGTACTAGGTAGGTACCTATATAAGAATACATATAGGTAATGAAAGACTTTCTGGTTAGTCGGCTCACTTTCACGATGCCTAACAGCTACAGAATCTGGATCTAGGCATAAGTAATGGCTACAAAAGGAAGCAGTTGTGATGAAGAAATTGGTGTCGGTCCAGCCATTAGCCGTGTTTCTAGATACTAGTTTCTTACTGGAGCTCGTCACGATATCTAAAAAGTAGATTTTATGCACGTCGTCAATGCATGGACACGATTTTCCGCAATTTCCGCATTAGATTTGCTAAAAAATGTGGTATTTATCTATCTGTAAGTATAACATACCTATAAAAATCAATTGCGTGTCGCAACACCTCGAAAATAGCTCGAAGGATTTTATTTTTTTATTTTGTTCGCCTCAATACGGTTGTTTAGGAAAAACCCAAAGGAACAGACAGCCGAATTAACCAATCGAAACTGAAACTATACACGATGCGGTCAATACCTATATTATTGTATCTATCGATCTCACATGGTACGATGCTCTCCGGGTCATCTAGTGCTTTTATAATTTCGGTTGCATAGATTCGCCGCGGACATAATTTTATTTTTAAATAAGTATTACAAAATATCTGCATCCGTTACAAAAATGCACAGAATGAATAATTTATATTTGAAATATATGATAATTTTGCTGCTGATCTGCATCACAGCAGAGATTATGCAATTGTGCCAACTTTCAATGATATGCGACTATTTTATATTTAGAAAATGGAATTAGAATGAATGCTTCGTTATTAAAACTCTTTGCAACCTTAAACTTAGGTAATCTTTGGAAATAAGGTACATGCATTATATGCTTTCCTTGGTAGTCGGTTAAAAAAATCCAACCCATTTAGTGGCGAAGGCAGTGGTGGCCCAGTGGTAACGGCTGCGATACTTACGAGTTGTAGGTCGTAGGTTCGAACCCAGACAGGCGTATGTCATCACCACTGCTCTCGAAACGAGAAAAAAAGAGTATGTAAGAATCGTAGTCAGGTGGCGTTCTGAAGTTTCTGCCTACCCCCATGGGAAGAAGGCGTAAGTTTTAAATGTATGTGTGTGTAGGCTCTCGAAACGGTGAAGGAAAACATCGTGAGGAAACCGGCATGTCTTAGCCTAGAACCGAAAATCAAAGATATGTGACATCTACCAACCTGCACTGGGCCCGTGTAGTGGATTACGGCTCACTCTCTCTCACCTAGAAGTGGCCCGAGTCCCATCAGTGAGGAACATAGGCTGATTATGACCCGTTTAGTAATATGTAGGTACCTTGTAGTTGTACTTGAAGTTTTTATTAAAGAAAATTACGCTGGCGAACCTTGACCTTTTCTACTCAATTGATATTTATTCAACCACCGTGCATAATCATCAAACATTTTACAATATTACTGGGGTTAGGGGTAGGGTTGTACTCTTTATCGACTCGATTATCGAATCGTAATCGATGTTACGTAACATCGAGATCGTCTGAGCGAAAACGATCAACAATATCACAATCAAGAGAATGGGCTTCTTCGGTTCGTTACAATAATCTAGTTTATTTTTCTAGATTATTCTTTTTTAGAAATTCGTAAGATTATTTAGGTAGTAGGTTTTTTTTGAAACCAGGTTTTTTTGTCGTCTGAACTAAGTCAAACAAACATACCGTTTAGACGAACTTATCATGAAATACAATAGACGTAGATATATTTAGTAACCAATTCCGCTTGACTATTCTTCAAGAGTCCTAAAAAACCCTGTAAGAAATCGACACGTGTTTCACCTCTCAACGAGGCATCCTCAGGATGACGATTGACCAATTGCAAACCAGAACGCGACGTGTTACCACACCGAGCGCTGGACGCAAAGTCTTTGCGTCCAGCGCTGCGCATAGTCAAGCGGAATAGGTTACTAAATATATCTACGTCTATTGTATTTTATAATGGATTTCCGCAAAGTCACGCCTGAATCAATTAACGAACTTATCATGATTGTAATTTTCAAACCACCAAACATCTGCAGAGTACAAAGGTGTCTGTCATAAGGTACAGCTGGTCTGTACCTAGGTACTGTAAAAATCTCGCGTTCACATCGTCGTGAAGTGAGCTGCCTATGTCAATCGTGGAATGACAGCTCACTTCACATAGGTTTCCACGGTGAGATTTTTACATATTAGATCGGCAGGTCCCAAAAAACGTCACATTTCTAACCTCGGGCTGAAACTGGGAATAAGGTAGGTACTCAGACCTGTGGGCCTAAAACGGTCACATTAGCAATTCCTCTAAAAGCATTTCACTTCCTGAATTTCCAGCTGTCATTAGCAATTCCTCTAATTTGACACAAAAGCAATTCGTATTATGTGGACCATGTTACGAATCTCCATAGAAAACTGTCAAACAGATGAATTCGTTCGTAATATGAATCGCACGCATATCTTATTATGAATTGTCAGTTTGTGACATTTTACGATGATTCATAATATTTTCCTATTAAGATTCTGCCAAAGTGACTGTTTTTAGCCCCCTGGTGAATGGTGATTGCACCGGCATGAAGGGTATCAAGCTTACGAAGCAGGAGGGTCGTGTCAGGAGTCCACATAAAATCAAACCATTTCATAATGCACTTATTTCAATATTGCTTGACTTCAGTCGCGTGTAAAATTGATAATAGTAGGTTAGTGTAGTAACTTAATGTGTCGCAAGCGTTAATTATAATGCAATATTATGCATTGTGCATAATTACGGCGTTTACACACAATAAGTACTCGAAGAAAAGAATGGACACACTTAAAAAACATTCACACACATCCATCATGCTATATCGTCGTAGTCTTATCAGCTTAAAGTACCTATGTACGATGCAAGGCAAGGCAAGGTAATAACATTCGCACGAGTCGATCCATCAGGTTAAGCTACCTACGCTTCCCGGGGTTGGTCCATGGTTGGGTGACCATCTTTACATATCGAGACTCCTCCGTACCTCGGAAAGCATGTTAAGCCGTTGGTCCCGTCCTGTCATTTGTGGATCTTTAACAGTCGATACGGGTCGTTAGAAGCCCGAAAGTCTGACAACCAGTCTTGCCAAGGGGTATCGTATTACCCAGTTACTGGGTTGTGGAGGTCAGACAGGCAATCGCTCTATGTAAAATACTGGTATTCAGCTGCATTTGGTTAGACTGGAAGCTGACGCAACCATAGTTGGGAAAAGGCTAGGCAGATGATGATGATGAATTTATGACACACAATAGGTAAGTAGGTATTCAAATAAAAGAATCTATCTACCTAATAACACGTACGAAGAAGATGGATTTTTTGACTACTTATCTAATAGATGTTTAGATAGACCTGTTTGTGTTTATCAATTAATTGTTGAAGGTAGTTATTCAGGTATTTCCATATCGATAAAGGAAAATAAAAGACTGATAAATAATTGTATTAGGCAGAACTGGCTTTCTGAAATTCCCACATGAATAGCTGGGAAAACGGAAAGTAGGTACCTCATTCTTACCTTCGATGTATCTACCTATCTACGAAGACCTATTACTTATTTACCTACTAGATTATATTGCCTGTTTCCTAATGGATCTAATGGTATCAGTCCTGAAAATGGGTATATCATTGTATCAGGCCTTAAAGAAAGAAAGAAAATAGGTTTATTTTGCGGCACGTAAAGAAATAACAAAAACAGGAAAATCGAGTTGGGGGAAAATATGCGTCACATCCACGAAAAAGGGCTATCGCTCAGCATAATGCTGCGACCCTATGTGAGACAGAGCCCCAGCGCTGGTTTTTAAGCGACAGCACTGGTGGGATTTTCCTTGGTCCTTTGTTACACGAACACTAAAAAATTTTTGGTCCTTTGTGTTACAGCCGGACCAGGTGGTATGAGTACTGGGTATGACATACTGGGTTAAATTTTAGTCCTTTAAATCCTCTTAAGGGGTCATTGTTCTCATCATTATGAACAACATTCACTATGGGATCAAAACTGAAATCACGAAAAAAAATTGCTATTCCTTACATTTTGACGAGTAATGGTATGCGAACATAAATGTAGGGAAAACTTACCTAGCTGATTTTATTTCACGATTTCATGGTTGGTCCCATAGTGAAAGTTGTTCATAATGAGGAGTACAATGACCCCTGAAAGTACCAATATAATTATCTAAGAATGACCCCTTAAGGGGGATTCGCTAAGGTGGCACGCGAAATTCAAATTTTCATAGGTTTTTTGCAATTTTCAGGTCAGTATCAGGTTATTAAATATGGATTTACAGAATTATAAACATTAGAATCAGCAATACAACTCTCTAAGTTCATACAGAAATAGTCATTCAATGCACTTACATGAACTTAGGGAGTTGTATTGCTGATTCTAAACATTATAATTCTGTAAATCCATGTTTGTTACGGCCGCAAACATAGAAATATATCTATGGTCGCAAATAATATTATATCAACATACAACCTGATACCGACCAGGAAATTGCAAAAACAGTAAGAAAATTTTATTACCTACCTTATTATTTATTTTATACCTTAGTGCATCATAATTTAACCCTGTAGATAGAGAGCACAGAAAGAAGCGAAAAGGGCGCCTTCAACACCGTCTGCATCTTTGCCATTCCCCTAATTCAACTACTTATCACATTCTTGCTTCCAGTCCAGACACACGCGGAAGTCAGTCATAATCACAACATTTAAATTCAATCCTATCCTTAAAAGGTAAGAAATCCGTATTGGTTACGTAAGAGGGTAAGCAGCCATTTTATATGCAGGGCCCGTGCCTTGCACACAATGTGAGAACTTACTTCAACTAACTCGGTTAAAGTGTGATGAAATAAACAGACGCCGCCTCTACTTCGTTGACACCCGATAAAATCTGTAAAACAATTGTAGATAAATAATTATGACAGATATTCTGCGGTTAAAAAAAAAAAATCCTTATTAATATTATAAATGCGAAAGTAATATAACTCTGTCTGTCTGTCGCGATTTCACGCCAAAACTACTGAACCGATTTAAATGAGATTTGGTACACAAATAATCTAGAGCCTGAGAAAGGACATAGGCTACTTTTTATCGACATACCACGCGGGCGAAGCCGCGGTCGGAAGCTAGTACATAATATAGGTACACCACGCTCTTTGATTTCTGGATGTTTGGCTATGTGAAACTTCTTGTAGCTCAGTATATAGTGGAATTAATATTTATCTAGATCACAAGCGTTAATTAATTCATAAGAAATAAATTATTGTGTCAAATGAACTTCCCTTATGGAAATGTCAACGACAAGGACACCAAGATTAGATTGGACCGCAACATGCATCTACTTATTGATTTATATGTAGGTTAGTATAATTATTTAGCAAATTGTAATTTTCTACTGAATTTTACATTAAAATCAGCAAATTTCGGTGCTTACAACTTTTTTTAACCGACTTCTTCAAAAAGGAGGAGGTTTTCAATTCGTCTGTATGTTTTTTTTGTTTGTGTGTTTATGTTACTCGTTTACTCCGCCAATTATGAATCGATTTTGATGATTCTTTTTTTGTTTGGTAGGTCATGCTTCAGAGGTGGTCCCATATAATTTTTATTAACTTTGCTTGCGTAGTTTTTGAGTTAGCTTCAATAATTATGTATTTTTCCCACTTAGTGTATGTAGACGATATATTGTTTAACTCCTTCACTGTTATTTACATAGCAGGTAGTTGTATTCAAATTTGTGTGGGGTAGGTACCACAACTAAAAAGTGAAAAATAAAAACTTTTTACAAAAAAAAAACAACCTACTTCCAAAAAAACTTATCTCTGAAGCGACCTCCTCCCTGTTTCAGATTTGTAGCAAAGGATAGGTCAAAATAGGTGTAGCTAAGGTACTTTTAAGTATGCATGAATTGAATGTATTTTGCAGGTGAAAAAACTTTTTACAAAAAAAAACACCCGATTTCCAAAAAAACACTAAAAACGTGAAAAATACCTTGTCGGTGTCTAGTCGGTGGCAAAACACGAAAATTGAAAAGCAAAGACACCGACTTCCGAAATTAAAGTTATTTTTCACGTTTTTAGTGTTTTTTTGGAAGTCGGTTGTTTTTTTTTGTACCTGCAAAATACATTCAATTCATGCATACTTAAAAGTACCTTAGCTACACCTATTTTGACCTATCCTTTGCTACAAATCTGAAACAGGGAGGAGGTTGCTTCAGAGATAAGTTTGCCGGAGACGAAAGGTAAAAATAAAATCGTTTAAAAATTACTATATTCTTATAAGTGACATACTTTGACAAGTCTCTTTTTCTCATTACACCGTAAGCTTTGCATTCTCATGTAAATACAATGAAATTTTCTCCCAGCCGCCTAGCCGTGTCTAATTAGACTCGTGAAGATGGACACTTTCAGACGTGAGAATGGACACACAAATTCAGCTTGTGTCAGAAGGACCAAGTTTTTTGGTCTTTATAAATTTAGTGTTTTCACTCATCTGCCTAGCCTTTTCCTAACTATGTTGGGGTCGGCTTCCAGTCTAACCGGATGCAGACCCCGGCAAGCGTAACTTAAACCTGATGGATCGACCCGTGCGGCTGTTATTATTTAGCCTCGAGCTCTTCCTTAGCCACGAGCTCCTCCTTAACTACGAGCTCCTCCTTAACTACGAGCTCCTCTAGTGTTTTAACACTAACCAAAATGTTATCGTACCCTTGCACACAGGCCATAAAACATACCTACATTCTACACTGTAAGTTCTGAATCAATTGCAAACCTATGCATGTTATTCATTCCAAAATTCATGTCGTAGTAAACATTCACACTATGTTTACAGCGTATGCAAAAATAGCATTGCGTTCAGTTAACACACTATAACAATGTATTTCTTTCATTCACAGTTTAACGTGGAAATCGTCAGGAGAAATCTTGTAATTACCTAACAACAATTTTCTAATGCGTACGGCGCGGGCGCCGGTATTGTACAGGGTTACAGATAACATAGAATGACCCCAATTGTTGCTTTTGAGATGTTGTAATGATTACACGAGTTTACACCAGAACAACTATTTAATTATAATTACAGATACATAACTAATAACTATATTTCAGACAGTTCTGACTTGTTTATGGAATGCAAACCATGATTTATAAATTTAAAATGTGCATCTGCATTATGAATACATTTGAATTTCACGTGGGTTATTAAATAAATGGTCCTAGTAAATTACAAATACTAGGACCATTTATTTAATAAACCCACGTGAATATTTTGACTGTGAGTAGGTGCTTCTTTAAAGTCAGGTAGGCTCTTTATTTAGAGCTTACCTGACCACTAAAAATCTTCAATAGGTATACATATAACTTCAATATGCATATTGTAACAAAAACCCTGTCCGAAAGGGGGCGCCTAGGTACCGCAATAACATTAAAAAAAAGTATTTAATATAAATAAAATAAAAATTAAATAAGAAATATATTGCTATTTATAATTCACGTTTTGAGTACCAAAATTTCCCCAATTTCATTATAAATTAACAATTTTTCTACAGGGACTTGTATTTGTGATTTGTGGACACCCACGGCGACGGCCTTCGCCCCATGTAAAATTTAAAACATGTAAAACCCGGAAAAATTCCCAATTGAAAAAAAAACGATTTTTTAAATATATTTTTACAACAAAAAAAAAACATTAATTGACTCTTAGTATGATTCTTAACAACACATTCTTTCCTCACGGATCACACTGTATTTTTTAGTTTACTACATAACTAGTACTACATGCATACAAAGCACACCTTGAATAGAGACTTAAAGAATCTGCATTTTAGAGTTGATTAAAAAAGACCATCAAACAAAAAGTCCTAATATAAACCACCTTCAAACTATTTAGAGGGTCAGTTCTTATTGATCTGATAAACAAAGAGTTCATTAGAGGTCTTTTTTTTTTGAGTCTGGTTAATCATCAAATGACTCCCACTCTGAGCGGAGCGGGAGGGCGTGCCAGACTTTTACTGACTAAAACCCACCCGTGTTCCTTCATTTGCCTGTTGCCAAAGGTCCCGGTATCCCATTCGGACTTTCCCACAACCCTCGCAGAAGCAGTGATAGCCTAGTTGTATGACCGACAGATTGCCAAGTCAGGTCTCGAAATCGAACCCAAAGCACACACTTCTGACTTTTCGTATTCATGTGCGTATTATATAATTATCACTTGCTTCAAAAACGGTGAAGGAAAACATCGTGAGGAATGAGGATTCTCGACGGCATGTGAAGCCAAGTCAGAGGCCCTGGCTTTAAAACTCTGAAGCCAGGTTAGCCACTAACCACACGAAAAGAAGAAGATCTGTATGTAGTAAACCTCGTAACAGGTTTTAGTTTTTAAAAGATAAGGGTATCCCCTCAGACCAAATAAAAAACCAAGACAGAGCGCTGTCAACAGTGACGTGAGGCCGGTTTCGTAAACATGTGTACACATATTTTGGTGTAGTTTGATTGTAAATGGTTGTAAATGTGTGCGTTTGATCGTGTATATACAGAGCGGTGGTGTAGTTTTGGCATGCTTCACTGTATTGTTTGTAGCGCTGTCTTGATTTTTTATTTTATCTAATGGTATCCCCTTATCTTTTAAAAACTAAAACATGTTAAAAAAAGCCAACCTAAAACTAAAATCTTCCAATTTTTTTGCAGATCGGGGAGCAATTATAAATCAGTGCGAACTTTTCAAAAAAACTTTATGGAGGCGCCCCTCCATAAAGTTTTTTTGAGAAGTTCGCACGATTGAAACTTTTGCTTATGGTCCTTCTCTTATGGACTTATGGTGGCAGGAGCTATTATTATGCGCTATAATGTGGCCACGTCATGGTATCACGGTTAGATTACCCAGACGGGACAGCTCAGGATAACCAGATTTGGGATTAAAATAACGTCGCTCGGAGAGGCTTGCTAATACACTCTCATTTAAGAGAGGCTTGCTTTTTATTTAGCTTGTTTGAGCGTAACCTGTGAAATGACCCTCATTTAGCGTTGCCTATAGGTACAAAGGTTAAATGAAAGCTAAAAAATCATAGTCATGTCACCCAGGTTTTTTTACTTCGGCCTTTGAATACAGAGAAGAGTATAGGAGAGCTGTCCGGAGTCGTGATTGTAATTTTTTAAACACAAAATTCTTACTACACGACCATGCAGCACGCCGTTATATGAGTAAATTAAATCCAGAGTTCAGCTCATTTTTACTGAGTCACACCGTATGTTCGCTTATGCAAATATACCACTTTACAACTCATATGTCGAGTACGAACCCGTCATATGGCAAGCGGCTCAAAGGACCAGAAAATGAACCACACGGCATTTTCTCCTGGGGGTTAAACAGGCGTTCTTTGTTTACCATTCAAGGCGTAAGAGTTATGGCGGCCGTAAAAAAGTGGATCATGTTGGACCGGACCCGAGTAGAAAGTGAAACCGCTCCGTGCGGATACTTTATAAATTGTAGCAATGGTTGTTGCGAGCTCAGTCGAGGCAAACGCGTCGTGCCGCGTCAGTCACGCCATCTCTGGACGAAAATGGTCAGTTCACAATTCACTTTCGATTTGTTTCGTCTTGTGTTTGTTTTCTTTTATTATATCACGTAATATCTATTATAATATAGTGTATTAATTATATTTAGTGTTTATCATAGTGTATTTAATTTTAGTGTCTTAGTGAAAGTATTATTTTATTATTTTTATTTTATGCTATTACACAACGTATTATAACGGTAATATTTTATTTTTATACCGGCTTATGATTCCATTTGGCTTCAGTTTATTCCAGTGACTAAATGACTGACAGACTAACCACCTAAGTAGGTACCTACTTGGAGTTCAGACTATATACGAGATATTGCCTATAAAATAATTAACTAGGTACAGCAATTTGAATGATTACTAAATTCAGCTTTTCATTAGTGCATTTTAATTGGCCGCTAATCATAAAGTTAATAGAGCGTCAATTGACCGAAATACTGAAGGCAATAGTGTTCTTATGGAAGTTTACACAACTGAATAACTTTGGTAGAGGTATGCTCTAATTATACCTAATACTAATTCTAAACACCGTTGTGTAGGTAAGGTACCTAGGTAAGGTACCTAGGTATTTTTATGTATGTATTTTTATGAAAATCTTAAGTTTTTTTTTTAAAGCAGCGTTTTGGAACGATTGCCAACTGCTGAAATTGAACAACGACAAAAATTTATAAGTTGGTTTAAAACCTGTTTCTATATCGTATACCTACTGGTTTACCTACCTACTGTATACAATGAATTACCTACTTAGGTATCTTGCTCATTCTAAGAATTTTCTAATAACCACACTCCAAGAAAACTCAATAACATCTATAATAGGTCCAATATATTGAAATCCGTGATCAAGAACCATTAAGAAAACATTTTATTACTGACTCACTGTAGAGTTATTTATTTTTCATAAAATAAGTATATAAGTAATTCTTTAAACTAACAATAGACTATAATAAATAGGTAATAAGTATATATTATTTATAATAAGTAAATTAAATATATATATCTGTTTCTATTCATCTTATAAAAGATAAGTAATAATAATAAAATAAAAATAGACCTTGTACTTACTTAAAAACAGTAGGTACATTTCGTAAGAGATTAAAGTTACTTTACTTTTTTTTAATTTATGGCCGTTTAGGTATCCTCAGATATGTTTTATCCGAGGAATAAATAGATGTTTGACAGTTTTTATTCTTACTAGAAAAACTATTTGAAAAACCTAGATTTGTATCGTAGGTACCTACGTACGGAAATCCTTCACAGTAACAAGTTTTCTTTACGGTCCTACAAAAAAAAGTTGCAACTCATGTCAATCAGCTTTTTCTCTACCGACCTTGGTACCACATATTAATACGCTGGCAGTACCTATAGAAACAGTAAGTATTATTTTTTATATATATTTGTAAGTACAAAGCAAAAAGTAAATTTGACATTGAGAAACCTTTCACCCGCGGAAACATTGAAGGCAATCAGGAACGGGTGGGGCAGTTGCAGTGAGCCGGAACATGATTCAGATCTTATTTTATTATGTAGGTTTATTTTTTATCGGAGCAATTACATGTAGGTTACAGTAATGTAAAGCATTGTTTATTGGCAGCGATTTAATTGCCGATGGGAAGTTACAGCTTTTCGTTTTACGCTAATTTGGTTTTTTTACAATCTTTTGGACACATAACGCCCCATGCGCAATAAAAATAAAAACTCTATTGTGTCTCGTTCATTGTCCTTCAACCGATTAATTTATTTGGTTTTTTGTGTCTTTTATCTTAAATAACTTATTCTTGTAATTGAAAAGATTCTACGATTTTTCTCAATGACTGGAAAAGAGCTGCATTTAATTACCTACAATGATGTTTCGTCGACGTAATATTTAAAAGACAAACCATTTAATTTTAAATTAAAATTATGTAATAGATTACAAAGATACATTATTAGATACATTATAAAGTTTAAATACATAAAATTATATTTCACTTTCAAAATACAGCTACTTTCCCACGCTGAAGTAATATTTAACTGGTCAACTCTTTGTTATACGAAAACCGTAAAAATAAATATTTAGAAAAAACGGTGGTAAACAAGACGAAAAAATCGATTACCGATTCAAAAGAAAGGAAAAAGTCGGTTTTCTTTTAATCGCTTGCAATCAGATCGGCGCTGGCGCAGGTTGTATAATTGATACCAACTGGTTCATAAAGCCATGAAATTGTATTGACTCTACTTTCTAATTGTAATTTGTACGTAACAGTTGTTATTAGGTTCATTAACTTGGCTTTGAATTGGATTCGATTGAAAAAAAACTGTTTCAATGAGAAGTTTGAATTTTAAATAAAATAAACTTATACGAAATTTGAACAGTAGGTGTACCTACCTATACAATTGTCACTATGAGGAAAATTTCCTGTTTACTTGCTTTATAGATAATAAACTATAAAAAGTCTCTATTAGGTTAAATCTTACATAAACGACTCCAAAAACTTTTAAAGCTGATAAAAACTTCACAATAAGTCGGTATTTTGACAACAAATCAAGCATGAAAACGACTGTTACATAACGTCATTTCGCTTTTCGACGCGGTTTATATTTGAAAGTAAACTCAGTAAATCGTGAGTACCGCAAACATGAGGTGTGATAATACGTTAAGATAGCTCTGAAACTACCTAACTAAATGTAGGTAAATAACTACCTGTCTATCTATACAAATATAATAGGTAAAGCTGAAGAGTTTGTTTGTTTGAAAAAGTCGGATTTGAAAAAATATTTTTGTATTTGATAGTCCAGTTCTTGAGTAAGGTTATTTAATCAAGACACGAGCCTTAGAAGCCGAGAAAAAT
This sequence comes from Lithophane ornitopus, assembly GCA_948473465.1. Lineage (NCBI taxonomy): Eukaryota > Metazoa > Arthropoda > Insecta > Lepidoptera > Noctuidae > Lithophane > Lithophane ornitopus. The sequence continues at coordinate 12,435,833 of OX419632.1, read as the reverse complement.
GAAAAAAAATCTAAAAAAACGCTAAGCGAAAACGAGCTAATAGTGCGGGTAACCCTTCAATAAACATAACTTCGTATCGAAAGACCAATTTTCCGAACACTCCCGTTTGGTCCTTTAGGTCGGAATTTTTACTTCACTGAACAAAATATCAATATAAATGTACATTCCAATATCGATCTAAAGTGGTCAAACCACTGTTCAAAAATATAGTAGATACACGAACCTACCTAAGTACCTATACAAATTACGAAAACTCGCTTAAAAAACTTGAATAGATAAAGTACTAGAGCATTAAGCAAAACAACATTCAGCCTTGTCCTACAGATTGTTGCGCATTCACAAATTCTGCCAAGCATTGTTATAACTAAACCACAATGTGTGAATTTTTTTAACAAAACATGTGAAGATTCTCATGCGCGTAATAAATGTTACATTGTTTGACGTTGAGGTGCCAAAACTGCGGTCTGTCGTTATAATTTACTTAATTGTCTTGGGACCTGAGGAAATTAAAGCACCTAGATAAATCTAGGCATGGGAACATACAACAAACAAAATCTGTAGCCAGAATGTGGTTTTAATAATTAATGTTCGTTAGTCAATTATAAACATATAATAATCATAACTGGATTTCAGGAAAAGGTTACCTACGTCAAATATGTAGATTTATCTTCTTAATAATCAAATTAATCACCTGTGCGTACGCGCACGTCTATCTATAACGACAGGATATTAAAGGACTTTCACTACTGATTGAATTCCTCGTGGGGCCTTTTACGTCAAGAGATTATTTCACTCTTAATACAGGTGATAAAATACAGAATTAACATAAGAAATCGAGCTGACATTTCCATTGACACAAACTGGCCATTCAAAACTTTTGCCGCGACAGTGACTAAGGTTTATATAGGTTATTCAAGGTCCAAAAGAAAAGTTCACAGAGGTGTAGGTATATTTCCACCGCCTACTGTCGGTAACTATTTAATTTAATTGACAAATTACACCCACGGACAAAGCCTACACAAAGTAGAGTTGTTTCGTTACGACGTTTCAATAATTCAAGTGTTATGTATAAATATTTATATGTGTGTTTCTTGCTGGCTTTTGAAAGGGATTTGTGAGTCGTGACTCATTCACGAATCGTTTGAATGGTGATCGATGAGTTACTTCGTTTTAATTGTTGTTATCTAATAGTTTTGAATGATATTGCTACGTTGCTAACACTCAATATTTGTTTCTCATTCGTACGATTGCAGCACGGTCCAGTCCTGCAACCTCAAGTTATACTGGGTTAACGATAATCCTACGTGACACGCTTTGTCTATTCAAGTCTTCATTTGTTTTCCAATAGCAATCATCAATTTTGCATGGTTGGTACTTAAAACGTAGGTACCTCGTCTAAGTGTCAATGGGGCATCGGGCCATAGCTTTGTGCATTACTGCAATCTCGAAATTTGATACGATACCTCGTCTTTATGTCTCAATAGGCATGCACATAGACACATACCTTCCTATATGGACATTAAAACACTTAGGTGGGTGTGTAATGTGTGTATTATTGTTTGATTTCATCAATCTCAAGTTCCCAGCTCACATCATTACCCTTAGTAATTTAAAACTTGCAAAAAAGCGATCGATATCTTTTTCTCAGTAATTGTTCGAAGTTTCGACACTGAAAGCTTTCTTGTAAAACAATGAACTCTGCGGTCCAGTGCTCATGCTTGGTTGTCATGGTTACGCAACTCGGGCGGGCTCCAATTACTACCGTTGCGCAAGCGCCGCTAAACGTTAACTTACTGCCAGTTCCCTTATTGCAGTATACCTTGTCATTTGTGAGGCAATGAAGGTAAAGTTACATATTTGTAACATATCATGATCGCGGTGGATACCCTTAGACGTTCTTGTAAGCTCCTTTTATGGTTACAAAATGAATGATACGTTCTACCTACTCTTCGTATAAGGAGTTGGTTTTTAATGATTTATCACGCAAAAAGATTACAAACAATAATTTACACAAGATTTTCTTCTACAACAAGTTTGACTTCGATTTTTAATACACAACTAATCAAATGTCAATGCACTTTCAATTTAACATCGCAATCGTAACTGCCATTGACTTTCAAAGATAATCTGAAAGAGAAAGCAGAAACGCCTAGTCATCCTACATACTACGTGTAGTAGTCTAACTCTAGAGCCGCTTAATACATAATTCACAAGCTGACAAACAAACATTACCTAACCACGGTGACAAATGACTAAGTGGTTTGTTACGTGGTGTAACTAACTACATTATAATAACTGTTACTCACATTATGGCGGTAATCTGAGGATATTACTGGTTCTACTGTTTACGAAATAAGCCCTCAGTAAAGATAAAGACATTATGCTTTGATTCACGCACGCGAGACGATCGAGATAGGTACATAGAATTGCAATATGGCTAGGCATTCCAATTTTTATCCTAAAACTATCCCGATTTTTTCTCATACCACTTTATTTTAATAAACTAAGTTTCGAAGGACCAATTTCTAGAAACATCGCTACCCTAAAATGGTCCTATGAGCATCGGCATCGCCCACCGGAAGAGAAAGTAGTCTATTTATTACAGTCAAGGACTACATCGCACATAGTTTGCACAACTGTTCACACATTTGAAATAGTTTCGTGGAGCAATATATGAACCGGTCTAAATGTATCTCAACACTGACAGACCGACCTACATCTTATTTATAAATACTTAGAACATAAACATCAACTCTTCAACTAACTGAGTGAAGAGACTTGTCATGGATTTCGTCCGCTGCCACTTTCTACTTCTTAAATAAACTCCTTTGAGTCAACAATAACATGTCAATCATAGAAGTTATTTCAAATTAGATCGTTTTAACCGCGGCTTTTATTACCCAACTACGGCAAAGTCGAAAGATGGTTATGATTATAACAGGCTACGTATGTATATTTGTTCATCATAACTTCTCAAATGTTTGTAAAATGTTCTTCACAATGACCATCAAGCAAGATAGTCCGTTCAATATTTCTGTATCTTTCTATCATATTAACTATATCTTCCTCTTACAGCACACGCTAATCCTGGCTGCTTTGGCCGCCGTTACCACGGCCATGCCTTCCTACATCGCGGTGCCTGCCGAGCAGATCGCGTTCCTGGATCTGTCACAATTGCACGTGCGTCGCGTGCCGCGGCAGACTCTGTCGCCACCGCCCTTGACGCCGCAGCTACCACATGAGTATTATGAACAGGATTATCAGCCGATACCGCTGCAGCAGTACGAGCAACAACGTAAGTTCTTTTGAATGTGATTGTTTTATAACTTAATGTCTTGAACTTTATCTTCAGCTCAAAATTCTCCATAATTTTGAGCTAAAGGGTCTTCAGTTGCTTGGTCGGGCAGGACCTTTGTATCTATTAAATCCATTGGTACCTTCTTTACTTTCTTTTTAACGTCAACTGCACGCATTGGCCGTATCCTACATATTTCTTTAGTGTTTAAGTGCCCCAAAAGCACCATCTACAAACATCTCATCAGATTCTCAAATTACTCCATTACTATGAATGGTTTTTGAATTATCTCTATTTTAACAACTTGTTAAGTTTACAAGCAATCAGATCATATGATTTCTATTTTATTGACTGAGAGGAAATCAAATCGATAGCGTGTGGGAAGGAAACGTGTTTATTTATTACTCAAGCTTGTTTATTATCATTTATATGTGGTAACAGTTATGAAGAGACTCCTACGCAGCCGTGACTTTTAAAATTAACAAGTTATTAAAAATAATCGCTCAGCATTTCGAAAGCACTTCCTGACACCTTTCGTCGTACTTGACGACTCATTGTGAAATGGCAGACAGTGAAATGGATCTGTAATGTAGATTCGTACGCCCATCAATCAAGATTACCCTGGCCCCATCACTTTCACTGCAGAACAAAGGATCAGCTGCTTTCTATGCAACTGTTATAACTTGTTTAACATTCAATGGGATCGTGTTCGTTCATTCAGTGACGTACTTACAACCTCAAAGTACCGTTTACTTTCCTCATTGTTAGATCTTGTAAAATGATTTACGTAATCTTGCAAAATGTTTGTTTTTTTCCACAATCATTTTTGATTATGTTGTAACTTTGGTATCACTTTCGATTTCGACGTGGTGTGAATAGATAAACTGTTTTGTTTGATACTGTGGTCGGTTTATGAGTTTGTGCAGTATAATTCTGTCATAAATCATTGGAGTAAGTGTATCGGGTAGGCGGCCATGTTGCAAGTCTTGCGGCTATTGTAGCTACTCCAGTATTGCGGGGCAGTGTTGGCGTTGCCCAATTAAGTACGGTCACGCACGCTTAATTCGATGATTGTGCCGGTTAGTGCATGCAAAAAAACTATTACCATCTATTTCGTAAACAGTATTATGCATGCGAATGCACATTTCCTCCAGTTCGGGTTTTGAAACGTTTCGTATAAAAATATTGGCCATGAGAATATGCTCATTAACTCGGTTTGCATCCAAATCTAGATCAAGATAAAAAGCTATATTTTGCAACTTTACTTTTATTTTTTCTTACTCTCAGTTAACCTCCTTTTTTAGTTATCATCAATCATCTCACAATCACATCATTATTTATTTGTTTTCCAAGTGCTTATTGTGGTCTTCCACTAGTAGGTCAGCAAGATTCTTTTTTCGAACAATCTACTTCCAATCGTGTTCTCTGGCACTCAGTCAAGACTCTCTCTTATTACAGCGGTAGCCCTGGCCCCAACCCCGGAGAATGAACCCCCAGCAAGACTCCTAAGACTACAGCAGCAGCCACAAGATGCGTCAGGATCAGCGTCCTTCGGCGGAGCTTCTCAATTCGCGGAAAGACCGCCTGACTTCGGGGAATATGTGGACTTCGGAGCCCACACCGGCGACAACGGAGCCTTTGGCTGGTATGCTGACTATCCGGTCAATAACCAACAAGATTCTAGTTACAGAAAGTAGGTAATACAAGAAGCGAATAGAGCAAATCCTAACAAAAAGGTTGCGAGGTTAATCCCATTCGGTATAACAATAACTTGTCAGTTTTTGTTAAAGGTTAGGCTTTTGGTAGGAAAGTATTTATATATTTTCTATTTTAGAGTGGGGTAAATTAACACTCTTCCAAAATGGGATAGCTCTCGCTCATAAAAATCTTCTCAATTTAGAGGCTCAATTGATGCACTTATCTTGCCAAGCACTTGTTACTCAATTAAGACCAAAGACAGTATTATTTCAAGTGATATTATTAGGTTTAGATCAGTAGCTGAATAACCGCACATTTGTTACAAACGGTTCATTCCGCTTAACGTTTTTTAAATGCACTTTCAACGTTAGTTCCTTTTTTCTTAGACTTAAGTTTATAAAGTACACTGTGATACGTACTGAGGTAGTTATTTCTTCTTCTCTCATCGTCCTTTTATCTTTGTTTCTTCTTTCTATCTGCTATCATTTGTCGCACTTCACTGTTATGCTTGCTTTTTCACGCTTTGTCTTATAAATGATTGTACTTGAATACATATAATACTATTATATCAAGTAAAATATCATCATCTATTACAATTATTACTCTTACATCATTCTTATTCATATCTCATTTACTATTTTCTTATCTATCTGTCTGCTATTTCTGTATCGCTTTCATTTATTTTGTTTGTTTACAAATATAAACTGTTACATTCTTCTTCGTTTCATTTCATGCTATCATTTCACATATTTTACTCTACTGTCACGCATTATCACTATCTCCTTTACTCAGACTATCTATATCTTTAAAACTTGATCTGTCACCGTCATCATATTTCACTCGCTCTTTCTTCTGTATGTTTACTTTATCTTCTTTTAATTTCTAAAGCCATATCATAGATTTGGATTGGAAGGGGAATGCAGAATGACTGAACGTTACCGTCACATGAAACTTTACAAAACCTACAGCAAAATTGCTGGGTTTTGTTAGATACATTTGGTTCATGTCAAATACTTCTATCAGGCTACCTAATCTAACGTCTTTTATTCCTATCAAATCAACTCAACACTATCCATTCTAATTCTGTCCTATACGCATACACCATCATCATTTTCTTAAATCATACAAAAATGCTTTGCTACTTATTGTCTGTTCTTATTTGAAAATCCTCATAAGAAAAACTCTAATCCTCATAAGAAAAAAAAATACCTATTCTTATCATGACCAACATAATCAATTATTGCGTTCTAGTATATTTCATAACTGTTTTGAACATCTTATACTTATTTCTCTCTTATCTCCTTTATAATGTCATATTTCCTGAACACTTTTAAACACAACTTTAAATCTAAACCTTCCTACTCTATCGATATATATATTTTCATGTATCGTTAATATTTTCCGAAAATCAGTATTACTTTTCTATTCTATTGCCTCTTTTTTCTCTTGAAATCAACATGTGGAATCTTTTCACCAGATTCAGTTACTACTCCTTCCTTCTATTTTTCTTTTCATTGATCTTATATATTCCTTTCTCCAGCTTTTCTTGTTTACTACACTATCCATCTTCAAATTAAATGATTTTCATGCGTCTCTACTGTACTTCTTTCAGTCTGTCAAGTTCATTATTTCCATTTATCTTATTACACCTTTACCCTATTTACTATTGATATATCCGATCTTATATCTCTATACCGACCTGCATTTTTCTATACAAGTTCATGATAATATCTTATAGTATGTTTACTTTCGTTATCTTTTCTATATCTTGTTTTTTATATGTTGTTCTTTTATAATGTTTTATTATATCTTTTATTTCTCTCTTTTTTTTAAATATTTATATTTGTTTTCTTACTCGAGTTTCTACTTGTCTCCCTATTTATATCTATGTATTTTTACTTCTCATCTGTCTATTGTTACTCTCTCTCTTATGAATCTCGTTCTATCTCCTATTTTTATTTATTCTATTATATTTCGATCTATATCCTATTATATCTTCTTCTTTATTTCTTACTTTTCAACTATTTCTTTTATACTACTTACAAGATAACTAGTACTCTATACTTTGTTCGCTGTCTCCCTTTTATCCATTTTCTTCTTATATTTCTACCTGAACATTGAATCATTATCTTTCTTATAATCATCAGTCATCATTTTTGTCAAAAATCTTCTCATACCCTACATCATATCATAACATATTTATTGAATCAACTGTTTATTCTTTTTACTTTCATCTTGACTTCAACGATTTTACTTTCATCATGACATACTACTTTAAATCTATTCCTATCATTCTTCTGTTTTGTTTAAGTTGAAAAATCCTTTTTTCACTATTTCTTCTACATATTTTCTACTCTTCTGATTACCTTTCCTTTTCTTTCTTCCACTTTCTGCTTCCACGTCATTGATAAATCTATCTTTTACTTCTATAATAATAATATTGTAATTGGCTTTGTTTTTATTTTCACATCACAAAATCGTCTTTCCCAAGTCCCAACATCTTTAGCCTCTATGCCTTGAAATGAACTGTATTTCTTATACTTAAATACTTACTATATCGATCGATCTATCCACAAAATCTATGTCCTTCTATAACACCTTATCGATTTCACGAAAAAAAATCTGCAGTTTATACACAATTTATAATCTGAACTCGCTTTAAGCTGTACTTCGTAAAACTACATTTATTTCTATCATTTCTTTCTTTCCATAAAAAAAATACATCATCATCATATTCATCATCTTACCTTTACGATACTGCTTTACTACGTCTTTACCTTACTGTTATTTTTATCGAACATTCTATCGATCTTTTTCCCTTCCGTTCCTTTTTATTCTATTTTCATTTTCCCAACAAAACCTTCTTTAAAAGTGTTTAGATCTACTACAGCTGGCAAGTTAAAATAGTTTAATTCATAAGTATTTTTTCAAAGACGAGAAATAACAGCTAGATTTACCAGAGTTGGGAGAGCCGAGTCCACCGTGCATACTGAATCTTATCTCAAATATGGGATTGATATCTGTGATCAAATGTGTTTTAGATCTCGTAATATCTTGGAAGAGATGGGTCTATATACTACTTGACAATTTCTTACCGGAGGTCATCATGATGTGCAATGGTGTACTGATCAATAATCGTATGAACAGATTTAGTATTAAGAACTACGATGATTAATTAAATGGTGGAGTTCAAACACGAACCCTTTACTATACTATACCTGGAACGGAAAACATGGAATTTAAATATAACTGGTGAAATGTGGGTGTACCATACACTTTTGCCTACATCTTCGAGAAATACAGATGTTTAGTTACAAGCCTTTGTTACACAAATAGACAGGAAAACGCACCCTAAAGTAGAATTATCTATCTCTGCTATCTGCTATATCTACACTGGCTCAAAACTACTTTCATAAAAACTCCACTATATCTACACTAGCTTAAAACTTTACTTTCCTGAAAGCTCCACTATATCAACACTCGCTTGAAATATTACTTACCTAAAACCTATTATCTCTACTTTCCTAAAACTCCACTATTTCTACACTATCTTAAAACTTTACTTCCCTGAAAGCTCCACTAGCTTAAAACTTTATTTTCCTCAAAACTCCACTATATCTACACTGGCTTAACTACTTTCCTAAAATTTTCCACTTTATCTACACTAGCTTGAAACTTCACTTTTCTATTACTTCACTATATCTACACTTATGTCTACTACTATAATCTATCTTTAAGCTTCCTTCTTTCCGATTCCTTTTTATTTCTCTTCTTTATTTTCTATATACTGTTTCAATCTTTTCTTTACTCTTTTATTTTCCTTTACATCTCACTTCACACGCTTTTTCTGAATCTTTATTCTTCTTTCTGATTTCCTTCCACGCTACTCTGTTCTACTCTTTTATTTTCAAATATTTTCTTGATCCTTGCCTTTTTTTCTATCCTTCCTACTGTTCTATTCATTTTACCCTATTTCTAAATCTTTGCTCTTCTTTCTTGCTGCTCCTATTTCTTTATTCATTTCACCCTTCTTTAAAAGTTTCTTAAGCTATTGTCTATTTCAACTTTAGCAGACTACTCTTGCTTATCATCTTTAAATTTTATCTCAAACTTTCTTCACTTCTTACTTCCTACTCTGCACCTGTGATTGCGGTCACACTTGTGCACTATAATGTATCCTTCGTGGACGGCTAGTCTCTGCTGAGATTGGCCGCCATGACCGAAATTCGGTCAGGAGGACTATACGAGTACCTACCCTTATTTTTCATTTCACGCTTTATCTCAATCTTACTGCATGCTTCTATCTATTTTTAATCTTATCCTCTACCTCTATACTATTCTTTCTTTCTTACTTCCCTTGACTTTACATCTTACTTTATATCTTTACACACTTTTTCTTAATCTTAAAGTTTTCTTTATTCTACTTCTTTCCTATACTTCACTTTTATGCTTTTCTGTTCCTGTACCTGTTCTATTTCTGCTTCGTTTTTCTTATTTTTCTGTTACTTCACCTTCGTGCTTTTCTATTTCTTTTCTTCTTTCTATACTTTTAGTCTGCATTCCTATTACTTTTCTTGTCTCCTCTTTTTTCACACTTCCTTATACCAAGCTACCTGGTGCGATTTAGAACAAATTATTTATAAGTTTTGTTGCACAATATTGTTATTTGTTACTGTTTATTAAATCATTGTTAATTACTCAACTTTTTGTTTGTTTTATATTCCTTTTTCTGGATTTACAATTAATAAATATGTTGACACCGTGATTTTGTATTTTCATTTTATTTTACCCGTAATTTTCAAAATCGTAATCAACTTTATTTTGAGTTTTAGAACCACGATGTGGTTGAATGTACACTGGCCATTATCTACATAGAACTCATTAGATAAAGGAATTATAATAGGTCTTTACCTATGAAATTGCCGTTTTGTATGAAAAAATTTAAACGAATTTTTTTCATGAATTTTTTATTTGTATTAATCGAAGTAATCACCCATGCAATCAATGCATCTTTGCCATCGCAGTGGCAGTTTATTGATGCCCTTCTTAAAGAAATCAGCTGGACGGGAGGCAACAAATTCTTCAAAGGCATTTTGTACTGCCTCTCGGGTATTGAATTTTTTTCCCGCCAAGAAGTTATCCAAATTCTGGAAAAAGTAGTAGTCTGTAGGCGCAAGGTCTGGTGAGTAGGGCGGATGACGGAGAGCTTCCAACCCCAGTTCTTGCAACTTGGAGACCGTCTGCTGTGCAGTATGAGGTCGCGTGTTGTCGTGCAGGAGCAGCGGAGACGAGCAATTGACCAATGCTGGTTGGAGATGCGCCAGCTTCTCCATCATTGTGTTCAGTTCTTCACAGTACACATCTGCAGTAATGCTCACCCCGTTTGGTAAGAAGCTGTGATGAATCACACCGGCGCTAGACCACCAAACAGTGACCATCACTTTTCTAGGGGTAAGTTTTCGTTTAGGGCATTGTTTAGGTGCTGAACCAGGATCCAACCAACTTGCTGAGCGCTTGCGGTTATCAAACAGAATCCATTTTTCATCGCAGGTAACAATGCGGTTCAAAATTCCTTCATTTGTGTGTCTGTTGAGCAGTGCAAGGCACGTCTCGACGCGTACTTCGCGCTGGCGATCATTGAGTTCGTGGGGCACCCATTTGTCAAGCTTTTTTACCTTGCCAATTTGACGCAAATGGACCAATATTGTTTTGACGCTAACGTCGAAAGCTGCTGCTAATTCAGCCGTAGATTGTGTATCATCAGCTTCCACAATCGCCTTTAATTCGTCATTGTCGACCAAGTCTTCGGACGACCGCGAGGTTCATTTTTCAGGTCGAAATTTCCAGAACGGAAGCGAGCAAACCAATAACAGGTGGTGCGTTGGTTTGTAGTGTTAGCTCCGTAAACGTCGTTGATGTTGCGTGCCGCTTGCGCCGCGTTGCTGCCACGACGGTACTCATATTCCATAATTACTCGAATTTTTTACGTATCCATGATGACGAAAAAGATTGAAATGCGATGAAAATGTAACACTAATCAATAAAGAAATGACTACTTTTGGAAAAAAAAATCCATGTTTTTAAAATAAAATTAATTTGAAATTAGAATTCTTAGCCAAACAAAAATTATTTTGATTTGAAATGGCCAGTACTGCAGAACGGCAATTTCATAGGTAAAGACCTAATATTTATAGGCTTTTCGAAAAAAATACTTTGATATTTTTAATACTTTTATTTCTTACATTTAACATATATTCTCGTACAATGATATTTAAAATAGATTTCTTTGATCTCATCAACAGCATAGATAAGGGTGTTTCGATCTAAGATTCTACTTACATGTATATGACATAGACTACCTATACATAACAGGTATACGCATACATTTAGAATTGTACAAAATCAAGTTGTACATCTAAAAGATAGAGATTTTCATGAAGAAACTTTAGTAGATTAGGCATCGAAAGTTTTCTTTTAACATTGTACCATTCTTTGTTAGTCCGGTGGGTTGCCAGGTTTCCATTTCGACAAAAAAGTTTGTGCGTGAAATTGATAATTGTTTTTTTTTTTAATATAATATTTGGGCAAAGGCTTTTTGTACAGACAGATGCATATAATACATAGATTTTCATGACATTTAGCCAGTGTTTGGCACATTTTGATGAACACTATTTTTTCTTCTCTGTAAGCCGATTTATAGCCATTTTTTTTACAATATAAACATTGGTGCACATTATTAAGTTTGAATCAAACTTTCTACTTACAACATTCTTTGGTATTTAAATCACAAAAAAAATAAGAATTGCATATCAAAAACCAAAAATCAACTGCCATGTATATAAATAAAGCAAAAAAATATAATACTGATGAACTCAGTCCAAATAAATTAGAAATCACAGTAGTACTTACAGATCTAAATAAATAAATCAAAATAAATATTTGAGATCAATAATTAGGTATATTTGCGTTTGAGCTATTCAGAACATCATGCCTACTTCACACTTCGCTAAATCTTTTTTAAAGTTTTACACATTATTATCATATCCATACTCACTCAATTTTTCGAAGAGGTATCTAAGATATTTTATGTAACATTTGAAAAGTATCTTTAACGCTTCATATTACTGAGGATTTAACTGGAGAAATGTGGGTGTACTATGTGTACATATACAGCCAAATTTTGCCAGTGTACCTCCCAAAGATAGAACACCCCTTTGAGGAATATAGCGCGACATTTGTTATTTTATACCTCGAGAAATACTAATGTGTAAAACGTTTCTACTATTCTCTGCATACAAGTACGTGCATCATTGCTGACCGTATTCTAAGTACCATACATAATAAGACACTGTTAGACAATCACATCCTTTTGCTTTCCTCCTATCAAAACCTTTAGTCAAATATGGTAAATTAATTGTATGTTTAGGTGAAATTAAATCACTCACTGATCAGCATTTTTTTTAGTATCTCTATCTATTTTTGTCACCGTGAGGCGTCATTCGCTACAGCATGGGTTCCCAACCAGTGGGGAGCGCCCCACTTTGGGGGGTGTAGAGTGATACAAGGGTGGGCTGGGTTTGGCGGGTCCAAACTTAAATTGTATATCTTCTTGTGTCACAGTGCTAGTTGCCATACTCCTCCGAAACGGCTTGACCGATTTTTATGAATTTTTATATGTATATTATTTCTCGACCCGGGATCGAGACTTATGGGGGTGCGCGGGGCACAGCTAGTATATATATAAAATTTGATAATCTTTTAGAAAAGGATAAGGTTAGATTCCAAAACCCAATCGTTTCATAAATACTAAGGTGTTGTAAAATAAGCATTAGCATATCTGCATATGTCGACAAAGTAACTAGGGGTCCTTGCGAATTTAAAAGAAAGCTAGGGGGGTGCGTATGTATGTACATTTTAATGTAGGGGGGTAAAAGCAGAGAGAGATACAGCAATATATGCATAAATAAATTAAGTAATAATAAAGATAAATCTGCAGAGTTATTTGGTAACATTTGTTCATGATTTAATTTGTTACAATTTCAGCAAAAAAAACTGTATCAACGTGGTCATATAATCTATTTAGGCCAACTATTTCAATTATATTTTATATACCACTAGGCCATCAGTCGTGCACACGTCAGACTTGCATCGACATAATGTGTGATAAAAAAAAAACAACATTTTCACTACACTAGGATCCCTAGGATGTTACCGCTTTACGATTCAAGTGTTCCAATTATATTGGGACCGAAATACAGAATATTCAACTACAAAATGCCAAAGTAGGCTCGCCCCCCTATTATATGGGACGTAAACGTAACTGGCGAAATGTGGTTGAACTATAGGTATACCTCTGCCTAACCCTTCGGAGATTACAGGCGAGATGTTGTTATGTTAAAATGTCAAAGTTTACAACCAGTAAATAAAACTAGAAGACCACACTCCCGATAATAATGTCGGCATTTCATAAATTTCTACGAATGTAACATTTTAAGTAATGGAATGTTACATTGAAAGTAATGTTACAGTAACCTGTTACACTTTCAGAAATTTTACTTTGATACTAAAATATGCAATGCAACTTCAATGAAACGCCTTAAATCACAAGGCTTAGGTATTTCGTGTTCGCTCGAGTCATTATAAAGTAGGTAAGTAGAGAAATATATTTTTGGTATAAAGCTACCTGTCCATTGTGTTTGAGCAAACAGTTCACCTTTAAGTTTCATTTAATATGTTTTCATCATCATTCCTAATGTTTTAAACCACGGCCATTACGCCAAGATTTTGTAGGCAATATAACATATTAGCAAAAACTACAAGCTTAGACATCTGCGAGTCTCTGTCTAAATATAATAAGTGTTTGTTAGATCGAATTTAATTTAAGTGCCTATCTATAAATGTTATGTTTTCATACCTTAGTATCCTTTAAAAATATATTTTTCCAAATTTTACCTATTATGTATTAATCTTTTAACTTTGTTAGCATGCTGTGGTCTCCTATAAGTGAAGGAGTACACCTACTTAATACCTGATGTTTCCCTTTATTTGTCATGTATTGTGTACACCTTTTGTTGGAGATCCTAAATCAATAGATAAATAACTCATTAGCCCTGTCTATGAGCACTACACTGTACTCACTGTCTGTGACTACGTATTCATAATAATACCCAAACAGTCCAATATGTTTTGTTTCCATGTTCTGCAATAGTCCTACACCAACCGGGGGTTGTCCTTGGGTGCACTTGCATAGTGCATACAGAGATAATGGTCGGTTGGTGCCTCAATCCTTTTGAAATTGTCTAAGGGGCCTCTGCGAGTTGGCTTCGGCCCCTCGTACGCCTTCCAAAATAAATAATAATATGTCACTGAAACTGGCCATGAATGAACATAGCACTTTTAATTAATTTCGCTTTAGAGAATTCTGTGAACTAATACTGACAGTAGGCCGCCAAAAACATGTGTTTTTCTACTATTCTATAACATACGAATCACGCAATCCGCAACGAGAGGATACAAAAAATGTTACAATTTTGCTTTTGAATAACCGTGCATTTGCACTGGCGAAACATTCACAACAAAACATGTTAAAATCTCTAGTTCCTGTCAATGTTCCATACAATTTTTGACAGGAACTAGAGACTTCAACATGTTTCGCCAGTGCAAACGCACAGTAAGAAGGTACAAAACGAATGCCTAAACACAACAGACAGTTTGTGAGTTAAAGTTACATTAGAAATACATTATATTACACTATACATCAAATACACATTCGAAACGGCTAAGCTAAGCTTTCTAAAACATTTAAAAGTTCACAGACAGATTGTCGCAGAGATAAGAAAATATAAACTACAATTTGTTTTGATATGCAATAGCAGGCCAGGTACTATCAAGGAAGTCAATCTGACATTTCTGAAACTTGTTCTAATGTCAAAAAAATTACGAATGATTTAAAGAGGTTAAAGACTTCCTTCCTCGATTGTACATTCAAACAAAACACTTTATCCAGTACGCGTCAACCCTTAGGTACAGTATAAAATTGTAGAATTGCATAGAAAAATAAGTATTTATAAAAAATATGCGTAAGTAAATAAATTGGTAATAATTTCAAGAAACTACTACAGAATATTCCTGAAGCAAGCGACTAATAAAATTGATAGCAAGCACATATGTTGGTACACTGTGTTATGAAAACTGTTCCTAAAGACTCCAATTGTTTTTTAATTGAAAAAAATGTGTATATAGTTTTCATAACACCCTGTATAGAAAGACAAAATAACAGAGCACCATTGTAGAAGTATGAGCAATACTTAGCCATACACATTAATTAATTACTAAACACTATAAATGTGAAGTAGTTTGCCGCTAGACCATTTATTATCTACACAGTTAACACATTTTTTATAAATAAATACGATAATATCCTTATATCCCTATTACCTTTATATCTTTACACGAATATGAAGGAAAGAGAAACTTCCCTGCGGTCAGATATGGCCCATAATTGAATGAATAAAGAATCAATCTGCCTAGCCTTTTCCCAACTATGTTGGGGTCGGCTTCCAGTCTAACCTGATGCAGCTGAATACCAGTATTTTACATGCAGCGACTGCCTATCTGACCTCCACAACCCAGTAACTGAGTAATACGATACCCCTTGGTAAGACTGGTTGTCAGACTTTCGGGCTTCTGACGACGTGTAACGACTGTCAAAGATCCACGAATGACAGCCGGGACCAACGGCTTAACGTGCTTTCCGAGGCACGGAGGAGTCTCGGTATGTAAAGATGGTCACCCATCCACAAACCAACCCCGGCAAGCGTAGCTTAACCTGATGGATCGACCCGTACGGCTGTTATAGCCACGAATGAATGAATAAAGAATATTTACTCGAAAATTTTAGCCTTTTTCAGAGCATGAACCATACTCATTGGCCTCAAGTGGACCGATGACCTTGTGAAGGCCCTAGGAATCCGCTGGATGCTGGATGCGGGATGTACAGAACCAGTCGAAGTAGCGGTGGTTGGGGGAGCCCTATGTCGAGCAGTGTACGTCTTTCGGCTGAAATGATGTCGATGATGTCATTGACCCATACTCACAAGACCAGTCACATTTTTTAAGTTTCTGGCTATGATTATTAACTTGCACAAGAAGGTATATTAGCGGATTGGATAGGTGATAATTGGTAGGAGGAGCTCGTGGCTAAGTAATAACAGCCGCACGGGTCGATTCATCAGGATAAGCTTCGCTTGCCGGGGTTGGTCCGTGGATGGGTGACCATTTTCACATATCGAGACTCCTCCGTGCCTCGGAAAGCACGTTAAGCCGTTGGTCCCGGCTGTCATTTGTAGATCTTTGACAGTCGTTACAAATCGTCAGAAGCCCGAAAGTCTGACAACCAGTCTAACCAAGGGGTTTCGTATTACCCAGTTACTGGGTTGTGGAGGTCAGATAGGCAGTCGCTCCATGTAAAATACTGGTATTCAGCTGCATCCGGTTAGATTGGAAGCCGACCCCAACATAGTTGGGCAAAGGCTAGGCAGATTGGATAGGTGGCAAATGTTGACAGGAAAGCTAATCGCACCGTCTTAAAAATCAAGACGATGCAAGTCATTTGTTACTTCAATAATTGAAGTAACGAAATACCATACAATTGACGTTCAATTGTTCAGGCAAGAAACTTGCATAGTGTGCATGATGCATAATCAGCCTATAATGTTCCCACTGCTGGGACACAGGCCCTTCGAGAGGGAGTGGGCACGCGGGCCCAGTGCAGGTTAGTAGATGTCACATGTCTTTGAATTTTCGGTTCTAGGACATGCCGGTTTCCTCTCGATGTTTTCCTTCACCGTTTTGAGAGCAGTGGTGATGAAGTTATTTACCCAAAGTTAAGCGCCTGGCTGGGTTCGAACCCACGACCTGTTACCACTGGGCCACCACTTCTCTTGTATAGTGTAAATCGGGCTTAACTGTGAGCCATACCTGACTGCAGATTTATCGATGACATTTATAGGTTTGGAGGTTAGATACAGCAACTATAAAATATTGAATATTTTTTATGGATTAATGATTGACAATTACACTGAAATGCATTTTCAATGAACACTTAGCCATCCATTAGTAATAGTCATTGGAATATAAATAAATAATGACTACAATATTATTAAATAAGTTCTTATTCTTGTCTCATTATATGACAACAAGATAATCCAGCTAAATCCGCCAAAAAAGTACATTTAATCTTATAAATTAACATTTTTATTCATTCTAACCTCCATTTTCCTTCCATAAACATTATTTTCTTAGGCATACATTAATACACACATAATGCATATAACTAGCCTATTCAAAACTGAACACAATCCATTTTAGGTGTTATGATTCTTGGTATAGAGTGCATAATGCAACAAAATTCCCTCTGATATAAATCTATTGAAATCTAGCTTGCGATTGTAATTGATTATTAGCTTTAAAGTTTACAGACAACATGTTACATACATATTTGTAAAATATTTACGTCAACTATCTGGTGTGAACCAACTACATAAGTTTTATTAAAGACCGCAGCCGGAACTTCAATAATTATTGTAGTTATTTCTATTATTTTTTGGCTTCGGTCCTATTATTAAGATTATTTCCAAATGGTTATAATTAATAATTGTTCAATTCTAGTCTCACAAAACATTCTCATATCTGTATATCGGCAGTGCTAATTCTCGCGAAATACTTAGTACCATTTACTTACATATTTGTATAGAGAAAAACATACATTTAATATCTAATATAATCCACTATGTGCTCTATACATTTATATATTAATATTCTCAAGATAAATCTCCATTAAGCATAGTTAGGCGTACATTCAATTCCATACAAATATTACTAAACATTTAAAATGTCTTAATGTAGGGTAATTTGCTAGTAGCCATTGAGCTAGTACATACAAAAAGTGACTAAGACATTATTCATAGTTGAGACATTGATACGACAACCGTTGTTTATTTAAAACTTAGAAAGGCCCACAATAGCTTTGTCCGCTGTTGGCGGCGTGGCATATGAGCTCTATGAAAATTGGGTGGAGTCGAAAGTGTTATTGTACATAATGATAAGTACAATGACCCCTTAAGAGGATACCCATGAATTCAATTTCACCCAGTCGGTATAAATACACTTAATGATATTATATTAAACAGATATGTTGTGAGCGCGCAATCGTGAAGACTCGAAAACGTCCTAATTGGGACGTATTGACTTTAGTCTGCGACACGCATGACGACGAGTAATACGCTTAGTTGAATTGACAACACTAGCGGTCTCTTTTTTTCTTGTTGTTTTTATCAAGCCATCTCTTTTCTATCATTTTTACTTGTAGTGAAATGTAAAATGAATTAAAAGTGGGTATGTGTGCTGCAGCTGCTGCGCGGAACACTTTTTTCGGTTATTTTGTGAGTGTATAACATATCTGTTAATATAATATCATTGCATATACTGTAGTATTTTGACATTGACAGGCGCACAGTAAGAAAAATCGGGTTATATAACAGGGTCGCCTCTATGAACAACGTCCCATCTTAGAGCTTTTATTATCCCACACAAAATAATCATAATACACCATATTTTACAAGAAATCTTATTTAAGGAGTTTGACAGTTAAGTGACATACATACATGTTTAGCTAAACTGTATAATTTATAACATTGACTAATAAGAATAATACTTTTACATTTTGTATTTAAATTAATTTATTGTAATTTTATTAGCGCAGAAATTTCATTTTATAATAGTTCTCTCATTTGCATTTCGCGATGGGGTTATTTGAACAATCGTGTTATACAGGATGATGCAAGAACGCAGATTATTCTTGCATAGTGATATATTTTGCTTGAATGATTTCGAGTTTCAACACATATCCTTCGATTTGGGCTTGCTTTTCATTACGTAACAGTATTCGGGCCATTTCGAATGTCATCAACTTGTCACATTTTAATAATTGTAATCAAATCCTTACTCACAGAAGTCTTGAACCGTAAACCGTACTAAAACAGTTTTCCACATTCTTCTTTGCATACTCTTCTTTTTACAAACTATTTCTTCACTATTGTATTAACGGGTACACATGTCATTTTATTTTCAGCAATACCAACAGTTTTTTCATCATATTCGGTATAATTTAATATTATCCAATTCAATTTCATTTTTAATGTGCACCTCGTTGATTTTTCTGTCTTATGCTAAACTTTTTGATAGTATTGTTTCTCGAAGTACACCCACACAATCTCAAAGCTGAGCTTGTAATCTTTTAAATAATCTGGCTTTATCACACACGTTTGGGTCCAAATATCGTAACACATTACACACTCGTTGTGACGTGGGTTATACAATCATTTGTGAAATTGACGCCTTTATGTCGATGCTATAAGGGTGATTTTTGTAGAACAAATGTTACCACATGAGCATAACTTATGCAGTGATCAATTTTTCCAATCAGTAACTGACTGCACAGGCTTCGTCGGATGTTCTCAACTTATCGATACAGTTTCTTCTAAAATACTTTACGATACTGAAACATCAGTGTGATGAAGCCTAAAAATGAAGTCGTTTACCGTTAATTAGCCCACGCCATGACGACTTTCGAGAACGGCACGAAGAGTGCGGTGTGCAGTGCGGGCGCCAGGAAGTACCGCCGGCCGCGGTGCAGTCCGTCGTTGCGGGCCAGGCCGGGCTGCTGGCTGTGCAGCACCTCGGCGCCCACCACCACGCTGCTGGTGGCCGAGCTGCTGCCAGCTAGGCCGACGTATCTGTAGAGAATAGACCACAATTAGATCACCTAATAACCACACACTGACAGTCAGTACAGGGTGGCAGGGAAAAACGGAATCAAGGACCTCACGCTCTCCTGCCAGGGCTGCGGGAAAGTCCGAAAGGGATACCGGGACCTTGGCAACAAGCAACTGAAGGAACACGGGTGGGTTTTAGTCAGTAAAAGTCTGAGACACCATCCCGCTCCGCCCAGAGCGGGAGAAGTAATATGATGACTTCCCACCCTCAAAAAAAAAAAAAACAAAGGGTGGCAGGGACATCCACGCGCAACCTTTAACATTCATTCGCGATCTGTCAAAAATACAATCAATTCACCAACATTTTTGACAAGTTTCACCGATTGCGACTTGATGTGAACGTTTTTTGACACACCGTTACAACGGTTATTTCCATATGCCTGTTACTTCTTCGGTATCAATATCCCAATACACAGTAATGTTATTGGGCAGCTGAAATAGGCACAGTGGTACTTTATAGTTCAGATATAGTCAGATTGCGGGAGAGTTCGAAAGGGATACCGGGACCTTGGCAACATGTAACTGAAGGAACACGGGTGGGTTTTAGTCAGTAAAAGTCGGACACGCCCTTCCGCTCCGCCCAGAGCGGGAGAAGTCATTGGATGATTTCCAAACCTCAAAAAAAAAAAAGTACCTGACACGTCCGACCGCGATGCGTCCATGCGGCGTGATAACTTTGACGGTGTGTCCGAGCCTTAGTTGACGAGGTTCGGCCGGGATGTACGGCTGACCCGTCACTCCAATTGATTTTTCCACTGAAAACATAATTATAATAACAACATTTTAGATACCAAGACACGACTCCACGACAGCGCTCGAGACACTGAATTCACACAACATTACACTACCGAATTTCTGTCGCGTAATTTCCGCGCTTATGGTGTCATATCAGCAGAATACGACAGAACGTAAAATCTGCCGCGGAACTTTGGTCGCGTAACTTCGGCATAGTGTGCTGAGACATTAAAACTCAAAAATAAGATAAATATTGCTGATTAAAACACACACACAAGGTGGGTGCGATTCGGGGGCATGTCGGGTCGTTTTCTTCGCGTAAGACACGAAGAAATCGACCGACCCGACCCGTTCCGCGCCCGACTCGCGCACGCGTTTCGTGTGCCGACATCCATACAAAAGGAATCAAGCCCGCCTTACTGCCGTCCCGACCCGCGCCCGACCCGCACCCGTCTTGTGTCCGTGTTGAGTTTCAAACAAACGATTGTAATATCGCTGCTTATCGGGGCTCAAGAATAAGGCTGTTTGTCCACCGCACCGTGAAAGGAACGTCGATGCCGAAGTAGCGACAGTACAGTTACTATGGCCGCGAATCTCGTTTCTCGTTGACGTCCCGTTCTCGGTGCGATGGACAAACAGTGTAAGGGCTTTATACAAAATGGAGACGACAATACGACAAAAAATGAAACTCCGTATATCTAATGACGTACTCGGTCTACATACAAAAAATTAATCAAATATATCCAATAGTTTAGTTACGATAGCTAGTCAAAGATCGGCAAATCCCATACTCGGCCCAGCACTACTATTTAGTTTGTTTGAAAAAATGACTTTTTTAATTTCGATGTTAGGATTTATTTGATAGTTCCAAAATACTCTTATGCATTAGTATTGCCAGTGTTTTCATTTATTGTTGTATTGTCGTCTCCACATTGTATACATTAATCCCATCTTTGCAAACTGTAAATGCAAACATTACGGAAGAACCGACTTCCAAAAAAAACACTAAAAAAGTGAAAAATAACTTTAATATCGGAAGTCGGTGTCTTTGCTTTTCAATTTCCGTTTTTTGCCACCGACTTCCGAAATTAAAGTTATTTTTCACTTTTTTTGTGTGTTTTTTTTTGTAAAAAGTTTTTATTTTTCCCTTTTTAGTTGTGGTACCTACCCCATACAAATCCGAATACCACTACCTGCTATGTAAATAACCGTGAAGGAGTCAAACAGGATATCATCTAGGAAAACTAAGTGCGAAAAATACGTAATATTGAAGCTCACTCAAAAATTACGCAAGCAAAGTTAATAAAATTTTATGGGACCACCTCGGAAGCAATACCTACCAAACAAATAAAGAATCATCAAAATCGATTCATAATTGGCGGAGTACTCGCGTAACAAACATACAAAAAAAAAACATACAGACGAATTGAGAACCTCCTCCTTTTTGAAGAAGTCGGTTAAAAAGGTACAACAATTT
Organism: Lithophane ornitopus; assembly: GCA_948473465.1. NCBI lineage: Eukaryota > Metazoa > Arthropoda > Insecta > Lepidoptera > Noctuidae > Lithophane > Lithophane ornitopus. Next base: position 12,413,794 of record OX419632.1, on the reverse strand, counting down.
AAAAGCTTTGGGTTTGTGTGATTCTGATCAGTAACGTAACTTTATGATTTAAGAATGTAGGTTTATGTTAAACTATTTTCTGTCTATCCACTGAAAAACACTGTCCCGTTTCCGTCATAAAACCTTATGAAAGTTTATTGGAATCTGTTGACCTGCACGTTTAGCATGAACACAATAGAAACGGGTTTTGTCGCCGGAAGAATAGAAAAAAATACAGATAAACAATAACAATCTGTCATTTTGTCTATTCTTCCGTCGATAAAACCCATAGAAAACTTGTTCTATGGTTGTAATGCACGTGCTGCTGAACATCTAAAGATGCGCCATTACGTAGGTTTGCATGTACGAAGAACTTACAGTCAATGGCCGGCGCTTGCAAGTTGTCAATAGATCGCCGGACGAATATCTCAGCTTCTTCCAGTAATTCATCAGTATCGTCGCGACGAACGTCCGGTAAGGAGCTACGCCACGGACGGTTAGCTTCTAGAAACAAAATATATTAAATGAGCCCAGTCAATTTTTATGAGCAACATTCAAAAGCGAAAAGTTCTACTTATTCAAAATTATATATCAACTAGCTGTTGCCCGCGACTTCGACTGCAATCCAGGATGAAAAGTATCCTATGTCCTTCTCCAGGTCATGGTCTACTCGATTTACTAATGTTAAGCATAAAATAGATTGTCATAATTTACATTGGCATAACGAAATTCAGCATAATGATCATTACGCATAATATTATTAGGCATAAAAGTTTTTCTATAATGTAAATTGCCATAAATAATGTTGGCATAATAATAATGCAGCATAATGTTATAAAGCATAATGTTATAAACGCATAATGATATTTACACATAATGTTCTTTGGAATAAAAATAATAAATCCAAATATAACTCACTCCTTTGGTTTTGTATTTTTGGTTTATGCCACCAACTTTCGAAATTTAAGCTATTTTACACTATGTAGTGTTTTTATTTCTGGCTTTTTAGTGGGTCAGTTTGTAATTTATCTAAGTTACAATGGGCCAAGGGCCACCCTCGCCGCACCTTAACCTAATCCAATAGAGTTATTCCCAAATTATAATAAATAATGTTTATATTTATGGCTTACGATTAAAAGACGAATAAATAAATTATGCCTTAAAAAATTATAGCAACTCCAAATTATACTTAAACAAATTAGACCAAATGACAGTTATGCTAACCTTAGCATTATGCCAAGGTATTATTATGCCACAGTATTATTACGCTAAAAAAAGTTATGACAAACAATATAATGGCTAAAAATGCTAAGAGGGGGATTCCCGGTCTACTCATGTGCCAAATTTCATCCAAATCCATTCAGCCGTTTTAGCGTAAAAGCGTAACAAACAAACTCACTTTCGCATTTATAATATTACTAGCTGATAGCTGATGTCCGCGGCTTCACCCGCATGGATGACGGTTATTATATGTATAATTAAACCTTCCTCGAGAACCACTCTATCCATTGGTGAAAACGGCATGAAAATCGGTGCAGTAGTTTATGAGTTTATCGCGAACAGACAGACAGACAGACGCGGCGGAGGACTTTGTTTTATAATATGTAAGTAATATGTCTCGCAGTCTAGTATTATTAAATATAAGGACTATACGACACAAAACCAATTATTATTATTTATAGCCTTTGGCATGCATCTTACTGGGGCTATCTTATTAATACCCAAGTAACACAACGGGTGGTAAAACAGCTTCATATCATATCTGTTTGTAACCTTGGGTGAAATTTATAGGCATGAATAAGTTCTATATGGGTGGCGAGAACCCATATGCAAACAATATTAGCGAGAACCAATTGGAGAAAAATTGCAGCTTAATTTTGGTTCCAAATGAAATCCATAGGAGTTCCCACGATCACCTTAAGTGGCAATTAGAACTATAGGTGTAAGTTGTACGCAGTGAACGGTTGATTTAATGATATGACGTTTCAATTCATTCATTGAGTGACAAATGAAACGCAAAGTTCTTTTTAGGCTTTTTGGGCTGTGAACAGCCATTTCATTTTGGATTACATCTATTTGCTGAGTATTAAAACTTCACGTGTACCTACTGATATAATGCAGGCATTGATTTACAGCACAAAATCCTTGCGAATGTTTTGTTACTGTGAAAGTATATTATGGTTTCTATGTAAATTTCAAAGCGCCTTCTATTTAATCAAGAACAATTAAATAAAGTGTGCTAAGTCAATTGGCGAAATAATAGTATAAAAAAATAAAACTGTTAGAAACCTAACGTAATGGTTTTAGACTTAATATAATGTCAAAGTACATCAGTTACAATTAACAAAACTCAGTGATTATGCATCAGTGTGATAAAACCCTTTCAAAACAAAATATTTTCATGGACAACCATTTTATAAACATGGCGATGTTTATGGCATCTCATAGTTTTTATTTTCATTTATTTGTTCCCTATTTGAAACTGTAAGGTCTAAAAATCACTTATTTGTATGTTGCTAGTGGCTGACCAGTGGATGCTACTACCAGCAGTAATAATTTGGTCTATTGTAGATCTCGCAATGTAGACTTAAAGTACGTACAACCTGCCGATGATAACTACCACATCGCTTAATTTTTTTCCATTTCACGGAATTCATTTTTGATGAAGCAGTTTAAACTATGAACTTTATAACACCAGAAACAAAAAATTCTATCAACAGAGTGACGCGCAGGATGATCTGACTTAAGTAATAATAGGTCACAATTATGTATTTTGGAAACTGTTACATCGTTAGCGGTTTCAAATAAGTGGAAATAGCTGCTGTTGGTTTTCAAGAACCCACTATTGAAATTTATTTACGCGTTGGAGTGGCATATTAGAATACAATAGGCCTGAAAGATGCAATCACGTTAGGTTCCAAAAAGGTTGCAAAATGATCCCTTTAGCCACTACAGGTGATATACTACTCTATTATACTACTCGTTTGGAAATAGAAGTGCCAAATAAGGGTATGTTACAGCTTAAATGGAACAGTTGTTTACAAGAGATGTAAATGCCTCATATACCACTGTTGCTTCTAAATTGGTAACAATTAAAAGCCGTTTTCAACTTTAAGTAACAAAATCGACTCTATGCAACCATAAGAAATAAAGTATAAACAAAATACACTCTTATGCAACTACGAGTGATAGGAGGTACTCATATACAAATATGAGTAGTGTTTAAAGCTATAAGTTTTATCAAATACTGTTATACCACTCATTTACAACTTAAAGCTATAAGATAAGTTGCAAAATTCACTAATGTGCTACTTGGGTACTCAAACGTGCTTGGAAATTCGAGCATTATTTTGACAACCTTCTTCGAGATAAATCGAAAATGCTGTGCTGGTCAAATACATGCGAGCGCCCGGCCGGCAATGTTCGTAAGAAAATACATATCTGTCGTGAAATTGTAAAATGGAACGAACTTTTTACTTCAACACATGGCAACCAGAGAGGTAACTTATCAAAATTTTTATAAAAATTTCGATTTGATAAGAAACAAATGAACATATTGGCGGGTGAAAAATTATCGTTGCTCGTCACTGATTCTGGAATTTATAATTAATTTACTTGGTTTGAATTCTCTCTCATTCATTCAGAAAAGTACTACACAAGCCTTGGCCAAGAAACAGGCAATAATGGACTCACGCCTCGGCTTCGACTCGGCCCATATTTTCACGATGGTCCATCAATGCCCCATTGGCCGGCCGCGGCAATAATGTACTATAGCTCGTCGGCCTATTTTTCCCTTCTTAAAAATACACTATCGATAATTAGACAAATATAGCATGATAAGAGTACAGGAACTTACCCCTGGACGAAGGCAGGTAGACATGTTGTGGTGTCCAATCGTTGCTCCTGTCTATGCTGAGACATGGTGAGCGATACGACGAGCCGCGAGACAGGAATCTGTAATAACAGCATTAGATCATAATTATAAACAAAATGTAAAACGCTAAGCATCGTAACGCCTTGAGACTAAACTTTCGTTAAACCGAAAAAAAGTCAATTTGCCTTTTCCCAACTATGTTGGGTTCGGCTTCCAGTCTAACCGGATGCAGCTGAATACCAGTATTTTACATGGAGCGACTGCCTATCTGACCTCCACAACCCAGTAACTGGGTAATACCCCTTAGTAAGACTGGTTGTCAGACAGTCGGCTTTCTGACGACCCCAAAAAAAGTGTTGATAGAAATTAAGTAGAAGTGAAGGAGTGTTGAATACAAATGAAGAATTCATTTGTCATTTCACTCCAATTCATTCAGGGCTCCAAATGTGGGTATTTGAGCCTAACATAACATTCGAGGTGTACTAACTTGGAAGTAGAAGTGGTGGTGGAGTCATCAGGGTGTGACTGTCGCTTGCCCAACGCCCACACCGGGTCCGCTGAGCGAGACAGCTCCGGTACCATCGATGTGAAGCCTACAAGACAGTCAATAGTACAATACTATTATACTAAAGAGGCAAATAAGGGGGGGGGGGGGGGGGGTCGAGAGGGCAGTGGTTTACATTTAACTTCTTGTGCCCTCTTTGAGGTGGATGCGCTAGGGTAGCCCGCGAAATTCAAATTTTCTTACGTTTTTTGCAATTTGCAGGTCAGTATCAGGTTGTATGTTGATCTAAATATTATTAGCGATTTACAGAATTATAAACATTAGAATCAGCAATACAACTCTCTAAGTTCATGTAAGTGCATTGACTGACGATTTCATGAAATTTTCATTCAATGCACTTCCATGAACTTAGAGAATTGTGTTGCTGATTCTAATGTTTATAATTCTGTAAATAATATTTATATTAACATTCGATGTGATACTGACCTACAAATTGCAAAAAAATTAAGAAAATTTGAATTTCGCGGGCCACCCTAGCGCATCAACCTTTATAGTAACCAATATGACTTTTCACGTGCACATCACTTTATTGACCCTTTAGAGGAACGATCGTAGCTTGTGGTGCTGTACAGTTGCCAGCAGTCTGACAGATTTGCCTTTTTAATGTATACCAGGTACATTAAAAAGGCAAATCTGTATGTCAACTACTCGTTATAACTACAGAGGGTACAATTGAATACACACACAAATATACACGCAGACTACAGCTGCGCCACGCGGTCTCAATCACGATGTCTCGATCCCGTGGGAATATCGGGATAAAAAGTATCCTATTCCAGGTCATCGTCTCCCCATATGCCAAATCCGTTCAGCCGTTTTAGCGTGAAAGCGTTATAAACAAACAAACAAACTCACTTTCGCATTTATAATATAAAGTTTGGATCTAGGAAGTGGTGTAAGGTGGCATTTTGGGGGATTTTCTTATGTAATTTTGACGTTCGAAAAGTGCTGATTCTCAGCCTAGTTTGAATTAATGACTTTTGATTTTGATTACATGCGACTATTATATACTTACTCAAATATAGGAGACATAATTGTTCACTCTTTAGCTGAAAACGACTCTCCCGGAAACGACATTTTGTTGTTTTAAATAAAAAGCTATGTCATATGTATGTAAAAAGCTACAGTTACATAGGTTATGTAAAACTTACCGATATCACTAAGCAGTACTCGTCGGGTCTCGTCCGTGCGGCGCGCGGGCGGCGGCGGGCGCGCGTCGGGCACCGTGAGCCGCCGGCCCGCGCCCGCGCCGCGCGCCGACGGGACGGTCGGCACGCTGGCCGGCGGGAGCGGCAGCTAAGGGGAACAAGTTATTATAATACGTAAGTATACAGGGTGCTAGGGTACACACCGTTATCATTGAAACCAGTGCAGCAGTGGTTTGGTTTCATTTATAGAACGTAAAATTAATGGAAAATGACAACTTTTTTTTTTAAACGAAATCTACTTTTTTCTACAAGAGTATTTCACCCTTTTACCCTAGGTCGCTAGGGCAACGAGCTTGCCTCTCAACACGGGTGGGTGGCGCGGGACGTGACCTGACCGGCCGCGAGCGCGACCCCTTCCTCAGTCAGTCCAGCTATTTCGCTACCGAGCACGATGTCGGAAGAAAACTTTTTAAAATTTTAGTGAAAATAACGTTTTTTTTTAATTGTTACTTGGTCATTTATTTTTATGTTTAAGTCAACCACCCACGATTGAGTGACAACGGTGTTTACCCTTACACCCCGTATATTATTTCAGGGCATTAGAGCCTTATGAGATTTTTATTTTGAAATGCAAAATCATGATCTTACAATTTTTGAAGCAAAAAGCATCTCCAGTTCTTGATATTAGTCATCATCAGAGTATAGCAGTCCACTGCTCAACATAGGCTTCTCCAATCGTACGCCATTCAACTCGATCCTCCGCCACTCTCATCCAGCAGTTATCAGCCATCGTACAAAGATCGTCGATCCACCTGCCCGAGGGCGCTTTCCAATTCACGCGGTCTCCACACAAGAAGACCGAGAACACGTCTACCAATGATCAGCAGTTCTACCGCTAATATGGCCGGCCCAGTGGCATTTCAGCTTGCTCTGTGAGCTATGTCGAGTACTTTGAGATGGTTGTGTGTAGTTACCTTATGAGCAAGATATCCATCCGAGCTCCACCTCGGCGGCAGTGCGCACACGTCAGTCTGCGCGCCGCTCTCCCGCCGCGCATGCGCACTGTCCCGCAGCACGGGCCGCAGGCGAGCCGTGCCCGCCTTGAACGGGCCGGGCGGTCGGGACACGCCGCGGTAGCCTGATGGTCTGGTGGGTAGAGGGTTGAATAACGAAATAAGATAGGATAAGATCATTTATTTGTCCAAAATATGAGTATACACATGACTCAATTTTAAGTCGCGATTAAGTATCAAGCAGAGTCTGTCACTTGAAAATGTATTGTATTGTCACAGGTTGCTTTGATAATTTGACTTTTCGCGAAAACCCTATATGTAGGATACTCAATACTCAATACTTTATTGCATTCCACAAATTTTATTCCGTAAGTATTAGGTGGTAAACTTATAATTAGATCATATGGACCCTGTCGGGCACAGCAAAATAAGTGAGTTAGGAGAGAGGAAGCATTTGCTAATTATTTAACATTACTTATCAAACGACTAATTATAATAATAAAGATGTAGGTGTTTTCTGAGATAAGACTAATCGCTTTAATGCAAAATATAAATAGGTGAGATGAGGTGAGGTGGGGTCATTTAGTGTTGTAATAATAATAGGTATAAGTAATAAGTCTAGTAAAATTTTAAGTTTTAAGTCTCGAGCGCTTAAGTTATGATTTTATAAGTCTATCATTTAGATATTCGCTTACTGAGTAGTAGCTTTTATTTAGCAAAAATTGTCTAAGTTTTTTTTAAAATATGTTAATTTTCTCTTCTTTTTTTATTAGTGCAGGTAGTTTATTAAATACTTTAATGGACATTACATAAGGACTAGTAGAGTGCATTTTTAACCGAGAACTTGGTATGTTTAGCCTAGATCTGTGTCTGAGTAGGTAGCGTGCTTGGATGTCTTCACGCTTTGAATAAAACTCTTGATGTTTCCGGACAAATTTGCATGTTTCTAATATGTATATACCGAGAAGGGTTAAAATATTAAGTTTTTGAAAGAAAGGTTTGCAACTATCTGTTTGCTCAATGTTTACCAGAATTCTAACCAATTTCTTTTGCATGGTGAAAAGTGTTTTTGCATCTGTTCTGTTTCCCCAAAGGATGACACCATAGCTAAGCCATGCATAGGCATACGCATAATAGGTGGTGAGAGCTGCTTGGTGGCTTAAATTGGTGGTCTTTTTTATTTCACGAAGGGCGTAAGAGAATTTGGCAAGTTTTGAGTGAGTTTTCTGTATGTGTGATTTCCAGTTTATATGTGTGTCTATAACCAGTCCGAGTAAGGTAAATTCGTTAACGGTTTCTAATTTTGAGTCGTTGAAAATAATATCCAAAGTTAAAGGTGCTTTTTGGTAAAGGTGGAAAGTTATTAATTTAGTTTTGGAATAGTTTATCTCGAGGTTATGGTCGTTCATCCAGTTGCATGTTTTTGTAAGTATGGAATTGATAGTTTCTTCTATATTTTCATTGTTTTGGCATGAGATTAAGATGGATATATCGTCCGCGAATAAAACACATAGCCCTTCTATGGTCTTAGGTAGGTCATTGATATAAATTAAAAATAACAGGCATCCTATGACGCTTCCTTGAGGAATTGAGGCATTAATTGCTTTACTGTATGATCGGATTTTTTCGATATCCTTATTTTTATGGTTAAAGTATTCTATTTCAACTGATTGTTCCCTGTTCGTTAGATAAGATGTTAGCCATTCGTGAGCCTTTCCGCGTATACCTATTCCGTATAATTTGTTTAGCAATATCCCAAATTGTACTTTGTCGTAAGCTTTGGTCATGTCTAGTAATATTCCTGTTCCGTATTTTTTGTTATTAATAATATTAAGGGCTTCTTGGATAAACTTGTAGACAGCTAAGGTGGTGGAACGGTTTTTTCGAAAGCCGTTCTGGCATTCATCAAATATATTGTATTTTTCACAAAACGTATAAATGCGGTCACACATGGCTTTTTCAAAGATTTTTGAGGCTGATGGTAAGAGAGCTATTGGACGATAGTTGTTTGGGTCTGTCTTCGTATTTTTTTTGTGGATTGGTTTTATTACAGATTTTTTTAACAGATCAGGGAAGATACCTTCTTCAAATGACTGGTTCAGTAGCAGGTACAACGGTAAGGTAAGTTCATCTGCGCATTGTCTTAAAAGCATAGGTGGTATTTCGTCAATCCTGTGACTACTTTTGTTTTTTAGGTTTTTAATTATTTTGTTTACTTCCCAAGCGTCTATTGGGCCAAGGAACATCGAGTTCTCTGTGGGATTTAGTACAGAGGTGATCCCCGGTTTGCTATTAGATGAATTGGTGCTGTTTTCTCCAATGGACGCAAAGAAATTGTTAAAAATGTTGGCTACTTGTTTGGGTTCGGATATAAGGTCATTATCTATTTGTAATTTAATATTATTATGCTCCTTTTTATGTTTTTTGTTTGTTCTCTCATTTATGATACTCCACATGGTTTTAACCTTATTGTTAGACTTTTTTATTTTATATTATATATATATTGCATCCTTTTTGATGCAGTAACTAGATTTTTTAATATTTTTTCATAGTTTTTATAATACTTTGTAATGATAGGATTTTTAGTTTTAAGTGTGAGTATTTTTAACAATCTTTTGTTTTTACAGGAGTTCTTGATGCCCGTCGCTAACCAGTATTTTTTTAAATTGGTTTTTAGTTTGATTTTACATATCGGTATACAAAGGTTAAGGACATTTGTTATTGTATCATGAAATACTTTATAATTATAATTTAGATTTTGGTTTTTGGGTAGAATTTTTTTCCAATCATGTTCTTTTAATTTAGACTTAAACTCTAAAATGTTTGTGTTGTTAAATAATCTTTTTTTAACATACGAAGTTGTTTGTGTAGCTAAATGTGGTGTTGGTATGGTGATGTGTATAATTGTTCCGCTATGGTCTGAAAACCCTAGTTCCTCTACTGTTGTATATATTTTATTTGTGTTAGTGTTTGTAAATATCAAGTCTAAACATGTAGATGTAGTTTGTGTAATTCGTGTGGGTGTTTTTATGTGCTGTGTAAATTTATATTCTAACATTAGGTCTAGGAATTGACTAGTTTTTACATTTCTCTCTAAGATATTTATATTAAAGTCTCCACCAATAATTATATTAAATATCCTAGGAATAGGATATCCTAGGGATATTGCGAAAATCCGGATAATTAGAAAATGGTGAAAAAAAATACCGCAGAAATGTTTTCACCATTGTCTAATTAGCTAGTCGCAGGCAGATTGTATGATTCGTCATATTGAACTGGGTGAAATAGGTTAGTTTAGGTTAGAACTATAACGAACCGCACGCGAACGGTGCCGCGGTAGCGGCAGGCGAGCGCTACTTCCAAGGTACGCAAAAAATTTCTCCATATTCTAATTAGCAGGGTTTTCGCAATATCCCGAGGGCTTTCGCGAAAAGTCGAAAAACCAAGTCACCCTGCGACATAGATACTAAAATAGATAAAATTAAGTGGCGACTCCTACAAAAGCTATAAAAGAATCTTACCTATACTGAAACGGATTGGGACAAGTATTCCTCCTAACATTCAAGTTAGCAGCCAAATCATCTTCAGAAGTTCCACACTTCGAGATATCCGTTTCCGCGAACACCGAATACCGATGCCCCAAGTGTATGTTCCTATGAAAACTGTCCACACTTTCATCTCTATGTAGGATATCCATGCTTGAACCGAGTTCGAAACTAGAAGACTTGGTATTATCGAAGCTGAGACCTCGGTTGTACTCGCAAGTGAGACTATCAATGCTATCAATTCTCCTAGAACTTGAATTAGTACTTTTCCTGAACAGCATATTATCTGATCTATTGTCACAGCTCTTTAGGATACTCCGACTTGGCAAATCTAAGCTTCCCTTTCCACTAAACGCCACGTGTCGGATCTCCTTGTCGTTTGGTAACGAAACTCTTTTAAATTTCGAGACCTCTATGGCCTGGTCTTTGTTTTCTTGGTTCTCTGTCGGATTGTCTTTGGTTTCCAGACCTGGTTGAAAGTCAGGGTCTAAGGTGTGGAACTTTATGAGGACCGGTGTGGATTGTGCTGTTGATGCGGATTGCGGAGCCCATTGGTCACCCTCGCGAATGGAAACTAGGTCCTCCTGGGTAGAACAGATAGAAAAGTCGTTGTGTTAAAGGGGATGCGCAGAGGTAGCCCGCGAAATTCAAGTCATCAGTTTGTATGTTGATTAAAATATGATTCGTGACTGTTGCAAATATGGCTTTACAGAATTATAATTATTAGAATCAGCAATAAAAAAATCTTTTATTTCAGACATACTTGGCCCATAATATTGATAGTAGAAAAATTAAGAACTATGTTAGTACATTTAAAAATTTACACCTTAAGTTAGAATAATCTTCAAATGTCATGATTTCATGTAATAGACATTCAATAGGATTAGGATAGGTTGTATGAATTTAGACAGTTGTATTGATGATTTTTATGATTATAATTCTATAAATAAATAATTGATACGGCTGCGAATCATATTTAGATCCATATGCAACCTGATACTGGCCTGCAAATTGCAAAAAACGTAAGAAAATTTTCGCGGGTTACCGTGACGCTTTCACCTTAAGACATTGTTATAAGAATGGATTTCAAAGTTCCTGACACGGCTTTTGAAACTCAACTGCTACAATATCTTATTAAATTAATGGGGTAACTAAGCACCGTAATAAAAACTTCGCAAATATCATATATTTAACACACTGAAACTTCGCTTTTTAGGTAATTAACCGCCATGAAAAGTAGCACAAAAGTTTTCTAATATCACTAACAATCTTAAGTAATGGTCATGTCATCAAGGCTCGGGGCACGGGTGGGCCATTCTAAACCTACCATTTTATATAAGCCATCTTACCGCAAAAAATACCTTATTCCTTTTCGATTTTAATAGGTATTATGAATTTACAATATCGTTCAGATGTTTGGATGTTTGTTACTCAATCAACGCATTAACAGCTCCATAAACAGCTGAAGCCAATAAGTACTTTTGTCTGGATAAATAATAAAGTAATTCTCCTAGAACACGAGTGAAACCGCGGTGAACAACTGTATAGGTAACTAATATCTGCATCATCATTTATTTTAGCAGTTTTTAACCGACTTCAAAAAAGAGGAGGTTCTCAATTCGTATGTATGTTTTTTTTAATGTGTTTGTCACAACCTTTAATTATTTTAAAACTTAGAAGTTAATTTACAATTTTAATAAAATATATAATCTAATTCTAACATTATGTACAAAGGGAAAAATAATATATAAAGGAAGGGCTCATAGGGCGTCAAAAAATTCTTCCGCATCGCTGTCAGTGCGAAAAGTGCCCAAAAGGCTGGCAGCATTGCCACGTTGGATGGCAATGCTGATTCTTTGACCTAGAAATTGTCCAGCCCTCTGGTCACGTGAACAGTCGACCAACCACTGGGCGATGTCCCGAAATACTCGATGGGCACTCGGACCCCACGGCCCTAGTGTTTCAACCCCAAACGGCTCAAAAATATAGCTATGAGTTTGTTATTAACAAATATCTTTCTTCCATCAATCTACCCTCACCTGCAAATTACTCATGTCCTTCGACTCGTCAGTGGTAAATATAAGTTCTATATCGTCCACTTCTTCAGACTCGTTTCCACTAGCATTATCTTCCTGTTTCTCCTCCCCCACGGCTGCTGCGTTCGGGTCCATGGGAGTCGTTCCCCCTTCGGAGAACACTGAGTTGTCTCCTTCGGACATCGATCTGGGAAAAAGGGAACCGGTTAGGGAAGTCGCCATTTTTGTGGATTAGCTACATCTGAAGAAATATTCATTAATTACGTACGAGGATAGATAACGTTGAGAGTGATAGACCTGCTATATACTCTACATTGAATAAATGCCAAATGGTTAATGATTTTCAACGCCTTGACGATGAAATTGAAAGCTAATCCCATACCGGGTTCACACGATTCGATTTTAGTTGATCAACTGCTAAGTTGAAAGCGATTTGAACCGTCTGAACAGAGAGCCTAGACGAGTGACAATCGCTTCGAAAGCGTTTCGTATTTCTACACTGACTTTCAACAGGAATGACATAAGCTTTTCGATATCTTATGTCAGTCCTATACCTTTTTGCCTTTTCTATCATCGTTATCACTGATAGAATGTTACCTTGTCTAGGGCCTCAGACTTTTAATCAAATCGAATTTCAAATTCAAAGTATTTTTTGTTTAACAACAAAAGTTGTTCAACTAAACTCGAACCGTGTAAACCCGGTATTACTGAAGATTGGTGGATAATTGTTTGTCCGCCATGAACTTGACGTCCTCATACCTCCTCAATACTATTTTACGTTGAAGCATCGCTTTGAACCCGTAAAATCAATATTGCATCCAAGTTTCTCAGTAATGTCACTATATTTTCTCATCGCTTCCGACTTTAACAGGTCACGTTTTCTTACCCGGAAATAGCTCACCATAGAAAAATATTATCATCTAGAAGTGCCAAGATATTACAATAATGAATACGTGGCCTTGCTTCTCAGTTTATCCCATAAAAGACAGACATACATACAACCTACTTAGAATTTCATTAATTATTCCATTCAATCCATGTCTGTGGCTCCATTCTAGAGAGCAGAATCGGCATAAAATAAGATATTTCGATAAGAGTAATGGAAATAATAATCATGTTAATGAACGCCGGCAGCACACCTCCGCCGCTGTACTGACTGACTGAGAAATTGTACTGATTCGCGTCATGTTCCGCTATTAGAATCTGATTGGTGTAGCGGAACATGACGCGAGTCAAATCATTATATTTGAACTACTGCGGTTTCGCTGCTATGATTTCGCGGCGGTGGTGTGCTACCGGCGTTAATGTCTCTGCGATAAAATTTCTCAAGGCCAATTAGCTTGTCGGGGGGTTTATAGCTCTGTAAGTGGATTCACTTCACGATTATGTTCAGATCCGTCGTAATCTGGATTATTGAAAGCCTTACTATAGAGGTACATGCCTGAAAATAAACCCCAAACATAATGGTAAGATGTTTATTTAATTGCTTTCAAGAAACGTGTTCTAAAAGCAATTTTCTAGAAATTCAACCAAAAAAAGGTTGTTTGTAAAAACCGCTATGTGCGTGATGTACGATAAGACCAACCATTTCTTGCCTGTGTCACAGATGAATACAATACGGATGGTTCGCTCCACAAAATCATTTAAATAAAAAGCGACTCTTGCAACAACACAATAAATTGCAATTCAGGTCACACAGCGCTAATTACCTACAGTTATATTCATCTAGAAATCTCTCGAAATCTCTCAAAGCTCATTCACCTCTCTTTCTATCGCGTAACTCTTATATCTTCTGACTACGTTACACTGAATTGGGCCTACCCGACAATATGGGCCCACCACAAAACCCGACAATATGGGCCCACCGCGTACTTGTAGCTTCATCCCTAAATTGCGGTGAACCATCTGTATAAATCTGTGCACTTAGCTGATACTGTTAGTTTACAATGAAGAGTAATCTAAGCTTTATCTTTCATCTAGTCTCTTTTAAAAACATTTTAAATACATTTCCATTATAGTTCCTCGCAATTTTTAGAGATCCTGAAGAAAAATTGCTCAAAAAAAGCGACAATAGGTATTCCATACAAAGTGTTTAAAAATAACCAAAGCAAGGTGAAAGCTGCTTTGAAATTGACTCGGAATGAGATTTGATTGTGTTGGAAACCCGTCTTTGCCCTTTGTTGAGTAAACAATCAAATCAAGTCACAACAAAATGAACTCGCGATCTACACTGAATCGAGCGATTTCCCTGAAACCTTCAGCTAAACAAAGTCATACAAATAGACTTGCCCCGCTCTGTTTGTGAGCAAACTTTTGTACGAGTAGGTTAGCCTGAAATGAAGCTAGGCTCTATGTTGGACCAGTCATTAAGTTAGTCTAGAATTCGAGGGTAATAAAAGTTAATGTTTTCTAGTTTAGCGTTTTACTAAAATTGGCCGGCAAAGACTGACCTTAGGAGATTATAGATCATAACATAAAATCACGCCAGTTTTGCAGAGCAGAGGTGTACATAATAGTACACCCACATTTCGCCAGTTAATTTTAAGTTGACATCAAATCAATCTGCCTAGCCTTTACCCAACTATGTTGGGATCGGCTTCCAGTCTAACCGGATGCAGCTGAAAACCAGTATTTTACATGAAACGACTGCCTATCTGACCTCCACAACCCAGTAACTGGGTAATACGATACCCCTTGATCAGACTGGTTGTCAGACTTTCTTGCTTCTGACGACTCGTAACGACTGTCAAAGATCCACAAATGACAGCCGGGACCAAGAGCTTAACGTGCTTTCCGAGGCACGGAGGAGTCTCGATATGTGAAAATGGTCACCCATCCACGGACCAACCCCGGCAAGCGTAGCTTAACCTGATGGACAGACCCGAACGACTGTTATTACTTAGCCACGAGCTCCTCCTTTAAGTTACCATCAACTGGGCACAAATCCAGAGCCTGGGCTATTTCTGAGAAATTCCTGACCTGAAACCCGATAACACTTCTTGTTCAATATTCAATGCTAGAACATACTAAAGCTGTGACTAGGAATATTGATCGTATATTGTTTTAGCAAAATGGAAGATGCTGCAACAGATTCCCTAACATAATCTTATACAAGCATTATGCTGCAAACATTTTGTACCGTCACGGACTTTAATTGATGAGCCACTTGGCACTGTTCGCATTTTAGCCGTGTAATGCAAATCGGGCTAAGTCGGTTATACTCGTACATCCAGTCACGGAAGTCATGTCTTCGTTTATAGAAGATGAAAATTATATTTAATATCTTTACCGGTTGGCTAACCTGAGAGCTAGAACTACAAACTTGACAGCAGAGTGAGTACCCAAAGTCAACCAATTGCAGGTCTAGCCACCGTAACCTAGCGACGATTGTTTTAGCGTAGCCATAGTAACGTTGGCATACGGAGAATAATTACATTATTTCGACAAATTCGAAAATAACATCTCTGACATCGACATTTCAACTGTTTCAGAATTATCCAGTTAATGAGCTCAGATTCAAAGGAGGTCAGTATCAAATAGATTCGATAAACATTATATTTATTTTTTATTGAAAATTTATTAGTCTACCTCTATGGATAACACTATTTCCGATTACTAGTAATTTGTCATCTTGTTTACGAGCATGCGATTTCAGTTCGTGTAAACTTGTGAATGATTGAAAGTTTGAAAGTGGCTCATCAATTAAAGTCCGTGACTGTACGTTTGATATGTTCACGCCAGCCATGCTGTAAAGTAAAGTAACTCATAAGAATATAAGAGTCACAACACACAACTTTATGTTTGCGTGCCAAATTCAAACGAATATCTACGTTCGCTGCTCCGTAGTAAAACCCAGTTTAAAACGTTTATTTAAGCAGTACTCCCGCCAAATAAACTGTAAAATTCACGATGTCAAGTTGTTGTTACGAAGAACACAATTTTACTTGAAAAATATGCATCTAGGTTTTACAGTTGCGCGCTCGATAGAAACAGTATCTTTTACATGGAAAAGGAGTTTCGTCGAAACGATCTCTGTACTTTGTCGGTCTATTCATAAACAGGGGTTCTATTGAAAATGATAACGAAATGATTATGGAGTAACTAGGTTAGCTTGTATTGTGTGAAATTCTTCAATTCTGTGAAATTATATTATGTTCATAATGATAGAATTTGGCCTGCTATGGGCATGTGATGAGGAGGGAGGAAACGCATGTGACTAAAAAAGTGATGAATATAAATGTTGATGGATGGAGCGGGAGAGAAGGCCAAAGAAAAGTTGGATGGATTCTGTGAGGAATGATATGAAAGAGAAGCGAGCGAATAATAGCGTGACGGTTGATAGGGGAGAGTGGAAAAAGAACACGTGTTGTGCCGACCCCAAGTAATATGTGACAAGAGCCGGAAGATGATAAATGATATGTTATAATTGGTCAATTTTGTCTGCGAATACAAGATTTATAGTATGAAGCGAAAGTAGTCCATTGCTATGGACACAACATTAATCTTTTAAAGATTGCCTGCTGGTTTAGAAAATTGAAATAACCGCCTTTTGGTAAGGTTTTTAAAATTGTGTACTTTCAGATGCTTTCATACCTACTTTCCAAGGGAATTGTGACACTGACAAGTGTCTAAGGAGTCTATAAAATCTAGTACCTAGATTCACAATCAAAGCTGCCTTGCCTTTTTTAACCGACTTCTTCAAAAAGGAGGAGGTTCTCAATTCCTCTGTATGTTTTTTTTTTGTGTGTATGTTACGCGATTACTCCGCCAATTATGAATCGATTTTGATGATTTTTGTTTTTTTTGTTTGGTAGGTCATGCTTCAGCCGTGGTCCCATATAAATTTTATTAACTTTGCTTGCGTAGTTTTTGAGTTAGCTTCAATAATTATGTATTTTTCCCACTTAGTGTATGTAGACGATATATTGTTTCACTGTTATTTACATACCAGGTAGTGTTATTCGAATTTGTGTGGGGTAAGTACCACAACTAAAAAGTGAAAAATAAAAACTTATTACAAAAAAAAAAACAACCGACTTCCAAAAAAACACTAAAAACGTGAAAAATAACTTTAATTTCGGAAGTCGGTGGCAAAAAACGAAAATTGAAAAGCAAAGACACCGATTTCCGAAATTAAAGTTATTTTTCACGTTTTTAGTGTTTTTTTGTAAGTCGGTTGTTTTTTTTTAATAAGTTTTTATTTTTCACTTTTTAGTTGTGGTACTTACCCCACACAAATTCGAATAACACTACCTGGTATGTAAATAACAGTCAAACAATATATCGTCTACATACACTAAGTGGGAAAAAAGTTTTTTGCTTACAGTAATGCTGCGAACCATAGGTACCTATCCTTCGTACGTAATGTACCTAACGTAAAACTAAAATATAAACTACAAGAACAAACAAACCGCTTCTGTGTACGTTTAAGTTTGCCTGCAAGCATCCAGTGAGGTTAGTTTACTAATCTTGCAGCTAGACCATGTTTATTTTAGAACCGTGAATAAAACAGGGAGTTCAAAAAATCGTGCTTGAAAATCTTGTTGGTGAAGATATTCTCGAAGGAGTACCTAACTCAAAGTTAGTAGAAGTTGGCAGTTCAATCAATGATCTAGAGTGTCCCACGACTTCGTCCGCGTGAAATAACATTAAACAGGATATGTTTTGATTATGGCACGCCTCGGCAATATCGTAGCTTTCTATCAGTGAAAGATTGTATTAAATCGGATCACTCTTCCGAAGATTACTCCCTACATACAAACTCACAAATTTTACCGCTTTATAATATTTAATTAATTATGAATTATAAAAAATAGGTATACAATTAAACGAGGTATAAACTGATTAGTAGAGAGTGCCACAAGGCATTAAATTGGGCCCGCTTTTGTACCATATTACATGTGCATTATGGAATAAAAAATAAATAACTAATGAAGTTCTGCTTATGCGTCTGCGTAGCCTGGTTGTAGCTGAATAACCTCATTTACTTATAAATAGCTCACGACTGGAACTAGGTCACAAGGGATGAAATAACAATTTACTTTATCATTATTCTGTGTCCGTAGCCTGAAAATGGTGCAATTTAATATCTACGTCTTCCCAGTACCTACAATCCACACCCTATCAAATTACATTACAGAGAAGTTGCTGGAGCTATGTATACGGATTCGTACAAATATTCTAACAAAGTTCCCACATTTTCCGTAAAATCGCGACTAAAGGGGGAACTGAGGGGTTTCCATGGAGAAGTAAGTTTTCCACCGTTAAAAGTTGGATTATAAATGGCGTATCCCTATCTACACATATACCCAGAGTTGGCATCAACACGATATCGTGTTCCTTTGCAATACCGCGCGTCATAAATAAGGCGGGTAGTAGAAATGTGGACGATAGCGCTGAAATTTGAGACGTCAGACAGAAACGCGATGTCGTGATCGTGAGGGTTGATTCCGTGTATTTTTCAGTGAATGGGTTCAATTACGTGCACAATTTATCTTTTTATTACGTAAATCGAGTTACGTTGTGATAATAGGTTCAAATATTTGAAAAAAAGTAATTTTCTGATTGTAATCGCCATAAAATCAGGGATTCATTGAGTAAACAGCGACGACGCAATAGCTTCTTGATTGAATTTTCTCTCGTCGTCTGCTCCCTAGGGCGTAGGTGGTTTACTCTTAATTTGGGAAGCTCATAAGGATGATAAGATTGATAAGATTTGTTCGGCAAAGATTGAATCTGAAAATTGCGTTGATTACTTTAGGATTGGAGCAGGGCTTTCGTTTCGTAGATATTGGAAATCTTTTGCAATCAACGACATAAAGTATTGTGTACAGCCTGTAGAATTCCACAAGCTATCTACCTTTCGTGATAGATTGCTCAGATACCAACGGCTTTGTGTGCCCACGAAAATCACAAGCTAAATTAATCTTGTTCACTTCAGTTTCTACAGGCAGGCAATATCCCAAGAGGCGACTAATAGATTAGGAACTAAGTAAGATGGACAGACGCTGGCCGGGGCAGACCCTTCTGGACGTCTTGACGGTCAATGGCGGTTGTTCCACTTGAACCAATAATTTCGGAGGTTGGTCGTCTTCATTAGGTTGCTCATGGTGGTTTACGGAAACCAAAATAAAATATCCACACGAGTCTTCTTCCTTTTTTTTTGTGGTTAGTGACTAAAGTGGTAGAGGAGCTCGTGATTAAGTAATAATAGCCGCACGGGTCGATCCATGAGGTTAAGCTACACTTGCCGGGGTTGGTGCGTGGTTGGTCCTTTACATACCGAGACTCCTCCGTGCCTCGGAAAGCACGATAACCCGTTGGTCCCGGCTGTCATTCGTGGATCTTTGACAGTCGATACGGGTAGTCAGAATGCCGAAAGTCTGACAACCAGTCTAACCAAGGGGTATCATATTACCCAGTTACTGGGTTGTGGGGGTCAGATAGGCCATCGCTCCATGTAAATGTGAGTTTTTTAAGCCGCCCGTGGGCCTCTGTCTAGGCTTCACATGCAGCGGCATGCCGTCGAGAAATATCTCTAAGGCTTGCCGTTTCCTCACGATGTTTTCCTTCACCGTTTTTTAAGCAAGTGATTATTATACGAGTGAAACCTAAAAGTGCGTCCGGCGCACTGCGCTGCTCGGTCAGTCAGCCTAGGAATTAGGAATTAACGCATGAGCTTATTCTCTCGTGTCTATACGAGAGATAAACAGTGGAAAATCTAGTACTTTTTTTTTAACACTCGTATCAACGTCGCAAACCGTACGGTCAGGCTCAGCAAAAAATTAGAAACCTGTCGAAACTTTTGTAGAAAACAAAATCAATCTGCCTAGCCTTTTCCTAACTTTGTTGGGGTCGGCTTCCAGTATAACCGGATGTAGCTGAATACCAGTATTTTACATGTAGCGACTGCCCATCCACGGACCAACCCTGGCAAGCGTAGCTTAACCACATGGATCGACCCGTGCGGCTGTTATTACTTAGCCACAAGCTCCTTCTTTTGTAGAAATCAAAAATCTGTAAATAGCCCACTGAGGATTATTGAAAACATGGTTTTTCACTGCATTTATTTTATTGTTTCGCCAATTTAAAAATAATTATTTTAAAAATTTTAACTTAATTTTCAAACTTTTTGAAATCGCTTAAAAATCTATATTGTTTACAGACAGTAAAATTAATGTTGAAGATCTCAAAAATAAGAGGAAAACATAATCATCATCATATCACCTGAAAGATGGTTACTGCTGGAAATTGGCCTCCCCCAAGAACTGCCAACTGTAAAAAAGAAATAAGTAGGCATATAATAACTCACCTGAGACTCAGATCATCCACATCTAAGTTGAGGGTATCCTTTCTTCTGCTCCTCTCTACATTTTCCTTCACAACAAGATTCTCTTCAGATGTGATCCTCACTTGGACATCAAACTTGTCTGTTTTACTCTTAGCGTCCGCTTCATTTGGCACTGCCATCCTGACGTTGTCCGTTGAATAAGATTTTATATTCACTTTCTTATTATTATTAAACTGTTCTTCTTTTTCATGAAAATTTTGACCTGTCCTAAAGACTGTGGATTCCTTTTCGAAAGCTTTTCTGTCTTCAGATGAATCACTCTCCGAAGTGGTACTAGAAATAATAGTACCTTCTTTTAACGTCCGTACTTTTATTCTCACATCAAACTTTGATAATAGTTCTAGCTTTGTTTTAAAATTTGGTAGATGTACTCCCTCAGATTCCTCAGTCTGTTTGGGTAAACTGGAGATCTGAGATATTTCTTCTACTTCAGTATTGTTATTTGCTTCATCAGCTGGACTGTATTCTCCAGACTCATTAAATTCAGGAGCATCAGAAAATTCTCCTAAGTCTTCTGGGATTTCATTCAATTTCTCAGCAGAACAAAAATTACTATTCTCGTCTGATTCCTGTGGGATGGGGTCCAGTTCATCTATAGTGCTGTTCCTGTCTGTAGCAGTTGCTATCACTACTTCACTGCTGCTGTATTCTTCAATATTATGTGTGTGAGGGCTGTAAGTAACTTCCAACTTTATGTTCTGTGCATTAGGGTCCTTTTCCTCATAATCTGTATCTATTATTCTACGCCTCAGAATATGATTCTCTAAAGTCAATTTTTCTATAACATCTGCATATTCTAAGCAATGGGAGTGCTGCTCATACTTTTCCTTCAACTGTTTGAGCTCATTCTTGGATATCTCAAGTGCAGTTCTAAGTGACACTACAGTCTGGTGCAGGGCCCTCACTGTGTCCAAGTGTACAGCCCCGGAAGGGGCCGCCTCCAGTCTGCCGCTATCCATTCCACCTTGTTACCCGCCAGTGAGCCAACATACAACATCCCATACATGACTACTGTTTTCAAATACCCCTCAAAACACAATCACTGCACTATCCATTGCCTGGGAGACGTAACTACAGCTTGAATAAATAAACAACCATTATCGGGTGTTCCGCGCGAATACGCCGCGTCTGCCGAGACTCCGAGAGAAACTCATCGATGACCCAATTCGTGAATAAAACCATTGACATACATCATTTCGTCGCACATTCTCAGATCTTTATCAAGTCTCGCAGCGACTCGGAGAACACCACTGAAGCGGAGCACGGAAGGGCGAGCAATCGATAAAACAACTCGCCCCAAACTGTTGTAATTAGCTTTTAAGCCGTCGGAACTCGCGGCGAGGCTCACAGCTGGCACCGACCACTGATAAAGTCTGACACGGAAGGTAGTAATTAAGCGGGATATTATCTCCCAATCGCTCAGACAAGGCTGTAGAATATAGATATAGTGCAAGATACTCGAGAAATCTCCGTTCGCTGCTACTTGTAAACAAATCAATACTCCAATTTGGTGTTCGCGGGCGCAAGTGCGAGCAGATAAGAATGACATTCCTATCTCAGTCAGTGTCAATGTGACAGATTTATAGCTGCGTTCCTATTTAAAAACTGGCTGTACTGTGTGTTGAAAATAAAAATAGCAATACGGCAAAAAGTTGATATCTAATGAACTGTAATCAACTGGTAATCATGATGGAATATAAATACACACAGTCGACTGTCGATTCATAGAATTAGAGGAGTTGCCGTTGACCCGAACACTTTTGTCTGAATTTCAAACCACAGCTGCCGCTGGGGCTGCGTTCCGAAACTATTTTTATTGAAACTAACGAAACGCAAAAAACGTCAAAGTCATACGGACTCAAAATAACCTCAAAAATCGATTGATAGTTGAAACTGAAACCAAAATAAAGCAGAATAAAACCTGAAAATAAGTGAAAATGTTTAATATATCAAGTGTTTATAAAAACACATGTGTTACTTCTTATTTAGTGCTACAAGCTCGATACAAAACGAAGATACATTGGGTAAATACTATGCTTTTAAATACTTGATTTCTAATCTGCTTCCCAGTGAGATTTAAACAAATTTTATTTAAAAAATTACAGTCCAAATTGAAGAAAAAGACAGGCCCTAAATATAAAGCATTAAATCATTTTGACGAGTTCTATGGGTCTGTGTTTGGTAGTAAATGGGAACCTATGCGTGAGGCGATGCTACGCCGGTCAAAATATGTAGCAGTCGTAAATAATTATGGAGACGCTGAGAAGACAATAGAAGAGCTTACGAACAGAGGTAAATATGCTACATACTTGTAGAGGTAAATTTGCTCTTTAATTTAATGTATATGTGTCATATTATTCTTCATATTTACATTAGTGAAAACCTCCAACAAAACTTCAAGTGTATGTATGCATTTTATGTGTCCTGTCCTCCCTCCTACAATCCTGATATAAAACTTGTCCAAAATAAAGCTAGACCTCCACCTGCCACTAACAAGACACAATAGAATTTTAATTGTTATCGGAGGCCAATCAACAGTTGAGCGTCTGTATTAAGTAATTCTTAAAGCAGTTACACAGGAACATCATCATCTGCCTAGACTTTCCCCATGTTGGGGTCGGCTTCCAGTCGAACCGGATGCAGCTGAATACCAGTATTTTACATAGAGCGACTGCCTATCCAACCCAGTAACTGGGTAATACGATACTCCCTGGTAAGACTGGTTGTCAGACATTCAGGCTTCTGACGACCCTTTAACAACTGTCAAAGATCCACGAATGACAGCCGGGACCAACGATTTAATGTGCTTTCCGAGGCACAGAGGAGTCTCGATAAGTAAGGATGGTTATCAATCCACGGACCAACCCCGGCAAGCATAGCTTAACCTGATGGATCAACCCGTGCAGCTGTTATTATTTAGCCACAAGCTCCTCCTCAGTCAAACAGGAACAATGAGGTCTATTTGCTGCCGAACATCAAAACTCAATTCTCTCGAGATGATGCTCATACATCATTTACCTTTTCCAGGTGCCCACTGTCTAAAGAACTTAATATCAATACAACAACAGTTTCACAAAGAGTACAACATCACACCTGCACCAACACAAGCACCTGCACAGACAGACAAACAGTCAGAAAGACTAGCAGAGTATATAGAAAAACAACAGACTGATGAAATATCCAGTATTTACCCTAAGGCGGATAATATACCTGAGAAGTTGGATATGAGGGATGATGAGGAAATTGAGGTGAAGAAAGTTAAGGAGGAAGTGTAAGTTTCTAGTTATTTTTTTGTAGGTTATAAGGTTACTAGCTATTGGAAACCCAAAAAAGATGCTAATGATCTGTCAAGGTCTTTTAACACTTTCAGTGCCAATCACCTGGCTCACAGATAAAACGATAGTTTGTTCGCGTGACCACAACTCGTCTCCCGCGTCGAACATAGACTATAGCTATAGGCGGTATGCTATAGTATATGGTGGACTCGACTGACCAGTTGTTATATATTTGTGAAACACATTTTATGCATTCTATGTACTTAGCAGTGAAAGTGTTCATTATGAGCCTATTTCACAGTGTGTAGTAATAAGTAGTCTCTATTAAATCCACCAGAACTCATCTAGGAGTATATAACAGGCAAAGGACTAAAAATATGTCTAAAAATCCTGAAAAAACTTCTTTTAATAATAGGTCTTTACCTATGAAATTGCCGTTTTGTATGAAAAAATTTAAACGATTTTTTTTCATGAATTTTTTATTTGTATTAATCGAAGTAATCACCCATGCAATCAATGCATCTTTGCCATCGCAGTGGCAGTTTATTGATGCCCTTCTTAAAGAAATCAGCTGGACGGGAGGCAACAAATTCTTCAAAGGCATTTTGTACTGCCTCTCGGGTATTGAATTTTTTTCCCGCCAAGAAGTTATCCAAATTCTGGAAAAAGTAGTAGTCTGTAGGCGCAAGGTCTGGTGAGTAGGGCGGATGACGGAGAGCTTCCAACCCCAGTTCTTGCAACTTGGAGACCGTCTGCTGTGCAGTATGAGGTCGCGCGTTGTCGTGCAGGAGCAGCGGAGACGAGCGATTGACCAATGCTGGTTGGAGATGCGCCAGCTTCTCCATCATTGTGTTCAGTTCTTCACAGTACACATCTGCAGTAATGCTCACCCCGTTTGGTAAGAAGCTGTGATGAATCACACCGGCGCTAGACCACCAAACAGTGACCATCACTTTTCTAGGGGTAAGTTTTCGTTTAGGGCATTGTTTAGGTGCTGAACCAGGATCCAACCAACTTGCTGAGCGCTTGCGGTTATCAAACAGAATCCATTTTTCATCGCAGGTAACAATGCGGTTCAAAATTCCTTCATTTGTGTGTCTGTTGAGCAGTGCAAGGCACGTCTCGACGCGTACTTCGCGCTGGCGATCATTGAGTTCGTGAGGCACCCATTTGTCAAGCTTTTTTACCTTGCCAATTTGACGCAAATGGACCAATATTGTTTTGACGCTAACGTCGAAAGCTGCTGCTAATTCAGCCGTAGATTGTGTATCATCAGCTTCCACAATCGCCTTTAATTCGTCATTGTCGACCAAAGTCTTCGGACGACCGCGAGGTTCATTTTTCAGGTCGAAATTTCCAGAACGGAAGCGAGCAAACCAATAACAGGTGGTGCGTTGGTTTGTAGTGTTAGCTCCGTAAACGTCGTTGATGTTGCGTGCCGCTTGTGCCGCGTTGCTGCCACGACGGTACTCATATTCCATAATTACTCGAATTTTTAACGTATCCATGATGACGAAAAATATTGAAATGCGATGAAAATGTAACACTAATCAATAAAGAAATGACTACTTTTGGAAAAAAAAAACCATGTTTTTAAAATAAAATTAATTTGAAATTAGAATTCTTAGCCAAACAAAAATTATTTTGATTTGAAATGGCCAGTACTGCAGAACGGCAATTTCATAGGTAAAGACCTAATATTTGTATAAACCAACTTGACACTATGGGTAATTGCGTAATACACTAACGGTAGCAATGGCTTTCATTTTGGCCGTTGAAATAAATTCATTGCGTTTACGTTGTTGAGCATACAACTTTATCAAACATATGCAGCAATGGATTTGCAATAACCTTTAAAATAATTCAGATTGTGATTGAAAGTGTATTACGTAATTAGGGTACTGACTGATGTTATTTGATTGCATAATTTTATGTACTTAAAATTAATTGGAGTACCAACTTCTGACCTAAACAGAAAAATTAAAAACTCTTCCAGATCCTACCCAAACAGAACTTTAGAAGAATCTTTAGCTGAAGCAAAGATAGATGAATCCAGAGTAATTAACCCTTCACTAGGAATGACATCAGAATCCCTGTACCAGTTCCTACCAGCCACTAAGCTGAAAGGCATGGATGAGTGGGTTTCAGAGTCAGTACATTACTCTTATTTATCTGGTAAGTAATGCAGTATTTATTTTATTGGTTTTTTAAAGAAAAAAATTAAAGAAAAATTGTTTATTAAGATAAACTGTTTTTTTGATAGGCAAGAATTGAAAATTTTGATGCTATGGACTAACAGGTGAAATGTTGACTAACTTACACAGTTAGTCAACATTTTCTTCTGAATGGTTTATGAAGATTTGAAATAATATTAAATTATCATTCAAAAGGAGATCATTCACCGTCCATACATTTTTGAGCCAAAGGTGAAAGAGCCAGGCAAACAAAAAAAAAATATGTTGCGAAAGAGTACGTCTTTCCCTTCATTTGTTATTACTACAAGCTATTACTTTAATTAGATTACTATTAATTGTTGTAACCACAAAATATTATACAGAAAACAGTATTTTTCAAAATTGTCTATCAGCACAGAGAATTACCCTACAGGTTTGGCCCAATACTAAAAAGTGAAGAGTATAACGGAATATATCAGTGACAGTCCCCCAAAACCCCGTCCCTTCTTCTTCTTCTTCAAACTTCACAGGACTAACCTTTCCTATTGAGGCTATATTTGTGTTTAAAGCTCAATTTACCTATTTTCCACCACTTTCTGCATATTTTCAGGGGACAAAGACTTCCCTTTAGTGATAGAACCAGAAGGGCCACTGAACTATCCAGAACATTTGAAAGTTTTCACTTACGAAATGGACAGTGAAGCTACCACATTTCCTGAACCCAAAAGATGTCAAACAGGTATTTGATAAGTTTATTCCATCCTATAGCTTTCCATTATTAACAAACCAGTTTGTTTCTGAATTTGCCTGGCTAGTTTCGAACTCCAATGGAGAATGTACCTCCCAAAGTCTGTGTTTAATTTGTAGACTAATTTGACATTTCAAGTGATTGGTGTTTGTTTTTTTCAAATTAGGAGTTTGACATTTGCACCTGTCAAATTAGTCTATGAGATTAAAAAACAGACTGTATAGTGTTTCATGAAAGTTATAGCCTAGTGATAGCCTAGTGGTGTGACGTTCGGACTGCCAAGTCATAGGTCCCGAGTTCGAACCCAAGTCACGCACCTCTGACTTTTCGGATTCATGTGCGTATTGTATAGTTATCAGTTGCTTCAAAAATGATTAAGGAATAACATCGTCAGGAAACGGCATGGCTAGAGAAATATTTCTCGACGGCATGTGAAGCCAAGTCAGAGCCCCATAGGTGACATAAAAACTCTGACACCCAGGTTAGATACTAACCACACGAAAAAGAAAGATGAAAGTTATGATAATTAGAATTTTTACTACCAAATATAAAATCAACCTATATACATCAAAACATACTTGCTTTTGCAGTATTAAAAGAAATACCCTTCGTTTTTGGCTTCGCCGCAGTCAGGGAAAAAATGAACTCAACAATCTTCGATTATTTTGCAGGTGTTTTCAACTACTATCCAATGGACTGTGGGAGTGTGTTAACAGTATTAGCGCTAGGCCTCCAACCAGGTGACAGAGTGCTCGACCTGTGTTCAGCGCCAGGGGGCAAAGCCCTGGTCATGTTACAAACGCTACTGCCAGACGTTATTGTATGCAATGATGTTTCTTTATCCAGGTTGAATAGGTAAGACCTCGTGAAACTTGTGAATGTAAACTTTTATTTAACTTCTAGGGTTCCGTACCCAAAGGGTTAAAACAGGACCCTATTGCTAAGACTCCGCTGACCGTCTGTCTGTCTGTCTGTACGTCTGTCACCGTGAAATCTGTGAAAATTTCATCTGTGAAAATTTCAACTGTCTAACTATCACGGTTAATCAGATACAGACTGTATCTGATTAACCGTGATAATTAGACAGTTGACATCTGTGAAAATTTCAACTGTCTAATTTTCACAGATGATGTATTTCTGTTGCCGCTATAACAACAAATACTAAAAAACAGAATATAATAAATATTTAAGGGGGCTCCCATACAACAAACGTGATTGTTTTGCCGTTTTTATAGATTATGGTACGGAACCCTTCGTGCGCGAGTCCGACTCGCACTTGGCCGGTTTTTTTTAAAGCTTTTCGTGGCTGACTAGTACCGCACCGCGTTTATTATCAACGTAACGTCAGTACGTGATAAATTATACGAGTCTGTACGTCTACCCCCTAAGTTCTAAATCCGTAGTCCCGGCCGAAGTTACGGGTGACTACTACTCCGTATTGCCTACCTACTTAACATTAGTTTGGGGCCCGACCTAAGGCCTGAAACTGTTTTATGTTTATGTTTATTGTAAATTAAAACGGTAACACCATTTACATTAATTAACATATAAATTTAAACAGTAGTTAACAGAAATATCTCATTATACTAACATATAATAGAGGACAACCTTCCATACTTACTCTCGCAAAACATCAGACATACACTCATGCTTATATGCGTTATGTGGATGTCCGCGCGGTTCCATACAAAAGTGCTCCGTTGCGGAGACACGCGCGGGCGTCCGTCGCGGGCGCTCTCTACTCTGAATGTGTTTTTGCCCGTCCGAAAAAGTTAATTATTGGGTCTAGGGTTCAATCCGGAGTTTTGAATTACATTCGGGCGACCGCATCTTCGTTGACAGACTAGGCGCCCTGGGTTTTGGAGTTTGTAACGATAACCATGAGAAAATCCAGTAGCTGCGAAATGGTTGATGTTCCGATCGACCGTCCATACATTTTTTACTTGTATAGTTGAGCGTTTATGCCACATTCTCGTCTCTATATTATTTCAGAATACAGAGATCATTCCGCGACTACCTGTTTGATTTCGAAACCAGCAACAAATGGCGGGAACGAGTCATCTTCAAGAGAGTGGATGGCCGGCTCTATACTGACGACCAAGGATTTGACAAGGTATGGCCATGTAGACTTCTGCTGCTATGGGCTAGAGAAATAGACGTTACTATGACTAAATGCTTCACTTTTTGTTCATTCTTGCCTTTTATGCGAAAGCTTTCTCTCGTAGCGTCCGAACAGAAAATGAATTCTTTAGTGAACCAATCGCAACGATTTTGGATTTCATTATGTAATGTTGTTAATTCTTGTATATTTTTTTCGGTGTCGTGCGAATTTGGAATGAAGCAAAAGTGAACCCTCAAACGAGTGAAGCTTCTAATGTGGGCTTTAGCACGTGCTAACAGTATCCCTGTCACTATCGCGCAACTTATAGGCTGAGTCCTGAGTGACGGCGCACCGCGCAGGCGGATTGCGGAGCGGATTTATCAGACGGGGCGTCCTGA
The DNA here is from genome assembly GCA_948473465.1 of Lithophane ornitopus. Classification (NCBI taxonomy): domain Eukaryota; kingdom Metazoa; phylum Arthropoda; class Insecta; order Lepidoptera; family Noctuidae; genus Lithophane; species Lithophane ornitopus. The sequence continues at coordinate 12,384,588 of OX419632.1, read as the reverse complement.
GTGACGGCGCTCCGCCGTTGTTGGTTGCTATGGCACTACCGTTGCCATAGCAATGAACCGAAAGACATGACATTGTTATAACGTCCTGTAAGAATATAAATCAACGATTAATTCGTGTTTTTGAGTGCATTTTTCCAATATAAAGTGAAACTTGGTGCTTTCGAATGATACTCATTGTTATAGTGTATGAATAACATAGTAATGAATGAGGATTAGGAATTTGATTTTTCGATCTCTTACGTATACGTACATACAAAGTTATCGCGGCATGCATAGTGAGAAACGTCAAATGCGCCGTCAAATGCGCGCGCCCGCTCGCACTCCGGACAAGTTCGAACATCTCGAACATTTGTTTTATCCGCCGTTCATTCCGCCTGCGCGGTGCGCCGTGACTCAGGACTCAACCTTAAACTTACAGAGAAAGGTAAAGGCGGGAACGTATTATCTTAGCCAAAACAGATGCCAAGTAATGTTTATTTATCTCAGCCTTCGGGTAATCAATATAAAGATTATAAGAACTCATCTTTTTGATTGTAATAAAATAGTAATAAACTTGACGTGTTTGCTGTTTGTTCAAAACACAATAATAAAGGCACATTTTGGCCCCTTGGGTGGGAGTGTAGCGTTATCACATTTCTATCTTTATTTATCCAGGTGTTAGTGGACGTGCCATGCACGACAGACCGTCACTCCATGAATGAGGACGAGAACAACATATTCAGACCAGACAGGATCAAGGAAAGGCTCCGGATACCTGAAATGCAGTCATTGTTGTTAGTGTAAGTAAGACAGTTTATACTTACCATATTTATGATAATCAGTGATCGTAAAAAGGTGAGCTAATCTACCTAAAGTTCAAAGAACCGGGCCAAAAAAAGTGGAGACTTCCTTACGACTAAAATATTTTTTCGGGACTAATGACGGGGTTTCGGGACATCACTTAAGTACAACCAAAATTAATAAAGTAAAAAAACTATCGAACTCATTTCCTGTTTTTGTTTTAAAAAAAAAGTGTATGCACGATTTATTGTTTAAAAAAAATAAAGCTAATCTCCTTATCTTCATTTGAATAATGTAAGTAAGCGTGGAAGCTAATGTAATTTACATACCAGCTTTAATAATTATATAGTCTCCACTATGTCTCTGTTCTTTTTCGAACTTTAGGTTCACCTTTTTCCGACCACTGATGATAATATATCACCAATCCAACGTCTATGTTCTTTAAAGTAACATAATCGGCCTATTATGTTCCCACTGCTGGGACTTACGGCCTCCTCTTTACCAGAGGGAGTGGGCCCATTGCAGGTTCTTAGAATTTTGGCCCTAGGACATGCCATTTTCCTCACGATGTTCTCCTTAACAAACGGTTATTGTTATTGAAATGTTTTTATCAATATTTCTAAGATCGAAACTCTTTGGGATTTTTTTGATGGAACAACCAAGTTGTTGAAACCTAATTCCACAATATTTGTAAAGATCAATTTTCGTTTCATAAGTATATTTTACTAGCTGCGCCCCGCCGTTCCACCCGCGTAAGTCTCGATCCAATGGGAATATCGGGATAAAAAGTATCCTATGTGTTAATCCAGGTTATAAACAATCTGCTTGCCAAATTTCATTCAAATCCATTCAGCCGTTTTTGCGTGATTGAGTAACAAACATCCAAACACACAAACTTTCACATTTATAATATTAGTAGGAGTTAAGAGAGCAGTGGTGGCCCAGTGGTAACGGCCACGGCTTACGATTCGTAGGTTCGAACCCTGACAGGCGCTTTACTTTGTGTAAATTATTTCATCGCCACTGCTCTCAAAACGGTGAAGGAAAACATCGTGAGGAAACCGGCATGTCCTAGAACCAAAAATTCGAAGACATGTGACATCTACCAACCCGCACTGGGCCCGCGTGGTAAATTATTGGTCACTCCCTTTCGAGGAGGACTGAGTCCCAGCTGTGGGAACATTATAGGCTGATTATGCTATGCTATAAGTATATTTTAACATTTTATTTCATTATTTTTCAGCAACGCTCTGAGACTAGTCAAAGTTGGCGGCACCGTGATATACTCAACGTGTTCGCTAAGTCCCGTGCAAAATGACGGCGTAGTTCATATGGCTCTCAAACAAGCTTTCGAGACTCACAGCTTGGTCGCCACTATCAAGTAAGAACGTTAACTACTGAATATCGATGTCCTTTATTATTGTGTTTCCCAAATCTTGATCAAGTCTCCGACGAAACAATAAGTTCTGTTTAAACCGTCAGGCTTCCTGTACACGACGCCGGAGCCGCACCGCATGTTTGTGTATACAAATGAATATCCATGCACCGCACCGCCACCGCAGCGGTGCCGGACCGCAAGATAAAAAATAACAGAATATCTCAGAATTAGTGTTAAATCTACGCGGTGTCGGTGCGGCCCCGGCGTCATGTACAGGAAGTCTATTGATTGGGCGACCAAATAGCATCGATATATCTTTAATCTTCACATTTATTATAGACATGCTTTTGCCAGCGGCTTCGCTCGCGTGGAGTCCGGAAATTAAACCACTGGAACGTACTACCGGGAAAAAAAAATCATATTTCCTATTCCAGGTCATGATCTACCCATGTGCTAAATTTCATCCAAATCCGTTCCGCCGTTTTAGCGTGAAAGCGTAACAAACAAACAAACTCACTTTCGCATTTATAATATTACTTAAGATTAAATAAACAGAGAAACCTCTTTAAATGAAGAGTGTTTAAATATCGCAATCCATATTGTTGAGAAACTACTGAATTCAGTAACACTAGTTTGAGGTCACGCATAAACGTACCTGCGACTCGCGTACACCCGGGCGAACAAATATCCATTCGGCACCCTCGGGCGTCCGCGTAAGGTACATTTTAGCGCGCACGAAACGACTGTAATATTTTCGTATGTACAACCCGTGCGCGTTAACGTGTCACTTGGCTCGGAACTCACCACTCCCCCCGCTCCCCGCTCCCCGCGCCGCGCCGTCGCCGTGCGGGGCGCGGGGGGAGGTACTAACGTCATTGAGCCAGGTGCCATGTAGTGAATTATCTGTCCTAATCTGTGCCAGTTATACTTAATGTTAATTAAACCTTTTGATAAGTCGGGCACTCGTTGTTTCAAGATAAAACAGAGTTGATTCGTTCTTCCTCTACTTTTGACACGTCCATAGTTTTATTTTGTATTTAACCATATTAACATTATAAAACGTTTCAGGGACATGTCATCCTCAATGTCCGGCCTGGCAAGCACGCTGGAATTGGGCACCGGTTCCGCGGCGCCTAAGTACGGACAGCTCGTCACGCCCTCTGTTAGTGCCAACTTCGGTCCTTCCTATATCTGCAAACTTGTTCGCGTTCGGTAGAAAACAGAAGAAAGACTTAGTTGGTAAATATTCATTTTAGTAAGAAACTGGACTTACTAACTGACCAAGATATTTAGACAGCTGGGTGGAATGCAGTGCAGTATATCGATTTCGATACCTATTTAGGTATCGATACTTTTTGGCACTTCTTCCATCCTTACGTCACGGCACTTGACGTCACGTCCGACAGTTTTGTAATTAACTTGGTCAGCTAATATCGGCTATACTAAAAGCATATCGTAGTCGAATGGCTGGGCGCATAACTCACAGCGTAACTGCAATAATATATGTGCCTGTATGTAAAATAAGATACTTTGTAAATATTGTAAATAATAACTTTTTCATAATAAAACCAAATATAATTAATAAAATGTTTATTTATTTAAAAACTTTAAAACCTCTGCATAAGTACACAAATCGTCTTTGGTAAGCGAACTTACGATTAAAAGTAAAATTCAAATACAAAGCGTTTGGAGCTTGTTAAATATTTATAAATATACCTACTACTTACAAGTTAACAAGTCTTATAAATATTGTAAAATGCATATAATTTTATATAGAAAATATCAAAAATTAAAAATATGCATACTGATATAGTTTTATAGAAAATATTCGCTGTCAGTTAAACTACCTAATTATTATCATGCCTTGAAAATTAATATTAAGCCTCTTTCGATTAGTTGAATATTCAAGAGATCTTCAAATAAAATATCCACGGTACGCGCGCGGCTCGCGGGCGGTAGGTGCAGGCCGCTCATTGGTCAACGCTGCCCACGCCTCGCCGCGCAACAGCGGCCCGGCCAGACTTATAGTATTAAAGTTTTACTTAATCCTAGCATTACACATACAATTTTAGCATAAAAAACATTAAAATGGCTTATATATAAGTACATTCTAAGTACTCATTTCAATTATATTCTTATTATCAAAATAACATAACATCTTGCCTGACATCCCCGAGGGGTGCAAAGGTGTTACTTATAGTAGAGTACACCCACATTTCGCCAGTTATGTTTAAGTCCCATTTAATAGGGGCGAACCTATTGCCATTAACTGGGCACAAATCCAAACTCCAGGCTGCTACTGAGAAATTCCTAGCTGACTCCGGGTCTGGATTTGTGCCTGGTTATCAAAATATTGTAGTTTTAAACAAAAGTTTACAAAACATGTCCTATAAAATTAAAAACATTAATTATAAGATCTCTAATGATTATTGTATAAAAGTGCTGTACAAACAATAAAACCATAAACTACAATGGCACAATCTGGTCAGGTAAAGAAAAACTTAAATATAATGGTATTGTGTTACAAAAATACCGTAATTATGACGCATAATAGATATCTATTTCATTATTCCTGTATTCGACCGTTAAATCGGTTTTATATTGGATAACATTTAGTCTATCTATAGTTTTATAACTTTTCCTATAGTGACATTTAAAGCATAACTTTAAACATTAACTCAATTTTTGAAGTAAAAAACCTCTCCAGTAAAGTGTTGTAATTGTACCACATTCTTACTATATTACATTATCTCTTCCGGCGTGTCGGACTGCCGTCACATCGGACTATGAGAGTGAGGGAAGAGATAGAATGCACCTGTGTCTGCGCACACACTTGTACAGTATAATATCTCCCGCGCTGAAGGCTGGTCTCCGCTGAGGTTGTCGCAGTGGCCGAAATTCTGTCTGGAGGACTATATTATATTACGAGATTACCAACCCCTTGTCCTTTCCCGATTTGGGTCATAATATTAATAATAAATCAAGATTATTTTTCCCCTGCAATCACAAGTTATGCCATTCCCCTGAGTCGAATTCATATAGAGAGATTTCAGTAGGTATGTATTATACACAAAACCTTCAAAAATAAATTATCTAAATGATGGTGAAAACTACATCGAAATCCGTTGCATAGTTTAGAAGAACAACGCGGTCACACAAACTGACACGAAAAGCGACTTTAATTTATAATAATTATGTATACAGGGTGTCCCTGGAAGTATGGATCCAATCGGATAGGGGCGTGGGCAAGGTCATTTCCAAACTTTTTAAACCATTGAATGTCGGTGCAATTTTTTATAGTTTAAAAGTTATGACCTACTTTATTTATCAAGGATATCAATTTTTTTTTTTTTTCAGAACGTTTTTGTAGAGAAGTCGCCCTTTCCTGTGGTAATACTTTTACTCGGCTAAAAACATGATTGTGTTCAATAAGAAAAAACATTTACTGCTACATTTTTACTCAATTTTCACTAGAAAAAAGTTTCACTAGTGAAAAAAAAATCTCAGGGTTAAAAAAAGTTTGGGAATGACGCGTGGGGACGACACGCCTCTATTCGATTTGATCCATACTTCCAAGGACACCCTGTATAGATTGTCAAAAAAATATCGAATTCTCTAGTAATTTAGTATTCTATGCATAAGTCTCAGATCGATTCTCCCTTATTAAGAGCCTTGTGGCTTTCCTTCTTCTCTTCATCTGTCTCCACCTTATTCCAGGGCTGTTCCTCTCCAGAACCGAAAATAGTGTACGCAACTAACTCTATAACGTACAGCCCTATGGTGGTGAAGAATATCTTGCGCCATGCTGATATTGTTTGCTGAAAACAAATTTAAATTGTTTAGTGCGATAAAATAGTAGTAGGTAGTAGTGTAATCATAAAGTAGTGCCTTGTCTGTATGACAAGAGGCCTCAAACCCTGCAGTGAGACAATAACATGGTGTTTTTAATTTTTTTTTTCAATTATTATTACATTTTTTTTTTCTAAAAAGATATAAAAAAACATTTAAAAATATAAAAAAAAATGAGTGGTTAGGGCTTTATCGAGGAGTACTGCCTTCTGAATTAGGTCCAACCCCCTAACGAGAGCGTCGAAAGATGTTGATCGAGTATTTTCGGCCATCAGGTTATTGGCCGTTACGACAATCGGCACAAATATTATTAGTTATTTATTTCAATCAACTTTGGATCATACAATTAAAAATAAATTAAATATTATCAATCAAATTACAGAGTTAATGTATTATTATGAGTTAATGTATAAAAATAAATAAAAAATATAGGTTATAATAGATAAACGAAATAGGTACCTAAATAGATAGACAATGACAGCCGAGCTCATATTCCTTAGTACAATAATTACTTTTATTATTAGTACAATAAAATAAAATAAAAACACCTAAATTATGCTATTGTGTAACTTTGGGTCCATTCATTATTTAAGGAAAATCCGAACTTTAAGGCGTGATGGCTCTCATAGTTTATAAATGTCAAATACGGTAATTGAACCCTGGCTTTTTAAACTTGTCGAATAGAATAATAGTTGTGATAGAAGCCGTACTCCCAAACAAATGAGTGAACTGTGAATGACTTACATTTCCATGAGTAACGTAGCCAACAAAGATGGGCACCACAATGCCAGGGACAGTCGCCACCGTGTTGGTAATAGCCATCAACGTACCTGGGAATTACATACAATCGTTATTAAATACCTTGAGATAACCGCAAGTGACCGCAACAGTTTATTTATAAAGATGCTGTAGTTGAATCTAAAGTTACAGTGTTTATGAGTTTTTATTATAACAATAGAACACATAGAACTATGAAAACGGCACCCATGACCAAATTTTTTTTTTTTTTTTGCAGCTTCCATTTTATTTATTTTCATTTTGACTTCACTATCGGATTTAGCACCCTCCAAAACCAAGAAAACGATACACATGATGAAAAATTTGAAAACTTGTGCAGCCGCCATCTTGGATTTACATTTTGACCTCACTATCGGTTTTAGCACCCTCGAAAACTATGAAAACGACTCCCATGACGAAAAATGTGAACATAGTCGCTTGGATTTTAATTTTGACCAAATTCACCCTTTCTCTCTCTCCCTATCGAATTGGAAGAACACAGTCGCAAGTATGAACGCTTTTTTGCGTGAAGATTTCTATCAGTGTAGGCACTTCTACCGCAATCCGTGTTAAAGAACTTCATTCCAAAAATACATTTGGGGTTAGGTTAGGTATTGAAGTAGGTATTGTATGGGAAAATTCTTCAGTTTGATATTCTCCACCCTTATATGACTAAAGCCTTTGTATAAGTTCAAATAGCTTACCAGCAAAATTAGGCGCGATATCGATATGGTTGGAGAGGAACCCGCAGAACATGCCGCCGATAGACGTCACGGCCAGCGCCATCAGCGCCACCGCGCCCGAGCGCGCGCAGCCGATGTAGCAGATGGCCAGCAGGCACGACGCGGGCACTAGGGACGCTGGGGGGAATGATAAAATGGAAAATAAAAACAAAATAAATCATTTAATATCGAAAATACAATACAATCCATACCAATACGAATATAAATGCGAAAGAAACTCTGTCTGTTTGTCCTTTCGACGTCTGTCGCGCCCCTTACTACACACACACGCGCGTACTCTATAGACACGCGCCACGCGCCGAGCGGCCGAGCGAGGGGCGCACGCCGCCACTGCTCCGCAAACAACGACGAACGTACGACCGTATCAAAAACTCTCTCGTAAAAGTGCAGTGCAACGTGCAACCAAACTAATGTAAAAGTTTTAATTAATTATACCAAGTTTATACATAAACTGCTGCTGAACTAATTTGGATGAAATTTGCCAAATAGACCCCTTGGCCTGGGTTAGGTTACTTTTTATCCTGGTAGGCCGACCAAGCCTTTTCCCAATTATGTTGGAAACTATGTTGAAGGATTGGAATAACGGAGAGTGGCTGTAGTTACTCGTATAAGAGTCACGTAAAGCCTAGAAATTTTGATCAAACGGAAAACCGCATAAGTACCTATTAGTTTCGGCACAAACCTTCGGCACTTTCGAACTTCGGATCTACTTTCCGGTGAACCGAATGTCAAAATGTAGTTTAGGTGACTTTTTTGCGAACTGTTTTGTAGTGATGTTGCTTGTCCTCATCTCTAGCTAACATTTCAACAAACCTTTTACAGTCCGTTCAACCGATTTTGATTTCAATACCGTAGGCATAAGGATGGCATTAAAAGCAAAAAGGTTACACAATACTAACTATCTACTGCAGCTGCCATTTGTCATACCACCAACGCAATAGAAGTCAAAATCGGTTGAACGGACTGCAAAAAAGTTTAATTTAAATGTCAAATCTTATTTCAAATGAAGTATAGGTTATAAGTACTGGGAAAATTGTCCACCACTTCACTTGTCGGACATCAAGAAATTTAAAGCCTCGTGCAGACTGGCGCGACGCATACCGTGAAGTTTTCTTATGCTGAGTCCACATTGTCGCGTTATCGCGAACTATACATCGCGCGCTCTCTGTTGCTCAGCGAGACGCCGAACTTTGTGCGAGAGAAAGCGCGCGAAATTAAGTTCGCGATAACGCGACAATGTAGCCCCAGCATTAGTAATCGTTTTGTTAGAGTCGCGTCATGCCAGTCTGCACGAGGCTTGACAGAAGCAAGTGACGGTACTGAAGGCGAAACTCATGGCCGAAGCCTGGGCTGATTCAATTTAGACTCCCATAGAAGAAGTCGTAGCAAGGAGGTAGGCAACATACAACAACATAAATAACATACCGTTGGAATTCATAGCTCATAACAAACCTAATTTTAAATAGTCTTACCAAATATCGTGCCAATCTTCCTCGCTGTGGTCGTTGTGATAATTGACTTGCCGCGCAGCCAGTCCAAGGTTCGACTCAGGATCATGCTGAAGAACCATAGAGACAGGAAGGGCATAGAGACTGCCAATGCGTTCTGAAACAAAAACACGGCTGCTGGTAACAAGTACAAACATTTCCATAGAGCAGGATTGCTGGACTGGCCTTGACCTAGATCTAGACCAGCAAGGCTATAAATACAGGTGAAATTTAATTCATGGGCATACTCTTAAGGGGTCATTGTACTCATCATTATGAACAACTTTCACTATGGGGCCAACCCTGAAATCGAAAAAATAAATCTGCTATTCCGTACATTTATGTTCGCTTACCTCGTCAAAATGTAGGGAACAGCTGATTTTTTTTCGCGAAACAAAATCAGCTGTTCCCTTCGATTTCTCCAGCAATTTGGAAATATTTTTTTTTTTCCCGTCTACGGCGAAGAAAAAAGGAGGGTTATGATTTTGACCGGAATGTATTTATGTATGTTCATCTGTTCCCTCCTAACTTCTAAAGCACTAATCACAATTTGACAAATGAGGTATCGTTGGAAGCGTCTTGATCGTCCGCTAGTTATATGTGACGTCACATTAAGTTAAAAATGGCGCCCTCTAGACGACATAAAATAAGGAACTAAAAAAAACTTTTGTTAAATCGTTGCAATCGTATACAATATAACCCAAAAAATATTTTTTTTTTAAATTAAGTATTAAAAACTAAAACCCAACTACAACTAAAAAGGTATAAACAAGAACCCACAGACTGTCTGTGGGTTCTTGTGTATACCTTTTTAGTCGTAGTTGGGTTCAGGCTGTGGGTTCTTGTTTATACCTTTTTAGTTGTAGTTGGGTTTTAGTTTTTATTACTTAATTTTTTTGAGAGTGTGAAATCATCAAATGACTTCTCCCGCTCTGGGCGGAGCGGGAGGGCGTGTCAGACTTTTACTGACAATCTATCTATTCATCTGACTGAAAACCCACCCGTGTTCCTTCAGTTGCCTGTTACCAAGGGTCCCGGTATCCCTTCCGGACTTTCCCGCTACCCCTGGCAGGAATTTGGAAACCATAACGTAACAAGTTTCTCTCATACACTTATTACTTACCTCAGTCATATTAAACTTGAGCACTTGCTTCATGTAGAAGGGCAGTTCTATGAGCACCATGTACCAGCCGAAGTTGGAGCAAGTGTGAGCTATCAGGATAGCTAGGAAAGCTGGTGACGTGAACACGGCTCGCCATGGTACGGGGTGGCTGTGCTGTAAACAAGGTACCTATTTATTAAAACTTTATGCACAAATACAATAATACTGTACAAAGGCGGATTTATAATTATGGAGACAAATCTTGTGAAACACCCTCTAGGTGAAAATAAAATACTAAAGACTTTAGTTTGATTTAATTAATTGCCGCGTATCTCAAAAAAAAGTACTCTTTTTTTTAAATTTCCTTTGTTAAGGATTATTATGTAATTTATTTTTTTCATACTAAAATAGTTCAACACGCCTCGATAGATGGCGTTGTTAGTTGATAACCTACATGCCTGAATCGCGCTATGGTTTCGTTACGCGGCTGACTACAAGTACCGGCGGTGACTTGGGTAGATTAAAAAGGGTGTTTGTCGCTTTTATGACACATGCGCCGCAAGGTGCGTGGGGTATGGCTATCAAGACATACCCAACACATAATTTTTGGATCAGAGAGGCTGTTGGTACCCAACATACCGGCGCCTCCTCTGCATAATACGGGTAGGGATGCAACAAGTGCCAAAAAAAATCGATATATCAATTCATTCATCATCTGGCTAACAGATCTGTAATACTTGTATTAAAGAACAAAATGCTTTTATGCAGAAGATACTCAGCTTGTCGTACAATTATTCAAAACTTATTCATATGTTACGTTGCTATTACACAGCTATTAGCAGTTTATTTTTGTGCCCAAATTGCTTGAATAACGTCTGAGTAAGCACCAAAATAGCTAATTACGATAGTCTATTCAGCGATTAGTTTCTATGACTGCTGTTAAACAAAAATTACTCAAAATGTTTGTGCTGGCAGGGTTTTGCCGTTTTTATAGATAATGGTACGGAACCCTTCGTGTGCGAGTCCGACTCGCACTTGGCTGGTTTTTCCAATTAGGTTAGTACTAGACTAGCATTTATTTAGAAATTTATATACGTTTTTATTTGCCTTAAAATCAATTCCTGCCTTACCTTATTAGCTTGCTGCCCTTGGTTGCCCAACGCGGTAACAACCATTTCTCTCTCGTCGGCAGTCATGAGCGGCTGCTGCTGCGGCGAGTCCTGCACCAGCACCACCCACAGGACGCACCATATGAGGGACAGCCCACCCATTACGTAGAACACGCTCTCCCAACCTGTGGGGGGAGAGATGGAGGATCATTTTGCTGCTTAGTAAAATTTTATGGTACTTATACAGGGTGTAAGGGTAAACACCGTTGTCACTCAAACCATGGGTAGTTGACTTAAATATAATAATAAATGACCGAAAACAACAAAAAAATAACGTTATTTTCATTAAAAGATTTTAAAAAGTCTATCAGACACCGAACTCGCTAGCGAAACAGCTGACTGACTGAGGGAGGGGTCGCGCTCGCGGCCGGTCAAGTCACGTCCCACACCCCCCGCCCGTGTTGATACGCACAAGGGACGCAAGTTCGTTGCCCTAGCGCATAGGGCAACGAACTTGCGTCTCTTGTGGTAAAAAGTAGATTTAAAAAATAATAAATAAAAGTTGTAATTTTCCATTGATTTTACGATCTATAAATGAAACCAAACCACTGGTTGCAAGGATAACGGTGTTTACCCTAACACCCAGTAATAGTAGTTTGTAGGTTGACGACGATCGACATTTGGCAGTTCTAAATATGTTTTATCTCAGATTGCTCCAACCAACTGTTGCATGCAGGATATCCGTTCATCATACAAAACATTTTATATTATCTATGATTCTATGGGTGAATGATTCGTAGAAGTTGATCTCCAGAGCTGCCAAAAAAATCATGAACGCTCTTTTAAAATATTTGTTCACAAATATTTTAAAAGAGCGTTCATGTTTTTTTTTTTTTTAAATTTAGACCGGTCTATGAGGTAGCCAGCCGACGTAAAAAAAAGGAGGTTCTCAAGTCGACACGTATATTTTTTATTTATTTATGATCCGATCCGATACAATATCGAATTTATTTACTACACAATAAGGTACACGCGCTGCGCAGCCCCGCGCATCTCAGCGTACTTTGTGTCAACCCTTGCACTGAAATTATACCTTTTCGTGAAGAAAATAAGTTCGATAATTGTTAAAAAGTGCGGGCAGCGTCGCGTCGCTTCACATCGTTGTCTGAACTGACCCTTAGGTGAAGTGAGCTTCTCCCGGTTGCGGGTCACTTGCGGGAAAGTCCGAAAGGGATACCGGGACCTTGGCCACAGGCAACTAAAGGAACACGGGTGGGTTTAAGTCAGTAAAAGTCTGACACGCCCTCCCGCTCCGCCCAGAGCGGGAGAAGTCATTTGATGATTTCACAACATCAAAAAAAAAAAAAAGATGATGTGAGCTGTCTATCCCTAGCTATGATCGTTAGCGTCAGGTGGAGTGGTGACAGCTCACTTCACCTAAGTTTTCACGGTGACATTTTTACAGCTGATTTTATTGGCCCAAAAGGGACCAAACTTCGCCACTTCGACGGCGCGGCGTCGACGTTAACAACTTGTCCGTTATATTCAAAATGTTATATTTCACACAATTGACACGAGAAATTATAGTAGGGTGTACCTATCAATTACCTTTTTAACCGACTTCTTTAAAAAGGAGGTTCTCAATTCGTCCGTATGTTTTTTTTTTTTTTGTGTGTGTATGTTTCTCGATTTCTCCGCCAATTATGAATCGATTTTGATGATTCTTTTTTTGTTTGATAGGTAATGCTTCAGAGGTGGTCCCATATAAATTTTATTAACTTTGCTTGCGCAGTTTTTGAGTTAGCTTCAATATTGCGTATTTTTTACCACTTAATGTATGTAGATGATATATTGATTGACTCCGTCACTGTTATTTACATAGCAGGTAGTGGTATTCGAATTTGTGTGAGGTAGGTACCACAACTAACAAGTGAAAAATAAAAACTTTTTACAAAAAAAAAAACAACCGACTTCCAAAAAAAAACACAAAAAAAGGGAAAAATAACTTTAATTTCGGAAGTCGGTGGCAAAAAACGAAAATTGAAAAGTAAAGACACCGACTTCCGAAATTAAAGTTATTTTTCACTTTTTTTGTGTTTTTTTTGGAAGACGGTTGTTTTTTTTTTTTGTAAAAAGTTTTAACAATTATATACCTTAACAATTGATTTCTCTAGCTGTATATACCACTTCATAGGCTTACCAACATTAGCAGTGAGCACGCCAGCCATCAGCATAGATATGACGGTGCCCAGGGAAGTTCCCGCGTAAGTCAGGGCAGCCATGAAGCTCCGCTCCGAAGGTGGCGCCCATTTTGACAGCAGCGTGTGCATGGCGGGGAATGTCACTCCCTGGATACAAGAATATAACTTAAGAAGGGGGAAGGAAGGGAAACGTTACTTAACTAAAAAACCGGCGTCACATACCCTATAACCAGCGGACAATCAAGACGCTTCCAACGATACCTCATTTGTCAAATTGTGATGAGTGCTTTAGAAGATAGGAGGGAACAGATGAACATACATACATACCGGTCAAAATCATAACCCTCCTTTTTTCTTCGCCCTAGTCGGGTAAAAAGGGGTGCCTAATATGCTTGTTTGTCGTCTTTAGCACCGAAGCTAGCGAGTTGAAAACACATATGACGTGCTACTTTGGCTTATTTCGGGGCACAAAAAAAAAAGGTCACTTTGTCAATAAAACCAGGGTTGATATTTGTAGATAAGACAGTAAATAAAAAAAAGAAATGGAAACCTCTGATATTCTTATACAGGAGACTTGCCTAAGTAATTGTAATCCTTTGCATACTCCGTGTTTGCCATTCATTTTTGGGGTTCCGTACCCAAAAGGTATCCCATGGGACACGGGACCCTAATAATAAGACTCGCGCTGTCCGTCCGTCTGACCGTCCGTTCGTCTGTCACACGGCTGTATCTTTTGAACCGCAAAAGTTATACAGGATTACTTGTAATTCGACGTACGTACGTACGTATCCGTCAGGAGCTGATATCATTTTTTAATGGTACTTATTCAATAAGTAGTTTTTTTTTTATTTGGAATTAAATGTAAAATTTTGGGTAGGTAAATATCGAAAAACCCTATTTTAACCGACTTCTTCAAAAAGGAGGAGGTTCTCAATTCGTCTGTTTTTTTTTTGTTTGTGTGTTACGCGATTACTCCACCAATTATGAATCGATTTTGATGATTATTTTTTTGTATGTCATGCTTCATGGTCATGTCATGGTCATGCTTCCGAAGTGGTCCCATATAAATTTTATTAACTTTGCTTGCGTAGTTTTTGAGTTAGCTTCAATATTACATATTTTTCCTACTTAGTTTATCTAGACGATACATTCATTTACTCCTTCACTGTTATTTACATCAGCTAGTGGTATTCGAATTTGTGTGGGGTAGGTGAAACTAAACAGTGAAAAATAAAAACGAACACATATAATAACAAAAAAATAAAAAGACGAATTGAGAACCTCCTCCTTTTTGAAGAAGTCGGTTAATAAATAACTTTAATTTCGGAAGTCGGTGTCTTTGCTGTGTGAAAATGTTTTTATTTTTATTCAAATATGTCGTTCAATTTGTTGAATTCTGGCCCACCAGAATTTTCTTGAAAAAAAAAATTTAAAAATTGAAGGTCGTGTGATAGTCTTTGAGTGCGAGCCCAACTCGCACTTGGCTGCTTTTTGAAGTGAATATCTAATAGAGTCAGTTCTATTGTAGGTAGTATATGTATTTCCACGGGGTAAACATGTCTCCATTCTCCACATTATTATGTTATGTTTACATAAACATATTGATACTATAAAATACGTATGTGACGCCAACGTAGATGGACACACATTGTAATCAATAAATAGAGTTGACGTCGTTTCGGACAATAATCCCAATAGTAAAAGGAATAATAGAGGTATGTTATTGCTTTGATGAATGCGCGGGTAATACCGCATGATTCTAGTTGAAGCACGTATTTTATTATGATTTACTATCATAGATATTGACAGCTTCGTGGGTCTAGTGGTCGCAAGGGCTACTGTTGAATCGATCGAATCGAATTCGATTTTCAGGTCGTGCAAAGTCCTGCCAGGGTTGCGGAATAGTCCGAAAGGGATACCGGGACCCTGGCAACAGGCAACTGAAGGAACACGGGTGGGTTTTAGTCAGTAAAAGTCTGACACGCCGTTCCGCTCCGCCCAGAGCGGGGAGCGGAGAAGTCATTTGATAATTTCCAAAACACAAAAAAAAAAAAGCCTGGAGTCTGGATTTGTGCCCGGTTTATGGCAATAGGCTCGCCCCCTATTACATGGGACTTAATATACCTGACGAAATGTGAGTGTAGGTACTTAAAATTACTCACTACTTTGAGTACACAATACCAACGGTCTATTGCAACGGACTGTAAAAAAGGCTTATTTAAATGTCTAATCTTATTTCAAATGGAGTACAGTTAGCTTAAAATATAACAGCTTACCCCTCCAATGCCTTCGCCGATCCTCATGAGCACAGCGGCAGAGTAGTGCAGCTCACACATGACCGGGGTCAGCAGAGTGCACACCACGTTGATAAACACGCTGAAGAACATGACCCATTTCGCTGAGTACAGTTCTGCTATGCGGGCAGCTAGAGGACAAAACGTTATCAATTTATATCAGCACGCTTCGGCTGTAGCACAGTATAAATAAGTAACAGTA
Source organism: Lithophane ornitopus (assembly GCA_948473465.1). Lineage (NCBI taxonomy): Eukaryota > Metazoa > Arthropoda > Insecta > Lepidoptera > Noctuidae > Lithophane > Lithophane ornitopus. The sequence goes on along the minus strand of OX419632.1, from coordinate 12,368,666 downwards.
TTATGTTTTCATAGAAAACGCCCGAAACGACGCTCTTCGAAATCTCAGTGTATATCTACGCAACAGTCTCGAGAGCGCGAGTTACGCACGGACACGGAAGGGTTAACTATCGAGCGGCCGTAGGGCCGTAGGTGTAGCCTTTAATATATTGTGCCTGTCGTGTCGAGAGATATTCGCATTTCGTTAACTTAATAAGGCTCCCACAAACAGACGCGATATCGTGGGCGCGACAAGGGTAGCACGAGCACGAGCCTTTATTCACAATCACATATGTACTGCCATTTATATCGGGCACAATTATACCGACACCGTATTTTTTTTCTCTTACCTATTATCATCTTTCAGTTCAACCTAGGAGGTTGTCGGCTGCTTAACTAGGCTATCCGTGGATGCCAGGGAAAAATAAACTAAGCGACTACACTCTTAGAGCACCCCCTGTGGGGTAGGGAGTGTAGGGACCTCGGCTAAGGGCGTTGCTGGGGGAGGGCAGCAAGGGACAGGCTGGATCGAATCTAAGAGTCAACAGCAGCGGCTTCGCTGCTATGTATAAGATAGGTCACTATTATGGCAATGCGGGAATAAAAATATTTAAGACGATGTTAAGCTAGATTCTAGGCTTAGGACTTACCAGGTAATTGTGAGATGAAATAGCCCCAGAAATAACAGCTGAGAACAACGCCTTGAACTTCTGAAGACCACTCGAACGGTCCATCCGGTTCCTAAAAATAGAAAACATCATATTACAATAAAGATACAGCTCCACTCCGTACTAAGTACAGCTTACAATACAGTAATCGCGGAGTAGGGCGCATCTTCGTCGATAGTACTATCTATTCCTACAGTGACATCAGTGGTAACACTTGCACTACGAAAATTACCCTTACTACTACTACATAACGACGCTATGTTACCATCAGTGGTAGTGCGGTTAACTGTATTAATCTAGGGGTGTTTATCATCCTAAACTTATAGAGGCAGCTTGAGACTAAAATTGAGTTGCGTTTGAGTAATCAGCTGTTAGTCTTGATCCTCGACAAGATCACAATTCGAACTATATCACAATTCGAAATATAAAACATTCAGAAAGAAGAATTGGACTGATGCGAGCTATAAAAGCAGGATTTTACGAGGAGCGATGCCCGTTCGTCCTCTGTCTGTCTGTCTGTCGGGGGTTGCAAAGGGCTTCAACCCCCGAAACAGCCCTATTACATTACTAACCCAAGAGAAAACTTATTGAAACCTTCGCAAAATAAGTTAAAGCTCGAATTTAATTAAGTTAAAGATTGTTTTTATTGAAAATTCTTTCTCCAGAATCCAAAGAGTATTAAACCACCAGAATCATTTCGGCCGTTTGGATCTGATCCAAAAATGAAATCAACGATGAATTTCCAGATGGTTAATGGTTATGACAAATCAAGGTCGATCTTTATTTAGTTTGAACCCAGTTTTAGACTAGGCCTCAATCAATCTACCTAGCCTTTTCCCAGCTTCCAGTCTAACCGGATGCAGCTAAATAACAACTATTTCACATGGAGCGACTGACTATCTGACCCCATGGCAAGACTGGATATTAGATTTTCGTGACTATTTCATGAAATCATCATTCAATGCACTTACATAAACTTAGAGAGCTGTATTGCTGATTCTAATGTTTATAATTCTGAAAATCCATATTTGTTACGGTCGCAAATAATATTTAGATCAACATACAACGTGATACTGACCTGCAAATTGCAAAAAACGTAAGAAAATTTGAATTTCGCGGGCCACCTTAGCGCATCTTAGCTTTAGGATGGATTTACAGAATTATAAACATTAGAATCAGCAATACAACTCTCTAAATTCATGTAAGTGCATTGAATGATGATTTGAAATAGTCATTCAATGCACTTACATGAACTTACATAGTCTACCTTAACGCATCCACCTTAAGCACAGCAGCTCCAGGCATCGATCGTTTGTGAATGCACAGTTATATGTACCCATTTATTGTCATACATACTTACTCTTTTTTTTTTTACATAACAGCAAAAAACTACAACTTTTTCCTCATACAAAATTAAAACAATGTCACAGTAAGTAGGTACATAATTATCTTTAACGCGAAAGCTGTACGTCCTGGAATTCGTAATTTATGATGTCGCAAACGTCTGCGTAAGAGTTGATTTAAAAGTGAAACATTGATACAAGAAACGCATCATATGCGTTTACGATCGGCCCCATTTGCTGTTTAAAAACAACTCATGTTTATTTGTAAGTTAATGAAAATCAGGTCAATTTAATATGACATTGCGAGAACTTTTTTATCAAGACCTCAGACCAAATAAAGTGAAGCATGCCAAAACTACACCACAGCTCTATGCATACACGCTCACGCGCACACATTTATACCCATTTACAATCAAACTACACCAAAATATGTGCACCCTTGTTTACGAAACCGGCCTCACGTCACTGTTGACAGCGCTCTATCTTGGTTTTTCAAGACAATGATTTTCCTTGTAGCGGAGTAGACCATTTTATGTGATCGGTGAAATTTCTACTCTCTTTCAAATTGAGCCACATTTTCAACAGTAGAGAGAAATAAGGAGATAAAAGATAAACAAAATTCTGTTTTTTTTTTAGATTTTTGTCACCGCCTATAGTTGTGTGAAAGTGAATGAACATGGCTCTTTATCTTTATAGAGTGGTTCCCTGTTATAGTTCATAGGTAGATTACATATACAGGGTGTGGCGTAAATAATGGATAACCCTGAAACTGTCGATTGGCCAGATTATCATCTATCATTTAGCCAACTTATATCGCCCATGGATGACCAAATTATTGATATTTTTGATATCCTACTAATATCCTACTAATATTATAAAAATGTGAAAGTTTGTGTGTTTGGATGTTTGTTACTCCATCACGCAAAAAAGGCTGAATGGAATCACGCAAAATAGGATGAAATTTGGCAAACAGATAGTTTATAACCTGGATTAACACATAGGATACTTTTTATCCCGATATTCCCACAGGATCGAGCCTTACGCGGGTGAAACCGCGGGGCGCAGCTAGTACCTTATAAAACAAAGTCGGGTTTGTTCAAGTACTTATAACTCGAGAACGGCTGAACTGATTTTGATGATACCTACCTAAGACCATAGAAGGGCCATGTGTTTTATTCGCGGACGATATATCCATCTTAGTCTCATGCCAAAACAATGAAAATATAGAAGAAACTATCAATTCCATACTTACAAAAACATGCAACTGGATGAACGACCATAACCTCGAGATAAACTATTCCAAAACTAAATTAATAACTTTCCACCCTTACCAAAAAGCACCTTTAACTTTGGATATTATTTTCAACGACTCAAAATTAGAAACCGTTAACGAATTTACCTTACTCGGACTGGTTATAGACACACATATAAACTGGAAATCACACATACAGAAAACTCACTCAAAACTTGCCAAATTCTCTTACGCCCTTCGTGAAATAAAAAAGACCACCAATTTACAAGCAGCTCTCACCACCTATTACGCTTATGCCTATGCATGGCTTAGCTATGGAGTCATCCTTTGGGGAAACAGAACAGATGCACAAACACTTTTCACTATGCAAAAGAAATTGGTTAGAATTCTGGTAAACATTGAGCAAACAGATAGTTGCAAACCTTTCTTTCAAAAACTTAATATTTTAACCCTTCCCGGTGTATACATATTAGAAACATGCAAATTTGTCCGGAAACATCAAGAGTTTTATTCAAAGCGTGAAGACATCCAAGCACGCTACCTACTCAGACACAGATCTAGGCTAAACATACCAAGTTCTCGGTTAAAAATGCACTCTACAAGTCCTTATGTAATGTCCATTAAAGTATATAATAAACTACCTGCACTAATAAAAAAAGAAGAGAAAATTAACATATTTTAAAAAAAACTTAGACAATTTTTGCTAAATAAAACCTACTACTCAGTAAGCGAATATCTAAATGATAGACTTATAAAATCATAACTTAAGCGCTCGAGACTTAAAACTTAAAATTTTACTAGACTTATTACTTATACCTATTATTATTACAAGACTAAATGACCCCACCTCACCTCATCTCACCTATTTATATTTTGCAAGCGATTAGTCTTATCTCAGAAAACACCTACATCTTTATTATTATAATTAGTAGTTTGATAAGTAATGTTAAATAATTAGCAAATGCTTCCTCTCTCCTAACTCACTTATTTTGCTGTGCCCGACAGGGTCCATATGATCTAATTATAAGTTTACCACCTAATACTTACATGTGGAATGCAATAAAGTATTGAGTATTGAGTATTGAGTATATGATCTTTAATTTGTTGGATTTTTCTCCGGCCAGAATAGCAAAATAACTATTAAAACATCGGAAAAATTAACGAAAAAATAAAATTATGCTGAAAATATATTATGGGGCATATGGCGATTTATGTGGGGTAAATGATAGATGATAATCTGGCCAATCGACAGTTTCGGGGTTATCCATTATTTACGCCACACCCTGTATAGATACCTATCCACTTTCTTTATAAGCCGTACCTATTCGTTGGCTAACTTTATAGGACAGTAAAGCAAGCTCATAAATTTTAGTAATCAAATAGTATTTCAAAAAGCCATTACGAGGTTGGACAGAGAAATGTCAAGGTAACCAAAAAAAATATGAGTAGGTAGGCTTTCAATCTTGGTATGTTTGTCGTTCTGGTTAATGAATTTTTTACGAAGGTAGGCTGGTCTATCCCATAATAAAATTATTAACCTATAATGTTCCCACTGCAGCACTGCTGGACATAGGCCTCACCCAAGCACCGCTACTTCGACCGGTTCTATACTCAGCCCTCTCCATTGCGCTTTGGGTGACTTCCAGCCTTCTAATGAGGCCCATTGTGAGCTACTAAAATCACCGAATATATACCTTACGTTATTGATTAACCTTTGGTATGCCGGAACGTGGATCCCGTTGAGAAACAATGGATTTTTAATTGTGTCTGTAATTACGGCATACGACGGGTTAAAATAAGGTTCATATTCGTTTGGAATGCTAACTTTGCTTAGCAAAGTCGAAATGTGATTTAATCTTACCCCAAGTGACCCATACTTAAAAATGAAAAAAAATCGTTACTTACACTAGAATCGCCGAGCCCCCCTTCACACACCTCATCGCCAGGCGCCAACAAACTAGCATTCTTATTAATGGGTCCATGTTCAGCCTCTTGGGCCGCTTTGATCGCACTATGGTTCAGCATCCCCACCATAGCCACCGAGAGATTCACCTTCAGACCATAGACTATGGCGAAGCCTATAGAGCCGAGGGCGGCTAGGACGTACCGCGCGGGGATAATACCTAAAAAGAGCACAGACAAAATTAATTAGAAAAGTATTGAGTTTTTCCAGATTCCTCATAAGAACTTATTTAGGTAGGCAAGTGTTAAATGGTATTATTAATTTGTAACCAATTAATACAAGTTATCGATAGCATACAAGCCGTGCCCTTCCCCCACTTCTTTAATTGGTCAATACAAACAATAAAGAATATATAGGTATCTTCTAAGTGATTGTGTTAGATGTTGGCACGCCTTCATCCAATATTGTCAAAACTTCAAAAGTGATGGAAATCACATAGGTGCGAAAAATAATCACAGAATTGCAAGGAATGGTGATGAGGAACTGTTTGGTACATACCTACCTAGAATCTGCGAAAATGTTAGCATCCATTATGAAAGAGAACACAGATATTATGGTCTATATATACTCCATTTGAAATAAGATTAGACATTTAAACAAACCTTTTTACAGTCCGTTCAACTAATTTTAACTTCTATACCGTAGGCATAAGGATGGCAAAAGCAAAAAAGTTTACACAATACCAACTGTCTACTGTAGCTGCCATTTGTCATGCTACCAACACAATAGAAGTCAAAATCGGTTGAACGGACTGTAAAAAACTTTTTACAAAAAAAAAACAACCGACACGACAAGTCGGTGTCTTTGCTTTTCAATTTTCGTTTTTTGCCACCTATTTCCGAAATTAAAGTAATTTTTCACGTATTTAGTGTTTTTTTTGGAAGTCGGTTGTTTTTTTTTTTTTTTAAGTTTTTATTTTTCACTTTTTAGTTGTGGTACTACCTGATATGTAAATAACAGTGAAGGAGTCAAACAATATATCATCTACATACACTAAGTGGGAAAAATACATAATTATTGAAGCTAACTCAAAAACTACGCAAGCAAAGTTAATAAAATTTATATGGGACCACCTCTGAAGTATGACCTACCAAAAAAAAAAAACATCAAAATTGATTCATAATTGGCGGAGTAATCGTGTAACATACACACAAAAAAAAAAAAAAACATACAGACCAATTGAGAACCTCCTCCTTTTTGAAGAGTCGGTTAAAAAGGTTTATTTATATGTCTAATCTTATTTCAAATGGAGTATATATCTGTGGGAGTGAATGATAGCGTGACCTACAGGGGAGAACGGAAAGAGAAAACGTGTTCCGCCGACTACTAGTAACATGTTTGTGACAAGAAAGTAGATAATGGTGATGACTAATGATGAGAAGGTATACGTTTTCTCACAGGCACACCATAATTAATTCCAATTAAGTTAATACATGCATAGGATGTGACAATGGCCGTGGCTATGGAGATTCGTAAAATGGTCCACACATTATGAATTGCTTTTGTGTCAAATTAGACAATTAATGACAGCTGGAAATTCAGGAAATGAATTTCTTTTAGAGGTATTGCTAATGTGGCCGTTTTAGGCCCCCTGATCTTTTACAGACAACATTTGGATATCCTGAATAATAAGACAAGAGACAAGGCATATAATACCTAATATACGTTGCGCTTATTACCGCACTAGTGCGGTAATATAAAGTAAAAAGCACGCTTAATAAGTACACTGCATTATGAACTTAAAGCGGTTTAATAAGAGCCACTTTACGAGCAAGTGTGTTGAAAAATCATTTATCATTTGTCCCTGTCTCTTGCCAGCCGGTTCCCAGTCGATGCGACTATGATCATTTCTTCATCGAGCGTTTAACGTATAGTGTAATTGAAATATGAAGTTCGACATTCTAATGCAGTTATTGGTCGAAACGAAAACGTCAAGTTAAGTTATCGAAATTCGAGTTTCTAGGCGTTTATTGCTCTAATGAGTCAACCTTTAAATACAACTTCGATGTCTATCGCAAACCGTCGGTAAACTCTCGACTCATTAGTCATTCATTAGCGTATCTGTTGTAAACGTCTTGGTTATAGTTTACTTCATTAAACTGTGCTTCTAGTTCTGGCCATGGATAAACAGTATGTTAACTAACAAAGGGCGTTCTCGCCAACCCGCAAAAGTATAGCGTCCATACTGACAAAAAAAAAAATGTTTTTTTTCGAATTTTAATATTTTATAATACTGATTTTTAATATACTGAAATATTCACAAAACTAGGTACGTAAAAGAAACAGTCTGTATTACACTTATATTTCAACGTAGAGAGACAAGTGTGCGTGTACAAAGTGTTTCTTTTACGTATCAATGTAACAGTTTTGTGAATATTTTAATACGTATAGTATTTTTTTATGTTAATATTTTTTATAGCATGTATGGACGATATACTATTACGGGTTAGCGGGATCGACCTTTGTTAGTTAACATAGACCTGTATAGCCGGTATTACGCATAAGAATATCATAAGTAGGTAAGTAGGTAGCTGGTTGGTGATTGTAACTGTAGCAGATACCTAAAAACAAAGCCGCCGACTGATCTGCCACTAATCGGGAATTGCTCAGTTGCAGCCCGGAGTCTGGATTTTCAGTGATTCTCCCCACATTATTTTTTTATTTTTTACCCGACTACGGCGAAGAAAAAAGGAGGGTTATGATTTTGACCGGTATGTATGTATGTATATATATATGTATGTATGTATGTATGTTCATCTGTTCCCTCCTATCTTCTAAACCATTCATCACAGTTTGACAAATGAGGTATGAGGTAGGAAGCGTCTTGATCGTCCGCTGGTTATAGGCTAAGTGACGTCACATTGAATTAAAAATGGAGCCCTCTAGAGGACAAAAAGTCAGGAACTAAAAAAAAAAAATTGTTTAATCGTGCCATGTTGGGTATCAAATGAAAGGGCTTAATGAGGAAATTTCAAAAATATATATATTGTAACCACAAAATAATAACAAAAAAATTAAAGTAATAAAAACTAAAACCCAACTACGACTAAAAAGGTATAAACAAGACACCACAGACAGACAGGGCATAAATCGAACAGATTACGTGTGAGTCCGGATATTTAATTTGTCTGTCTGTGGTGTCTTGTTTATACCTTTTTAGTCGTAGTTGGGTTTAGGTTTTTATTACTTTAATTTTTTTGTTATTATTTTGTGGTTTTTGTTTAGTCGTAGGTAGTTGGGTTTTACTTTTTATTACTTTTTATTCAGTAGGTTTGTTTATTTCAATTAAACCATTAAATGGGGTATCAATCTAAACACTAACTCTAACAAACTAACTATTACTAATATTAATTAAAACTAACTATACAAACAAATTCCCGTGACCCAAGGCAGGCTTTTACCTTGGTTAGAGTCTAAGCATTGCCATTCAACGTGGCAATGCCGCCAGTCTCTTGGGTACATTACCAGCCGACAGCGATGCGGAGGAATTTTTCGCCGCCATATTTTAGATATTAATTGTTTATTTCCCACATTACATGGATTAAATGAGTAACTTTCTGGCAGGCGAATGGTCGCAGTGCTACTGCTGAGCTTGAGGGCCTGGGTTCGATTCCCCGTACGGGTAGTGTTTTTGGGTTTTCCCAACAGCAATTTCTCAATAGCAGCCCGGAGTGTGGATTTTTGCCCGGATGATGGCAATAGGCACACCTCCAACCGGGTGAAATGTGGATGTACTATAGGTACACCTCTGGCTAACACTTCAGGATTTACAGGTGCAATTTTAGATTATGTAAATGGCAAAATGGGACCTCTGTCTTCCACTTCGTGGACTAAGTACATCTATCTCCTCCCTTATTGCTAAGTAAATTGGTGATAGCCTGTGATCTATCTATGGTGCGGTCAAAAGTCTTATGATATGACTTATCATTAACGTCACATAATTAAGATAACTGTCGTTAATCACATCACTAATCTACTATAACTCACTCATTGAAACTATTTCCAACTCAATCGCTAAAAATTCACGTAGAATCACCGTATCTTATTGACCAACTCCATAGCTTCCTGCATTGAAAAGGGCGAACACGTCTTGGCAGTTTTCCTTGACCTAGCCAAGGCGTTTGACACAATTTCGATAGAATTACTCCTGTCTAAAATAGAGGGTATAGGAATACGAGGAAACGCGCTAGATTGATTTCGAAGTTATTTAACAAATCGCCAGCAACTAGTAAAAGTAGGTGACTACTCTAGTGAATTACTACCAATCAATTTTGGAATTCCTCAAGGAAGTACTCTCGGCCCGACTCTTTTCGCCTTCTACATGAACGACATCCTTAATGCACCGCTTCAAAACGCTGAAATAATTTCTTATGCAGACGACACAATTATCATATTTCATGCCAAAACTTGGGAACAGGTGTATCATCTTGTCGAAAATGGTCTGCTTACTATCTCCGAGACTCTTAGTAGAAATTTACTTACTCTTAACGTAAAAAAAACTAAGCTGATCACTTTCTTCAAAACCATAGCTTCCAGTCCTCCTCGCCAATTGACACTCAAATTCCACACATGCCGCAACGATCACAATCCACCACTCGCAAACTGTATCTGTACTCCTATAGACCGCATTTCCTCCCTAAGATATCTAGGTATCACAATAGACGAAAATTTATCATTTAAACCTCACATACACTTGCTAGCGGGCCGCGCCAGAAAACTAATCTATGTTATGAAAAAACTACGAGACTGCACACCTATTAAAATTCTCTGAACAATATACCTAGGTCTCTGTCAATCAGTACTCCAGTATGGAATTTCCGTCTGGGGCGGAGCCGGGAAAAGCATATTTATTGAAATAGAAAGAGCTCAAAGAGCGGTAATTAAAGTGATGCTTAGAAAGCCTTTTAGAATCCCGACAGATCTACTATACAATGAGTTTCCGGTTCTCCGAGTACGTTAACTATATATACTTAATGTCGCACTGCATGCACACAAATCTATTAAAAACAGACCTGACTACCAAAGCCTGCTCTCAAAACGTATCTTACACGTCCCTCTTCCTAATGCAATCAGTCTTCTGGCCAGACGGTGCCCCTCTTACTCACACACTTATATTTACAACAAAATAAGCGCTGTAATAATAAAGATCTTAACATCCACTCGTATAAAAATATGACTAAAACTTGGCTTCTCTCACTGTCATACAATGATACTGAGGATTTGGTAAGTTAGCACCAAAATTACAAGCAAGTCATTCACACAAAACCCACATCTACAACTCACCAATGCACCCCCACTCACACACGCACACACACACACACACACACACGCACACTACAACATTATTTAGAATTATTTGTTTTGTTCAATTTATTTTTATCTCTTGATAGTTCGCTAATTATTACGAATTCTGTCCATTTTCAAACATCCTTTTAAGATTTATAATAGCTAACGCAAACCATGTCTCAATTTAAAATTTAAGATAACGCAACTCAGGCCCCCAAGATACAGGCGCTGTCTAGTTTGGGGACCACTGTTTTAATTACATGTTAAATATTCTAGTTACAGTAAGCATGCAATGTTATTATTTTTGAATTTACTTTGTAACGATGGACCAATAAATTATTCTTATTCTTAATCAGTGATCACCTAAATTGGGTTTACTAGGCTAACTTTCCTCAATAAGAGCCACTAGAGGCAGGAATGACTGAAAATCAGGATATCCTCTCCGGTTCCTTTCGCTGCCGCTGTGTTCGTAGTTTTTTCTCGCTTTATTGTAGATAACATTATTTATAAGCAATTTAATTATTTATATTTTACCAGATATAGGGATGCAAGAAGTGCCAAAAAAAATCGATATCGTATCGATATATTAAAAAAAATCGATATCGATATATCGAAAAAAAAATTATCGATATATCGGAGAAAGTATGAAATTTTCAAAAAAAAAAACAATCTTTAATTGATAATTTAAAAAAAAAACTTTTTACGGCTCTGTATTCCAGCGATTTTACTCAGTGGCGACAACGGTGTTGCTATTGGAAAAAAAATATTATTGGAAAAAAATATTATATCGTTTTTGATACATTTTCGATACTTGATATTTTATATCGAAATAAAAAATATCGCCAAATAAAATCGATATATCGAAAAAAAAAATATCGATAGTTTTTCTGCAAGCCTAACCAGATATACTTACATTTTTTTTTTATTCTTAATTGCGTATTTAATTTTTTTTTTTTTTTTTTTAATTACGTACTTATCTATGTATCTATGTAAATAGAAATAATTAGGTCAGATAGGTATAGTTAACTTACTTACACATAGTTAAATAAAACGAGGAAAATGGAAAATGTGTCACAGTTTGTTAATGGCATACATACATGTTGACTGTAGGCGTCTGATAGCTAGAAAACGGGTGAACAGATATATAGAATACCCACTGAGATCACAGATAATGATGATTTACTTTATTAGACCTTTATTATTTCTCGTCTTATTGTTGAAACCTAGTCTGTTATTAAATAATTTATCACTTAGCTGCTAATTGTAAGTAGGCAGGTACCTTTCAACTTAGTTAAAAACTTGCAGAGGACGATGTGGATGCGGTAGTAGGTGGGCAAGTAAGATCTTGCGGAAGTTCCACTAGGTGGAGGCGAAGCTCCGTTACAACCCTTTTTTTTTTTGAGTTTGCGAGGTCCTCACAGTGACTTCTCCTGCTCTGGGCGGAGAGGGAGGTCGTGTCAGACATTTTCTGACTAAAACCCACCCGTGTTCCTCCAGTTGCCTGTTGCCAAGGGTCCCGGTATCCCTTTCGGACTTTCCTATCACCATCAGCAACCCCTGGCAGTTCCGTTACAACTAAGCCAGCAACTAACAAAAAAACCTTGTTTTTAAGGTTTCGATATTTCTATCACCTCAGACAATAGAAGGAAGAAAAGTTATGACAAACTAAACTGTGGTCTTTTATTGAGTCAATGGGAATCCGGCGGTTAATCGATACGTAGGTAGGTACCTACACAAGGAAAATTATCAAAATACCTACTTAGGCCTACCTATTCCAACGGTGTTGCTAGTTTATATTAGGCAAATTCCCTTTGTGAATCATTACCAACAATGGGATACTTTTTATACAGGACGTTAACTAACAAAGGGCGTTTCCGATAAAGCGTCAATTACATGCAAAAAAAAAAATTACGACCGATTTTTTTAAATAATATTATATTATACAGGGTGTAAGGGACAGCCCTCCTCAAACTGATGGGATGAATTCAGTATATCATACTAAGACAGCCGGCGGGCCGGTACCTGAAATTACTTCAGGAACGTTATGGGAATCCAATAAACCTGATTTGTTTTATTACCTCACACGCAATGTATCGTTACCGTGGCACAACCCACATAGCCGCACTCCCCGTGGCGGGGCGCGTTATTTATCAATGTAAATTTTGAATTTCACGCGTCGTTTCGCTATTAGTATTTTAACATCCATTGCTGGTTTTATTTTTTATTTTAGCTGTTTTATTTACATTAAAAGGACTGCTGCCTACAGAGAATGTAACATTGAAATGAAAATAAAAAAATGAAAAAGAAACACATTTTCTTGAGAAAATTTTCGGTGGAATAGGATCTAACTAATATTATAAACGCGAAAGTTTGTAAGTATGGATGGATGGATGTTTGTTACTCTTTCACGTAATAACTACTGAATAAATTTGGATGAAATTTGGCAAACAGATAGTTTATAACCTGGATGAAATATAATATAACGGGGATAAAAATTATCCTATGTGTTACATAGGATACTTTTTATCCCGATATTCCCACGGGATCGAGACTTACGCGGGTGAAACCGCGGGGCGCAGCTAGTTCAAAATAAGGAGCTGAATGCCCCCCTGTTAATTTGCGGAAGACTGTCCCTTACATCCTGTGTAGTGAAGTATTCACAAAACTATTAAATTGATACGTAAAAAACTTTTTACAAAAAAAAAAAAAAAAAAACATTTCGGAAGTCGGTGTCTTTGCTTTTCAATTTTCGTTTTATGCCACCGACTTCCGAAATTAAAGTTATTTTTCAGTTTTGAGTGTTTTTTTTTGGAAGTCCCTTTTTTTTTTTTTAAGTTTTTATTTTTCTCTTTTTAGTTGTGGTACCTACCCCACACAAATTCTAATACCACTAGCTGATGTAAATAACAGTGAAGGAGTAAATGAAAACATCATCTAGATAAACTAAGTGAGAAAAATACGTAATATTGAAGCTAACTCAAAAACTACTCGAGCAAAATTAATAAAATTTATATGGGACCACCTCGGAAGCATGCCCTACCATACAAAAAAAGAATCATCAAAATCGATTCATAATTGGCGGAGAAATCGAGTAACAAACATTAAAAAAAAAAAAACATACAGGCGAATTGAGGACCTCCTCCTTTTTGAAGAAGTCGGTTAAAAAGAAACTCTCTGTACACGCACACTTGTATTTCAATGTAGAAAGACAACTGTGACAGTTTCTTTTCCGTATCAACTTACTTATAAAAAAATAAAATAAACTTTTGTTTTTAATGGTAATATTTTTTTTTGCATTTATAGACGCTATACCTACTATTGCAGGTTATCGGGAACGCCCTTCGTTTGATAACATTTTGTATAATTAGATATTTCATAAACAAATAAGTTTGAATTTTGATAGGTCAGTACTTACATGTTGTCAAATGTTTTTGTAGTCACCTAAATTTAACTTCCAATCCATTCAAAAGACCTGCGGGATAATTGCGTAACACACATAAACTGACAATTGATCGCAACTCCTTTTATTACGACAGTTCAGCCACGTTCATTGCGTTATTTACGCGGTTGAGCAAGCGATTTTTTTAAACCTATGAATGGAGCACTGGTTTTGGAATTTCCATCAAAACCCTCGGATTGAGATTGAAAGTGTGTTGCGTAATTAGGGTGCAGGCCAGCCTACTACTATTGTGCATAACTAGGTACTACTTTAGTACTTACTTATGTATTTTTGTTTTTTTCCAGTCTAGCCTAATGAGTCCTCAATGTTTTGAGAAACTTCGATAGGTATTCCAATAGGTATTCGAAAATACATAGATATACTGGCTGTTTGGCCTAGCCTAGGAAGAATGTAGTAATTACACACATACAGACTTAAACACGCCTTGTTTCCCCGAAGGATTGGGCAGAGGTGTATCTACAGCCTACAGTCAGTAGGTACACCCACATTTTTAATTCCCATGTAAATGTAATGTACTATTTACGTGGTTTGAATTAGACAGTGGTGCCGATTCTGTTGTTCGCAAACTAAACTAAATTTAAGTTCAGTGCATCTTTTTCATTATAATTAATTAAGAAAAGGACAGAAGATAAATTTTAGTTCTGTCCTTTTCTTAATGAAATAGAAAGAAAAAGATGCACTGAACTTAAATTTAGTTTAGTTTGTGAACAACAGAATCGGCACCAGTAGGTCTAGGCAATTTAGATATGATACCTACTACGTAAAAAATTATAGGTAGGTACTTATTTACAATTAGAGGAGCTCGTGGCTAAGTAATAACAGCCGCTCGGGTCGATCCATCAGGTTAAGCTACGCTTGCCAGGGTTGGTCCATGGATGGGTGACCATTTTCACATATCGAGACTCCTCCGTGCCTCGGAAAGCACGTTAAGCCGTTGATCCCGGCTGTCATTTGTAGATCTTTGACAGTCGTTACAAGTCGTCAGAAGCCCGAAAGTCTGACAACCAGTCTAACCAAGGGGTATCGTATTACCCAATTACTGGGTTGTGGAGGTCAGATAGGCAGTCGCTCCATGTAAAATACTGGTATTCAGCTGCATCCGGTTAGACTGGAAGCCGAACCCAACATAGTTGGGAAAAAGCTAGGCAGATTGACTTATTTACAATTAACAACTAATAAATGATTTAATAACAGACTATACCCCATTTGAAATAAGATTAGACATTAAAACAAACCCCTTTACAGTCCGTTCAACCGATTTTGACTTCTATACTGTAGGCATAAGGATAGCATTAAAAGCAAAAAAAGTTACAAAATACCAACTATCTACTGCGGCTGCCATTTGTCATGCCACCAACGCAATATAATTCAAAATCGGTTGAACGGAATGTAAAAAAGGCTTATCTATACGTCTAATCTTATTTCAAATGGAGTATAGGTTCCAACAATAAGACTAAGAAATAATAATTGTTAAACACGCGCGTCTTCCTTTTCCTGTGTTTTCAATTTAGGGCTAGCGAGCACTGCGGTGCGGTTAAAATGTGGTGCGTTATTTCTGCCGTACGGTTTATAACAAACGCAGTCACGGGTACGAGTCCGCGCACTGGTGGCGCTGGGGCGGTGAAAAAATTCACGTTTTTCGTAAGTACCGAAACTGTTTTGGGTCAACAAACCTTTTTTTGTTGGTCTGAGTGGCCTATATATACATAAAAATTTACTGGCGTATCCAAAAGGATATTATCTAGGTACTGCTTGGTCGGTGTCTCAGTCTAGGTGCTTTTTTTTTCACTGCAGTGCGCGGTACGTACCTACTTCATATTATGTATTATTATATCTCTTTGCGATACAAAATACGTGCGGTGCGTTCTATGAGGACCCGTGACGGCAACTGTTTTATATCGTACGGCAAAAATAACGCACCGCAGTGTGTGCTAGCCCTTAGTTGTCTACAGGAAAACTAATAAGAATAACTAGGTAAGTACCTACCTATCTATGACACGCAAGATTCATCATCTAAATTAAAACACCGTGTGACTTCAATAACAACACATACCTACGTAGGTAGGTAATTAGAGATTTATAGGTAAATAGGCACCTTTAGATCTAAAGTCCAATCATACATAAGTACCAAATTCATAACATATATATTAGACGATTTAGACTTCCTTACTAAGGACGTTAAAAAGTAGCAGTACTAGGTCCATTGAGCTAAGGACTTCTTAGCCCCGTGTATTCCCGTTCGTCCCACTGTGCACTGCCGTCGACTAGCTCGGAAATTGTGCACAACGTGTCGTGAACAGAATACCGTCTCTTAAGCATGCAACGTACTACCGAGATAATAAGTATTTTATCTCCAACCCCACGTGCCAAATTGCATCTAAATCATTTCAGCCCTTTTAGCGTGAAAGTGTACCTAACAAATAAACAAACAAACTCACTTTCGCAGTTATAGTATTAGTTAGGATAATTGAACAACAACCAGACTCATATTATTCAGTGGGACCAATGGGAATTAAAAATAAAATTACTAAATCATTCCCGTTCGTCCCACCAATGGGACGACGGCAGTGGGACGAACGGGAATACACGCTTAGCTCAATGGACCTAGAACTGCTACTTTTGTGTGGATGGTACCTAAGTAGAAGTACTGCAATGTAGCCTCACGCAATTGCTGGTTATCGCTTCGCTACGGTACAGCTGTTTGAGCTACACAGGCTATGAGGCTACTCTTATTGATTGTAAAGGGATTATCGATCAATGTTTACTCAGTAGGTACTTAGGCATTAGAAAAGAAAATTAGAAGTCGGTTAAAAATATAGGTACTCTAGATGGTCTATTATACATCGTAAGATGCATTTTACATAGCAGCATAATGGATGGGACTAAGGCAAATGTACTCTGTGGACTAAGGGAAGTAAGGGATGGCAGGTTAACGACCCCACGACGGCGGGCATCATCCCGTGACCTTTCCGATTTCAAGGACGGGTCGAGCAGACGGGATGCATCCAAAATAAAAAGTTTAGAATTTAGGTTTTGTTCTGAATAATAATTAATTTCCCTACTCACTTCTGGTGTAACTTGTGGTATAATAGCTACCTACTAATAGCTGTGTTAAAAAAAAAT
This sequence comes from Lithophane ornitopus, assembly GCA_948473465.1. Classification (NCBI taxonomy): domain Eukaryota; kingdom Metazoa; phylum Arthropoda; class Insecta; order Lepidoptera; family Noctuidae; genus Lithophane; species Lithophane ornitopus. Next base: position 12,351,593 of record OX419632.1, on the reverse strand, counting down.
AAAAAAAATCTACCTACTGTTGATTGAATTAAATAAGTACGTAAGTAAGTATTAGGTATTTTTATAATTCATAATTCATAAAGGTAAAAATCCAGTATTTTTTTTTTTAATATAATTTTACGCGCTCACAAAATAAAATAATTTAGGTAGGTACTTACGCCACAAAACACTTTCTTTTACTGGAACCTCCATAATTATTTCAGTCTTATTCTATCAACAAACTAATTACAAATTAAAATGATTACACTTTTACTAAACACGCGGGAACGGGAAACTCCTTCAAAACAAAATGATCCACTCAAAACAACGCGCGTTTGTGTCACTGTCCAGCTAACCACTGCGCGTCAGTGCGCGTCGTCTACACAACGCAACGCGTTCGTATCATGGCAAAATGATCAGTAATGCTGGTGCAACCGGTGCAACGTTTACGTTTTATATCAATGAGGAGGAACGTGCTAAGCGCCATGTAGGTACCAAATGTTTTGGGGGCGTCGCGTCCAGGGCCGTAGCCAGGAATTTATTTCGGGGGGGGGGGGGTTGTTGCAAACTTTTTTTAGAGAAATTAAGTACCTATTTCTGATTTCAAAGAGGGTGGAAAAATAATAAATACAGATTTAAAGAAAAAATAGTTTTTTCCGAAATCTTAAAAAAATGATTGCGGGCGAAACGAGTTCGAAATTTTAAGCATCCAGCTTCAAATAAGTTAGGTTTTCTTTCTCTTTAACCGATCATACAGAAATAGAAGTACCTAACTTTATCGACTTTAATATGCAAAAAACATTGAGAAGGATGATGCAAAAAAGTTGCAAGAGCGAGCGAAGCGAACTCGAAAATTTTAGCACCCCGCCTGGGAGAGGCTGGGGGAGGTTAGTATATCTCAGAGAATGCTGAAGTTGCAGGAATTTATTCAATACAAAGTCGAAGTCGATAAAAATACAGTATCTAAGCATACGTTTACTGGTACCTATTGTAGATTATAAAGTACGCCTATGGGGGTCGATCTCTGGATTTAGATTCTGGTTTTTCGCATTTCGGAGGGGGTTTGAACCCCCAAAACCCCCCCTGCCTACGGCCCTGGTCGCGTCACACGCGTCCTATTTGAGCTTTCGCGCCACTAAAAGCTTCAAGGTGACCTTCAAGCCGAAATCGATGAAAGGAACTTTTCTTAACTCAGGCGAACTGCGCAAACAATATTGTTTGTTTGATTAGAAAAAAAGTATGGCTTGTTTAGTTAGGTAGGTACAAGGTAGGAAAAAGACGCGCCGAGTTATAACAAAATTGAGGAATATCCCCAGATAAGTCGCCGATAATCGATAAACCGAGTCCTGATTTACAGGAAAATTGCATTTAAAAAAAAAGAACTTTTTCTATAAAAATTCACGCGATGTTGTGTGAATTTTTAACTAGTTTTGACATAAAATCCTATCAAGTCGGTAATACTGTAGCTTCCCATTAGTAAAAATATTTTGAACGCTGCAAAATGTAAGCTGTAATGTAAGACATAGCTCCTGCCCGAGATCTACATCAATATGCTCAGCCACGGGCCCATAATCCCATACCACGGTAGGTACGATCTAAGTACCGTGCGTACGCCTTACCCCACACATTGAAAGCACAAGAACCAAAGAATGCTACAATGTTTCAGGCAGGCGCTATAACAGAGTGCGTTTCATCAAATAGTTCTGCCATAATATTGGTTTCTCTGTTGTAGGATCAATACGAATACGCTACGGCGCTTTAAAATAGGTCTGTTTAAAAATCTATAATCCTACAACGTAGGTTGGCATTGAATTAAAAGAAATATTATATTATTAGATATTGTATTTATTTTTTCTATAATTAGACAATGAATCTTTCGAAAGCTCTATTCGTAAACGAGCAGCAAACTGTCATTGTGACAGTGACACTTGTCAAGTTGTCAATGTTGTCATTGCGGTGAAATAAATATACTGTGTTCCATTTTTCAAGGCTGTGGACCGAAGAAATAAAAATATTGTTGATTTCCTACGCAAGTCAGCCGCTTTTCCATACTTTCATCTGGATTTATGAATGAAACATCATAAAAATATATTCCGTAGTAGCTACATTTTATGCAAAAAATAAATAATATTGGAGTTTGAAAAAGCGCATCAACAGCTGACTGCCAGACACATTCAGCCGACAAGCAGTAATGATAATGTAAATACGGACGAGTTTTGAACATTCAATCAAATTGGAGTCAGGTTCGTCCCGTCAAGCGTCACACACAAGCGTGGCGCTCGCTCACTCGGCCGCTGACTCGGCAGGCGGCTAATGTGTGTATAAAAAGTTTTAGTTGCGCTAATAATCGGTGGTGAAAGTCGGCGTAAATGTAGCGTGAACAATCGTCAAGAAATGTCCACTGTCCACTCGTACTTTGAATAAATTAATCGGACAGTTTCTAAAGCGTGCCATGGTGTTAACTGGTGATTTTCTATCGAATATTTGCGTACAAATGTGAGGGGCCAATGAAAACAGGGATTATCCTACTTTGTTTCTGTAAATATATTTACTGTGAATTGAAGTTAATATGGCTTTAACCGTGGAGCAGAAAAATGATCTTGATTTTATACTCAAGAACTTATTGGCTGGAGGTAAGCATTTATCAGTTTTAATAATAATTCTTGATGTTTGAAAGTGGTAAACAGACTAGACACTATGGCAAAGAAAGTTCAATAAGTAGGTAAAGAGGTCAGAATATTTTGAACCTTATACTAAGAGTTTTTAGTGCTTATTACTGCATGAATAAAGCAAATCATATTTTTACTACGTTCAAAAGGTTAAAATAATAACCACTCTCTATCTACAAAAAAATTTGGAACTCAAAAGTTAATATCTACTTTTATGTTTTAAAGCAGAATTATACTTAATATCAATAGAATTAAGGGTTAGGTTGGTATTTATTTGTTTACTTGTCACCGGAATATGGTACTTACTTATTATATGCTTACATATATAAACTCACACCTTCCCATGGGGGTAAGCAGAAACTATAGGGGTAGGCAGAAGGTAGACTGAAACTATAGAATGT